>CM055406.1:67406589-67530721 GCA_029228625.1 Pseudolycoriella hygida
TTATGAAAATCAGAAAAGATTTACTCGAGTTATGTGCAAAAGACCAAAAACCACTTAAACGGCCCTAGCTCGGCGGCCCTTGGGCCGACAGTGCCCAGATTCAATACCATAAAATATTTTTTAATAAAAAAGTTTTTGAAAATCGGTCAAGATTTACTCAAGTTATCGTGTTGACGGACAGACAGACCGACAGACAGACAGACCGACAGACCGACAGACAGACCGACAGACAGACAGACCGACAGACCGACAGACGGACATTGTTTTTTTCGCTGATTTGTCATCTTTCATCATTCGAATTCGCAATGTAACAAACGTGGTAGTAAACGCATCAGACCTACGAAAAGACTCGAACGTATTTAAGTAAATATTGCCCTAACCCTTGAGTGTATGAAATTACGTCCACATTAAATTGTATTGGAACAAACCCATCGATAGCAAGGGTGTAAAAAAAGCACATCCGAAAGCACACACTCAAATAGACAAAAACGTTCACCTCAATTTTCTATACATCATAGCAAAAAACCATTTTTGGGCTAGGCCCGGCCTTAGTTCCGAACTAGGGCCCTCGGGAAAGACCTCGGACAAATACTTTCATGGACAAAAATGTTTCCTTCAATTTTCTTTACAACACAGCAAAAAACATTTGTCTCAAGGGCCGATCTAGGGCCCTTTTTATTTGGGCGTATGGATATTTACATCTTATTATTATTACAATTAGATTACATTCTTATTCCATTCTGTACAGTATTGATTATTATGTTTTAACATTATGTCGGGAGGATAGCATGGCTAACAGGTTCGGCATTTCCATGGTGATGTTGTTGTTATTCGTGTGAGCCTCACATATTATGTCGGGCCATCATCGTTCACACAGCGTTCTTCGTTCTTCATAGTTTCATTGTACGCATATTTCCAGTATGACGCCATCTATGAAGTAGTGGTCGGGATTGTACTTGTCAACGATTTTTCCCATCAATTACGTCATCGTCCACAAGATGGCACCACCAGCCGTGGTGAAAGTACACAGATTTCTCAACTGTTCATATGTGAGTGACGTCACATATTTTTGTGTACTTGAATTTGCATTTCGGGCATCGAACACCGAAACTACCCAATTTCTGAAGCTTGGGTTGACTTAGGGATGATCCATATCAATTGTTTATTACCGAAAAATCCTAAATATCCCGGGGATCGAACCCGGGTTTTCTGCGTGGAAAGCAAGCACGTTCACTACTTGCCATTCCATCCCCTAAGTAGATGCTTCGGGCAAATACTTCCTAGGAGAGACTCGTTTCAGTGCCCTAGCCTAGTCCAAGGGCTCAAAATCAAAAAGTTTCTTCCATAAATTGTCGGCCATGCTCAGACCCTTTAAAAGAAAAAAACATTTTTTTGAAAATCGGAAAAGATTTATTTACTCGAGTTATGAACAATAGACCAAAAACCACTTAAATGGCTCTGGCTCGGTGGCCCTTGGGCCGACAGTATCTGGATTCAATCCCATAAAAGATATTTCGATTACCGACGGACTGACGGACATTGGAAGGACCATGATTGAGCTCCCCCCCCCCCCTACTACCGGGTCGAAATTCGACTGGTTACAAACGTCCGTGGTAAACGCAATAGACCCCTCTTCGAAGAACTTTGTTCTTCGTATGAGCCTAAAAATCGTGAACTCAATGTAAAATCGAAAAGGCGGAAAAATAACAGCTGGAAGTAGATAAGAATAGATAAATTTGAGAGAGTCATCGAAAATCGCCGTATTTTTTGCGTTGCGTACGGCTTTGTTCGAATCGACCAGCTGAGTGGTGTCGTATGTTGGGTTTTTTACAAGTTTTATTTGATTGTTCATGGCCAAAATCGGTCGTGAAGAATGTGAGAAATGTCATGAAGAATGTTTGTTGTTGTCATCGTTAGTAAACATAGTTCGTCAATTGAATTAAAATTGTCAGTATAGTGGCTAGGAGTGCGAGGGACGATTATTGAATGTAATAAATTAATTTTTAAAGCATGAAAGACAATTTGATGGTATAAATTTTGAAACATTGTCAAATATTTTTATTCAAGGAAACCCAGTGAAACATTTTAGTTACTGAACGGTTTATGTCAGAAACTTGTCTAATATTAAATTTTGCTCAGGTTTCACTGAGAATTTTAGTTTTCGAACGCGTTCTTAAGAGCGTGTCAGATATTTTGACAGTTCTATATTTTGCGATGTTTTTTCATTGCATCTTTCTAGGGCAATGATCACTAATTTTAAATTTCAAAACATCTACTGTTTTCATAACACATCCCTTTATAGATTCTATGAATCAGAATGCGATATTTTCTCAGATCAAATTTTGACACTAAGACTCAATATTTATATATTCTGATTCAGAGAATCTATAAAGGGATGTGTTATGCAAACAGTAAATGTTTCGGAATTTAAAATTGATGATCACTCCCTTGGAAATATGCAACGAAAAAACATCGCAAAACATAGAACTGTCAAAATATCTGACACGCTCTTAAAGTTAACAATGACAGCATTAACTGAGCAACTCTGTGAAACATTTTACTTTTCGAACGCGCTCCTAATGCGTAATATGAGGCTGTTCTCACTAATGTCACAAATGTGTTTATAGCACGAAATTTTTCCTTAAGACTCTAAATTGCAGCGAGTTCGACTCTGTGTAACCAATTAAACGAAACGATAAAAAAAAACTTTCGTGTGGTCATATTTTACTCAACTCACTTTTAATCAGTTATACCAATTTCCTTTACGAAATTATATTTTTTTCTCTCGTTCCTTTTCATATTAAAGTATCATAAAATCAACATAAACATCTTCCGAAACATCCTGTACACCGAACGATATTTTACAGTAAACACAAAAAGTTATGACGTGTACTTTTTACCAAAACATTTTAAAAACTTGTACTTGAATAAGTAAAAAGGTTTTAGTTTTCGTAGTATGCACAAGGCAACATTCATTGTTGTTGGCTTTTATATGATGACATGATGATAAAGCGTACTGAAAAAAAACTCTTGCTTGAAATTATGAACATGGAAAAAGTTTATAAGTACCTTACGCTTCAGAACCAATTAGTTGCGATGGATATATCTGCGACATAATGAATTATTAATTAGATAGACATTCAAGTTTTTTTTTATTTGTTTCATAATTAAAAAGAATTTACCGTGAATATTGAGTGAATGTACGCACATGAAGAGGAGGTTCAATTAATTGTACTGAAAAGATTTAGCAGTTCATTAGGAGCCTTTTGTTGATTGTGATACGGTGCAAAAATGAATCAGATAGGCAGAGTTGCAACATTCGTTATGCTACTAAGTGCCTTCTAGACTCTTGCTGTTATCGTCGATTCTCAATCAGTTTCGTCGATTCTGAGTCAGATTTTCAAATTTCTAGCTTCGTGTTTCGGGTAGGTCTTCAGATTATATTGTAGGAAAAGTTTATTCCTAAAAAAATTCCAATTTATTTTTTAATTCTTAGTTTCTGAAGTTACTGAAAATTTTCAGGGCAGTGTGATGTTCTCTCTCGTGTCGTCCAATTAGATTTTTCCAGACTTGCTTGGAAGTTTTTCCCGTTGCGTCGTTATAGCTAATCCTACACCAAGCAATTTCCGAAGAAACTCGAATAAGCGCAGGGCCGTAGCTAGAACGCTTTTTCAGGGCGGGCTCAAGTCCATAAATTGGAATTGAATAGAAAGCTCAAGGGCTTGCGTGGGAGCGGGTGACTGAATAAAAGTTGAAGCACAGTGGTTGTAATATGAATTTATCTCATGAATCTCTGTAGGAAAACACTTCTTCCTTCAATATTTAACAAATCATTTTCAAAAAAGCCTCCACCTAACAATAGACGTGCTTTATGAGTTATTCATGGTAAGCATCAGCTTAATCCACATTCCATTAATCTGGAGGGGTGTTAGAGTAGTTTTTATTCCAAAACTCGGCCAGCTAGTTTACACTTTAGCCAAGTCGTTCCGCCCAATCAGCCTTACCTCTTTCCTTCTCAAAACCTTGGAAAAACTAGTGGATAGATACCTCAGAGACGGAGCACTAGAAAAGTACAAAATTCATGCTAACCAACATGCCTACCAATCACAAAGGACAGTCTACTGAAAATTCTGAACGAATCAGTTTACTTCTCACAAAGTGACGTATCTATCCTACTTGTGGTACTGTTCGTCAGTACTCTATGTGAACTTATGCAATCGGCATTCAAACTGATTGAAGACTGGTGCAACGAACATAGCCAAGAAGTCAACACCGATAAAACCAAGCTTATACTATTCACTAGAAAAAAGAAAATAGCTGGCTTCAAAGCACCGCCAATATTCGGGAAAGCAATTGATCTCTCTCCATGGGCAAAAATTCTGGCCATAATATTAGATCCCAAATTAAAGTGGGCACTCCACATCGATCACCGTATCCGCAAGGCGCTAGCTACTCTGTGGATGTGCGGCAGCACTTTTGTGCAAAAACTGGGGCCTAAGCCCTAAAGTTTTGACTTGGATATACTTGGCTATAGTTAGACCAATGATACCTTACGCAGCATTCATTTGGTGGCCACGGTGCCACATCGGAATCGTTCAGAAACAACTCGCCAAAATTCAGAAGCTAGCACTAATAAGCATTACCGGCACCATGAAATCAACTCCTACAGCGGCTCTTGAAGGACTGCTTAATGTTGAACCACTCCACATTCACGTCGAAGCAATGGCTAGAGCCACATACCTTAGACTACATCAATCTTCTCTATTAGTTAGGCGCCACGCAGGCCATGCCAAACTCTGGAATCTTATGACTTCTGAATGTCCAACTTTCGAAATGCCTCATAACGCGATCAGGCCTACTTATTGTTTTAACAACGCTTTTAAGACAGAATTTCCATCAAAAGCTGACTGGAAAGAAAACAAAGCGATAACGAACGGCAATGCCCTCATCTGGCACTCAGGCGGTTCCAGATTTAACAACCGTTCCGGTTCTGGCATTTACTACCACTGAACCCAAACTGCTAAATCATTTTCGCTCGGCCTTTATACAAACATATTTCAGGCAGAAACATTTGGAATTGCCCAATGCAACAAACAAACACTAGCGAACAATCTCCTGAACCAAACGATCGTAATTTGCTCAGATAGCGAGAGTGCACTAAAAGCTATCAACGCACATAAGATCAAATCTTCTACAGTGCTGCAGTGCAGAAATGTAGTGCAAAGACTTGCACAAGGTACCTCTGTTACTCTAATGTGGGTTTCCGGCCATAGCGAAATTCAGGGCAACGAAATCGCGGACAGTCTAGCAAAATCAGGCGTGGAGAAATCCTTCACGGGTCCCGAACCATGTCTCAAAGTACCACATTCCCATTTCAAGGGATTAATAAATAAGTGGAAAAACTCAAAATTCAAAACACACTAGCATTCCATTGGCCATGCGAGACAGTCGAAGAACTACGTATTATCATCAACGGCAAAAACTCCAAATATTTCCTCTCCCTTAGCAGAAGGAACATCAAAAGACTGACTTTAGTCCTCACTGGTCACTGCCTTCTCAACAAGCATCTACAAACCATCGGCATTGCAAATAGCGACCAATCTACGAAGTGCGGGGACATAGAAACAGCTGAACACTTTTTGTGCAAATGTCCAGTGTATATCACAGCTAGAGCCAAATGCTTAGGCGCCTTCATTCTGCCACACAATATTATCTGGAGCATATCTCCCAGGGATGTATTGAGTTACTTAAATCAAACTGGAAGAATTTAGGTAACTCAATGTGGGCCCACCAGAGGCTTAGGTGCTGGTGCTTCGCTTCGCCCACTCAAACTAACTGATTGTGTTTGTTCGAAAAACATTTCTGTAATAAGTATACACGCGAACGAAGCGAGCGATTTTTTTTTTCGTTTTTTCAGTTGGTAATAATGTTTCAAACCACCTTTTCAAATCGCATTCAGTTATTTAGCATCGTTTCGGGAATTTTCAATGCCTTGGTTTAGTCATACAGTTAGAAAGGCGTTGGTCTGGTCGATCGCGATATGGCCTATGAGGCATGGAAACGGACGCGTACCGCGTATGGTAGGGAGCTTTCATCAGTTCAAAAGGCTCCGCAATAGGGCTACTCAATCTATTAGAACGGCAAAACACCTCTATTATGCCCGGAAATTTAGCTCTACTTCAGCGACGCGGAGGTTGTGGAGCAGACTGAGAGGGTTAGGTTTGCTGACGGATAAGGGTCCCACTTCCCCCTCCACCCCCCCCCCCCCCCCATTTACACCGAATGAATTCAACGTTCACTTTGCACGAAACACATATTCTGAATTCCCCTCCTTTCTCAATCTTTCAGGGTCTCCGTAGATGTCGGCTCATAGACTGTCCCTACTGTCCCTAAGGAGGTTGAGTTTTCATTTAGAAATGTGAGTGAAGTTGAAGTATTTAAAGCGGTATCTAGCATAAAATCCAACTGGGAAGGCCTGGACGTTATCCCAATTTCGTTCGTGCCGATGATTCTATTTACTGTCACTTTCATCTTTAACGCTATAATTACCAGATCTGAGTACCCTAACTCTTGGAATGTCTCCAAAATTATACCACGCCACAAGAACTCTCGACTAAATTAGCTTGATGACTACAGACCGATAAGCATTTTGCCTACACTGTCGAAGGCGCTGGAAAAGCTGATGAAGGAACAGATCAATGGATTCTTGTCTGAACTCAATCGCTTACACTGCTGTCAATCTGCTTTTAGGATGAATCACAGTACATTTCGGCTTTACTGAAAATTACGAATGATGTAAGAATCAATATGGATAAAAATTTAGCCGCGGTCCTCCTCTTACTTGATTTCTCGAAGGCCTTTGATTCCGTAAACTATGATCAGCTCTTGAGAAAGCTGACTAGTAAATTTGGTTTCTCCAATACTGCACAGAGGTTGGTTGGGAGCTACCTAATTTCTAGGAAACAGAGTGTTATTGTGAATGGCTGCAATTCGGACCTTTTAGACGTATCGAATGACCTTCCACAAGGCTCAGAGTAGGGCCCCTTGCTCTTTTCGATTTTCATCAATGACCTACCTGATATAATTAAGTTTTCTTAGATTCACCTTTTCGCTGACGACGTATAACTCTACATACCTATTCGTGAAGATTTCATTCGAGAGGACTTCAATAAGATTTCCAGTAATCTGAGGGCCGTGTCGTTCTGGGCTGCTGCGAATGGCCTTGTGCTTAATGTTGGAAAGACTCAAGCAGTCAGAATCCTCGACAAGAGCTGGGTGTCTCGCATTCCTAAGCTGGTGTTGAACGGAATCGATATTGAGTACTCAGATAATGTTAAGGACCTGGGGATTCTCATTGACAATCGGTTGAACTGGCATGCTCATGCTCGCTCACCCACCTGCTTTAGGTTAGCTTGCAGACACTACTTCAATAATAAATATCGTTAACTGGCCGTCATCGTCTTTAGAGATCGTGTCAATGAATGGGAATCTGTTCATTTCATGTCATTCAGTGGTATGATGCTCTGTGTAATTACGGTTACTATGTCATTTCAATTTTCGCGGTGTTTAGCTAATTTTGTTTGTATTGATTGATTGACTCTTTGTTTTCTCTATCCATCTTTTTATTTTTTTTCTGCTAAGGTTTTCTTTCTATATTTGTTGGATCGTGACTTTATTGTGAACGCGTTGTTTGTTCGCGATTTATATGTGACTTAAAAGGCTGTAAGGCTGTAAATAAATAATAATAATAATAAAAAATTAACGCAACGCCAATGCAATTTCAATACTCCAAATCATAAAAAAAATCAAGTTCGTTATCAAGCATTAAACTACCCAGGTTGAAGAAGTTCCAGGGCGGGCTTAAGAGATGCCAATGCCACGGCGGGCTTAGTTAAAAATATTTTTTTGTCAAGCTACGACATTTTTATTACGCCCCGACAGAACCCTATGTACAAGGAAATTATGTTTTGGTACACTCTTTATAGCGGGTTAACAGGGGGGAGTGATAAATAGTCATTTACATCACAAGGCCTGCTCGTTTTTGCGCGATGTATTGAGTTCTCCATGCTTGCTAACAGAACCGAAAGTACTTTGAGGTCCTCGTAAAACAACTTGACAATAGTTATTTACATAACTGGGAAAAATATAGTGTTTTTGACGAGTGTGAGGTTTGCAGCCCGCGGCGAAGCCAAGGACTGCAATCACACTAGTCAAAAACATATTTTTTTCCGAGTTTCGTACAATATTTTTCATTCAGAGGGTTCAGAAAACTGCTTTGCAGCAGTTTTCCGTCCTATGAATGAAAAAAGTAGATTACAGTGGGGGATGCGGAAATAAGTCATTACATGAGGGATTAGTTTTGTGAAATGAGCCAAACTCAAGAGGGTGTTTTTAAGCAAAAAACAGCTTAAAAATACATGAATGAGTTTGCGAATGTCACAAAATTATCCAGAATGGATGACTTATTAAGCATCCCCCACTGTATGCTGTTTTACTCGGCGTCCCAACCGAAAACGCGTCATTACATGCAGATATACATGTAATGAGAAGTTTCCGGTGGGGGCTACATGTAATGAATGACACGTAATGAATAATTTCCGTGGGGTGCACATATACATGTAATGACAAGTTTTCGGTGGGACAACGAGTAAAATTAATTTTTGACTAGTGCCAATAAATAGTTCCGATTAATGAATAATGCACTGCATCTTGCCAAATTTTAAACATACCATTTTCCTCAATTCAAAGATTAGTCACTTTTTTAAGCTCGCATTCGATTTGATTTGAATGTGATGGTAAAATATGTAACGAACTGAATGTGGTTTAGGAAATATTTCCGTTAGATAGGCTCTGATACGATAGGGTGGCATGTCGAGGTGGCATTGAGTATCCAAACTAAATCTAATACAAAATCTACAGCATTGACTCGCAGTGAAAGTTCAAACTTAATTGAAGCTTGAAATTTATCGATTTTTGCTTTTCTCCAATTTCCTTATTGCTGGTGGCCGTATTGCATATGATTTGATTTTTTTTTTCGGTCTCTGATTGTGAGCGGAGCAATATGAAATTTCTGTATTGTTTTGTTATTAAATCAATTAAATCATTGCACATAAATCTATTGTTAGTCTTTCATTTCACACCAAACAGATAGTGTATGGATGGAGCATTATTGAATTTTCTACCCAATACATCGGTACCTACGGCTATAAACTATATAAATTGGGTGTGGAATTTTCTGATAGTCTGGAACGATGAGATAGATATACCAATCCCAAAACTTAAATTAGAATTAACTTTATCTACACATAACGTCGAATTGACTACAACACATATGAATGCACATATTCCACACATGTCATGTAGTAGACGTAAAACTTGATATGAATAAAGTAGAATGAACGTGTGCTTTATGAGCCAAAGATTTAATGTAAAATATATTTTAGAGTCAATTTAGACTATGTGCTGAGATTGGAAATAGTTTTATTATAGTTTTAAAATTGGATTAGGTTTTGTAGTTGAATTAGGTTTGTTCTGTGATCAGATTATGAAAACTAAATTAACTTTAATTGTTTAAGTAAGAAATTAAAAATAAGTTTCAGCGTTCAACTTTATGATATAAGTAGTCAAAATCTTTGTGTTTGTTCCGAAATGTGTGGTCTATAACCTTACGCTATATTATGGCTATTACGATAGCAATGTTAGGGTTGTTCATTACCTTTGTCAATTTGAACCCATTCTATTTACCCGGAATTTGATTGTGTGCGTCAAAAAATGCATAAAAACCATAGGGGGCTGTTCATAAGTGACGTCACGCTTGCTATAAAATCCATAAAGTTCATAGCTCCAAATTGGTCAGACATTTTGCTTATAGTACTCCGGATACCCCCCAAGCGTGACGTCATTTGTGAACGGCCCCATATTTATGAAAGTTTGGATGGAATAGGATCTCGGATTGTTATTAAGTGATTATGTATCTTTATGTGTGCACAAAGTTTGAACAAATTTCAAATTATTTTTTTTTCTTTTCAGGTTCCTACTGTTAAGCTCCAAATACCTCTTGAAGATGCTAGCACAATTCGCACAACGTCTTGCCTGCATCAAGCCAGATTGCTGGGAAGCAGTAATTTGTTGCAAAAAGGTGAATACTTAGATATGATTTTTGTTTTAATTATTTATATGATCTCTACGCAAAATAAGTGCAAATATTGACTCATAGTCACATATTTTACCACATAATTCCAGAATTTTCTGTTTATTTTAAGTTGAGCTGAGCTCTCGACTGTAAAGTGTGCTTTACATTTCCTTCGCTAGGGCTACAAACTTCACTCTCGTCAGATAGTGTTTGCGTAACAAGGGAAAAAAGTAGAAAATTGTTCGCAAAGTACTTGTAATTTTTGAATGCCAGAAGCGTTATTGAAGTTGTATTCTTTTCATCATACAAGTTTTACGTAGAACAATACCACTCATGCAGTCAAAGACTTACAGAAAGAAATCTTAAAAGCGCGTAGCATATCTTTTTGTCCCCGTCTGTCATTATTGCTGTGCGGAATTTGCTTGGTTCTCCCTCACTTGTATGAATTATAAACAAATGTCGCTCACGAGATCACTTGCTAAATCGGAAAAAAATACGTAACTTTATAATAGAAAAGATTCGAGTTTCGCGATAAATAAGAATGATGAGATTGAAAAAGATTTAGGCAAAAATTCACCTTCCTTGCTTGTGGATATGAATCGCGAGGGTCACTTATTGGTCCAATATCCATTCATAATTCATTATCGATTGTCAAAATGCATCCACTGCGGGATTTTATTTTGGTTGGGAGAGTGTTCACTTTAGAACATACGTGGCTGTCTAATTCAAACACTAATGAACGAAACAAAACTTTTGTGTAGGGTGTCCTGAGCTACTCTGTAAAATACCCTACAATATGCAATTCAACTACAAATATTTCATATTTCGCAATCGCAATACAGTAACATAAAATCAACAATTCGAAAACATCATTGCGGTTTTCGTTTCATTTTACAGGTAGACACATTCCAATCATCACTAAAGTCGTCGTGTATACCGTTCTCATATCGTAATTGTATTTCTGTAATAAGTTAAAAACATTTTTAGACCCGTACGAAGTACCACGTTTGTTACATTGCGAATTCGAACCCGGGAGTAAGGGGGAACCTTTTTTTGTTGCCTCCAGATGACAAATCAGCGAAAAAAACAATGTCCGTCTGTCTGTCGGTCTGTCTGTCGGTCTGTCTGTCAGTCTGTCTGTCGGTCTGTCTGTCGGTCTGTCTGTCCGTCAACACGATAACTTGAGTAATTCTCGACCGATTTTCAAAAACTTTTTTTTTCCTTAAAGGTAGTCGAAAAATATTTTATGGTATTGAATCTGGGCACTGTCGGCCCAAGGGCCGCCGAGCTAGGGCCGTTTAAGTGGTTTTTGGTCTTTTGTACATAACTCGAGTAAATCTTTTCTGATTTTCATAAATTTTTTTTTGTTTGAAAGATCTGGGCATGGCCGACAATTTATGGAAGAAACTTTTTTTAATTTGAGTTCTTGGACTTAGCTAGGGCACTAAAAACGAGTATCTGCTAGGGCTCTATGTGTTTTTGTACATAATTCGAGTAAATCTTTATCGATTTTCAAAATTTTTTTTTTGTTTGAAAAATCTGGGCATGACCGACAATTTGTGGAAGAAACATTTTTCGATTTGAGTCTTCGGCCTTAGCTAGGGCACTAAAAAAGAGTCTCTGTTAGAGCCCGTTTTTTGTACATAACTCGAGTAAACCTCTTCCGATTTTCAAAAACTTTTTTTTGTTTGAAAGATCTCGGCACGGCCGACAATTTATAGAAGAATTTTTGCCTGTGCTTAGGGCTCAAGTGGGCCTCATGTCGGCCCTAACATAAAAAAATGGTTTTGTAATGTTTTTTGCAGAGCAAATTGGGGAAAACATTTTTGTCTATGGAAGTATGTATCCGAGGCCTCTATTTAAGGCCCTAGGTCAGTACTAAGGTCGGCCCTAGCCCAAAAATAGTTTTTTGCTATGTTGTAGACAAAATTGAGAAGGTCATTTTTCTCTACTTGGAGGTCAATTTTGTGCGTTCGGAATTTTTTTACACCATTACTTCGGACGGGTTTTTCAAAATTGCCCTACGGGCAATTTCCAATACAGTCTAATGTGAACGCAACATTTACTTAAATACGTTGCAGTCTTTTCGTAACATCAACTCTGTTTGCCGCATCTATTCTGATACGTACGGGTCCCTTCTATGTTTAAATTACTAGATAGTTTTGTTTCGTTTCGACAGTTTGTTAACCCTCATGTGAACTATGTTCTAAAGTGAATTGTATCCGAAGTAGGACACTCTATTGCCGAACAAATTACATTTGATCGTCAGTGACGATTCGTCACCCGGTTCGGTCAATGAATCCCAAACGATTCGAAAATTAACAAAAACTACATTTAGAAATTGAAGCGACCGAAAAATGGCGTTGATTATGGGAATTTTTGCTGACTCTGATTGGATGTCTATGACGCAGACTGAGGCAACACAATATTGCTTTTTACAACTACATCGCTTAACTCGAGTACACATTGCACTAATGTTTCTTTTCGTTTTCATGTTGAAGAATAAAATAAAGTACAATTTTCTTCTCGTATAAAAAGTACATCGCATGCAATAAAATGTGAAAACTGTAATTGAAATGTTTAAGAAAAGAAACAACATCAAGACTATTTCTTTTTTCGTTTTGAAACGATTTTTTTTCCTTCGTTTCGAATCTAATATAATACGTTTGATTGTGTTTGTATATTACTCAACGTAAAGGTACTTACGTTGAATGCACTGCATATAAAAAGGGTTGTGGAAAACAACATAAAATCCGAAAAGGGATTTCCTTTATTTATTATATTTTACATTTTTTGACTTTACATGAACTTACCGTTTTATACATAAACATGTACTGCACCAAGTGAATGCTTGACTACCCTTTGCATAAGATACACAACAACAACAACAACAACTAGATATAAAAATGGTAATATCTTCAACATAAAAAATATATAGAAAGTCAGGAAAAATAAAACTTTGATAAGTAGAAAATTGCAAAAAATGCATCTCAGATTGGCAAACGGAATCTGTATTTTGCGCAGTGATGTATGGATCCTTGTATGAGGTAGTCATGTATTAATGGACTTGGTTGAATGAAATCGTCGTCATTTTCTATCGAAACGTTTCGTTCATGTTATATAAAAAGTTAATGTGGGTGCACATTTTTTTGTTTTTTTGTTCTGTTTTTATCAATAACGAACTACATCACGTATTTGTTAAAAGGGGGGTTTCATGCAATTTTTATAATGGAAATTTAATTGATTTTATTGACAGTGCACTGGTGCTATTCAATAATATGTAGTTGTACGTTTTACCATTGGCAAACAGGGGCAACGATCACTATATATTTAGTCCATAAACAATGGGATGATTCATTATGCTTGCCTGCATTGAAAATTTCAGCACATTAAAGAATAGGGATTGCAATCAATTTGTGCTGCAAATATTAATGAATGCATAAATAAATTAAAAAGCAAACTACTCGATTTTTCATCGGTTAAAATACTAAAAAAAATTATGTAGTCGCAGACCATTAGATCTTATCCGTCAATAAATGATGCTTATCTGATCATTGTATGAGAATCTTTAATAGAGTGTTATAACAGGGGGATGCGGGAATCGTTAATAATTTTCATTTTTTGTTAATATTATCAATCTTCGACGAAAGCACATATGAGCAAGTTGTAAATGTAACCCGTGTTATGTTGTGAAAGTTTAATTTTCTAAACATCAGACACTTTATTAAATGTCATAAAATTCGAAGGATTTTTTAAAAAGATATTGTCGTTTTCTGTGCCTAACATGAGATTCGCTTACATTCGGCGGCTGGTATCTATGGTGTGGTCATATTTATAGTTGAATTTGTTTTTCGTTGTTAAAATAACAAAACTGAGTATATGAAATGTGGAGATTTCCATGAAAATGTTAAAGAAAGCAACGTTCATGCAAATTACCAATTTTCTTGTTATTTTCTTTTGACCTCTATCGGCCCACTATACCTTAGTAGTAAGCTAAGTTTCAATTAAAGTAGTTGTTGGGAAACCAAAAATACAAAATTTACCGAGAACTGTGGAAACGAAAAAATTTTTTTCTAGCATTTGATGAATATTGATGAAACTTTTGTCAAATGTGAAATCTGGCTACTTTCAAACGGCACATTTTCTGGATCTGTGTGACCTACGTCAAAAGCGACTTCTGATTTAGAAAGAGCATACCCAAATTGCTCTAGAGATGACTTAGATGCGACTTTTTGAGCTATATTGCGTCGGTTCACGTCATCGTATCTGAGGCCCTAAGGAGAGTCTTTTGACCCATATCATCATGGACAAAAATATTCCTCTCAATTTTCGCTAGAACATATCGTACAGGACGTTATAATTGACGATATATTTATTAAAAACCACCAACTATCAAGGACGTTCGAGTAGCCTGAGTTAGGCCCTTTACATGGACCCTGCAGCCCAAACTACTTAACGAATTTTTTTTTTGCTAGTTTCCGGTGGTCCGTATCTTTCATTTAAAGCCTTAGAAAGCAATTTCTGTGTTTCTTTCGCAGAGGTATATGCTAAAAAGTTTCACCGACCCCCAAAAAACCATGTTTTCAATTATAGTTCCGGAATTACTTCATCGATTTCGCTCATTCGGTTAAATTTCAGGGGAAGAAAAGATTTTGAAAATCGGATAAGTTTCACTAGGTCGAAGCCATATAAAAGTGACGAAAATTCGTCATTTTTGTGTGCAGACTTTCATTAAAATGGCTGCCCTCCGCTGCAATGTAACTTTTCCAAGGAAGTTTTTGCATATCTCACATCCTAGAGAAATCAAAGATCTTTCAAACAAAAAAAAGTTTGCCCAATTTGGGTGCTTTGATCAGAAGCTATGAGGATGTGATGTACAGTTTTTAAAGCATATTATACTTTTGGTAGGCTTTTTGATGATTTTCACATCCTCCGAAAAATATCGTAATCTTAATCGATTTTAGTGTTTGGGGGCTCGTTGGAAAGAGTGAGACGAGCTCTAGGATGTGAGATACTTGCGAAGATATTTGTAGCGCTACAGCGCTATTCGTAGCGCTACCAATATAGGACGAAAAAAGCCTCAAAAAGTGTCTGAAAGTGTCCAAATGGTACAAAAGCGGGTTCATATGAAAGGTATCATCAATGCATACGAAACTCTATGAAATTCGAGGAAATTGGAAGCACCTGGGTGGAAATTTGGTCAAAATAGTGCTAAAAAGTGACTTTTTCGAAAAACTATGGTTTTGAAGGTTTTCATGATTTTCGCATTCTCCGAAAATTATCGTAACTTTAACAGATTTTGACATTTGTAAATTTTTTGGAAAGAAATGGACAAGTTGTAAGATGTGATATACTTTTAGAATCTATTTGTAACGCTAGATCGCTACAAGTAGCGCTAAAAGACGAAAAAAGCCTCAAAAAGTGTCTGAAAACGTGAGTTTTTTTGAAAGACTTTATTAATTTCTATTATACCTTATGAATTGCGATTAAAACGGAAATCAAAGGGTGAATATTTGGTCATAATAGCTCTAAAAAATTACTTTTTCGTAAAAGTATACTTTTACTGTTTTGACGATTTTTCTCGCGATTTTTACATCTTCAGAAACATTTCTTACCTTTAGCAGATTTTCTCATGTGGTGACTCATTGGAAACAGTGAGACAAGATCTAGGATGTGTGATACCTTAAATTTTTGAAGTACCACGGCGCTACACGATGCGCTACAAAAATACATTGGAAAAAGATAAAAAAAATATCCAAAAAACACAGATTGACATGAAAAAGGGTTCATTAGAAAGGTCTCGTCAAAACCTATCCAACCATATGAAATTTGAGGAAATTAAACATAAATAAATAAGAATTCAAAATAAAGCGCTAAAATGGGTAAAATTATTGAACATTTTCTCAAGTTTAATTGAAAAGCAGTTCAATTTCAACAAAAGAGGGCCCGTTGGGAAGATCTCTTCAAGACATACTAAACTATATGATATTAGAAGTAAACAAACGCAAATGTTCGCAAAATAGCTGAAATTTTGGTCAAAATTACGATAAAACCGCTACTATTACACCGAAAAATTAACAGTTTTAAAAAACAGAAATATTAGCGAATTATTGCTAGCATTTCGATATGATTGCATATTGGATCTTTGCATGAAGCGCTAGATGCAATCATCATTGAAGACTAGCAAAGTGGATAAGAAAAAAATGTCTTTGTCATCATTGCACAGTACACTTGATCTTGTAAGGTTATACAGGTAACAGTAATTATATGAGAAATTTGGAGAATAATGCGAGGTTGGTAAAAAAATCAGTTAAATCAAGCATTTCTCGCACCTCCCTGCAAAACAACTAGCCATTTATGTCTGAATGCTGTATAGAATAATTTTCTTATTTTACATGTTTCCAAGCGACTCGGAAAACGCATTTACCGAGCATCAACATGTAAAATATTGTACGTAAGTGCTTCCAAATGTTTGTTTTGACTCTTAGGCTTACAGCATTCGCCTTCGGCTCTTGCAGCAAACTTCCTACGAGTCAAAACAACCAATTTGGAAGCACATACGTAATGTACTATTTCGTCGGTCTATTATTTGGTTTGTCTGATAGTAAATAGTCAGCATAAAATTATTAGGGCTATTTTCTTACATTTTACGAATTTATAGAGGATTATTTATCAACATTGTACAAAAGTGATAATGGGATCAGGTGTATGCATTCAATGCGAATGTTTTAAAAGAATTATTAAGCTAAGCAAAAACATTCGATAGCATTATTATTTAAAATATTTTTATCGTCACAAAGGCGTCTACCTCACCTAATTAATAAGCAAATTACTTTACTGTGCTGTTGATTTAAACGACTAAGTTGCTGTTCTCATGACAAAAATAAATCGAAATCCGATCAAATTTTTTGTCCGGTTTTAGACCTAATTTAGACGCTACCAGTGACAATATACCTCACATAACATCGAATAAACAAATTCCTTATTTTTTTGAAAATTGAAATAATCATAAGATCGTGCAACATTGTCGTAAGAATTATCAGCAGGTCAAATGCACACGTAGAATTCGTCTTTCTCCTCTGCGAACTGAGAACCGTAGAGTCAGACTGGAGAGCCGAAAAATTGTCGACGGCGGTGGCGAGTTGTCGAAAAAAGACTGGCGGCCGGCGGCTAGATAGGCTAAGCCGTTCAAAATAATGTGGCGGCGTCTGATCGTCGCGGCTGTCGAAAAAGTCGGCTGGCGGCGGCTAAATAACGACTTCTTGTTTCAAAAATATATAAATTTATTGACAACTCAATAAAAAAGTGTTCTTTCGATTCGTTTTTGGATAAAAATCAAATGCCTAGAACATTGTAAGTCCAAAAAAAAGTAGGTTTAGAGGCTGCGCAACGACGTTGAATTTTAGGAATTTTTAAATTCCCATGGGAAAAAAAACTTCAATGACATTGTGCAACCTTTAAACCTAATTTTTTTGACCTACAATGTTCTAGACTTTGTTTCACAATCCAAAAATGAATTGAAAAAACGATGCGCTGTTGAACTTCCACATAATTTTCATTTTCCATACAAAGTTGAACCAGCCTAATGTTCACATATCCCATTTCATAATTTTTCTTGACATAAAATTGACGAATTCACTGCCTGACAGTTCAGCAAAGAACCATAAAACTCAAATTTTGACGCAAGCCGATTTCAGCACTGAAGGTGTGGATTCTGAAAATCTCAGAAGACTTTGTAAGTCTCATGTAAGTACAATGAGCAAAATTTAATTTTACTTGCTGTCAAATATCAGCTGTTATTCCAATGTATTTCATATGGGCGAAACAGCTAAAATTTGAGCTAGGAAAATTAAATTTTGTTGATTGTATAAACAATTTTTTTAAACATCAAAAGAAATTAAATAAAATCACAATTTTTTGTGGAAAAATTAGGACAACATTTTAAGGAATTAAATTTTTGGTGTTTGAAGCAAAAAAAGAGCACCGAAATCATCAATGAATGATGAATTTTCATGAGCCTCATTATTTACATATTTCGTAACATTTAAAAAAAATAATTTTTTAACCGATGAAGATCTTGTAAATGTATTCATTCAGAAGAAAAAGTCGCAGATTTATATCACTATATTAAAACGAAAATACTCCAGCCGCCACGTCGGCCGTCTGATATCTTCAGCGACGGCTTACAGCCGCCGCCATCGTTCAGCCGTCAATATAACTCGGCGTCGGCGGCGACACATTTAGCCGCCAGCCGCCGAAAATCGGCAGCTCTCTAGTCTGGGTAGAGTACACAGCACACGAACAACACTTCTTAGGTTGCTGTAGAAAATAGAGAGGCAATTTCTACATTCGTATACAGAAGATGCGGGGATGTGTCGAGCATGGCAATAAAAGGAATTTTTAACTGGCAAGCTTGTATTTTTATAAAAGAAATTTTGACGGACAGATGTTTCCACAATATTATTCTCAGGCCAATTTCTCATGACCATTATACCAGAAACTATTGTAAATTAATACTTCGAGAATAAATGTAGGAAAAAATCGAATAACGAATATAGGTCCTGACCTATTCAATCATCTACCACCTAACTTACAAGATCCTAACCTGCGTAATCGTTCTTTTAAATTGAAATTAAAATCTTGGCTGTTGGAAACTCCACAGTTACACAAACTATGCAAACTAAAATCTTTTTACACTACGCAAAATTTATCATAATGCATAACACATAACACAAATACACATACAAATAAAAAAATCAAATAAAATATATAAATTTAATACTAAAAAATAATAATTAATTCATAATTCTAATAAACGTTTAATTTTAATTTTAATTTTCATTGTGTCAAATTCCTTAAAAGAATTAATTCACTGGAATTGACATTTATTTTACTTTTTTTTTATTATTTGCTGTCGTCTTTTTTTTAAAAAATACAAATTGTATTTTTTTTATTAATATGATCGAAAAAAAAAAAAAAACAATTTAATTAAAATGGTGTCTTGTAGGTTTATCAATCATAGTTACATCGGTGTTGGTCTAACATAAAACCTATTGTATGTGTTGTAAGATTTGGAGGACAAGATCAATGCACGTGGGACCAATCTCCATCTAGTTACTAATTATAAACCTCTAAAGTTTGTCTGCTTATTCGTCTATTTGTCTATTTATTTATTTGTCTGTCGGTCACAATCCCGTTACTTTTGCGTTTAAACTGAGGAGGAACAAAAATATGTTGTCGGGTATGGTGCAAAACGTCGAGAAAACATGTTCCAGGGTGGGACATTGTTCTGAAATAAGGGAGTTATGGGTAAAAAACGGGTCAAAATTGAAATCGCCCATAAGTCAGTCAAGATGTTGTGTTAGAGATTTGGTCGTGGAAGAAAAGTCTTAGAGTTTTTGATGGCCTACAACTTTGTAGAAGAAAACTTTTTGATCCGACTTCATGCAGAGGAGCTAGGCAGCGAAAACTGTTCGAATTTCGGGGTTTCCTCACTTTGTTTTTAAGGAAGTGCCAATCGTTAGTGGAGGCTTGGGAAAACGAAATTTCTGAACAATGTTGGGTGAAAAAGTTTCCCACTCCCGAGATATAGGGCATTTTTCAGCGATTTTGTCCAGAACGGCAGCACTCATTAACCTATATCACGGCGGGTAGTAGCCGGAATGAGGCCAGTAAGGTGTCAAATGAAAGGTTTCGACAGTGTGAACCGAATTTAAGAAAATCGGTTGAGCGGTTCGGTGTCCAGGGTCGTTAAAAGGAGGCAAAAATGGACAAAAATTTGCTCCGCTGCCCGAAAATTACTGAAAAATTAATTTTTGATATGTTGTCGGTTATGGTGCAAAACGTCGAGAAAACATGTTCCGGGGTGGAATATTGTTCTGAAATAAGGGAGTTATGGGTAAAAAGCGGGTCAAACTTGAAATCGCCCATAAGTCAGTCAAGATGTTGTGCTAGAATGAAATTTGGGTCAAATCAGTTTTCAAACGTATCTCCGTATGTATGGGAGATATGGCGTTGGTTTCTTCGACAAAGTCTCAGAGTTCTGTTAGTAGAATCGGTGACAAATGGCCAAAATTGGAAAAATTCGTGTCAAATCAGTTGTTAAACGTATTTTCGTATGTACGGTAGATGCGGCGTTGGTTTCTTCGAAAATGTCGGACAAAAGTTCGGGGCGTACAAGGTATAAGAGATAGACCATCGGTTTCTTTAGCAAAGTGTCAGAGTAGAATACGTAGCAAGTGCAACGCTGAATACGGTGAACGTTGCATACGGTGAGCGTGGAATATGAGGAACGTTGAATACGGGGGAAAGTTGAATACGGGGGAAGTGGTATACGGGGAACTTGGAATACGGGGAATGTTGAATACGGGGAATTTGGAATACGGGGAAAGTGGAATACGGGGAAAGTTGAATACGGGGAAAGTTGAATGCGGGAACTTGGAATACGGGGAACCTGGAATATGGTGCACGTTGAATACGGTGAACATGGAATACGGGGGGATGGAATACGGGGAAGATGGAATAGGGGGGAGATGGAATACGGGGGAAGTGGAGTTATTTTGCGGTAAAGAAAGTGTTTTGATTTATAGTGCCTTTCTCACCCATTTCGATTTTAGTGCTATTATATTAGCGGTAATATTAACGAAGTGATATTACGACCTTCAACATTACGCATCATAGATAACAAGCGAAAATGATAAAGCCTGCGTAGCCCCTAAGGGCGGGGGCTTCGACTAGTTTGCTATAGTCGAGCAATAATTGTGTGTCCCCAAAATGTGTTAATTTCGGATGAATCTTCCAAGGAATGCTACTCGTGGGAATAAACAAATTTTAATCCATGGATAAAAACAAACTCAAACACTAAACCAAATTTTAAAAAAGATAAAGGAAAAAAAACTTTCTCCACATAACAATGAATTTACGGTTAAATAATCGTATTCAAGACAAATGACACTAAACGATTCATCATCATAATTTATTTTCTGCTGCCACTTAAATGTATATTTATGTGAATACTATGTCTGGCTGCTAACATTGCCTCGATGACCAGTCTCTTCATTACAAGCATTCATTCTACATGGGTTAATTTAAATAATTTCATTGATAATTTCGGTATTCCGGTCGACCTTACAATTTTACGCATATCTCATTATTCCCCAGCCTTTTGTTTGAACATTTTAAATCAGACTAATGTATTGAAGAAAAAGGAAACCGAAATCTTTCGAGTAATTATTGTTAATTATTGTTATTGAATGAAATGATAATGAATTGTTGATCAAAATAATAAGATTGTACGGAGTCCCACGCAATTTAATGGTTCTTTACCTATCTTCGTACTATGGATTTGTTCTAGAGTCATTCCTGTGTTGCGTTGAATATATTTACCATATACGCTGGACACGTTCGGCTGGGTTACTTTATATGCGAACGAAATGTACATTAGACACAAATCCATTTTCATTTACAAACTTTGGCTAAATACCTACGTTGATTGCACAATACACTAAACCGTATGTTCGTTGTACGGTAGCAATAACACAGAATTAGGCTTATCTGTTCGATGCACAATAGTTTCAATCAATTTATGGATATTGATAGTATCGCATTGTAACAATAATTTGAAAACTTAATTGAAACATTATGCATGTTGCCTCGACATTTCAAACAATATTCCATTAGGGGCGAAGAGCTTTTACTGTTGATTATCAATTAATTTAATATTTTATTGGTTGCATGCGATTACACGTAGTCTTACATATCCCTTAATGCCACATATGGAGGATATATTTGCATTGCTTATAATAATTATTATTCAAAATTCATTAACTTACGTACGATTAGCTCAGCATTATTTCCTTTCGACACGTTGCGTTGATGCCACAGCTTTCCATTCTTTAAATGACTTCGCATCTGCTGACTAAAAGAGTAAACAAGAACTAACACTTGAATGACTAATACACCGGAATATAATCAATAAAGCTTGAGTGGCGCATTTAGGTGTGAAAATTTTCACTACACTTCGCAGAAAGGCTATTCTTTACTACCGCCTCGGCCATGCGATTTTAATTTTTGATTATGCATCTTTTTTAGCTATGCAAAGACTTATGAATTCATATAACTTTTCATTAAATCTGTGATCACATCATGAAATCTGAAATGTTTGACTGTGTGCACGTAAAAGTAAATACACAACCTTCACCTTGAAGCAGATATACGAACAGATACACTGATCTGAAAATTATGCTGCTGAAGGGAAATGCTAGAAATGATTTTCATAACTAAGTGCTCGTTATTTGTGTGACCTGTAACTGTCACGATCTACTTGAACGATTGACCTTAGGATGCAAATAGCGTTTCAGAACGACAAATTTCAAAACGCTAAAAATGATTTTAATTTTATGTAATGTTGACGGACTGATTCAACGACACAAAAAGGATTCCCAAGAATGTCCATCGGTGCATACTCTATCGTATAAATAAATTTTCTTTACATTTTCTATAAATGATTCTACCAATTTGAATTGGAAATTCAACAGAGTTCTGTTGAATAGATAGACATTATGATGTTGAGTGTCACAAAAAAAAATTAAATTACAACTTTAAACGGTTGTGCACTGTGCAGCCACAAAAACCGCTATTTGAAAATAAATAAAATAAAAAGAAATTTCAAAATATTGCGTGCAGCTTATCGAATTTTTTCCATCGCAAATAAAAAAATTATGGCGCTACCTACAAATACGAAATTGTTCCATTGCCATTATTTGCCCACTCCTTAAAAAACATCATACCCCGATTCCAATGTTATGTGATATAAAATGAACATAAAAATTGTGCACTTTATTGCAAAAATAATGGCAGGTGATTATTCTGGATAAAAACTGAAATAAAATAAAATGCACAATGGCACAATTTTTTAGATTTTAATCTTGAAATTAAAAAAAAAAAAGAAATTGCTTTTTGTTGCCGAAAGGGGGGTGAATTAAAACGGAATTGGCTACTCTCTCGTATGAATGTTATAAAATTATTGTTTCGAATTTTATGAAAATAACAAAATAAAAACTAAACTTTGAAATGGAATGATTTTACGACTTTTAGCCATTTTTCATGTCATTCGCTTGAAAAATAATTTTATGAATTGAGTTAATGGACAGAAACTTTTTCCATCATGGAAAATGCATTTGTCAATATTTTATTTTACACCAAAAGTGTAAGTAATGCGAGGAACATTGTTATGCAGACATTGATGTATGGCATCGCAAATAATTGATCATCAGACTGAGAATCTAAAGGGCTCATTATATTAGACGCGATGCGAATCGCATCGCGTAAGGTTTGTGTGAAAGCTCAACTTGACAAAAAAATCTTTTGTTCTGTCAAGTTGAGCTTTCACACAGACCTTACGCGATGTGATTCGCATTGCGTCCTGTATAATGAGTCCTTAACAGGAGGTGCACTAACAGGTGCAGTAGAACTTGCATTCATAAAGCGCGTAGCTGGCACGGTCTTCACCGGTGGAAATTACGCCCAATTAGTACGAGCCGAGACTTTACCTTTCGAATTCTGGTGGTATGTAAGTACCGTCATTCATCCAGAGCCTAAACTAAGCAATTTCCACTGGGGAGCACTTTCACAGAAAAGGCGTAATTTTCAAGGCCAAAAGGCGCGAATTTATTAAAACACAAGACTCTCTTCACTTCATACTCTCGTTTCGCTTCTAATTTTTTATCGCATTCTTTATTCGAGTCTAAATTAGCAGGGCTAAATCGCCTCTCCTTCTTTGCATAAAATGTAACAACAGCTAGCCGTGAGTCAATTTCCCAAAATTTCCCGTTTTAGACAAAATCGAGCGAAATTTCCCGCTGAATATTTAAAAATTACCACGCTCCTTATATAACGGCATAGACATAAAAACTGCGTGGTTTCATTTTGTGCATTACATCTAGTATGGATATTTTTTCCCTTACTCATGGAAAAAGTGTATGAATATGAGATTTTGAACCGGTGTGAAGAAATAAAACAGCCCGATATTAGCTAACGAAGAAATTTTAGATTATGGACCGAAGCGTAGCGAAATTTTATTAGATCAGAGCGTAGCGAAATTTTTCTGAATCATTTCTCATTCCCAGTATACTAGGTACAACACTATTTGAACACCCGGCAAAAGATGCTGTTCCGGTACATTTAATAAACCATTTCATGGATATAGGATAGTAGCGATAGAGTGTAGTCATAGAAGTTAATTTTAGATCTAAATCATCGATGATTCGTTGGTGAATCACCGATGATTCACAGCGCAATCACAGATAATTCACCAACGAATCACCGATGATTCACAGTGGAATCAATGACGATTCGTTGTGGAATCACCGATGATTCGTTGTGGCATCACCGATGATTCACTGTGAAATCACTGATGATTGACTGTGGAATCACTGATGATTTCACTGTGGAATCACCAATTATTCACTGTGAAATCACCGACGAATCACTGTGGAATTACTGATGATTCTCTGTGGAATCATTGATGATTCACTGTGAAATCATTGATGATTCACTGTGAAATCACCGACGTTTCACTGTGTAATCACCGAAAAATTTATAATAATAGAATAAATTAACTGACTTAATTTAAAATTACGTTTAAATTATATTTATATTAAATTTTAAATTGAAGAATCACCAGTGATTCACTGTGGAATCACCAGTGATTCACTGTGGAATCACCAGTGATTCACTGTGGAATCACAGATGATTCACAAAGGAATCACAGATGATTCACAGGGGAATCACAGATGATTCACAGTGGAATCACAGATTATTCACAGTGGAATCACAGATGATTCACAGTGTAATCATCGATTATTAACGGTGTCATCTCCGATGATTCACCGTCAAATCACCGATGATT
Organism: Pseudolycoriella hygida; assembly: GCA_029228625.1. Classification (NCBI taxonomy): domain Eukaryota; kingdom Metazoa; phylum Arthropoda; class Insecta; order Diptera; family Sciaridae; genus Pseudolycoriella; species Pseudolycoriella hygida. The sequence continues at coordinate 67,431,630 of CM055406.1, forward strand.
CACCGTCTAATCGCCGATGGTTCACCGTCTAATCGCCGATGATTCACCGTCTAATCGCCGATGATTCACAGGGGAATCATCTGTAATTTCACGTTTAATTTTGTGTGATTACCCGGTGAATCATTGGCGATTGTCGGTAGAAGGGTGCACAGACAGGAAGGGTGAAAACATTAAGCAGCTATTGCTACTTAATAACTAATCGTCGCGGTATAGTTTTCAGTTTACTTGTTCTACGATGTGGTGAACCCACCCTATGGTGTCGCTACTAAGGAAGCACCAAGAAGTGTTCGATTGGGCAATCATTCTCCACATTTATAGGTTTTTTCTGTCTTCGACATCTGCCTAGAATTTGTGAAAAGAGGCTGGGGAGGACGAAAAGGGCGTTAGAGGACTTCGATCCTCCTCTAATATATGTTATTTTAGGCTCTGATTCATCCGAGGTGAGGATCGAGACATACAGCCGTCTTTTTGAGTTCAAATACCACAGCCACTGTGTTTCAGCACCAGCAGGACCAGCAGGCAGCTCAACCAGCGTTAGGTATGTCACGAATACCCAATGAACCTGCTGTTATAGGCCCGAAGACTGTCTGTCCAACCAGCGGTGTCCGCTCCTGCTCATACTACAAGAATTTCTTCATTGACAGCAGCCATTCAGCAGCCATTTTCAGTTGATGCAACTGTGGCCCTGGTTTGCCCGCACGGGTGAGAGGTGTTCCGAAGTACCCAGTTGTCCTGCTGGAATAGGCCCACCCCTGCTCACAATTTACCCTCTGTTGTTTGCCTGCCCCAAGTGATATTGTACAGGACTTGCGACGAGAACACCAACAGTAGGATTTGAGAAGCAGAGAGTAATGGAGCTAACGGTGCTCTGTGTGCCCCGTCACTAAAATACAGTATTTTCGAAGTTGTGTTTCCTTTTGTGTGGATCGCAGCGACGACATCTAATCCTTGGCATTTCGTACACCGCCTCCCCATCATCACCGAAAAACAACCGAAAACCAGCGGAATTTTCATAGACATATCACTGTTGCAACCTACTGTCGAACATTCCTCTCACTATAGAACCAATTCCAGATTAGCTGGTGGTTAGGATACGCTTAATGAGAACGAGATTGCTAAGTACAATGGTTATCGCCTTACCCATGGAGAGTCAAGACTACTGGTGTGGATCCAAACTGCATTTTCTTCTTGTGGATTGATAGGAACAGTGTTCACGTTTCAATACCATTGGCACCTAAACCAGTCCAAGACAGTGGGAAACTTCTTATGGTTGTCAAAATCTAAGTAGGGATTTTCACCAGTTATGTTTGGCTACAGTTGAGCCAACCCCATTGGGTTAGATGATGCTGTGAAACGCTAAATGGATCTACTAAATAGCCCTTAGCCGGTCGTCCAGTGGATACTTTCATATTCACTGCATCCATCCGTGATTAACGTCATTAATGACCTGACCTAGGAGCCCTGTATCGCGCTTTCTTTCCCTGCCTATATCATGACGTCATTTGAACAGCCATTTCAAGTTTCAACTACTTTGAAAAGGAGGAACTCAGGTGGGTGTGTCGCTCTGCCGCGCTGTTGTCAACAACTTTTTTTTCTACCATAACGTTATGAATAGAAAAACTGGCGCGAATAGAATGTAAGCAATTTACTCATTGCAACGTGCGGGTGAAAGCATCTATTAAAATATTTCCTACTTACACTGTCAGGCATTAAAATACATTGTGCTAACATCGATGACGCCCATATCACCTCAAAGTCCTTTATTACTTTTTCTATTATTGGATCGTATTCTATAGAAAATTCGCTATTATTAATCAAATATTCATTGGGAAAACCCATGATTCAGCAAGCTATATTTAGCTACTGCATAAAACATTCTCGTTACAAGTTACGAAGAAAGGTACTATTTCTTTTGTTTTGTCTTGTCTTCATCATTTTTGGTGGTTATGCGTCATTCAAAAAGGACGTCACGCCTTTTTTTTATTTATCAAAGTGGGTTCGTCCTATGTGACACAATGTCCGTTTTTTAGATTGGTGGGTCCATCCCTGTCTGTAGGGTTCGATCTACTGACTAGTCGATAAACTTCAAAAAAGTAGTGTCGAGGCTACAATACATTTATCCGGTCAAATTTATCAGCGCTGACAAACGTGATAAACTTTGACAGGAATCCACATATTGGAATCAAATTCATGTAGTGTACTTCACACACATAAAAATGAGTTATTGCTTCGATGTATTTAATTTGACATTGACATGGACATGGATATCGAAATTAGACTTATGACACAGGATGTCACGTTTTTCCTATTAAGGCTCGGAACGGGTCGGGTACCTGATTTAAATCAGGTTTTTTTATTTCGGGTTTGGGTCGGGTCAAACCCAACCCGTTCCGAGTGTTATTTCCTATACTGAGTCCGTCGATAAAAGCGTGACGTCCTTTTTGAATGCAAGGGACCCATGCGTATCAGAATAGATGTGGCAAACAGAGTTGATGTTACAAAAAGACTCGAACGTATTTAAGTCAGTATTGCCTTAACTCTTACTTAAGTGTATGAAATTACGTTCACATTAAATTACATTAGAAATTGCCGAGAGGGCAATATTGAAAAATTCGCCCGAAGCAACGGTGTAAAAAAACCCTTCCGAAAGCACTAAATTGACCCCCAAATAGACACGAATATTCACCTTATTTTTCTCTAACACATAGCTAAAAAACATTTTTTGGGCTAGGGCCTACCTTAGTACCGACCTATGACCCAGGAGAGGCCTAGAACAAATACTTGCATAGACAAAAATGTTTCGCTTAGTTTCACAGCAAAAAAAAATTTTTTTGTCATGGGCCGACCTAGGGCCCTAAGTAGAGGCCTCGGACACATTCTTCATTATACAAAAATGTTTTCCTCAATTTGCTCTGCAACATAGTAAAAGACATTTTTTTGGTTAGGGCCGACCTTAAGACCGACCTGAGGCCCATTTGAGCCCTAAGCACAGACACCGGGCCCAAATTTGTTTTTAAATATAATTCAGTACTTGGTTACCTCTCGAATAGAATAAGAATCAACAAAATCGGTTAGGATTTGCCCGATTTATGTAAACAAACACGTTGGGCCCTATTAGAAGCTCAGTTTAAGGGTCCTGGCTGAGCCCAAGGGCTTCTAGTCAACAAATTTTCTTCCAAAAAATGTGAGATATTCCTAGACCTATCTGAGGAGATTACAACTCGAGTTATGTACAAAAAACATGTTGGGCTCAGCAGAGACTCGTCTTTAGTGCCCTAGCTAAGTCCAAGGGCCTAATCTCAAAAAAGTTTCTCCTACAAATTGCTGGACTTTCATAGACCTGTCGATTAAAAAATTAATTTTGAAAATCGAAAAAGATTTACTCGAGTTTTGTACAAAGAACACGTGTGGCTTAGAGATGAGCGGGTTGCCCGAAACTTCAAAAAACCCGACCCGAACCCGAACCCGAATTGTTTTTTTAAATGTTAATCGGGTCGGGTTCGGTCCGGGCCGGGCTTGGAAACAGTTCGGGTTTCGGGTTTCGAAAAATTTTATCCGGTCGGGTTCGGTCCGGGTCGTGTTGTTGTATCTTTTTATTCGGGTCCCGATCCTTTATTAACATTTTATATTTTGCAAAACTCGTGTTGAAATAATATTTGTTTCGAAGTAATTTGGGTTGTGAGTTTCGAAAAACTTGAGTGTCTGGTTCGGTTCGGGTCGGGTTTCGAAAAATTATCGACCCGCTCATCTCTAAGCTAAGTCCAAGGACTCAAAATCTATTTGTCGGCCACGCCCAGACATTTCAAACAAAAAAAAAGTTTTAAAAATCGGAAAAGATGTACGCGAGTTATGTACGAAAGACTAAAAACCACTTAAACGGCCCTAGCTCAGCGGCCCTTGGGCAGACAGTGCCCAGATTCAATCCCATAAAAGAGTTTTACCTTTTATTTTCAGAGAAAGAAATGTTTCTGAAAATCGGTTGAGTTTTACTCGAGTTATCGTGTTGACGGACGAACGGACATTTTTTAATTGCTGATTCGTCCTCTAAGGACCATGATCGATGCTATCCACCCCCCCCCCCCATCCCCCTACTCCCGGGTCGAAATTCGACTGGTTATAAACGTCGTGGTAATCGTCGAGCATCAATTTTTACATTAAAATGTTACAACGTCATTTAGACATTTTGCAAAAAATACTCAATTGATGAAGGTATGGGTTTCAACTTCAACCAAACTTTTTCTATTGGTTGAAGCATAGTAGTGACTAATGTTACTGAGAGTGCAGTAAAAGATCCATTTGGCACTAGCTATTGTCTCGTCCTGTATGTCACTGCTTTAAACGTGTTTGCCTCCCATGGGCTGAATAAAAGTCAGCGCCGCTGGGTCGGCAACTAAATAATTTGTTGAGAGTTGTTGACATGAAAATTGAGAAAGTATGTTTATTCAGATGATGCTTGTACTTGGAGATGTTATGAGATGTAACAATACTAAGAACCAAAGTGGGTATCTTACACGTGGGCTTATGATGCATCTCGGCATCGAATGTGTAATCCATCTAGTAACCAGTATCTGTTTCATCTGCACCATTATCCATCACTGTAGAATTTGTCACCGGCATTACTTTTAATGAACAATATTGAGCCAAATTTTCACAGTAATTCTAGTAGAACACGCATATTTAAAGTACATAGTGCAAACACGTCGACCACATACAAATCACTCCTGTTCCATGGATTAGTGAGGTATAACTCACTTCCATGCAGGGTCAAAGAATCACACACAATAGGTGAGTTCAGTAGCAAATATATCGAATTCATTCGCGGCGTTCAGTGATTATGAAATGTCAGAAAATGCTCATCGGGCTGGGTGGGGTGTTTAACGGTTTTGGATACGGAATCTGTTTTCTCCTTTTTATTTATTTTTTTTTTTTTCGTATTTTCTATGATTATCATTTCATGTTCATATTATCTTCTATTATTAAGCATATTAGTTCTATGTTATGTTCTTACTAATTTTTAGTTGAATATAATTAGCAACTTTGTAAATTTCACCAATGTACATACAAAAAAAAGTCGAACGTTAAATAAACGTTATTATTATTTATAATTCAGATGAAGTCCTGTGAGAAAGTATAAATATTTCTCACACGAAGACATTTGTTTTTCCGAAGCAAAACATATTACAAATGAAAATGTTTTATTTCATTTAAACTTTTTAATTAAAATACGACTCTTTATGAAAATGCCATACGAGAAATGAATTCCATATGTTGTGTTGTACTTTATGTTCGTATCTAGCTTTACTTATCGAATCAAACCAGCAACAGCAAGAAACATAAAGTACATACACAACTATGTATCGAATTCATTCACGTAAAGTCAATTCACACTTCTTATTCCAATTCAGGGTCTGGTGCAAAAGCGAGCACTTAGTTTACACATACATGAATCCTACAAAGGTTTTGTGGAAACTACGGAAAATATTCATAATTTGAAACAAAAACTTTCGACAAAACTCTGCATACCATTTTTCATTTCATTATTCAATACTTGTTTTGCAGCTTTTCCGGATTTTCAGCCATTTGGAAAAAAACACATTTTTTATTTCGTTCCTTCATTTTGATATTATTACTCAAATCCAATTAAAAGTTCCATTTAAAACCAACATTGTAATTAGATTTTTCCAGGAATGAGCGCATTTTTTTCAAGTTTTGTTAGCGCACTTTTAATTTTAATTTGTTCACCATTTACATGCATTTTAATCTAATTGACATTTTCACATGTCAAGTTCGCGACAAGATTTTTTGTTCAACTTTGCTTAGCTTAGCTATTTCTTTCGCAGGGAGGGAACAAAAATTCACGGAGACGAATTTACGTTTTGAGCCGAGGCGATGATTGCGCTCACCCTAATGAGAAAACGTTTTTCAAACTTAATAACGTATATGCAAAATTATCTCTCTCTCCTTCCTTGCCTGGTATCGCTCTCTGCTTTCTACCCCTGTCTTTTTACTAATTCCTCCTTAAAGATTTTTCAACGTAAGCTGAAATCACTATAATAAACATCCTCCCCCTTGCTTTGGGCTTGAGGGAGATGTCAAAATGGCCAAAAAGTGCTGGACGCCTTTCACAAACGTACAATTCAAAGAGAGCATAAGGTAAAGCAACAAAAATATAACAAAAGTTGCAAAAATAAAAGCAAAATTATATAAAAAAGAAGTGAAAACAAAACCACGACGGAATTCAGAAAATGAAATCGCTCATTGATTTGAGAAAGAAAATAAAGTAAAACATATGCAAGGGACCCGTACGTATCAGAATAGATGTGGCAAACAGAGTTGATGTTACGAAAAGACTCAAAAGTATCGAAGTAAATAAATATTGCTTTAACTCTTAAATGTATGAAATTACATCCACATAAATTGTATTGGCAAGAGGGCAATATTGAAAAACCCGTCCGAAGCGACGGTGTAAAAAATCCTTCCGAAAGCACAAAATTCACCCACAAATAGACAAAAAATAGACAAAAATGTTTATACCTCACTTTTCTCTACAACACAGTTGTTGTTGTCAAGGGCCGACCTTAGGACCGACCTCGGGCCCAAAGTAGGGGCCTCGGACACATTCTTCCATAGACAGAAGTGTTTCCTTCAATTCGCTCTGCAACAGCAAAAAAAACTTTTTTTGGTTAGGAGCCGTTCATAGTCAGGCAATTCTATCTATACCATGGGTTTGCACTTACAGATAAACCATGCCGTTTTACCTCCGTTTACTGTTTGAACTATAGAAAAGAGTCGTGGTTTCAGTGAACGTGGTTTTCTTGTAGGTACAAACTCAGTGTTACAGTGTTATCGATGCTGTGACATAATAGTGTTAACAAATTTGGGCCCGATGCTTGTGCATAAGGCTCAAGTGGGCCTCAGGTCGGTCCCAAGGTCGCCTATGGTTTTGCTATGTTGCAGAGCAAATTGAGAGAAACATTTTCGTCTATGGAAGTATGTGTCCGATGCCTTAGGGCAGTAGGTCGGTCCTAAGGTCGGCCCTTGACAAAACAAACGCAATAGCACCCCTTTTCGAAGAACTTCGTTCTGTTGATCTACTGTCGGAACTTGGAGACTACTTGAAAAATGCGTTTGCAGCAAATGCTCCGCCGTCTCTTTGCCATTTGACGTAAAAGAATCGTCCGGCCTAAGAAGTGACCCCACTTGGGCGTTAGTATCTTTAGCTAACAGTTTATGAGTTCGAGCATAAGCAGGAATCGAGCTGGCTTCCTCGAAGAATTTCCTTTTGCTTTTTTCCTTCAGATCTTCTTGGGCCTGGTTGTATTCCTTTAAGAGCGCTCCTTACTTCTCATTATTAGCTTCTTGTTGTTCATTTATCTTGGCAGCCCGGTTCCAGACTTTCCTTAACTCTTTCCTTTTCCTATCAAGCTCGTTGCTCCAGAAGGAGTTCTTGTATAGGGGTATAGGACTGAGAAGGTAGCAGGCGGCTTTGTAAGATTCAATAATCGCGGCTGTAATATCTACATTTGCACTCTCTAGACTCTCAATCGTTAGATATCTATCTACTCGCTCTATCTGTGCTAGCTTCTCTCCAAGAAGTCGCCTGTACTCGTCCCAGTTCGTCTTTTTGGGATTAAGGTTTAATTTGATCAGCTTGTGATCCGAAAAGGTTTCCTCATTTGTAACCCTCCAAGACTCAACCAGTTGCGACAGTCTAACATCTAAACAATCCTCCCTGGCCTTGTTTACAAACGTTGGTCTACCTCCTTTGTTTAGGACCACAAGCTCTGTGGAGAGCAAATATTGAACGAGCTCTTCAACCCTACGATTGATATTTGAACTTCCCCAAATCGTGTGATGGGAGTTTGAATCCATACCAACCAAGACGGGTATCCGCTCTTTTTCACAAAACTCCACTACCTTTGCCAGCGATGAACCTGGAGGAGGCTGGGGAGAGTCATATGGTAAGTATAAGTAGGCTGAGACAGTTACAACGTCCCCGCCTTCCATTTGACTTCTACAAACCCTGACGGCCACCACGTCATTGTCAGTGAATTGGTTGAGAACCATTGCGTTATTGTCTCGTGGACGTTAATCCACTGGGTGATTTTGCCCGTTCCCTTTGACAATTATTTTCATGTCATTAGAGGGGTCACCAATGTTGTGGGAAACCACTCCGAAGGAAAGTTTTTGTGTCATCAGCGAATCTAAAGAAGATTTCACTGAATAATTTAAGGTTTTCTTAAATTCCCACAAATGTGCGATGAAACGCCCTTTGTAGATATTACGGTCATGGCAAAATAAATGGGCCATTCCATTGCAAAGTTGGAAAATGTGTTACGAGGGAACCGTCTTCTGGCTAAGAATGCAAAGGTTGGACTTCTTTCGCATGAAGGAGTTGTACATTGAACCTATAGAGGAATTTCTCCATACAACACAAATCTCGTATGTGCACGGTTTAGCAAGAACACATGGTTCCCTCGCAACCTACCAATGGAATCGCCCAAATATGAATTTTTGTACTTCTGTGCAGGTTTTTGAGGTGTTAAAAACCTGCGCGTAAATACAAAACTCATTTTTATATTGCCATGCATGCAGACCAGTGAGCCGGTTAATAATTCTAAACGATTCTTCTCCGCTGACAGAAGACCATCGGCGGGCACGTCGGCGGCTGGAGTCAAAATATTTTTTGGTGGCGGCGATGATTAGGCGAAAGTCCAAATAAAAGCCCTACGTTATGTGCGTGCTGCACTTTGTTGGTTTATTCTTCAAACAAAAGAAAAGACAAAAGCGACTCGTAACTGTGGCTTAACATGGCACGTAACCCTCTTCGACAAATTCTAATAAATAAGCATTTCTCTTAGTTAATCGCGGTAGTTAGTTAACTTTTAAGCAAAAACACTGTCCGTATTGCCATCTACTTTAAGCTTTTACGTTGAATTGCTTTATTACTTTCACCATTCTCATAAATGCAGTCGAAGCAAAAAAGCGTTGATTTATCAACTCACTACATATTTTGTGATCGAAATGTGTAAATATGTAAATGTTGCAAACGATTGCGTGTGTAGAAATATTAAAGTAACCCTGTTTGATAGAGGAATTATAGAATCTTTTAATTACCTGCACGTTATATTGGGTATATATGAAAACTACAGCGAAAACTTTGTCAAACAAGCGACATTTTTTTTCGGTCGCTATATGTAAGTGAAGTCATACACCTTCGTGCGATGGGTCATACGTGTTATGTGAGGGTGGTCTTTGATATCAATCGATGGGGTGACTGATATGTAAGTTCACATATTAAAATAAAGTCGACTATTACATGAATTCATTAGTGCACGTAAAACAAACATGAGGACAAACCAAATTCTCTTCGCCACACATGAATTAAGTTTTAACAAACTCAGCCACATATGCTGATTTACATCATTTATTTAATGACGATACGTGTATGGGTTGTTAGCCTATTGCGCTAAAGAAAAATACCAGTTACAGCATTGATAGCATCTCCAATGACTTAATTGACACATTTATGGCACGTGTGACACACCATGCTACATTTTATTCATTAGTTGTTTTTGCTAGACGACGAATTTTCTATATTTCGTTTACTAAAAACGATTCTATTGCGTTTTCAGATTCCTCTCCATCGAAGAAACGTAAATTGGATAATTCCTGGTCTCCCGCCTCATCAATATCAAGCACTGATTCGACTCGGTCACAACAGACTGCACTGACCAATTATGTGGGTGGTAGCACAATATCAAGTCAAATGGTTGTAGCCAATGCACGTGTGCAGCCAACAATTATACAAAAACGTCAAGTTGTTTCAACGCAACAACTATCCCAACAACAACTACAGACTGTTGCGTATCAAAATCAAAATGTCGGAGAAAACAAAGTAGCAAATGTAACTGTATCCCGAACACCACCTTGGCGAAAAAATTTGATTGTTAGTCAACATCAAACTGTAGAACAGCAACAACATCAGCAAAGCACCCAGCAAATTATTTCCAATTCAAATGGACGGGTTCCGCCGCTGCCCCAACAGCATATGGTTCAACAATCAACACAACATCAACAATCTGTATGTCAACAACAGCCACAACAACCAGCTCCCTGGCAAGAAGAAACACTCAAACGTCGACCAATTCCTAAAAAGAGGCCTAATTTCAAAGAAGACCCGACCGGTTATTTGGACCATCAAACTGCCATATTGCATAGTTCCATATTGAATGTACATAGTCCCGATATAGCTGAAAATAGCAACAATTCGACAATATCCAATTCAAATATTAGCTACCAATCTGAGCCAAAGCTTCCCAATGTTTCCACGTCCAATTCCGACAATGTTCATCAACATATGATCGGTTCAGAACAGTCATTATCTGTGATGCATCAACATCAACAACATAATCAAAATGTTTTCATTCAACAACAACAACAGCAACAGCAGCCAGGCATTGAGCCTTCGAGCGGCAAGACCCAGCAACAAGTAATTATCGGTTCGAATGGACAGCCGATCCGAATACTTCAGAATGGTCAATTAATCTATTCGAATCCTTCAATGCAACCGGTCAAAATCCAAGAGCCCCAAAGTAGTGTATCTAGTGGAATTGATGGACCCGGTCCTCGGATTATCAATGATGAAATAATACAGCCGGCACATCATTCGAATGTCCATCAGCAAGTCTTCCAACCACAAAATTCACCTCGAATGATTGCACCGCAACAGATCATACCTCAGGGTCAAATTGAATCAATGCAAGTACAACAAAGTCGACAGGTACTTCAACAGCCACAATCGTCTTCTGGACAACAAACCCAAATTATAACAGTGCAGCAACACGTTCCAACTAGTCAACCATTTGCCATGAGTCAATCCATTCGTCAGCCACATCCGCAAAGCATTATTCAATCACAATCTGCCAATCGAACACAATCGGAACAGCAACATCGCATTGTGCTACCTAGTGTAAATCAATCGGACAGCAATCAATCAATGGAATTATCAATTGGCGGACAGACGGTGACACATCTCCCCAATGGAATGGTTCAAGTGCAACAAAACTGTGATATAGCTCATATGAAGCAGCAACAACACATTCAACTCCAGCAACAGATTCAACAACAAAATATGTTATTTCGACAACAGCAAGAGTTGCAGCAAAATCCTCGACTTAAAGACCAATACCAAACCTGTAATAGTACTCAAGACACTATTCGTCAGCAACAACAACAACAGAGCGGTACTTCACGTGCGGTAGCCGCATCACAAGAATCTCCGGTTTCATCAAGTACCACGTATCGAAGCAAAATGATTGAAAAGAGAACATCGTCAAAGGGACCGGCACAGGTTGGAGCTATTTCCACTAGCAATGAAAGTCCACCAACTCCGTCATCTTGCCCATCTCCGGCTGATTCTCCAGAGTCGATACAAACGCGAACCATAACGTCCGTAGCCGCATTTTGTCCACCGAAAATTCAGGCAGGAGGCATTGTACGAAGCCAAACAACAGGCAAAAACACAATAACCTCCGTATTGGCAGGCAAAGCTATGACATCTACCACAACCACCAATCATGCCTTTAGTAAACAAAGCGGAACAGTTAACGATAAAGATTCCGCGCCAACTGCCCATGATCGTCAAATCGTTCAGATTTCGTCGTCACAAATGATACAGATACCGAATCAGCCAACCATGCAACAGGTTAAAGTCAGCACAGCAGGTGTGAATCAAAGTAGATCTGTTGCGTCAATGATTCAAAATTGTGTTCCAGTGTCAACGGCGTTATCGAATTTGCAATTGCAACCGATTTGTCGTGGAGAACCGGGAAGTCAAATAATTATGACATCTTCTGGTCAAATCTTGGTTATGCCTCCACAAAATAAATCGTCTTCCAACCAGATGATTATCAGCAGTGGTAACGGATCACCGATAGTTATGAACAATTCCACTCAAGGAGTCGTTATCAATCAGCAAGGACAACAAATATTGAGTGGCGACATGATTCACGGTATAAACAACCAAGTGTTGGATGGGCAATCTGCAAACATCATTCAAAATTCGGGCAATCAAGTAGTTATTCAAGGTTCCAACATTGGACAAAATATCATTCAATCGCCAAATAATTTAATGACTGGAAATGGGAACCGAGTGATTGGAGCGGGCAATTCAAATTTCATTGTCAACTCGCCGAACAGCATGCAGTCAATGATTATAAATAATTCCAACATCATATCACACAATGGCAATGTCATACAACAAGGTCAGATTCATGGAAATCAAGGGAACATCATCAGCGGCACCAAAGTCATTTCAAACAATGGCAACATATTGAACGGCTCGAATATCATCGGCAATCAATCGAATGTTTTAACATCCAACAATCAAATCATCGGCAACAACAGCTCAACAAACCTCATATCACCAAACGGTACAGTTGTACTTCCCAATGGCTACGTATTGCAACCGCAACAATTTGCTACAGTTGACGGACAAGTTGTGAACGTGATCAATCAAGACAGTGGTACACATCAATTCATCCAATCCACACAACAACGAATCATTCTGTCACCCGATTCGAAGCGTAGAGCTAAGAAGAGGAAAAGTAGTTCTGGTACACCGCCAACACCACATAGTCTATCACCGCAACAATCACCAACAATTCAACAGCACAGTCCAACAATCGTCCAGCAAAATCAATCGGGAGCGATGCTTCAAATAACTCCGCAATATCAGCAACAAAGCTTTCAAATTAGTCCCGGCATGTCGGGTATTACGTTGGTGCAAAATAAGCCACAGCAAAATTCTGGACCGCAACAGCAGATTTTACTTCAAAACGGACAAACGATCATACAACCATTGAATATCATTGGCCAACAATTGCTCGTGCCGGCTGGATTGATGGTGACACCCGATACCACTCTGCTTCAAATACAAAATGTTGCACCTTGCGGAAGTATTCTCACTCCGCAAGGTATGATGATACGTGCACCTAGTCCTCAGAATAAAAATTTCTTATCTCCGAATAACGGTGGTCAGCAATTTATTGTCAGTGGCAATGGACAAATCAGTCCCATTGGTCAAATGTACAGCACGCCAATGGGCTTAGTTGTGCCGCATACAAATTCCAATAATAATGGACCGACCTACGTCCAACAAAACACCACCATTTTGCAGCAACAAACGACAATGATAAATAGTGCGAACGGAAATAGTGGAAACAGTAACGCTGATCCGGACATTCGGCTGCAGAACAGCCAACAACAAATGTCACAATCACATCAGCATCAACGGACGGTTTCAATTTCACCGCCAGATACCACGACTCACAGTCCCAGAAGTCCGGAAAGGCCGCCTAGTCAGAGAAGTAACGGTAGCGACACAAATATGGTAGGATCGTCGTAATTATCTCGAGCAACAAACATGATTTTGTGACCGTTGTATTTTTTTAGGTACAATGTGTGTCTAGTTCAGAACCAGACGCCGTTTCGCCAGTGGCTGACAGTGCTCGATCACCATCGAATAATTCAGACTATGAGCGAAGTGGTGGTAAGTTTTATCGTTCCGCATTCTATAGGACTCCTCCACCCCATACCCGACCCATTCCAAATCTTTTGAAGAAGAGAACAGCTAAAATATCCCTCTCCCAATCCTTCGATCTTCTACAAAGCCACTCCAGGAGGTGAAATTTAAAGATTCCATCATCCTGTAAGGCGAAATGTCTTACCATTTGCTAATAAATGTCCTTAATTAACACTGTGAATTCTAGAAAAGAATGTAAATTCAGAAAATTTTGAAAGAAAAAATTGATTTTTCAAAAGGTATTTCGTATCAACAAAATACATTCAAACCATCGGATGCCAAAATTAGACGAATTCAAACACCCACGCAATTCACAAGCAACCATGTAATTACGCAGGGAAATCAATCTAAAATGAGACCTGATTCACATGGTGAGTATTTCGTTTTTTCGTCTTGTACTCATTTTATTCAACGATTCTTTTACATTCGCATAAAACTAATAAATAAACATTTAGTTATCATGCTTTGCACTACCATTAGGTGTTCTGGTGTTGTTTTTAGTTAGTGAAATTTCGGTTTAATTGCAAATCAAAGGCAAAGATGAGGTGGATAAAAGGTGCTACCTTTTGCTTTAAAGAGAGGGAGGAATGTATGAAGAGTTGAAGCTTTGATTTAGAACATTTTCGAATTCTCACAATTTGACGTCAATTTATCAAAACTGAACTGAGATTCTTGACTTTTCAAAAAGTCAAACTTTTTCTTACATTTTCCTATGAACCATTTTCGACGGAAAGTGCGACATCTAGTAACATCTCCTAACGTTTTTTTTTTAGATTTATCAGGTTGGGATGGCCATTTCTGGCACATAAAACACAGATCTGTTGCTCCTTTGTTTTCTTCCCGTTCATCATGTAAATCCTTATAACCTTAGGCAGGTCCTAGGCTTGGGACATCGGAGGGTTGAATCACATATCCACCCAGTGTCATGCTCCTTAGACGGAGGAATTTCGGGCATTCACATATTATGTTCACGCCTGTTTCCTCCTCTAGGCCGCAACTACATCTTGGATTAGCCAAGATGGTCATTTTGTCCAAGTGCTTGTTCAACCCACAGTGACCCGTAATGGCTCCCACTACTCTCCTAATGCCATTACGGTCCAGTCTGAGAAGCTACTTGGCCCACTTCTCGTCGGGCGCTGGGAAAAAGAGCATCGTGTGCTCTCCTCCGCAGCAGGCGCGCCAACTCTTTCCGGACTCAGTCTTCCACAGCCCTTTCGCACAAAGAATGCGGAATAGAGATGTGGGGTTCTGGACCCTCTGTCGCAGATGCTAAACCCTGTTTGGTCAGCTCGTCTGCCCTCTCATTACTGTCTACATCGGTGTGACCAAGGACATAGGCAATCGTGATCTGATTTCCCAGTCCCAATCGGTTTGGGGTTCCTTTCAGCTCTCCAACCAGTCTTGACGTTGTCACGGGCGAAGCGAGCGCCTTAATCATTGACTCACTGTCGGAGCAGATGGTCGCTCTGCTACCCGTCATTCCCTCTGGGACTAACTTTGTCACCCCCATCGACATCGCAGACGTCTCAGCTTGAAAGACGTTTGCCAATTTTCCTAAATGGAAACTGTCACAGTTCGCCGGATCTTGTGAATAGATCCCGGCTCCCGCTCCTTCCTTAGTTTTCGACACATCAATGAAGCCCATTAGTCCATCAGCCGGAAGGCAGGTCGGCCAGTTTCCTAGCCAATCCACCCTCTCCGGTATAACGATCTGATATCGCCTCAAGAAGTCAATCTGTCGTTAAGGGGTCATTCATAAAGGATGTCACGTTTGCTATAAAAAATGAGTATCCATAAAAAGGTAATAACTCAGTCAGGACAGCAAATTCTGTTTATAGAACTTTGGCTACCCCCCCAAATAGGGGGGGGGGTGTTTGGGGGGTAGCCGGAGTACTGACCAGTTAGGAGATATGGACTTTGTGGAGTTTATAGCAAGCGTGACATCCTTTATGAATGACCCCTAATCACTTTCTGGATCTTTCCATGGCCAGACTCGAAATTCCTCATCCAGAAGCCATTTTGCTTCTCTCCTAACGTTGATATCATCAACTAAAATTAGTCTGCTCCAAACGTCAAAATTCTCGAGTAAGTTAGTCTGCTTCAAACGTCAAGTGTATAGATTGTGCTGCCATCTATTTTCGTGAAGAACTTCTCATAATCTTCAGTTAGTATATTGTAATTTTAGCGAAGCTTTAGGACTTATATCAAAAATATTTCAAATGTACAAGATTTGTGAACACAGAGGTAGCGAAACCGCCTTTGTTGTCCCATAGATGATGGCTCGCATCGGTTTCGCATCAGGCAATTGTCAAAAATAATCACCGACAAACGGTGTCGCCATCTCTTCATTTTCTATAGCTGATTACGGTTCGATATAAAGAGTGACACCGACTGACAGTAGCGCCATCAATTAATTTTATTGTCAGTTGTGGTTCAACAAGTACCTGATTCCATCGTCTATTGCGTTAGAATGGAAAATGGTCCCCACCGGTTGTTACGAAAAGAGTTCTTGTAATTCTCTCGGGAAATGAGGCATTTAAAAGCTTAACATCCTATTACAACGAAAAATATTTAATAATTTTCGTTCGCTTCTTTGAGATATTCAGCCGCTTAGTTGACTTTTTACTTTTCCGGCTCTACAGCCACTTGTGGACCTTGTCCTTTTCGAGTATTCTGAATCAATGCTGCCTATTCCTTGCGGTGTTTTGCAAATTCCTTACTCCGAGCGTCCGAAGACCAGGTATTGAAGTCATTAGGGCTCTGAATATCCTAAGGTGTTGGTCGCTTCTTGTTCGATTACTTCACTCACCAATTACCAATCGAAAGGAATATCATCTGGTTGAGCTTGTTGTAGTTGTTGAAGCTTTGTGCTAATGTTTTCAGCATATGTCGCCGCTATCTGTGGATCTGTTAGTTTGTCCACTACAAAACACAGTTTCTCGTAGGCTATAATGAAACCGGGCAAGAAGTGATCACTATGCTGACACCACAAGATACTGATCAGAGTCGACATTTGCTCTCAAAACGTCAATTACATCAGTGAGGTGACTTCCGCTAATCAATAGGTGGTCGATTTGATTAGGTGACGAGTTGTCATTGGGGTGCTTCCAGTTAGCTGGATGTCTGCTTTAATGTTGGTGGAAGGTACTTTTCACTACAAGGTTTCTTTCAGCTGGCCGTTTTCATTCGTTTCATCATGCAGACTGTATCTTCCAATTGTTGGTCTGAGCAATCCCTCTTTACCCTTCTTCAGTTCATTTGTCAGTTTTGTTAATCCTCCGATTCTGTGAGTCTGACATCTCACATTCCATGTTCCAATTCTCATATCCTTTATCCGTTTCCGAGTCGTTGCGGAAGGCCTCCTAGCATCCGAATGATACCGCATATTGTCTCTTTCTTCTCCTGCTTTCGTTGCAATAGGTTTTCCACAAACGCTCGCAGTCATGTGTCCCAGCGCTAGCTCGCAAGCCTCGACTCCAACCCCTTATCCATCGGGGAACCAGTTTTGTTTTGTGATGGTAGCCCAACTGACTAGGGCTGTGTATGCTGCCGTTGTCTCCTGCCGATGAGAGCATACGCCACCATACTAAGTCGCCACCCCATCTCGATAGCGTCTAGCTGCCTTCGGCCCTTCCTATACGTGACGTTAAGGTACTACCCGAAGACAGCCCCCTCATCCTTATGCTAAGTGACCCACACTACTACACCAGGGTTGGTTACCTGATCGTTCATGCGGGTTGCTTACTGTGACATGTGTCACCACGGGTAGGATAGGATGTAGGAGTAGGTGGACAGAGGCTAAGGTACATAAGGAGTACTATACTGAAACGTGGAAATTTTTACTTTAATTTTCGATCACATAGACAAGTAACAGAAGGTCACAGGTTGAGAATTTTTATTTTGAATTATTTTTGTCATTGTAATGACGCTCAGATTGAACTCAACTAGAAGGAAAGTAATGAATCAAAATGTAAACATGTAGTATTCGAGTGCAATTAAAGGTACATAACAAGTTCTCAACTCTCTCATATTACTTTAAGTAAAACAACACCCATTACTTTCCTAGGAAATTAATAATACTCATTACTTTCCTAGGCAAGTAATGGATTCATTACTTTCCTAGGAAAGTAATAGAGTCATTACTTCACACGTATTACTTCACAAAAAATATCCCAAAATATCATACTTGTAATGAAAGATTTCCCTGCGTGGGAAAAATACATGTAATGGTATAATTACGGATGGGTTGACAATAAAACAGCTTACATTGAATGCTGGAAGTAATTCATCAATTCGGGACAATTTTATGATACTCGCGAACTCACTAGTGTATTTTAAGCAACTCGCTCTGGAAACTGTTATTTTGACTCGTATAGTTGCATACCTCGCCTTCGGCTCGGATATGCAAACTCTATACTTGTCAAAATAACAGTTTCCAAAGTTCTTTGCTTAAATACACACTAGTGAGTTCGACTCGCATCACAAAATTGATCCCTCATGTAATGAATTACTTTCACCGCATCCAATGTAATCTACTATTCAGTGTTTCATCAACCATCCAGTCTACATTGTCGACCGCCAAGATTTTATGCTTGATTATGAAAGAGAGTGAGGTCCTGCATCCAACGACATATCGCACACATCTGCCGGCTACTGTGACCTAAAGTACAATTTAGCCAAAACAAAGCTGATTGAATCGTTCAAGTTAAGTGAAGTTGAGTGTAGTGCCATCGTACAGCTTACCGGAAAAGGCATTGTTGGGAGAACCGGTATTCTGCTCCTACTAGTTTCGCTCCTAGTTACATCTCATAGATGGCACTGGGTTTGTCGCACAGCTTACCACTGGCACAGTAAAACTTTCCGGTAATGAAAGGATCTCAAGAAGTAGAACCACAAACAGCGAAACTAGTAAATAATGATCTAGCCTCTAACCCTTCATGGGTTGTAAGGCAGATTATTATTAATATCTGACAAGACCGAGGTATAAATCCAACAAGCTCTTGATAATTGATACAATTTAATTTGCGCTTTGAACTCAAAATCAATCTTCTACAATCATTGCGTCACATCATTACTTCACTAAACTCACGAAATTATAGATTTCACTCAGTGGTTATTCGAACTACACAATCTAACGTGAAAGCGTTTCGCCAGTTTTCTATACTCATATCAGCTAAAAGCTATGATGTTGCATGATCACATCGTTTGCACATGTGTAACCTGTTTATTTTGTCTGTTTTTCGTTCTGTTAATGAATGTATTTGAAATTCAATTTTGACTAATTTTTGGTTGCTTTTATTTCATTTACTAACCACAAACTTAGATTATGGAAAAACTATTTACTCATTATACCACACATTGTTTTTAGTTATTTTACACACATTTTCGTTTATTACCTGTAAATAAAACACATTTCAGCTTCATTAAAATTTATATCAAAAAATATCTAATCATTAATTCATTAAAAAATTGTTTTCACTTAATTGGCGGGACACATCACATTATTAAATGTTTTGCATACGAAGATAGTAGGTTACAAAACACCACATTTTGATCTAATGTTGTAACAAAACAGAAATAATGTCTTAACACAAACCGATGTCAGACCAAATTGAAAAAATCCGATTTTTCGAAGACACCCCCATCTCCTTCGTTGACTTGTATACCAAATGCAGAAAATTCTACATTAACACCATTCAGACGACTCGGAATAATTGTAGCACTTTTGTTGCTTTCATAGGGAAAACAACTTGATATGAAAACATTTGACGAAAACTGTCACAATTATGTGAAGTGAAAACCGCGGAAACTCAACAAGAAAGTAATTTTAACTTCTATTCATTCACTGAATGTTAGTTACTAGTTTTATGCTTTTTCATAACTGACGTATCTCTAAAATGGTGTAAAAGACAGGGTCGTAGTCTCACAACTATCACTCGAGTCGAATCGAATTCACGCTTAATCAACCTCCCTCCATTTTCAAAACAAAAGAATTGAATAGAAATCTCAAACTTGCAACTAACTTCATTGTGACTGACTATGTGACTATTCAACATGAAATTAGCTGCAATTAAATCCGCAAAAAAATCTCTTACAGAGGAGGTGTGACGCAAGTCTTTATGTCTACTTACAAAAGCTGTGAAATCAGAAAAGTGTGACGCATTAATCATCTAAGGTAAAACTTTTTACTTCCAGTTACAAAAGTTCTGACGCATTAAGCTTCGATTTACAACAAAAATTTTTAAACAAAATTATGTTGAGTTCAAAAAATTGCGTCACAAATGCCAGATATCTTCGGTTCTAGACTACGTATCTTATCTATTTTTTTTAATCTTGAAGAAATATCGCAGCTAGAGGGGAAAATTATTTGGTACAAACCATTCTTGTCGAACTTTCTGACGAATTTTCTATTTTAAATGCATTCGGCGAAATTCTGTAAAATCTCTTTCGCAGAATTCGTCTAAAACGTTTCGAAAATGTTTTATGTTTTAAGTTTTTGTTGGTCTTTAAACACAGATCCTGGGATCCTTTGTTCCTTTTCCCGTTGATTTATATGATCATTATGTGAGCCTTCCTGTCGCTTCCAAGAACCGGTCCAAAATGACAGGTCCACATTTGATAGCCTCAAATGGTCTCACAGTAAAATTCCCAAGAATGCTGCGTCTCATTTGGAGGAATTTAGGGCAATCACATATCACGTGTATGCCCGTTTCCTCTTCTAATCCGCAAGAACATCTAGGGGTCTCCGACAACCGCATCTTATTCAGGTGTCGGTTCAGCCCACAATGCCCAGTGGTCGCCCCTACTACCCTTCTGATACGATCACGGTCCATTTTGATAAGGTCCTTGGCCCATCTTTCATCAGGTTTCGGGAAGAATCGCTTCGTATGTGCGCCTCCTTCATACGCTTCCCAGCGTTCTGCGTGTCTCCGTCGCACCCAGATGCTTAATGCATCATTGCATAATGCCTGGGGTATTGGTAGACGTGGCTCCACTCCGCTTGTTGTGATAGTGGAGCCTACCCTAGCAAGCTCATCTGACCTTTCGTTTCCCTCCACGCCTTAGTGTTCAGGTACCCAAACCAGGGTAATCTGATTACTCAGTCCCATGTAGTTTAGATAATCCTTTCCTTCTTTCATCAGCTTGGAGGTCGAGGTGGGTGATATGAGCGCCCTAATCATCTCTTTACTGTCCGAACAGATAAAGATCTCTCTTCCCTGCGTCCTCGCCGGCAGTTATTCTTGAGCTCCCATGAGAGCTGCGTAGACCTCTGCCTGGAGGACACTGGGAGTATTGCCCAAATGGAACCAACTGCTATGTGCAGCGTCTGGATCGTATATTCCAGCCCCTGCTCTTTCTTCGGCCATCAGTGAAAAACACTTTCGCATTTCTAGGCAAACAGATTGGTCACCCATCTAGCCATTCTTGCCAGCTCGGAAATATCGCTTCAAAACGCCTAGTGAAGTCAGTTACTGGCGCCATCCGGTCTCTTGGCATGTCAAAAATCGGGTCCGAAATAACGTCTCTAATTCTGCCATGTCCTAAACGGAAGTACGGGGCTCATAAGCCTGACTGCTCTATCCTATCTGCAGTGGCGAAAGCTCTGGTCTTAATTACTAAGTCCAAAAGCGGTATCGCTAACAGCGTCTCCAAGGCTGCGGTGGCCTGGGTCTTCATAGCTCCAGTGATGCTTATGCACACTATCCTTTGTATCTCACTCAGTCTCTTCCTTGCTTTCTCCACGTCCATTCCTGGCCACCATACTACAGAACCGTGACTCATCATGATCACAGCCTCGTATAGCCACAAAATGGCCTTAGATGACAGACTCCAATTCCTCCCAAAGGAGTTTTTACAGATCCAAAACGCCGTCAAGGCCTTTTGTGCCTTGTCTTCGGTATGATCGATCCAATTTAGTTTGCTATCCAGCGTGACCCCGAGGTATTTTACCCTTGGAGCGAGTTCTAGGTCCTCACTGAAGAGACTCATCTTCCCCACCAGATCTGATCCTGTACTTCTTTTACTGAATAGCACAAGGTCTGTCTTAGTGGGGTTGACCCTTAAGCCCTTCTCCAAACACCAGTTCTCCACTATTCCCAGCGCAACTCTCATGCTATCTCCCAAGGTGCTTTCAAACTTTCCTCTAGCTAGAACCGTCAGGTCGTCTGAATACCCCTTCCTCATTCAGTTTTCTAATGAGGGAGTCTACAACTATGCATCAGAGTATGGGTGAAAGGATCCCGCCTTGTGGGCATCCCTTGGCTACCCAAAAATTTTTCTTGTGACCACATATAATAGCCTCAACGGTTCTATCCCTGAGCATGCTTTCTATCCATCTCGCCACAACTCCTCCCACTCCTCTTTCAACCAGGGCTTGACGGATAATATCGAACCTCGTATTGTCGAAGGCTCCATCGATGTCCATAAAACATCCCAGGGATACCTCTCCAAACGAGAAGGATTTCTTTATCTTCGCTGCCAGACTATGCGGGGCAGAGTCCGTTGACCTGCCGGTCCGGTAAGCGTGCTGGTTGTCATGAAGTGGAAACTTAGCCAGGATTTTTTCATAATGAAGGAAGTCAGACTGATCGGTCTAAAATCCTTGGCAAAGCAGTGAGAAGGTTTTCCCGGTTTCGGGATGAAGGTCACTTTGACTCTTTCCCACTTGGTTGGGATGTAACAGAGTCAAGGAGCTGCATAATATTTCATACAACGGTCTCAACAGGATCTCTCCGCTTTCTTTTAGCATAGCAGGAAAACCCCTGTCGTCTCCCGGTGACTTAAAAGGCTCGAATTTTCCGATGACCCATCTGAGCCTTCTCATGGTCACGATTCGCCTTACCAGCATCCAGTCCTCTTCTGAGGGAAAGAGGATATCTGGGGCTTTTTTCTCTGCTCTTTCGTTTCCGCAGCCAGGAAAGTGAGCCTCCAGAAGGTGTTTAGCCGTCTCCTCCCCGCTCTCTGTAAAACTACCATTAGCCATTCTCAGAGTACTTGGTAGTTTTCCACCGCTATTTCTCGACAGATGTTTGCCGTGGCCGCTTTGCAGTGGTGCAGGTTAATTTGTGTAATTCTAATTCCTTGCGTATGCATTTTGATATCTATCTAATACAAAAAAGACCTCCCTCCCATTAAAGGGTGGTTTCGACCGAAAGGAGAGTTTGCCTTTTCTAGACAAAATTTCCCTTTTACGGTTTTTTCCCTCGCTCCGGTTGCCAGAAGCATCCAGGGTTGTTGTCATTTGACATGCTGCTATTCGTCTCTCTGTTTCAGCCGATGCAGAGCAAATAACAAATCCTAGAGCCTATTTATTCACCCAAAGCTCTTTTATTGGTGGGCTGTCTGTTTGCCCCACTACTATGTCCCGGCCAATGTTAGCCGCGACTGTTTCGTAGTGGTGCATTTTTTCTTGCCTTCGATGTAGCCCCTTTGGATCCTACAGGGCCATCCATTGGCTTAATTACCTTGCCCTCTCTAGCCGGGGTCAGTAGGGTCCTGCTGCTGCCCCCTTGTTGACCAGTTCCCCGCTGTCCCTGACCTGACGGAGCCGGTTTGAAGGTGCTTTTTTGCTTTATCTTATTTTTTACGCCACTCTTTTCCTCTAGAGCCGATAAGGTTCCAGTCTGGGGCGTGTTACCGCCCTGACTAGCCCCTTCCGATCCAGATTCCGAGAGAGCCTGTCTTTTATTGCCACATTCCTCTAGCGAGGCATGCAACGTTACTGTGGAAAAAAGATTGAAAAGATTCCAGGTTTTGGTGGCATTTCATTAAAGCACTAAATCCTGGCCTTGTTAGCCACCTGGTCTTAGCGACTTTTCGTTCGGACGATTGTTCTTGAGCTGCAAATAGCTATGTTATGTTCTCAGAAAGCTGGGCGATAATTCCTGGGCAATAATTCCTTGGGTGAAACTTCCCATTCCTCTGGGCGATAGTTTCTGCCAGACAGTCCACTGGGTGATAAGTCTCGAATAGCTCTGTGTTAGTTGTCTCATAGTTGGGTAATAAATGCTGTGTGATAATTCCCTGGGTGATAACTCCCATTTGTCTTGACGATAATTCCTGGGTGATAATTCCCTGGGTGATAACTCCCATTTGTCTTGACGATAATTCCTGGGTGATAATTCCCTGGGTGATAATTCTCATTTGTCTGGGCGATAATTCCCTGGGTGATAATTCCCATTTGTCTGGGTAATAATTCCTGGGCGATAATTCCCTGGGTGAAAATGCCAATTTATTTTGGTCTGGGCGATAATTCTCCGGGTGATAATTCAGATCGCCTTTTCCCGGCAGCTAACTTTTTATGTAGACAAAGGGACGCAAACTCTCAAACATCCCACATAATAACTGGAATCACATGAATTTAAATAAATCCCAAAGAAATCATTACAAATCCTTTTATTACATTACCTCCTTAGATTACCCTTCCTCAGATTGACATATTATCTGGGATATCATAGCTCGTGGGGTCGCTAGAAAATGTTGCATGGCTCAAAAAAGTATTTTATCTGCCTAGAACGATAATCTCGCATTTTTCTCCCTAGGGCAAAATTGTTTTTCTCGATATATCTTTTCTCGGCAGATAAAATAGCATATGCACCGCTGTCCAGGATGGTTTAATTTGACGATTTGGATTATTTCCCACGCCTTCGGCTCGGGAAATAATTTCCAAATCGTCAAAATAGAGCATCCTGGACAGCGGTGCATAATCTACTATTATTCCTTTTATGAGGTTACTTGACACCAAACGAATTTCTACTGTCTAATGCATAGCTCGCGCATAGCTTGCTGCAGATCTTCATTTCACATGTATAAAATATTGAATTTATTAACTTTCTCAAGAAGCGCCCCCGGTTAAAACTTCAATTTTAAGTTATTGATAGACGTTTCCTTCCATCTGATTCTCCAATTCCGATTTTAAATCGAAAAATGTCTATAGATAGTAGAACCAGACCGGAGAGCCGCCGAAATTTAGCCGCCAAAAAACGGTGGCTGATGGCTAAAAGTGTAGCTGCCGTCGCCGAGGATTAGGAAAAAACGCAAAATTAGCCGCGCCGTCAGCCGCCGCCTAGTAATTTTGTCGGCTGAAATTGGCGGCTAGTACATTTTAGTCGGCGGCTAATCACACTTGCCGCCAAGTTTTTCAATACATTTTAGCCGAATTATCAGTCGCCTGCATTCAGTTTTTTTTCGGCTAGCCGCCGCCATCGATTTATATTCGGCTCTCCAGTCTGAGTAGAACCTAATCTAAAGTACTGGCCCTAAGTCATTTTTTGCATTGCTGATTCCATGTTTTGCTTTTTTGTTCAAACAATTCTACCTTTCGTAGATGGGATTTACAGTATTTGAAATTGGTTGACTTGTAGTCAAACTTGCTTTCATTCGCATGTTGTTTTACAAATATTAGCCATCAGCCTTTCATCCCGATGTCATAGTTGAAAAAAATACATCAAAATTTCCATGCAAATCGAAAGAAACAATGTCTCCATATCTCTTATGCACTTTGCTTTTTTGTTGCTTAGTTGTCTGTTTTAGGTGTTTTATGTGTTCCAATAACCAACAACAAAACTAATCGTCTAAAATAATGTATGTAAGATAGTAAGTGTATATCATGGTGAAAGACCCGTGTGAATACTAAGAGTAAATAAAGCAGAAATTTATTGTTGCTAAAATGGATTTACAAAATAATGTCCTCAATCATCACTAACTGGGTGTGTTAATAACGTGATTTTTTTATTGAGCAAAACAAACAAATAAAGATTTGGTGTCGGCTGCGCTATTCTGAGATTTAACAGACACACTAAACCTAGAAGATTTAAACATGTTATCGCCATCATAATCCAATCACTCACCTGTGCACAATAAACTACAAAGAAAAAAAAAAAAACAAAAATTAAATTCAAAAAACCAAACACAAAATCTTAGAATCTCCTTCAACACCAACATTATGTTCAACTGCTACATTTTGTATTGGTGAACTAGTTTGGGGCGCTGCTCGCGGCCATCCCGCTTGGCCTGGTAAGATTGTTAGTCCACCGGAAGGTGTGGCAACGTCCAGTGATTCCACGTGGGTCCAATGGTTCGGAGGACGACCGCATGTTGAATTGGTGTCGATTACCTCACTAAAAAGCTTATCTGAGGGATTGGAAGCTCACCATAAAGCTCAAAAGGATACGAGAAAGTGAGAATTTAGTTTAATTATCGTTTAAAATTCTTAGCTGAAATCATTCCTTTTTTGTGTTCGTTTTATCCTTTTGTTTTATTGATTTTTTTGTTACTTTGAAATTCACTATAAAAGCTCCTTTGAAATTGTCATCGATTTGGGTTTCGCGTATTTTTCGAAAACGGAATTTCTGTTTCGAAATTTATAAATTCGATGAAAGCCTTTTACCTGAAATGTGTTTTATTTATGTTTTTTAACTGTACGTTTGTTATTGGCATTTTAATTGAAATTGAGTTTTATTGGTCGTTTTCCCTTGTAGATTTGTTTTCATTTTTCCGTTCCACGCAAATTGCATATTATACATTCATGAAGCTCATATATTTTACATGTTTATGCAGGAGCCGAAAATTAAACTCCCAACTTGAGTGCGCCATCCAGGAAGCAATGGCCGAATTAGATCGTACTGTTACCGCTTCATCGTCAACATCAAATCGAACATCAAGCAAAGCTCGAACGTCGAAACCAACATCGACTCAACATCAAAGAACCAAACCAGTGAAAATAGCACCAGCACCGCCATCTACAAATTTGCAAACGAAATATTTGCGCCAAAACAAATGAGTCTTAGAATATTATTTTCTTCTTCTCTCTGGTTTACGACGATGTATGAATTCAATTCACACTAAATACAAAACTATCACGTTATAGAAATACGTAAATAGCAAATAGTAAAGGCTAAAGAAAATTGTCATTTTATGCCGACAGTTGCTAGGTCGCTATTCAATTTGAATGATGTAGAGCCAAGACATATCACATTTTTTTAACTTAATTGATATGTTCATAGCCGTAGCTGTAAAGATATCATGAAAAAATAATTTTTGTTGCCTACCCCCTGTGAAAGTTGAGTGTTTCGTCTCAATGTGCCCCCAGGGGTGACAGTCCTTTGTTTTGAACCGTGCAAATGCTATTCAGAGTGAAGTTAGCTGCAGTTGGGATCGTAGCTAACTTCATTGCAAACAAATCAGCTGATGTCATTCACAAATTTACCAAAATCAGCTGACTTCATTGATAAATTCAAAAAATCAGCTGATTTGGTTGTAATGAAGTTAGCTACGATCGCAACTGCAGCTAACTTCACTCTGAATAGCAGTTGCACGTTTGAGAACAAAGGACTGTCACCCCCTGATGTGCTCCCTACGAAAGTTGTTGGGAAATTTGGGATATTTTTTTCGTTACTTAGAAAAGGAAAAATTCCGTATGACAGGCCGACTATCTCCATACAGATTGAAAAACGAAGCAAACAATGTAAGGAGAAATTGATGAGAAAAAGAACGTGGACATACATTTGGTAAAATGAGATTTATTCAACGTACGATCGTAACAAAACGTCGCTACTTCTGAAAGTTGAATGTTAAATTGTTGCATTTATGGTTGCATTTGTGCCAAAAGAGGGTGACTGGCAAAATCGCTCAATGTATTTTCGTCTCAAAACGATAATATCGTATCAGAAAACGATATTATCGTGTGAGAATTGATATTATTGTTTCAAAGATGAATATCATGAGCAGAAAATTTCGTTTAAGAAATTTTGTTTTACCAACTGAGAGTCTCAAAATCAATTCGATTGCGCGACTTTTAGACGACCTCACCTGGTCTCATCTCCTCATCTTATCTTTTCATCTCATCTGCTCATCTGGTCGATAAAAAATGAAATGAAAAGCCACAAAAAACTAGGTGGTGCGAACTAACCCGTCAGTGGTTACGTACTGGCTTTCCACCAAGAATGATCGGGTTCAAACGCCGGTGTGGAAAAATTCTGTATAGGACTTTTCTTCAACGCCTATCATGAAAGTAACGTTCCTAAGCTGACCCAAGCTTCACAAATGGGTAGTTGAGGTAGCAATATCACAACGATTTGTACACAACAAAGTATGACGTCACCCATATTCGATGCAATGTGCACGAAACAAGCAGGCTCTTATCAAGCTGCTTAGTTAAGGTGTGTGTGTAAACGTAAAAAAAAATAATGACAAAATTCCATACCGTTAGGGTTGTGATTCGAATCTGTTCGATGCGCGCTTAGGTATTGCCAGATGTACTAGTGCGCGACAAAATCGGAAAAAGAAATAATCCTTCAATCGAAGGCGTGGTTCGGAATACACGTTAAGCATTTGGTCCCTAGTGTGGTTAATCCACACTAGCTGGTAGTTACTTAGTGTAACACCCCGGCAGTCGAACCAGACGCTTTACAGTGCTGCTCCCGACTAATCAGTGCCATTGGGATTATTATTACTAGGTGGCTAACGAAGCTAGGACACTTTTCCTTTTACGAAATGTCACAAAAAACTAGGTGGCTAACAAAACTAGGGAGCTTTTCCCTTTTACAAAATGCCACTAAAACCTAGGTATATATAGCGAAGCTAAGGACTTTTACCTCATACGAAACGTCGCCCCATGCACGTAAGGCCGCCTGCAAAGTAATCTAGCCCGCCGTAGTGGCGGGGGTGAGGGGACAAGGCCCCCCCAAAAAAAATTTAATTCTTCGTGTTCCCATACCCCTAAAGTTTGTACACTTTATGAATAAAAAATATTGCAAATACTTTGCTTGTGATTGTTAAACAAAGGAGAGAAAATATTGTTTACATTACAAAAAACGATAACATGCAGCGCCGCAGGCCATGATAATAACGCGCCAATAAAAAAGCGGGGTCGAGGGGCGGCAGGAGGGAGTATCCCCTTGCGGGGTCAAAGATGCGGTGCCCCTAGCGGGGTTTGTGGCAGAGTCCCATGCACGTAAGGCCGCCTGCAGGCCGTAATATAGCCAGCCGCAGGCGTAAGCTAGTCCGCCGCAGACGCGGGGGTGAGGTGGCATAGCCCCCCCCCCCCAAAATTCAATTTTTCGTGTTCCCGTACCCCTAAATATGAAAATGTCATTGCAACAATGATATTATTCTGTCTGAATAAAATATTATTGTTTGGAAAACGATATTATCGTAGCTGAAAATGATAATATCGTTCGAGGAACAATATTATCATTCCAACAATAATATTATCATATCAAAAAACGATATTATCGTCGAAAGTGAAAATACACTGGGCGATTTTGCCTTGCCCCCAAAAGAGTTAAGTTGAAAATTCACTGGAGTGGGAGGGCTGGGAAATAGCAGCATCAACGTTGTTGGCATTCTCGTCACAGACGTCAATCAACGGTTCGTTGCGCTGAATCTCGGATTCCATGATGGTAGCTCTTGCAACCTCAGGCCGTAGTAACCGGGATCACCATGACGCAGCTGTTGTCACCATTCGTGGTGACTTCACTGTCGTTGTAAATCGACGAACAATTTTTGGTGACGTAATTGCATCCCCAGTTTTCTTCTTATAAGCCATCGAGTTGTCTACGTACATCTTACAAACTTTGGTAAATTTGTGTCCGATATGTCTTTTCAAAGCTTCAATGCTTGCTCCTGTATTTGCGTAAATGGTCGCCGACGACCGTCGAGTGGGGTGTCCTAAATATTGATGTGAAATAACCCCATTATGTTTGTTTCGTTGCAACGTTATTAACACTTTGAGTGTTCACTTATCTTATACGTTTCGATGGATGGAGATGATGACCTTGTGCTTATATGATGACTAGTCGATCCCGTTAGCCCCCTAGGGGGCACCCCGCGAGGGCACTCTGAAGGTTTTGGAGGGGTGGGTGCGAGGGCATTCATAAGCAATAAGCGAGAACGTGCATAAAGGTGTGATGTTATTAACAGGATTAATTATTTTATACCAGGGGGCTGCCGCCCCCTGGACCCCCGCTAATTATTAGCCTGTGGCGCTTTCCCTGCCTGTGGCGCTTTCCCTGCCTACGGCGCTTTTCCTGATTGCGGCGCTTTCCCTGATTGCGTGCGCTTTCGTTCGAGACCACCGTCAACATCCCCGTCAACATCTGTCCACATCTCCATCAATCAACGTTTTTGTGACGTTTCGTAAAAGATAAAAATCTGTCGCTTCGTTGTACACCTAGGTTTTAGTGACATTTTGTAAAAGGAAGAAGCTCCCTAGTTTTATTAGCTACCCAGGTTTGTGTGGTATTTCATCAAAGCTCGAAATCTTGGCTTTGTTAGCTACCGGGTCTTCGTGACGTTTCGTAAAAGGTGAAAGTCCCTAGCTTCGTTGTACACCTAGGTTTTAGTGACATTTTGTAAAAGGAAGAAGCTTTCTCGTTTTGTAACCGAGGTATAGCCGAAGAAGTGCTCCCGTTCAGTGCTAATTCGCACAAAAGTGCCCTATACTTCCACCCAACATTGTTCACTAATTTTTTTTGCCCTGAACCACTACTAACGATCGGCACTGAAAAAATAACATCATTGCACAACAGCAAAACTTCCTTAAGAACAAAGTGACCAATCCCCGAAATTTCAGAAGTTTCACCTCCTACCTCCTACCGATGAAGTCGGATCAAAAAAAGGGATCAAAAACCCTAAGACTCTTCTTACCCGACCAAACCTCTGCAACCGCTCCTTAAGTGACTTTTGGGCGATTTTCACTTTTGACCAGTTTTTCACCCATAACTTCATTATCTTAGAACAATATCACCGGCAGCGGAGCTAATTTTTGGTAATTTTGAGTGAATGTGGACACCGAAATCCCCAATCGATTTTCACAGACCCGATTCCATTAACTTTGTGACATCGCTACCTTTCATTTGACACCCTACTGATCGCATTCTGATCACTGCCGACCGACATATAGCCGAAGAAGTGCTCCCGTTCTGGGCTGAATCGGCCAAAAATGCCCTATATCTCGGGAACATGTAATTTTTTCACCCAACATTGTTGAGCAATTTTGTTGCCCTGAACCTCCACTAAAGATTGGCACTCAAAAATTAACTCTACTTTAACTAACAAAAAAACTTCCCTAACAAAAAAGTGACCAACCACCAAAATTTTAGCAATTTTCACCTCCTACCTTCGCCGGATGAAGTCGGATCAAAAAACTTTCTTCTACAAAGTTGTAGCTCATCAAAAACTCTAAGACTTTTCTTCCCCGACCAAAGCTCCAACTCGCCAACTCCATCGGCTACAGTCGATTGAAAAAATTTGACCTATTTTGATCAAATGTCTTAAAGAAAAAATTCGGGACCTGGTTTTCTCCACGTTTCAGACCATCCCCAACAACATATCAAAAAGTGTTTTTTTTTTTTGCTTCTCGATTTTCATTTTGACGGTAAATCAGTCCCTCATACAAAGGCGAAAACACGTTTTGACGGTAAAAGCGTTACACACAAACAAACAAACATTCCGTCTTTATAATAGGTAATTTGCAATTTTGTGGCTTCTATGCTAAGTTTTGATAGCGTCAATTTGTGATATGATGTTTCATGAACCAGCGACTCCCGAATCTCCTTGCGACGATTTATGGAATGTGCTTAAGCTATGTGTATGATACAGTTGTGAAATGCATTGAAGAACTTCTCTCTTTATTTGCCAGTGGATCAGAGCTCGATTACGCAATGAGGAATTGAATGATATGACTCCAGATGATTATCATTCTCATGTAATCTTTATTTTACTCGATCACAACTTTGCAATGCTGAATTGGCGTTCAATCGTTCACTCGATTGAACCCAATTAATTAACTCTTATAACAAAATGTTCTTCGCAATGATAATTACATCTTAATGAACTTTGATCAATAATTTATCGCTTAATTCTTTAGAACTTAAATTGAGAATCGACTTCACTCTTTCGAGTGCAAACTCTGAACTCCTAATGAACGTATTATTCATTCGTTTCCGAAGATTTCGGCGGTTATCGAGTTCCGCTATTTCAAATAGGGGAAATAGTATTTTGTTTCCGTTACATTTCGGTGCGATTTAATACTAAAAGAGGCCGCTGATAGTGTGAGTAATGCTTTTGCGCGCGGTTTATTTGAATGTGATGTATATTTATGTGGTTCGTTATTCGTAATTTATCAATATAAATTCATGGAACGTGCGGTAGAATGCCGTCACGTTACATCGTCAGCATTCATTATCTAGAATTCGACAATTTCAAGAACTCTGCGATGCGACGAGGCATTTTGTAAAATCTCGTTTTTCCAATAACTTGAACGGTACATTTTCCTTTTTGAAAATTTAAGAGGAATCGATCAGTTGTTACGTGGCTGGGCCGCAAGCCTTCGTATCTCCGAACACATTCCAATAATCCGCCAGTAATAGCAAAAGAATTCGCTTTTCCTGTGTTAGTGTTAGTGTTCAGGATCGTGACATAATACATGTTATCATAGCGAGCGTTGTCATGCATTCGAATAGTTCGGAGTTCGTGTGTGCGACAATAATAGAACTGTCGCGTCGTTACCATGAAAACTCAGAAAAAGCAAAAGAAGTTAGTTTACCTTAACATCCAGCCAAGCGACATCAGGCTCCGTATCTATGAAACGTTGGAGTTAATTTTCGGTGATTGTCTTGGCTTGCTTGGGTTTAGGTACGTGCCTCTTTGATGTTTGCTGAAGCTTTGAGGTTAACACTCCGTATGTAGAAATATCGATTTGGTTGTGAATTCTGATTGTTGCCTTTAACATGGAATATCTCACCCACGCTGCAATTTTCTTCTCCAATTCAGCAAAATATGCCATTGAAAGCCTTTCAGAATTCGATGACGCGACCTTAGATTTTTTCCAGTCTTGAAAACTATCGCAGCCTTGTTGGTAACGGTTGTTCGACTTTTTTGGTAATAGACTCTTACTGGCATCGCCAGCAGCTTTTACCAATTTGACTGTAGTCACTGGTCGATTCTGCAATTCGACGTCGGATGCAAGATCCGTATAAACATCCGAACTGTTACAATTTTCTCTGTTTCTCCTTTTTTGCTTTTTTTAATTTCTAACACGTTCTTTAGAATGCATAAAAGACTACTGTAATGTTAACTACTCGTAGTGATTACAATGTTACCAGATGTCATAGACATTCCTTTGTGATATGAGCATCACGACCGCATCACTTGCCATAATCCACGCCGATTTTTCAATCACAACAAAAACCTTAAAAGGTAGAGTGTGACGCAGTCCGAAATTAATGATATCGCTTGAGGTTACGCTATCGCTGATAATACGCAGAAGTTTGTTTGAATGGAACCTTGCGTTCAAAGTTTTAATTTCCTGAAAAAATTGCAGCGCTTTTTTTAAAACAAAATTACGTTGTGTTAAAAAAATTGCGTCACAAATGCCCAAAAAATTGTCTCCGAAAAAAGTTTCGTCAAAAAAATTTTCTCCGAAAAAAATTCCCCAAAAAGGTTACTTTAAAAATAAGTTTTTCTCCAAAAACAGTTTTTCTCAAAAATCATTTTCTCAGAAAAAGAATTTCTTCAAAAAAACTTTTCTTCGAAAAAAAATTTTCTCCAAAAAAAATTGTCTCCGAAAAAAATTTTCATTCCGAAAAAAATTGTTCTCCAACACCTTCCGCCACCATCGCAACACTTTGCATCACCTTCGGCTACCTTCGGAATACTTCGTGTCACCATCGGCTACTGAATAAGCCGCGGACACTATCTAATGATGATCTGAATGTTTACTTTATTCGAAATTACGATTGGTGATAAATATAAATTACTATTCTACGAAATGGTTTGAGAAATTGTCTAATTCTTACTGTTGTTGTACTGCATTTGCGTGTTCAGGTCACGTCGGGGTCACCAGTTGTGGGAAGCGTAGAAAAGGACAGATGTTTTCAGCTTGAATCCACAAGTGAGAATGCGTTTATTTCATAAACAACTCGTATTTATACATCGACTGATCTTCAGGAATAATGCGTTAACTTTAAATGACAATAATATGTGACTCGATAATGAGTGCGTTAGTTATTTCTTGCGAACGAATTTAATGTAACATGTACAGGGTGCCACAGCTCTATCGGGTAATACACAAATTTTGTGAATCGATCGCGTTAATGTTGTAGTAGCTGTCTTTATCACTATCCTACGCACTAGCCCCTCATTGTCTGGAAATGTTTGAATAATTCGCCCTAACAACCATTTGCTCGGCGGTAGCTCATCATCCTTGATTAACACTAAGTCCCCTATTTCTACGTTTTTGTGCGGGTGTAACCATTTGCGACGTTGCTGTAATTGTGATAAATATTCGGCTTTCCAGCGCTTCTGGAAGTGCTCAACCATTTGTGATATTTGTCGCCAGTAACTGAGTCGACTGACGTGAGTTTCAAGCATACTCGGTCGGGGACACGCTAATAAATTGTCTCCGATCAAAAAATGTCCTGGTGTTAACACTGATAAGTCGTTGGGCTCGTTGGATACTGGGCATAGTGGCCGCGAAATTAAGCACGCTTCTATCTCCGCTAACATGGTGACGTGTTCTTGATAAGTGTGATATTTCATTGACTTGACCCCTGCTTAATATGCCTTGTGACCGGATTATACCAGTATATAGGTTTGAAAAATCGTTTACTATCAACATTCCTGAGCGAGAATATTGGTCTAGATCAACCGCAACCCCAAATGAAAACATGGCATGGTTCACCGATGGCTCGCGAAACAACAACCTTACCGGTTCAGGAATTTTTTGCCCAACGTACGGTAAAGAATTCATTGTACCGTTAGTGCAAGTATATGACCGTATTTATCTCAGAAATAAATGGAATTCTAGAATGCTGCAGAGTAATTCTTGAACACCACAACGCAAGCTCTCTGCCCATTAACATTTACACAGATAGCCAAGGAGCGATAAAGACACTAAATGGCTACAAGTTGTCGTCTTCTATAACTCTTGAATGCCGAGACTCTCTGCAAAAACTGTCAGAAACAAACCGAGTAACGTTAACTTGGGTCCCAGGTCACTCAAATATTGAGGGAAACGAAAAAGCTGATGAGCTAGCACGACTAGCTTCCAAAAATCGTTTCATTGGTCCCGAACCAGCTATGGCCGTCTCCTACTCGACACTTCAACGAGTTATTTTTGACTGGAAAGCTCAAAGATTCAAACAACACTGGAATTCTCTAAGTACAGCAAGACAGGCAAGAAATTGCATAAAAATAAACAAGAAAAACGCAAAATATTGCCTATCACTCAACAGAACCAATCTGAAAAAATTAACAGTTATCCTATCAGGACACAGCCCTCTTAAAAAGCACCTCCACACAATAGGTGCGTCGAACGACCCTAGTTGTGATATGTGCGGTGATATAGAAACCACGGAACATTTTCTTTGTCAATGTCCGGCTTATATATGGTCTCGAGCATTACATTTAGGCTCGTACACTATCAACTATAACTCTATTTGGAGCATCGCTCCAGCGAATATCCTCAAATTCATCAACAAATCTAAAAGACTTTAAAAACTGTGGGGATGCACAACAGGCCCATTTGAGGCTTAGGTGCAGGAGTTATTCCACCCACTTAATCTAATCTAATCTAATCTGACCCCTGCTTCCCACATACCTCCCCAATGAAGGACCATTGTACCTCATTCTTTAATACTATTTCTGCTATTTCTGGCTCCAACCTTTCCTTGATTACTCTGTACCCTTCCTCCAACTCATTTTTTGCGCCTACGAAAGTCGTCGCGTTGTCTGAATACATATTTGATGGTAATCCCCTCCTACTGCGAAACCTCGTGTCCGCGACAGGGAGCCGATACGTCGGAGACGTAACAGCTACCTTTAGAAAACTCCGTGTCACCTTCGGCTACCTTCGGAACACTTCATGTCACCTTCGGCTGCCTTCGGAACACTTCGTGTTACCAATTCTTTTCACTGATTCATATAACTTTCCCGAAGAAACCAACTCTCTAGCTATTGTCACTCCGGAGCTAAAATTCGAAAACTCCGAATTTCCCCGGAAAAGCGGCATATGGAATTTTTCATTTGGGGCCAAGACTGACGTTCTATGAAAATTTCAGGAAGATCGGCTGTCTAGTTCTCGAGATCGAAAATTATTGATAGATAGATAGATAGATAGAAACCGACAGATCAGAAAAAAAGTTTTCATAATGATGAGAACAATAGAAAAATCCATTGGTCATAGGAAAATGTCATTTTCAAACCTTTATATCTCAGCCAATTTCCAACCGATTTTGATGGGTCTGAACTCGTTGGAAAAATATTATAGAAATATTTTGAAGGAGGAGGGGGGAGACGAAGGGAAAAAAACTCAAAAGTTCGCCTATATATGACTCCTTGTTCCAAAGGTTTTTGTATGGAATTTTTGGGTTTGTGGACGTTGTTTTGAGGGCATGATTCTGTTGTCCTTCAACCTGTTATTTTTAGAGATATCGTCTTTTAATTTTCAGAATGTTATAGGGTTCCGCAATATCGATAATTGTTTTCATGGTCGAATTGACATGACAAACCGTTTTCGGCAATAATTTCGGATATGCAAACTCAACACTTGTCAAAAAACAATTTCCGAAGCTTGTTG
This sequence comes from Pseudolycoriella hygida, assembly GCA_029228625.1. Lineage (NCBI taxonomy): Eukaryota > Metazoa > Arthropoda > Insecta > Diptera > Sciaridae > Pseudolycoriella > Pseudolycoriella hygida. The sequence continues at coordinate 67,467,794 of CM055406.1, forward strand.
CTTAAAGCTGCTTCACTTGTGAGTTCGACTCGTATCCCAATTTGATCCCCCAGGAAATGGCTTTCGCACCCCACACTGTAATATACTATTTCTCGAAATTTGTTTCTCTATTATAAGAAAGATTTTGTAAATCTTGTATTAGTTGTTGCTCCCCGCAATAGGGTATATTTTAAAATTAAATTCGACAAAATGATATACTCTAACGTTATAAGCGAGAAAAAAAAACTGCTTACAATGGCGCAGGCAGTAAAAACGATTTTTTCAATTACAATAAATAAAGTTCATCTGCTCTACTTTCCCTTAATGTTGCCAGGATGCATGTCGAATTGCCGCTTTGAATTGCAACTGACATCTTCTATAATAGGGAATCTATCGAGCGTGATTCCCCAGAAGGTGTCCTTATCAATGACCCTAACTTGCTTATAAATTTCTTCGTTTCTGGACCCTAGAGTTTCAAAAGCAACAGGAGTTGAACGACGGTTCAGTTAATATATAGTTTTCTTTTAAAGATACATAATTATTATACTACAATCTTTCTGCTTTATCGGCTATTGAACGCACTTTCTTATAAGATTCATTGATTTAAGAAGAAGCTAACGTGTCTCGAACATCCCAAAGAAGAGACTTTCCATGACTCCACGGAATTAGAGTCATACCATCAGGTCTTTTACCATCATCCCTAGAAATTCCTGGTGGTTGTATTATATTTGGAAATCCTGCGGAAGTGAATGCGTAAGAAGTAATTTGATTAACCGTGCCTAACCCTGGTTTCTTCTTGCAAGACAAACCATGCAAGTCGTTGGGACGTTTACGCCTCTTCAGTGTACTTTTGTCGTGAGACCATGTGCATATCAGCAAAAACCGAGAGTGGCGTTAGCAAACATCTGTTATCGACAAGAACAAAGAACACATTGAACAAACATCTGTGATGCGTCTAGCTTATATGGACCATTCCATCGGTATTTCTTCTTCGTAAATTATGTAAACGCTACAGAATTTGAGTGTACACCAAATGTAGTTTTTCACTCACGCAATATGAAAAATATACCACTTTGCATACAACAATGGTAACTCAAGCAAATTCTTAATGGTAACGCAGGGTAGAATGTGTTGTTAAAAGGGAACAGTGTATTCTATCACAGTTTATTATAAATAGTGTACTAAGAGTAAATGGATTGATTTTGAATCATTTTTCAGTTATCAGTGACTGAAGTGAACGAAATTCGAGCATTTAATTTTGAAAGCGAAATTATGAGAGAATGAATGGATTGAGAATAACGTTCCCTCTTAACATACCGATGAAGTTGGCCATATGGCTAATTCCATCGGTACCGTCACCTGGGTAACAAATTTCATCTCTTTCACTCTTTCAATGTGAATTATATTAACATGAGACAAAACACATTCGTTCCTCAGGTGACAAGATATCAGCTTTGTAAACTTTGTGAATTTGCTTGCGTTCACCATTGTTTTCAATACGAACTGCGTTAACTTTTTATAAAAGTGAATGAAAATATATTTGTGTACACCAGGGGGTGACAGTCCTTTGTTCTGAACCGTGCAAATGCTATTCAGAGTGAAGTTAGCTGCAGTTGGGATTGTAGCTAACTTCATTACAAACAAATCAGCTGTTGGATTGGAAATTGGCCTTGAAAAGTGTAACGGAAATGGTTACAGCTGCCATTTGTTGAAGTTATGAAACATTTCTTACTCCAACCCTAAGTGTATGTATTGTCTCCAAAGTTAACTCAAGAGCTACGTTCATCAAAGCCTATGCGATCTTGTAGTGGCAAATGCCAACATATTGTAAGGTAGCGTCCATAAATGACGTCTGCTTTTAGGGGGGGGGGGCTACGGAAAACAGACACTTCATACAAAATTTGTCATTTGTATGGGAAAAAGCAGACAGGGGGGGGGGGGTTTCGAAAACTCGGAAAAAAGCGTTATTTATGGACGCTCCCTAACTATGTAATGTGAGGTATTAGTTCGATTTAAACCAGAGCCTATTTGTGGGAAATTTTCGGAAATTTCGGGAATTTTTCGGGTATTTCGGGAAATTCAGGAAACCGGTTTCCCAAAAATAGGCCCTGATTTAAACTGTTACGGAGAACAATCGAGAACAATCTTTTCGATTTCTTTCTATTTCTATTGATTGATTGATTTCTAATATTTTTCGAAATATTTGTGAAAATGTTAACCATATTGAAAATGGGCTTGGCTCAATTTTTACCATTCCATTGGTCCCAGTGCCCAGACCACCGACCCGATTCCCACAAACATTTTTTTTTTCAGTTTTGTGAATTCAAATGCTTTCTTTTGACACTAAAATGAACAATTTCCGTGCTATACTTGATGAGATATTTGCGAAAAAGTTTCACTGACCCTCGAAAAACCATGTTTTTGGTCACTTTTTCGAGCATATCTTCGGAACCAGTCGACCGATTTTTGTCATCTTTAAACTTGAACCATATGTTCCTTTATGTACCATATGTACCTTTCCGGGAAAAATAAGTTTAGGGTGATCGGTGCAGCCGTTTGGAAAAAATGACGGGCCGGACAAACGGACATTTTTTCTTCGCTGATTCGTCATCTCTAGACGACAATAAAAGCATCCCCTCACTCCCGCTTCGATCTACCCCATGTTACAATAAAATTTTTTATAGTAAATGTATAGGCAATAGACCGTGGCTCTTTTTCAATTGTATTTTTTATCGAAAGTATACTTCAAAAAATCAAAATCGGCGTAAAAACCTATTGAAAATAATTATTTTTCAATTTTATATCTTTAATTCGCGGAAAACGTTCTCAATCCCGGCGAGGGATCATATTTCAAATATTAGTAAACAAAAATGGGATTTTTCGAACAGCTGATTTGTCATAGTTGCCAACAAAATAACTTAAAAAATTCGTCAAACAAAATTGTAAAAACAAAAACCGTCTAAACACAAGACTGTCGATTCATTGCGCAAAAACATTTTCATCAAAACAAACTTATCGAAACAAGAATTTCTTTTCTTAGTACGACGTACTCACTAGGGAGTGGGCTGGAGTCCATAAAAAGCGTACGGAAGCGTGCATGGGGGGAGGGGGGCTAGGCTAAGCAGTACGCACTCTGGTCTAACTTTTTTCAAAATCAAAGAAAATTATTGTAAACTTATTCTGTAGTCTTCAAGTTATCAAAATGTGTGTCCACGAGGCGCATTTTTTATGTCCACTGATAAAAAAGCTATTTACACTTTATCATGCAAAAACAATAAATTTTTTACATGTTTCTGTGTTGATAAATGCGTCATTACTCGCTGCAAGCAGCTCGTAATACGAATTTCTCAACCATCAGCATGTAAAATATATTGTACGTTTCTGTTGGGAAAATTTGCTTATCTTCGAGGGGGATTATATCCCACGCCTTCGGCTTGGGATACAAGCCTCCCCCTCGAAGATAAGTGAATTTTACCCACAGATACTTAATGTTCCATTATACCTACATGACTATTTTTTCATTGGACAGTATCAATGAATGATCAGATCTAAATGTCCTTTTATATGGGTGTGTCGGCAGTAGTAAATTGTTAGTAGAGGTAGTAGTAGCAATAGTGGTAGTCCCATCGAGCGTTACATTCTCAGAATTTTCAATAGAAAGTCACGGAATTCCATTTTGTGCAACTGAGAAACGAATTCATCTAAAAATATGCTAATGACTGAAATGCGTAATAAAGTTGTGTGCTTCGAAAAGTATCTACTTCCGTTTCACGAACTCACCTGCTATAGTGTGATAAGAATGTATCACACAAATTCGGCTGTCTTCAGTGGAAAATTTATATAAATTCAAATTTCGTGCGTACTAAGGGAAGGGAGTCCCGGGTAACGAAATTGCAGACGAACTAGCGAGAAGAGGCAGTGAGAAAGAACTCATATGCCCGGAACCGGTAATCGGAATACACGAGGGACTAATATCGACGCTGATAAGGCGTAGAAGAAAAGAAAGGCACCAGCGTGTTTGGGAAAACCTAAATACGTGCAGACAGGCAAAGGAATTTTTGATAGGTTGCAACGAGCACACTACCAAATATCTATTGAGCCTGGACAAGAGATCCTTAAAACCGATAGTAGGGTCACAATAATCTGAGATACCATCGAAACAAGATGGGACTCAGTGATGACCCGAACTGCAGGAGGTGCGGAGACGTGCCGGAAATAGCAATGCACTACCTATGTCACTGTCCCGCTTTAGCGGGACTCAGGGCGCAATGTCTGGGGGACTTCTACTTAACAATAGAAGAATTCCGTAAAGTACCACTCCCAAAAGTCCTATCTTTTATCACAGGGAACAATTGGTTGGAGGTCAGTGCCACATAACCACCACAATCATTATACACGAACAATAGCCAGGAACCATAAAACTCACCCCATCACACTACACCACACACACACACACACAAAATCGGGAGCAGCACAATGGGCCCAAGAAAGATGGCTTCAGTGCTAATAATTGTGATTAATTGTATCAATTGTAACTTTTATACCTGTGAAATAAATCAATCAATCAAGGGGAGGGGGGGGGGTGGTTCCGAAAAGCATGCAAAAGCGTGCGATAGAGGGGTGGGGGTAAAAAATCCGACTTTTTGAGCGTACGTACCACTTGAATGCAAGACTGCCACGCTATTGAAAAAAATAGCGTCGCTATCGCTATCGCTATTCAAAAATATAGCGATAGCGAATTTAGCGCTATTTCGCTATTGACATTTCAGAACATAAATGCAAATGAGAATAAGTCTGTAAAAACCAATCAATTTAAGATACCAAAAGGTTTTTTTTATTTCTTGAAAGTGTTAGTCTTCAATAATAGCCTACTTTCAAAATTGTCATCTGTTAAGGAACACCGAAAAGGAGTCAATATATGTTTGGCTGCAATAAATAGTCTCTCGCAAGGAGCGCTAGATGGTATAGCCGTATTGTACTTCAAGAAAATATTCTTTAACAATGGAAATGATTTATAACTTTGAATTGTATCATCGTCCGACATATGAAACGAATTCATTATTTGCTTAGCCGTTAGTGCCGATGTCGAATTTTTCGAAATTGTATCAGTAACGTCTTCGTAAACATGGTAAAAACAATAGAACATGAAGACCTGGCTTCAAAAATATGGCTTGAGCGCTGATGCAATTATGTAATGCGCGCAGTGCCGTCTTATGATTTTTCACGCCCTTGGGCAGTGTCATATTTGGCGCCCCATCGCATCACCGAAGCGACCGAAGTTATAGTCGCCTAGAGCTACTGAACCGCTCTCGTATGGTGTCGTTTGAGAGGTAGAGCCCTATAGTGGGGCTCAACTAGTAGAAAAAAATGCACTTTTTCGTGCATTTTGGTACAAAAGCATGAATTTTGGACCATGAGTTAATGTTGATGAGACGGTTCTAAAACGATTGGGAAATTTTTGGAAACCCACTATTTTGCCCCGTATCACCGTGACGAAGTTTTCAGTGAAAAGAAAACTTTGACGATTTATTGAGCGGTGACCATTGAACCGATTTCAGTGATATCGAGCTCTAATGAAAGGTGAAAGTCCAATTTTTTTAGGATATAGACATTTTCCGAATTTTCCATTTTCCGGTGAGTTTTCAGCACTTTTCACCAAGAGAGTTTTTTTGCACGTAAGCCTGAATAACTTTTGAATTTTAATTTTTGGAAGAAAATTTTCTTCTTGAGATGTGTTCTGCATTCAATTCTCCACAAAATTGCTTAAGACTCGATTTTAATAATGGGAACTGCGAACTGAATATCTAAGTAACGAAACAAAATTTTATGACCAAATTACTTGGATTTCCTCAGATTCATTCGTTTTGGAAGTTACTTATCCAGAGGATTCACCATTCAAAACATTGAGATTTGATGGGCTTCTTCAATTTTTTGATTCTGTCCTGGATTAAGATATGTAAGAAATCTGTGCAAAATAGTTCCTAATCAAAAAATACCGTCTCTTACAATGTATGGTACTTGAATAGGGAATCCATTTACCGGCCTTTTTTCGTAAACTGGTTTTCGGTAATACCGATTTTTTTCAAAAAAATAACCGGTAAAAACCGGTAAATTTTTTATATTGTTTCTTATATTGAAGTTAAAGACTTTGATTGAAGGTATTTTCTACATTTCTCCTGTTTGCCCTAAAAATATGTGCGACGACACCAATGCTGATTTATCTGGAATGTTGTCGCTCATTTTACCTATAAATTTGGGACAAAGACACGAAAAACATGCAAGAAATCTCTTTCCGATTATGGTATTACATTCATCGAACACGTCAAATGGACCCAACCCCTTCTAATGGTCACTTTTCGTGTCTTAGATTATCTCAACAAAGAAGATTTGGATGTCGTTTGATCAGTTTCCCTGATTTAGTCGTACTATTTGCGACGCATTATGTTTTTCATGCTTCATAGCAGGGCCAATATACTAGACTGTTTTAAACAAGGATCGAGTTTCAAAGCTAACTGTTAGCAATAAAAAAAATATTTTATTCTGGGGAAAACGCGCACACATTCGAAAAATTCGGCCAAAAATTACATTTTCAAATTAGCAACAACATTTACAGCAACTTAGCGTTCAGAATTTGACGTTATAACAGAATTTGTGGTTTGATTGCGAATTTGTTGATTAACTTCTATGCCAAATTTGGGATAATATTTCATTGCCAACTTAGGTAAGCTAACATTTTATAGCTGCAGTTTCGCTTTGAAAGTCTGTATTTAAGGCTTCTTATGTTCGAGAACATTACAAGATCTGTTAAAGAAGGCCAAAAATTTTCTCAGTACACCACTTCCGTTACATTCACACAGTAGAACAACGAATGTGTTGATGGCCACTTACCCATTTCTATGTCAAATCTGGAAAACTGGCCATTGAAATCTTTAAGGAAATTTACCCGAAAACCAACTTATAATGGAGAAATCAAGAAATAAAACAGCGCTTTTTAGAATAAAAAATTTACCGAAAAAAACCGGTAATGAAAATCCAAAAACCGGTTTTCGGTATTACCGGCCTACCGGTTTTAACCGGTTTTCAGAAAACCGGTTGGACTCCCTATACTTGAAGCAAACGTAACAGTCTCATCATAGCTGCTAACTTAACGCAATTAAAAAAATTTAGTGTAAAGGAGAGAAATCAAATTGTATGAATTTTTGGAAATTTGGCGCCCTTTACAACGCTGCGCCCTTAGGCAATTGCCCATTCGATAAGACGGCGCTGAATGCGCGGCAAATAACGAAATCATTTCGAAATAATAATAATTACACTCTTTCGTCCGTACACAAAAATAGCGATAGTGATAGCGCCGAACTCACGAAAAAGTCGCTATCGCTGTCGCTATTCGATAAATGGATACGCTATCGATATAGCGAATAGCGATAGCGATAGCGAAATATTGCGCTATTTCGCTATAGCGCGGCAGCCTTGCTTGAATGGCCCCATATTTCCATTTTTTTCGATTTTTTTAAGCGAGTTAGTTTTGATTTGAGTTTGTTTACATATGATAACAAAAATTTTGACAGTTGACGTTGGGATTTTAATTTTTTTTTTATCACGTTTACACAACTGATGATCCCAATGTTTGGAATATTTGTTTTTGAGCGTAATAATTTTCAAAACATAAACGAAAGTTTGACTTTACAATAACAATTAAAAAAAATATTTATTTTCAATGAGTTTTTACGCCGATTTTATTTTTTTGAAGTGTACTTTCGATAAAAAATACAATTGAAAAAGAGCCAATGAAATTACAATTTTCTTTGTCCTGCTCGCACATTAGAATAACTTTAGATTGTGAATTGAATTCGGACTTTATCTTCAAATAAAATTTAGATGATTTAGCCCACTATTTGACAAAACCTTTACTCCATTTAAAGAGGGGCGTTGTTTAATCGAAATGCTGAAATTGTTTCCGGTTATTATTTTAAGCAAAAATTGAAAATTTTGTTATTAGAACAAAGTAAAATGTCGGACAAAACAATTTGTTTGTTTAATTCAGCACAATTTTTATTTTAAGAAAATTACGTAAAACTCTTTGTCTTTATTAACTTATTTTATCTAAATTTTGTAAATATTTTGTTTTATTTAATTCTTTTACTTTTTACAGTACGCGTACCTGTAAACGAAATACAGTTTTTTTTGTGTCCTTTTTTCCTCGTTTTCCCCTTAATCAATTTCCGGTATAAATTCGAAATACATTTTTTAAAAATTATGTTTCGAGCTTTTCTTTTCTTTATGGGAAATAAAATAAAATAAAAATCTGTACATAAAACATTCAAATAGAATTTAGTTTAGAAAATCGTATTTCAAAATGAGTGCACGCTCAAGCTAATGAAAAACAATGCAGTGGTTCAGAAACCAGTTTGGAAAGCAAGCCAATTTGTTTAAAGACAAATGGATCGCGTTGAGGCATTGTAATGTCAAAATGTACGTAAATAGAGTTTATTCATTCAAATGCAAGGAAGCAAATAATTACCAATTCTACAGCCATAATGACGTGATAGTCCAGAGCCGATACCAATTCATTGTTAAATTACCAAACGCATTTTGCACTGTCACAGTTTCCATATCGAGACATTTCTATACAATCGAAAAGATTTCTGCATTTCTCTGTGGTTAACATGCCATTATGGTTGTATGCGGTGATTGCATATTCCTTCGGCATTTGACTTTTGATTCGAAAATTTGAAACGTTTAGTCATGGATAGTAGTTACAGGACTTAATGAATCTTACCTTCATTTTACCCAATCATTTGGATGAATTTCTTCACATTTTCCCAAAATGTTTTTTGAAAAATATCTCTTCGTTGAAGGAAACCTTTACTTGAAGTAGTTACTAACGCTTTGTCGGTGACGTTTCGTAGGAACTGCCTATTTTAAAACTTTTCCACGCGGCTCACTAATGGGTTTCCGAATTCGTGAATCTCGAAGTCTAACCGTTTGCTTCACAAATCTCTGCTTCGATACAATGGCGTGTTCATTCAAGGGTTTTAATTGTTAATTGTTTCATATTTCTATGTTTATCTATCGAACCTGTTTACTTTGTCATATGCTTCAGATTCGGTTAGTGAAGTTTGTGATTGTTAGTCTTTTTTCCTTTACTTCGAACTTCGTAACTCAGGTGAATACTTTGTTCCAAAATAAAAGTACCACCGTAATTTGCGGTTATTTCTTTACCGGGCGTAAATCACGATGTCACACAAAAATTGCACTTTTTCGACCCCCCTCCCCCGTCCCCTGTCACACAAGTGTCACACTAGCTTGAACCCCTTCCTCCCTCCCAGTATGACGTCACAGCATGAACCAGCGAATGTATGTCATTAAAAGTACGTCGAATGTCTTTTTCGAGAGAAGGGGGAGGGGGGGGGGGAGGGAGTTGTCAGGCAATTCTACCTTTGCCATGGGCTTGCACTTACTAAAAATTATCAATGCCTCGAACCCTCCCCCCATCACACTGTGTCACGCGGACGAGAACCCCCCCTCAGCGTGACATACTTTATCAACGGCCCCTGTGCCATCAGGCGAGGATGGAAGATATATATCAATATTTGGTTTGGTGTTTCGAATAGATAACTTTTTAGATTTGCTGGAAAAAGCAAAAAAAAAATTCTATTCAGAATGTAAAATGTTTTTCACAGACGTTTACGTAGTTCTGCCAATTTTCCAGGTAACCCGCCCGTGTTAACGAGCTAAAAATTACCAAGTTTCCGATGAATTCCGACGCGACGGCTGTCTTTGAAAAAAGGCGAAGGGACGTGTACCTCTCTCATTGTCTCGATTAGAGGTATTGATGGGTCTGGCGACTCGTAATGGAAATGATTATTGGTGCCGTATGTTGAATTTTGTACCAAACATTTCTCACTTTAACCCTGAGAGAATTGTCTCCAAAGTTAACTCACGTTCATCAAAGCCTATTTATTCATCAGTCTTTTTTTTTCGCGGCAGATGCCAACCCATTGTATTATAAGTGTTAGGTTTCAGCTCGATTGTAACTGTTTTTCTGATAGCAAATCGGCTTAGTCATGGCGGTCGTTACGGAGAACCATTTCCAGCTATGTGCGAGAGCACACAAATTCGTAAAGATTCAAAATATTTTAATTAATAAATTGCCATTTCAAGAAAAATAAAAGTCTGGCATCATACAGGATGACGCATGCTAAGGGTCCGGCCAGATCATTTCCTCCAATAATTTCCAATGCGCGGTTTCTGATCTGTCCTACAACTTTTCGATCTGCAACTTTTTCGTCATCCCGTTGACCAAAGAAAGATTTGTTAACAAAGATGGCATCAAACAAAAAATTGGTTCAACGAGAATGCAGATATCGCCGTACAAATTGGCGTGGATTGTCACATTGGATTGACTCACGTTCGACGAAATGGGACGTCGTTTTTCATATCAAAAAACTGGTTAGTACAACAATTTTAGAAAATCCGCCTGTAACTTTCATCATCAAAAAAAAATTTATTTGAAGTCACTCCGCCTTCCGAGCGCACACCCTTTTTCTTATTCGACCCCCAACTCTTGTCTTGAAATGTTACAAACGGAAGAACAAAAGCACATGCTCAAATCGGGCTGAATAGTAGAGTCAACAAAAAAGTCAACAAGAAAAAAAAAATATTGTGAATTGTTCTTACGTAATACGTACGAAATTAGTTAATGTTGACTTTTTTTGACTACTTCAGTGTACACATAAGTCAATAAAAAATTTGTTTTTCTTTGTTGACTTTTTCGTTGGCTACTTCAGCCTATAGGGTGAAGTAGTCAACATTTTTTATAGTCAACAAAAAAAATAATTTTTTTTGTTGACTTTTTTTGTTGACTACTTCAGCATGTAGGCGGAAGTAGTCAACAAAAAATGCAACATCATACGAAATTAGTGATTGTTGACTACCTATAGACTGAAGCAGCCAATATTTTATAGTCAACAAAAAATAATAATTTTCTTGTTGACATTTTTTTGTTGACTACTTCAGTCTATAGACTGAAGTATTCAATATTTGATAGTCAACAGGTTGGTTCAGTACTTTCCGAAAAAAGTTTAAACATAGGAACTAAAAAATTGAAACATAGAATCTCGACCGTGGAGTAGTGGGGGAGCAGCGACCATGGTCCTTAGATGACGAATCGAATGTCCACCTGAATTAGGAAAGCAAAAATCAAGATTCAAGAAATCAGGAACCAAAAATCAGGAAATGAAAATCAGGAAACGATAATCAGGAACCTAAAATAAAGTAAAACAAAAATAAGTAAAACAAAAATAAATTACGGAAAAACCAAAATTTTGAAAAGTCAGGAAATCAGGAAGATAATAAATCAGGAAAAACATCAATTTTTTCAATTCCTAAGGAGGTCGCAACCTTATTTTTCTTATTTTTGGTATGTAGGGGGCTCTGCCCCCTAAACCCCCGCGCCTGCGGCGAGCTTCTTACGCTCTGCAGGCTGCCTTCCGTGCATGAGGTTCTGCCAAAACCCCGCTAGGGGCTCTGCCCCTTAGACCGTGCAAGGGGGGATATTCCCCCATTCACCCCCCTACGCGGGGGATGCCGCCGCTCGACACCGCTTTTTTTTCAAAGTTTTATCACGGCCTGCGGCGGCGGCGATGCATTCTCTCAAAAATTATTTTCCTGCTTTTGGTTGTTTCTGATTGCCTGATTCCTAATTTTGGTTTTTCCGAATTTCATTCATTCCTAATTTTTGTTTTTCTTAATTTTGTTTTTCCGGATTTTTGTCTTTCCTTATTTTTGGCAAATAATTATTTTTCCTAATTTTCGGTTTCCTAATTATTTTTCCTAATTTTTGTTTTCCTAATTCGTGTGGAATACCATACCGGGTCGAATGTCCACCTGAATTAGGAAAGCAAAAATCAGAATTCAAGAAATCAGGAACCAAAAATCAGGAAATGAAAATCAGAAAACGATAATCAGGAACCTAAAACAAGGAAAAACAAAAATCCGGAAATACCAAATTTAGGAAAAACCAAAATCAGGGAAAACGAATATCAGAAAAGATACAAATCAGGAAAAACATCAAATTTTTCAATTCCTAAGGAGGCCGCAATCTTATTTTTGGTATGTAGGGGGCTCTGCCCCCTAAACCCCCGCGCCTGTGACGAGCCTAAACGCCCTGCAGGCTGCCTTCCGTGCATGCGGCTCTGCCCCAAACCCCGCTAAGGGCTCTGCCCCTTATACCCTGCAAAGGGGATATTCCCCTGCCGCCCCTCGACACCGCTTCTTTTTTTAAAGTTTTATCACGGCCTGCGGCGCATTCTCTTAAAAATAATTTTCCTGCTTTTGGTTTTTCCTGATTGCCTGATTCCTAATTTTCGTTTTTCCGAATTTACTTCATTCTTAATTTTTGTTTTTCCTTATTTTTTTTCCTGATTTTTGTTTTTCCTTATTTTTGGCAAATAATTATTTTTCCTAATTTTTGTGTGGAATACCGTCTCGCCACCTATATTAGTAGGCACCAAACTTTACGAGCAAAATTTGGTTCAAATTTTTTAAAATAAATGTTTCTATTTTTTAGTTAGTGAACTTCTCAAAATTATCGGTATCGATAATTAGAGGAAATTATCGATAGTTGATTATCAAAATGATTATTTATAATTTGATAATTATCTATAATTATCAAATTATCGATAGTCAAATAGTTATCGATAATTATCAAATTATCGATAATTGTCAAATTATCAATAATTATCAAATTATCGATAATTATCGCTAATTGATTGAGAGCATCAACATTTTACATTTTTATTCGATGGAGCACTTAATTTTAAGCAAATGGATTACAGCCCCTATTTTTTTTTTCAATTGATAGTTATTAATATTTTTAGTAACGATTTCTCATGTACTTATGTTGATTATTAACATAACTTAATAATTATCAAAAATTTATACTTATCCATAATTTGACAATTATCGATAATTTGACAATTATCGATAAATTGATAATTATCGATAATTTAATAAGTATCGATAATTTGATAATTATCGATATGTTGATAATTATCGATAACTATCAATTATCGATAATTATCATTTATCGATAATAACTTTGATAAAAAATATGAAAAACCTTATCGATAATCGATAATTGATTATCAATTTTATTATCGCCCATCCTTATTTTTAGTTGTTATGTTTAAACTTTTTTCGGAAAGTACTGAACCAACCTGTTGACTATCAAATATTGAATACTTCAGTCTAAATCAGTCTATTATTATTTTTTGTTGACTATAAAATATTGACTGCTTCAGTCTATAGGTTGAAGTAGTCAACAACGATAGTCAACAATCACTAATTTCGTATGATGTTGCATTTTTTGTTGACTACTTCCGCCTACATGCTGAAGTAGTCAACAAAAAAAGTCAACAAAAAAAAATTATTTTTGTTTTACTATAAAAAATGTTGACTACTTCACCCTATAGGCTGAAGTAGCCAACGAAAAAGTCAACAAAGAAAAACAAATTTTTTATTGACTTAAAAATGTTTACCACTTCAATGTGTACACTGAAGTAGTCAACGAAAAAAGTCAACATTCACTAATTACGAATGAACAATTCACAATAGAACTGTTTTTATTTGTTGACTTTTTTTGTTGACTACTTCAAACAGGTCGCGCTCAATCAATCGATCAAATTTCAGTGCAGAATCATCTACATCAAAGCAATAACTCATGTTGTTCTGTTACATTGCATGAACTACATTCTCTACGTAATATAACAAAAAAAGTTTCTATATGAGTTCACATTTTTCGCTGATTTTAATTATATTTTTCCTTGAAATCGAAAAACGGACATCAAGAACGTTGGTGTTAATTCCTTGCCCCTTTCTAATTAGCCCACTTTTTTACCCTGTGAGTGACACCGTTGTGCAGAAATCTCCAATCGTTTCACCTTCTCCCGAAATATAGTTCTGGAAACCAACTATTCGTGACTAAAACAAATAAACTTTAAAAAAATGAAAGCTTCTTTATGTGCTGTGTGTGAATTCTAACGCAGTTTTCTTATACATTATATAGGCGATATTGATAAACCACATAAAATATAACGAAAAAAAAACATTATTTTTATTAATTTATTACATAAATCAGAAGCAAATAGAAATAATAATTTTAGACGTACGCATTAATTGTAAATATTAAAAATTAATTATTAATTAAACAATAAATATATAAAAAAAATGAATTCAATGTACAACTAATTGTAATTTTTTTTTGTAATTTGTAAATATGAATAACGACAAACAAAAAATATTTAAAATAAATAAAACACAAAAAATTGTTATTGTAGATTTATAAATAATTCAAACAAAAAGCATAAATAAAAATAAAATAATAATTTTGCATGACACATTCATAAACAAAAATTCAAAATCATGTTTAAATTGATCACTGAAATGTCATGTTTTTTTATTTGTTTTACATAGATAATGTGTCATACATCATGATAGATATGTTCAAAAAAATAATATATGAAAGGGAAAAAAATAATTGAATATATGAAAAAAAAAACATATTTAATATTGAGTTTTCTATTACCCAAGCTGTCAATCGGAATCGGCGATTTCATTTTGCTTCGTTGAATTTTAATTTCACTTTTCCGGAATTATAAAACAATGTGACGTGCATATGTCACGCGAAATGAAATAATGTGACATTGATTTTCTATCACATGTTTTGTGGGTGAATCGATAGCTCGACAACACTTTATTAGTATATTATGCACCGCTGTCCAGGATGCTCTATTTTGATGATTTGGAGGTTATTTCCCGAGCCGAAGGCGTGGGAAATAATCCAAATCGTCAAAATAAACCATCCTGGACAGCGGTGCATATATAGTTTTATCTATCGAGAGCAATATATCGAGTTAAACAGTTTTGCCCTAGGGAATTAAGTACGAGATTATTGCTCTAGATAGATAAATAATTTTATTCGTTATTTTTTATTATTATAGTCGCGTCGATAAGATTAGAACATCAACCTAGCGGGTTGAGCAAATCCAATGACTGGATGTTGTTCTGAAAGCAGAGATAAAACTTGAAGGTCCCCGTGTGTGTCGATATCTTCTTGATCGGCGACGACGGCGGCGGGGCGTAGTTACTTGTCGGTTCTTAATAAAGAGTTTTCTCTTAGCATTACAAAAACCAGACTTTCTGCACAAAGTTCTGTTCCAGTGCATAGAACTTACTTACTTAACCAGCCCTACAACCCATTAAGGGTCTTGGCCGTCTGCAACATGTTTCTCCAACCGGACCTATCCGCAGCTAACGTCTCCCAACTGGATACTCCCACAGTTTTTAATTCGGCAAGAGCTTCGTCATACCATCTGGATTTTGGACGCCCTGCACCTTTCTTGCCCTCCGGTCTGGTTTTAAGGATTTTTTTCGGAATACGATGATCTTCCATTCGTTGTACATGACCGAGCCAACGCAGTCGGTTTATTTTGGTAGTTCTGACTATGTCCGGCTCTCCATAAAGCTGACTAAGCTCATGATTGAATCGTCTGCGCCATCGATTCTGCCTTTGATCGAATACTGGTCCAAATATTGTTCGCAGTACTCTTCTTTCGAACGTGTGCAGCGATTGTTCGTTTTTCTGTGTCAAGCACCACGACTCCGATCCATACGTAACTACCGGTCTGATCATAGATTTGTATATTGCGTATTTTGAATTTCGGCTTACTGACTTGGACTTTAAGATTTTCAGAAGGCCGTAATGACTCCGGTTGCCCAGAATTACTCGTCTCTTAATTTCGTCCGCGATGTCGTTACTAGTGTTCAGCTCCGATCCAAGGAAAACGAATTTGTTGACCATTTTGAATGTGTGTGTGTCGATCGTCACGGTTTCCTCCTGGTGTCTATTCGAAGGCGGGATGATCATATATTTCGTTTTTTCGTCATTAACTTTCAACCCAACCTTTCCTCTCCAAAGCCATAAACTTGTCTTTAACAACATCCCTTTTTCGTACAAGTATGTTCAGGTCGTCTGCGAAACCTAGCAACTGACTGGACCTGGTGAAAATGGTGCCGTTGGAATCTATGTCCGTGGTGCGCACAGCTGCTTCAAGTAGTGGTCAAAATCAACATTTGGTTCTCTACAGCTCCTGACATCCAATACATTTGAACAGTGGCGTCCATCTATCAAAACGTGATCAATCTGGTTTTTGGTTTGTCCATCAGGTGATACCCATGTCGCTTTGTAGATGTTTTTATGTTCGAAATACGTACTGCTCACAACCATATGTTTCTTGATGCTGAGACCTGCGACCTGCGACCGCGTACCGTTGTCGTTAGAGTTTTCATGGAGGCTGCATTTACCAATTGTGGGACGAGAGAAGACTTCGCGACCTATGTTGGCATTCAGATCTCCGAGCAGAATCTAAATGTCACGTTTTGGTGCTCCTGCTCCATCATATATCTCCACCAGTTACTCGTAACCTTCGCTTCGTTGTCTTTTTCCTCCGTGGGTGCGTAGGCGTTAATAAGAGTATAGTTGAAAAATTTTCCTCTTATCCGTAGAGAGCACAATCGCTCGTCAACAGGATTGAAACCAATCACCGCGTTTCTAGATGTGCCGAAAACCATCAAACCTGTTCCATACTCTCTTGGACTGTCGTTACTCTTCCCACTGTAGTAGAACTTATTGTCGCTACTGGTCATGCATGGTGTCCTTTGCAGGCCATCTCGTTTCTTGCACTGCCGTGATGTCAATTTTTGCCGCTCTTAGCGCACTTGTGAGAGATCTCAATCCTCCTGGCCGCAACAAAGATCTTACATACCATGTTCCTAATTGTAAATCGTTGTCCTTTTTCCGATGCTTGAGTCGTTGCCGTTTATCCTGTCCGATCCGAGGCTGTGTTGGGGAATTCATAACAAGACTGTTTTTACGGTGTCTGGGAGTTAGCCAAGCGCCCAACCTACTTTCCTTCACCCGATGACCCGTAGGGAAGTCACCAGGTGGTGATGGTAGCCCATCTGACTAGGGCTGTGTATGCTGCCGTTGTCTCTTGCTGTTGAGATCATCCGCCACCATACTAAGTCGCCATCCCCTCTTGATAGCGCCTAGCTGCCTTCGGCCCTCCCTATACGTGCCGTTTAGGTACTACCCGAAGGCAGCCCCCCTCATCCTTATGCTAAGTGACCCACACTACTACACCAGGGTTGGTTACCTGATCGTTCATGCGGGTTGCTCACTATAACAGGTGTCACCACGGGTAGGATAGGATGTAGGAGTAGGCGGACAGAGGCTAAGGTACATAAATGAGTACTATATTACGCTTAACACACCATTTGACACCCCACTTACATTCCATGTTCCTAGTTTTAAATCGTTGTCCTTTTGCCGTTGCTTGAGTCGTAGCCGTTTATCCTGTCCGATCCGAGGCTGTGTTGTTGAATTCATAACCGGTATCCATTTTTTCGGGTGTTTGGAGGTTACCCAAACGCCCAACCTACTTCCGTTTCCGCGATGACCCGTTTTTTTTTTTTTTTTTTTTTTTTTTCTCAAGGGTGAGGAAACCTTCAAGAGGCACCTGGTCCTCCTGGACCCAGGTAGTGTTGGATTTTTACCAACTAAAACCTCCTTCCTTGATCGCCACGCTCTCGTCTCCCCGGAACCGCCTCACAGCATTACTTCGGGGAGGGGCTGTGCTTTCGCACCTACTTTCTCAGATCAACTGCCAGTCTTCGTTGATCGTCTCTCCATGCACTTTGTAGCTTCACCATTATCTTCGCAATTGCGTTGTCCGCTACTTTCCACACTTCTTCGTCGCGACACATTTCCGATATTATGTTGTCAGCGTTTACGTCTGGCCTGCTCGCGGCTATCAGCTCACATCGCTCCTGTTCAAAACGGGGACAGACAAACACAACGTGCTCTGCAGTTTCTTCCTCTTCAACGCATGTCACGCAGAAAGGTGATTCCGCGTGTCCAAATCTATGCAGGTACTTCCTGTAGCACCCATGACCCGACAGGAACTGCGTCAGGTGGAAGCTAACCTCTCCGTGTTCCCTATTTACCCATGTGGCTACGTCCGGGATAAGCCTATGAGTCCATCTTCCATTTTCCGCGGAGTCCCACTCTCGCTGCCATTGACTCAGTGATTCGACTCTTACTTGTGCCCTCACTGTTTTGGTGTTTTGGCCCCCCTTTCCTTCAGTCTGTGGCATTCACTGTCTTCCATCAGCATTATGCATATAGGCATCGTTCCGGCTATCACACATACCGCTTCCGAGGAAATCGTTCTGTATGCGCTTGCTACCCTTATGCTTGACAACCTCTGGGTTTTTATCAACCTCCTACGGTTCCTCTTTGTGTCTAACGCCCTTATCCACGCTGGTGCCCCGTAGCGCAGTATCGATAGGGTAACACTTGCTAGGAGCCTCCTTTTACTGCTGCGCGGTCCAAACCCATTCGGCATTATCATGGCCAGTGCTGCATTGGCTTTCATTGCCTTTTCGCACGTATAATCTACGTGGGCATTAAAGTTTCCACGATCGTCTAACATGACTCCAAGGTGTTTTAGCTGGCGAGTGGATGTGATCTCGTTCCCCTCGATGTTCATTACAATCCGCTCAGTTTTCCGACAATTGCTCACGAGCATGATCTCGGTTTTCTGATGGGCCAGCTTCAGTTTAGCCATTGTCATCCAACTTTCTACAGTTTCCAACGCCTCTTTCGTGACGACTTCCACCTCCAACTTTGACGTTCCGATAACTATGAAAATTAGGTCGTCGGCAAAAGCAATCGTCGTAACCCATCTTGGCAGCTGCAGCCGCAGCGCTGCGTCGTACATCGTATTCCACAGCGTTGGTCCTAATATGGATCCTTGTGGAACACCAGCTGTGATGTCTACCATCTTTTTCCCTTCCCTGGTATCGTACATTAGCACCCGTCGTTCGAAATAGCTTTTCATTCCCCTGCAGAGGAAATCGGGGACTCTCATAGCATGCATTGCCTTAGCTATCTCCGTCCAACTTGCGTTATTAAAGGCATTTTCAACGTCTATCTTCGTTATAACGCAGAAGCGGTTCCCTGTTCTTTTTTTCTTTCGCGCCTTGTCGGCAATCTCCATAACTCTTTCTATTGCTTCGATCGTCGATCTTCCTTTTCGAAATCCGAATTGGTCGTCTGACAGTCCGTGCTCACCCTCTGTGTTTTTGTGTAATCTGTTCCGGATCATGGCCTCCAGCAGTTTTCCCATACCATCCAGCAAACATATAGGTCTATATGATGGTTCACCTTGTGGTTTCCTTGGTTTTGGTAGTAGGACCAGCTTCTGTTTCTTCCATATATCAGGAAAATTTCCGTCGTCGAGGCACTTCTGCAATGTCAATCTGAGCATGTCCGGCTTTATGCATGCCGCCGTCTTCAAAGCTACATTGGGGATCCCATCTGGTCCTGGCGCCTTGTTATTTTTCAGCTTTTTGACAGCCGTCTGAATCTCTTCTATAGTGATCACCCGGTCCTGTCTGTCTTCAATTTCATCGTCGTAAGGAGTTTGCGGCCATGCGACCTGTTCATGTTGCGGGAATAGCCCTCTCACTATGGCTCCTAGCTTCTCAGGACAACTTTCTTTTGGCACTGATGAACCTCTAATTTTTGTCATCGCTATCCTGTACACGTTTCCCCATGGATTTGCGTCAGCTTCCTGGCACAGCTTCTTAAAGCAGTTTCTCTTGCTAGCTCGGATTACCCGCTTTAATGTTAGTTTTGCCGTACGATGTTCGTCTCGCCTCGCGGCTCTGGCACGCTCACTTTTGGCCCGCTGCATCCTCCTTCTTGTCCTGAAGCAGTCTGCGCGCAAGAGCCTAATTTCGTCGTTCCACCAAAATGCCGATTTTCGTTTATTCTTCGGTTCTATCCTTCTTGGCATCGCTACGTCGCATGCATGCACCAATACTTTCGTCAATTCTTCTGCCGATTTCTCAACGCCTTCGTCTTCTGATTGGAGGTATTCCTTGAAAGCTTCTTGATCGAAATTTCTCGTCTTCCATCTCCGCTCTCTTACTTGATTCATCTGCCTTGCCGCCACCGTACTCTTTTTCAAAGTGTACCTCAATGCCTGGTGGTCGCTGTATGTGTAGCTTTCATCCACTCGCCAATTCAGACTTGGTACTAGTGTTGGACTACAGAATGTCACGTCAATAATCGACTCTCGTCCATTCTTGCGGAAAGTAGTTGTGTTTCCCACGTTTACCAGAACCACATTCAGTCTAGCTAGCGCTTCTTGTAGAATGAAGCCTCTTTCGTTTGTAAATCTACTGCCCCACTCAACTGCCCATGAGTTAAAGTCGCCTCCAATGTTGACTGGGCTTAATCCCGTTAGCTCTCCTGTGAGTAAGTCTAACATTCGTTCAAACTGTTCAATCGTCCATCTTGGTGGTGCATAACAGCTGACAATATACACTCCGTCAATTTTCGCAATCACGAATCCTTCGTGGGTGCCTGATACAACTTCTTGTATGGGATACTTTCCCGTCGTCAATATTGCGGCCATCCCGGCTCTGTCAACAGCCCAGTTACCGTTGTTTTTATTAATTCGGTACGGTTCTGCAATAATTGCTACGTCACATTTTTGCTCCGCTGTGGCTTGCCAAAGAAGTTGTTGTGCCATGTCACAATGATTAAGGTTTATTTGGATCACTTCCATTCTTGTCCCGTCTTTGATTTAAGCGCCTGTTTATAGACTGGGCATCTCGCTCCACCCGTCACGTGGTCATTTTCTGACGTGCACAGCAGGCATTTTGGTGGTTTCGTGCAATCTCTTGCTAGGTGGTTTTCTCCCCCACATCTCCTGCACAACTTGGATCTATCTTCGTTCTTGCAGTTCCTTGCTTGGTGTCCAAAGTCCATGCACTTAAAACACCTTTCCAACTGCTGGGTTTCCCTCAACGGGCATACGGACCAGCCCACCTTTATCTTGCCGATTTTCAGAATCTTAATCGCTGCGTCCACTGAAAGTTTTATTTCCGCCGTTTGGAGTTCGTCTCTCGTTTTTCTCATACGTATCGTCATGGAATCTATCTCGTCATTTATATTACCTTGCTCTTTCAGGGCTTTTCGAAGGTCTTCGCTTGTCGTGATTTCGTCCATATACCTACATTCAATCGTGGTCATGTGGGACAACGCTCTCACTTTTGCTGCTTCGCCCAGTGACTTCTTGACTAGTTCTTTATAATCTGCACTTTTAATTTCTGGGCCCTTCTTGAGTTCAAACAGCATTTCGCCTTTTTGCGTTCGTCTTATTCTCGAGACATTTTCACCCAGGTCCTTGAGGTCTGGGTCTTCTTTAATTTTTTTGAGGATATCGGCGTACGTCATTCCTGTTTCTGCCGCCACTATTAGAGCATCAGCTTTAGGTCTCAGACTTCTAAGCTTTTGCTTCTCGCTCTTCCCTTTCTTCTTTTTTCTCACCTCTCTCCACTCGCTTATACTGGGCTTCGGTGTTTGTGCATCCAGTCTGTTTGTGGTCCTTTCATTGTTTCTCCTGTCCCTTTTACTCCTTTTTGCCGCGCTTCTTGGAGTGGGCGTAATATCCGGTGTTTGTCTTCTTTTTGTCGAGAGCGGGGTGGCTAGCACCTCGATACCTTCGCCAACTTCAGTAACTTCGCCGACGTCAATGCCTGCTCTCGCCTTCTTGTAATTTGCTTCGAATCTCCGCATCCTCCACGGCTTATCTTCCTGTTCCACTTCGTTTAGGCAGGCTCGAATGCTGATCACCTTCGTCTTAATGTCTTTGTGCACGTTATTTTTATTTTGTATAAATTCGTGTAACTCTTTCACCATCTTTTTAACTAGCTCCAATTTTGTCTGCTTTGGTTCATCGTTGTCGTCGTTGTGGAGAACGTCTGTGTGGATAACCTCTATACTTCTCGCTTCCCTTCCCGGGGGCGACCTCGCCACTTTCGATCGTCTTGCGAACACGTCAAATAGCTGAACCTTCGATTGATCCATCCGCTGATCCTCCGATTTCCTCTGCTGATTTCCCTGTTGATTTTCTTGTTGATTTTCTTTTAACTCCTTCCCTTCCTTTCCTAATTCCATGCTGTTGGGTCCCCCCTCCAAGCCGCTATCTCCAACTCGATTGTGTAGTTACCTTCGTGATCTCATGGTTATCTATGCAAGCAGTGAGGCCATGCTAGGGTTGACACGGTCCTTCATGGGGCACCGCGTTCAGAGCCAGATCGGTATTAGTCAGGAATGTTCATCTGAGCCTACACCTCCTTTTCACAGGACGAGCTTTCGAACGTACTTGGAGGCCTGCCAAGGTTTTACCGGGACGGGGGCAACCATGATATTAGCCCACTAGCCGTTTCGTGAAGATGTCACCTTTCCTTATTAAGGTAGTGGAATACCACAGTTGTCAGCCCTTGTCTAAAATTTCATCCGCTGGTCGATATTCCTTGTCCGTGTTCAATGCTTTGCCAGTATGCCGTAATTAAGACCGCACTGGCGTTGGTCTTAATGTGCCCGTGGCACTGGTGAATGATGGTAGTCCATCTGACTAGGACTTTGCATGCTGCCGTTGTCTCTTACCGTCGAGATCCTTCGCCACCATGCTAAGCCGCCATCCCATCTTGATAGCGCCTAGCTGTCTTCAGCCCTCTCTCAACGTAGCGTCTAGGTACTACCCGAAGACAGCCCCCCTCATCCTTCAGCTAAGTGACCCACACTACTACACCAGGGTTGGTTACCTGATCGTTCGTGGGGTTGCTCACTATAACAGGTGTCACCACGGGTAGGATAGGATGTAGGAGTAGGTGGACAGAGGCTAAGGTACATAAGGAGTACTATATTGCGCTTAACACACCATTTGACAACCCCAGTCCGCGATGACCCGTAGGATAGTCATCAGGTAGCACTCTTAAGTTTAGCACAAAACTCCGAAGAGAATTGAGGTCCCGGGGACTACGACGTGGACGTAAAAAGAGCACTTGATAGTTAGACAGTTGCACGCCTGGCATATGACACGGACTACGACACTACGCTCATATGCAATCAGGCGGCCGTCATATAAAATGTCAAAAGTCGTTATAACCTCAACAGTATTACACATTGTCTGCAACGTTTTTTTATTAATTTGCAAAACTGAAACATACTTATTCGAATTATACAATTTTAATACTTAAAAATGCAGGCAAGCAACCACGGGAACACCGTTTTACGTTCGAGGAAAAATGCATGGCGTTTGCAATATACAATATCGAGTCTATTGACAATGCCTTGCAAGCAAACGTTAATGAAACATTCGGCTCATGTTTGCTTCGAAGCAGCTTTTAATACAACTTTAATGGGATCTTTGAGCAACGTCGTAAAGGACATGAAAGAAACTGACAGACTTTAAAAGTTTAATATGGACAAACCTAGCTCCAATGTGAAAAACCGTAACGTCTGGAATGTGAAGCATCGTTACATTTATAACACAACATATTTTTGGGTCAAAAATATGATATTCAATGTAACCACAAAAAATATTGACCAAATAATTTTTTAACAAATGTTCTCTTCTTCTGAAACGGCACCTCGATGACATTAACGTCAATGTTCTAATAAGAAAAAAGAGACAACAACAATTTAAAGAATAGAACGAGTATACAAAAAATGACAATAAATTTTTACACTGAGCTGGGTATCGGTGAAATGGTGGCATAACCACCAACGCCGCGCCTACCTCAGTGCTAAAGATCCCCATCAACCAGAAATGTTCACCCAAAGATAAACTTTTTCCAATGCAATATGGAGCATTGTAAAGCAGCTTCAATCGAAGTAAATAATTTGAAGTTCAAGTCTGATCAATTTATTGGTCTCTTGCAAGAGTCTTATATCGTAAAAAACGAAGTTAAACTTATCGACAAGGTAAAGTATCAAATTATTTCATATAAAGGTAAATGCAAACTGCGAGCGTGCATAATAGCCTCAAAGGGATGTGAAATCTTGAAATCTTCCCAACGCAATTTTGCAGTGGTGATCTAGCTGCCATTTCTTTAAACACTCATAAAAAGTAGCTGGAAACGGATTGTTGTGGCGTCTTTCCACACCCCTTCAGAAACCTATTTCCTCCCTCCAAGTAAAGAAGTTATTGATCTAGTAAATTACTGTAAGCTTAAAAATATACCGCTTACTCTAGGCGCAGACGCGAATTCCCATCACGTAGTCTGGGGCAGCAAAGGCAGCAATGCCAAAGGAGACTCACTACTGGAATAGATCTTCAGCTCTAACCTAGAAATTCTCAATCGACTAAGCGAACCAACTTTCAGGAATAAAATTCGAGAAGAAGTTTTAGACATAACTTTAGCCTCCTACCACTTCTCACACAAAATTAAAAAATGGCGAGTAGCTGATGACATTCTAACTTCAGATCATAGATGCATCAGATTTGAAATTAACACGGACAATGTAGGTAAAATGGCATTTAGACACCCCGCTAATACTAATTGGGTTGCTTATCACGAAAGTCTCAACAGACTCATCAAAAGCCCATCAACTGAAATTGCCTCGACAGAAGAAATCGATCGGAGAGCAGAGACTCTGTCGCATTACTAATTATAAACATCTAATGTCCATTTGTTTGTCTATTTTTTTTATTTGTCTATTTATTTATGTGTCTATTCATTTGTCTGTCTGTAACGATCCCGTTATTTTTGCGTTTAAACTGACGAAGAAAAGAAAAAAAAACTTTTTGATATGCTGACGGGTATGGTACAAAACGTCGCGAAAACATGTTCCGGGGTGGGATATTGTTCTGGAATAAGGAAGTTATGGGTAAAAAACGGGTCAAAATTGAAAATCGGTCAAGAGTCAGTCAAGATGTTCTGTTAGAGATTTGGTCGAGGAAGCAAAGTCTTAGAGTTTTTGATGGCCTATAGAATAAAATTTTTTGATCCGACTTCATGCTGAGGAGCTAGTTGGACAAAGTAGAGATAATTTTTGAGTGCCAATCGATGGTGGAGGCTTGGGGCAACAAAATTGCTGAACAAAGTTGGGTGAAAAATTTCTCACTCCCGAGATATAGGCTATTTTTCAGCGATTTTGTCCAGAGCTGGAGCACTTATTAACCTATATCTCGGCCGGAATGAGGCCAGTGAGGTGTCAAATGAAAGGTTTCGTCAGTGCGAAGATATCGGAATTTGGTTGAAGGAAATCGGTTGAGCGGTTCGGTGTCCAGGGTCGATGAAAGGAGGCAAAAATGGACAAAAATTTGCTCCGCTGTCCGAAAATTACTGAAAAATTAATTTTTGATATGTTGTCGGGTATGGTGCAAAAGGCCGAGAAAACATGTTCCGGGGTGGAATATTGCTCTGAAATAAGGGAGTGTGTAATACGTGTAATACGGGGAAAATTAATTTGAATACAGGGAACGTGGAATACGGGGAACGTGGAACACGGGGAACGTTGAATACGGGGAACGTTAAATACGGGCAACGTTGAATACGGGGAAATTTGAATACGGGGAACGTTGTACACGGTGAACGTGGAATGCGTGCGAAGTGGAATACAGGGAAAGTGGAATACGGAGGAAGTGTAATACGGGGAACGTTGAATTCGGTGAACGTTGAATACAGTGAACGTTGAATACGGGAAACGTTGAATACGGTGAACGTTGAATACGGTGGAAGTGTAATACGGGGGAAGTGTAATACGGGGAACGTGGAATACGGTGAAAGTTGAATACGGGGAAAGTTGAATATGGGGAAAATTAAATTGAATACGGGGAACGTTGCATACGGTGAACGAGGAATACAGGAGAGGTGGAATTAGGGGGAAGTGGAATACGGGGAACGTGGAATACGGGGAACGTGGAATACGGGGAACTTGGAATACGGTGCACGTTGATTACGGTGAACGTTGAATACGGTGAACGTTGCATACGGTGAACGTGGAATACGTTGAACGTGGAGTACGGTGAACGTGGAATCCGGGGAAGTGGAATACGGCATGTCTTGAACGTGGAATCAACTTCACAATTCCAAAAATTGCTAGAAGTACCGATGACCCATAACAAGGTGGTATTCTAACATGTTAGCGTAATTATACAACGTGTGAGTATGTTATCCAACAAGGAAGTATCTTATGCTACGATGGGGAAAGTACTATTTGGCTGTATAAAATGCTTTCATACTCCGTAACATACTTATACGTTTTATTATTACAACTACGTTTCAAATTGTCAAACCTTAGCACAAAAATATAAGGTTTGATTAGGCCGCAAAAAAGTAAGTTCATTGCAATTTTTGCTGGAATCTGGTAGGTGTCTCGATCTCAGGCACTACGTGACTCTTTTTGAAAATTTTCTTTAAAAATTTACACATAATGCTACAAGCTGAAATACTATCTAACAAGGAAACGATAATAAAATTTCTTGAAATGTTTTGATCAAGATCTGCATTACCTTATCAGCATACTTTTACGGAAAATCTAACTCAGGCATCAGTTCAAGTATTTAACATCAATTGGCTGAGGACTTTTTCATGATTCTATTGTATTTCTTATCGACTCGTTTAAAAAACTTGTGTACAAAAGCGGAAGAAGTCAATTAACTTTGATAAAAACTTCATTGTTCGATGTGAATTTATATTATTACATGTCATCTTCCTCTTTCATATTATTCGTTTACCTGCCACTTCACCACCTCACATCAGGTGGAAAGATTTGATACCATAGTATAGTATTGAAAATGTAGAAGATTGAAAACCAAGAAAAGCAAACATAATTTTTATGTTAATCACCCGCCATCCGGTGCATACAGTTGAACGCTAAGAATTTATGCCGGACCATTAAGAGAGTAAGTTCCCATATCTTCCTTGGGTGTTTGTTTCGACTTGAGGTGGATAGGTATACTGAACTTTAGTCAATTCTAATCACAAAATCATTATCTTCATCATACCATGACAACTTTCTATGTGAGTTTTTTTTGAAATTATTTACTCTCGACTCATCCCAAAGGGAATGCCTAAAAGCTGTCTTCCAATTCAACTTAATTTTGAATTTCTTTCTCACCCTACTTAAAGACCCCACGTGCACCCGGAGTCCTCTTTGAAATGCAGATACTAATCCGCAAAAAAAACTCTTACGGAGGAGGTGTGACGCAAGTCTTTATGTCTGCTTACAAAAGCTGTGAAATCAGAAAAGTGTGACGCAACGATCATCTAAGGTAAAACTATTTTCTTCCAGTTACAAAAGTTCTGAAATCGGAGGGGGGTGACGCATTAAGCTTCGATTCGCAACAAACATTTTTAAACAAAATTATGTTGAGTTCAAAAAATTGCGTCACAAATGCCAGACCCAACGACGAAACAATTTTTCTGTACTTGCAGTTTTTACGCTGCGAAAATTTGACTTTTATTTCTTATCACATCGTTTAGGGTAAATTTAAATTTTTGCGTCACACCTCCTCTGTAAGAGGTTTTTTTGCGGATATCAGTACTTTTGTAAGTTTGTAAGCAACTCTCTAGCTGCCATAGTTCTAGAGGTATGAATCATCCTTCTGGAATCTTGAAATGGCGTTATCCCGGGATTAGGCCACATTTTCCCAAAACCATAAAACACGTGTACGCTAAAACTTAATTCTCTACAACTTCGCCTTTGGAATAAAAATTCTAACTCTCATAGTTCTGGAGATTTGGGTCATCCTGCCTAATTATGGATGTGGCCATATACCAGGATTGGGCCATATTTCCCCAAAACCCTGAAACACGTGTTCGCTTAAATTTAACTCTCTACAACTTCGCCTTCGGAACCAACTTTCTAACTCTCATAGTTCTAGAGATACGGAATACATTTCATGAAACTTTGAAAACCTTAAAACGTAAAAAAAAAATTGCCACAAAGAAAGAAAGAAAGAAAGAAAGAAAGAAAGAAAGAAAGAAAGAAAGAAAGAAAGGTTTACCAAATTGACTAGTTAAAAATATTCGATTTGAGTACATTTCCATACAAAATACCAAAATTGTTTAATTCATATCTCCGGATCGACTGAACCGATTTTAATTAGTAAAAAGACACTTCGGCCTTAAATTTGTCGTAGAATCCGGGAAAAATATTTTCCGGGGGGTACGTCGCTCGGGGGGGGGGAAGTCAAAAAGTTCCTGTATATGTTTCTTAGTCTACGAAAAAATTTGTTGTGAATTTTTTGGCGTGTAAGACTTGCGTCACGGCCCCTTACTTTCGTGGGGCCATGAACATGTTTACAACAAACTTCGCTGATCGTTGACCTTTAAACAGAGTCAATAAACTTCAAATCACCCAAAAATAAAACTTCTGCTCTTACAATGATGCTCCAGAAAGATTTTCAAGAAAGTCGGATGATGCTCTCTTTGGGACTTCACTTTTAAGTTTTAATCCACAAAGACACACTTTCCCAGATCACGCAACTAGTGGACTCTTTCTCGAGAGTTCAAAAAATATTCAACTCAGAAAAATTTCCAAGAATCCCATTTAAAGCAACGTACTCAATCCCGAGCATTGACATTTATTAAAGGGTCATATTCGCACTCCGTTGGTGAACGACTAAAGCTGCAGTGAATAGGAAATTCTATTCTACTAAAATGAAAGAGCATTGTCTATTTATACCCGGTTTCCCGGTTATTAGATTGAATACAAATTAATTGATTTTGATGTGAACTATGATTGGTCACCACAGATACTTCCCCTCTTGGAAAATTGGGTCCATTTCGTTTTGATTTTTCGCATGATTAGTTGGAAGAAATCAATGATGGTTTAAATGGTTTTCACTTCTGGTACTCCGGACGAGCTCTCTTGACCAAAAATTTTTAGTTTTATGTATTGTTTACCAGAAGGTGTAACCCGCGAAATAGTTCAATTGAATAGTTGCCGAAAAGTTGTCGTTGTTTTGTGGTGGTTGGTGTTGGTTGGTGTTGGTTGGTGTGAGAGTGTTTTGTTTTACCATCAGAATGGAGTTTGTTAGATGATGGTGCTAAATGAATGACTGCTTCTATTTCGAATGAAATATGAATTTGCAGTAGCAATTTGCGTTTTAGATGTAACTTCTATTGTCTATGATTTTGGTTTAAAAAAATTTCAAGTGGGTCCTGGGTTGATTTGATATGCAAATGTTTTTGGCAGTCGTGTATTGAAGTATAGTTTTTGTGCAAAAATGATTTTTCCAAAAACTGCATTTAGTTTTTGAGTAACTAAATTTTGATAAAATATGCATTGGTGGTGTTGGTTGAATTTCTGCTTGTCGCAATGAAATTCGTGATTGTTTGAAGGAGTATTGAAGGATGTGCTAATTTGATTGATCAAAAAGCTTTTTTGGTATATATCAGCGTATAAATGATTGCATGAAAAATTCGATATGTGTGTGCTCCCAGTCCTGACATACGGAGCCGAAACTCTCACAATAACAAAAGCATCGGCGAACAAGTTGAGAGTTCCACAAAGGGCCATGGCCACTGACAAACGAGTGGATCCGACAGCAAACGAAAGTCACCGACGCCATGGCACGAATAACGTCACTAAAATGGAATTGGGCCGGGCATATTGCCAGAATAACCGACAATCGATAAACGAAAACAATTATGCAATGGCGGCCGCCACCGGAAAGATGGACCAACGACATCAAAAGAACGGCAGGCACGAATTGGCAACAAGTGGCAATGGACCGGGAGAAATGGCGATCTATGGGGGAGGCCTACATCCAGCAGTGGATACATTAAAGGCTAAGAAAGAAGAAGAAGAAGATGAAAAATTTAATTTGAATGATTAACATTGATTAGGCTGACTTGTAAACTTAACACAAGAAACATAACCAAAGACCCGTACGTATCAGAATAGATGCGACAAACAGAATAAATGTGGCAAAGTGACTCGAACGTACCTAAATATACAAATACGCAAACAATCCAACGTTTTCTGTTCTTTTATAGCTGTAAGAATTTCAAAGATCCATAGAAATTACCCAAGGTAATGTGAAAGGCCCTACCGAAGTACGTCTCAGACCATTCAAATTTAGAAAAGCTTATATCCAAGGACTAAGTCGTTTTTCCCTAAAACCCAGAAACATGTGTTATCTAAAATTTTTTTGTCTTCAACTTTGTCCTTGAAAGCAACTTTCTAACTCTCATAGTTCTGGAGATCTGGGTCATCCTGCCCAATTATGGAAGTGGCCATATACAAGGATTGGGCCATATTTCCCCAAAACCCTGAAACACTTGTTCGCTTAAATTTAATTCTCTACAACTTTGCCTTTGACAGTAAATCTCCATATTGCATAGTTAAGGAAATATAGACAAAAACGGTTTTCGTTAATGGCCAAGAATCTCAATTTCGCCCATTCCATTGGTCCCAGTGCCCAGACCCCTGTACCGATTCCCACAAATTTTTTTCCCAGTTTTGTGACATCAAATACTTTCATTTGACACCAAAATGAGGAATTTCCGTGCTATACTTGCTGCGAAAAAGCTTCACCGACCTTCGAAAAACCATGTTTTTGGTCAATTCCTCGACTATATCTCCTGAACCACTTCATCGATTTTGCTCATCTTCGAACTTGGAGACGGACGGACAGACGGTCGGACAGACAGACGGACATATTTTTTATTGCTGATTCGTCATCTCTAGACGATAATGGATGCATCCCCCCCTCCCACCTCGATCTACCCCATGTTGTTTGTAGTAAACGTCCTATACGTACTTCGTACGGGTCCAAAAATCTTGCAAGCTGTTCAAAGAAGATTTTTTTATTCTTTCTTCTTGCATTTGGTTGAAGCTTAGTAAGATTAGATTGTTGGACCCGTACGAAGTACAAATTTCCTCTACGTTTACTACAAACAATTTTATTGTAACATGGGGTAGATCGAGGTGGGAGGGCGGGGGGAGGATGCATCCATTCTATATTCTATTATTTATGTCCGTTCCACTTTTTTTTTTCAAACGGCTCAACCGATCAACATAAACTTGTTTTCTCCTGAAAGGTACATGCCTCCCATGATTCATGTTCGAAGATGAGCAAAATCGGCCAAATAGTTCCGGAGATATGGTCGAAGAAGTGGAGGCCGGACATGAAAATTTCAAGAGTCGATGAAACTTTCGCAAATATCTCTATATTATATATGTCTCTTCTATATATTGTTGGCTATTTGCACGTTTATATTTTGTATGATTTTTCTGTTCTTTCAGCTTTCACACCGCAAAAATTTGACTTTATGGGATGTATGGCGTATTCTTGTACAGGAAATCAAATTTTTTCGTATGAAAGCTGAAAGCGTAGAAGAACTATAACACTGGGGGGTCCGGCATTTGTGACGCATTTTTTTAAACAAAAATGAAATCATTTCAAAAGA
Organism: Pseudolycoriella hygida; assembly: GCA_029228625.1. Classification (NCBI taxonomy): domain Eukaryota; kingdom Metazoa; phylum Arthropoda; class Insecta; order Diptera; family Sciaridae; genus Pseudolycoriella; species Pseudolycoriella hygida. The sequence goes on from CM055406.1 coordinate 67,499,120, forward strand.
ATTTTTTGCGTTTCAAAGCTTTAAGCGTCACCCCAATGATATCAGTTGTTTTGGAAGAAGGGATAAGTACTTGCGTCACGTTTCTCTTTTAAAAAGGGTTTTTGTTGTGATATCAGTAGTTTTGGAAGGAAAGAGATAACAAATTTTGGAGAAAAAAAAAATTTCCGGCGAAAAAAAATTTCCGACGAAAAAAGTGTCTGTCGAAAAAAAAAATTTCAGTGAAAAAAATTTGCAGTGAACAAAATTTTCAGTGAAAAAAATTTGCAGTGAACAAAAAAAATTATCGATGAAAAAAAAATCGGCGAAAAAAAATTTCCGGCGAAAATTTTGGCGAAAAAAATTTGCAGCGAAAACAAAAAAAATTCGGGTGAAAAACAGTTTTCCGGCGAAAAAAATTTCCGCTCGCTATTTCGACGAAAAAAGTTTCGGCGAAAAAAAATTTGCAGCGAAAAAAATTTCCTTTGACATGAAACAGCTATCTTCAACAAAAAAAAAAAAAATAAAAAAATCAATTTTCCCTCTAAATCAGTCCCATACCACCGTCGGCCATTTTGTTGGTCACCCTGACACACTACACACCCAACCCAACAACTTTTCCTTTGACACCAAGCATCTATCTCACTCTCCAACCAAAAAAAAAAAAATTTTAAAAAACTGTAATTTTCCCCCTAAGTTCGTCCCATACCACCGTCTGCCATTTTGTTGGTCACCCTGACACACTGCACACCCAACCCATCAAATTTTCCTTTGACACCAAGCATCTATCTCTATCCTAACACTGTCCAAAAATTTTGCTCAGCTCACACACATACAAAACATTCTTTTATATGGGCTTTATATGGCGCCCTCTAAGTGTCCTGGCGCCCAAAGGAGGCCGGTACCCCCCCCCCCCCCTTTTTTTAAATCTCATATGGCGTAGAATGCCCACCCGAAGGTCCCTGCAAAATTTCAAGAAAAGTTATCGAGCCGTTTTAGAGCGGGAGCCAAAAAAGTCGTTTTTATTGCTGATTCGCCATCTAAGGACCATGAGCGATGCTCCCACTTCAGTCCCGGTTCGAAATTGGGGTGGCAAACATATAACTGAGGAATTAGATAACGGCGTACGCGAGTTTGACAATTGCTGAATGGGATGTAATAAACTTCCTATGAAATATTCGAAAGTAATCTAAGAGAAATTGGAATTACCAAAAAGTATTTACACTTTACCTAAAAGTTTATCCTGCAATTACCTAAAACAAATTCAATTTTTACCTTAAAAAAGTTTTACCTAAAGGTAAGTCCATACCTTATGACAATTGCCAAAAAAAAATTCATTCTTACCTATCATTCTTTACAAATCTTAAGCTGCAACTGCAAATGAAAAATTAGTCAATTATTTATTTGCTTTTTACAATACAGAAACAAATGTTTTCCTCATAAATATTCACTATTATGAAAGTCCGTCGTGTCATGTTCGTTAAAGCGCAAATTCTCTAGTTACGGGCTTCACACAACAAATAACGTCTCACTTTTTAATTCAATTTGATTCATACAACTTAGGGTCTTACTGTCACTGATAGTCGCTTCTAGCATTAATTTTAATTAAAACTTTTTCAATAATTTTCGCACTAAAAATGTTAAAGTCGCACTAAAATGATAAGGTAAATGATCGCGAGTTGACCTAGCCAAAAATGAATGTTAAGTTGACCGTGTAAATTTGTATGAAAGTAAAAACATGGGTTAACTCACAGTCCTATAAGCCGTGAGTTGTCCTATGACAATTGTATGATAGGTCAACTCACGATCAAGCGTGCCAGTACGATTGAGTCAACTCACGATACCCCTAGGTTAACTCTCGATTTTTATTAATTCATTAACTTTATCAAATGAAAATACAAATAATTAACTAAGTTCGCATTAGTTAAGCAGAGAAAAAACAAATCTTCAAAGTTAAAGTAAGATTCGTGTACTCTGCGCCCAAATGAGGGAACAAATGGTGTCGAAAGTTGCAATTTGTCAAAATAGGTCAACTCACGATCACTTACCTTAAACAGAATTGTAAACAATATCACAAACCAAAACATTGAGTCAGGTGATATTTTTGGTGCGCTGAGTTGCTGAATACGGAGGCTAAAATTGAAAAAAAAAAATCATTTTTACCAAAGTGAGGTTGACAGTTGTTTATGTTTTTATGAATTAAATTCGATGTGGTAATATCAGACAAATTTCGCATTTGGTGTTGTTTCGACGAATTTTTAGGCATACGTCGCTATCTAATTCAACAGTAAGATCCCTTTTGAAAGAACTTCGTACGGGTCTAAAAAGGTATTTCATTGCTGTATTTGTGATGTTGGTATTGTTTACCAACATACCGTAAATGGAAACAATGGCTTCTTCTTCGTGTGACGAAGGTGTGACAGGGTTCGAAAAAGGGCCATTTTTGCGTGACACATTTTATGAACGCAATAGACCTCTTTTCGTCTAAACAATGATATCGAAACCGCTCCTTTCGTTCGAACATTTCTGAATTCTCTCTAGTGAATCGATCTATAAGGAAATGAATTCAAAATCTGAAAAGGTTTGCTCTTTCATGATTATTTGCATCAACAGATCGCCAACCTTCAACACATAAGAAGTTTTTTTTTAGCTGGGATTTCATGATCGTTATTCATTTTTGAAGTTGACTTCATAGAGTTCGTTGAGTGGGATCGAATTGAAGCCGAAAATATTTAGACTTACACATAAACTGTGATTCTCAAAAGTTTGTAAGAAGTTAAATGTAAACCGTACTTCTCAGTCCTTAGTGTTTTTATAGACTCCAAAATATTCGTCGTTGTTGAATAAATAAACAACCAACATGTTGTTTTTGTTGCTTCATGACGCTGGTGATCATGCCCGTAGCCGTAGCGGAGGGCGTGACGCAGTCCCCACAGTAAAAAAAAAACGTCCACAAACCCATAAAACTCCATACAAAAACTTTTGGGACAAGGAGCCATATATGGGCGAACTTATGAGTTTTTTTCCCTCGCCCCTCCCCCTACGTCGCAGCAGCTTTCCAACGAGCCTAGACTCATCAAAATCGGTTGAACATTGGCTGAGATATCGAGGTTTGAAAATCACATTTTTGTATGGGATTCGATTTGTCTATTATTCTCATCATTATGAATATGCTCACAGAGTGAAAAGAATGAAAAAGCTGATAGACAGACTTTTTATAAACTCCCATGGTAATAGACCACAAAGTACCACATCTGTACTTCCAAAAATATTAACAAAAATGAAGAGTTTTGTTAATAGATTGCGGAAGTTTTTCAATGTATAAAAGCGAGCGCTGAAAGTTCAAAATTTGTATTTGTTCTGTGTCTGCGCTGATATACACATAGTCCTGCAAGACATAGGTGTACTGATGAAATAACATACTTTGTTTGGTATGTGAGGGCGTGATACGCCGAAATCAGCATGTTTCGTTTGGTTTCGTTAGATTGTCTTTCCTTAAACGATCATTATGAAACCTTTTTTTCCGATCTGTTGGTTTCTATCTATCTATCTATGTTCTATCTATCTATTAATTATTTTCGACCTCGAGAACTAGACTGCCGATCTTCCTGAAATTTTCAGGGAACGTCAGTCTCGGCCCCAAATGAAAAATTTCATATGCCGCTTTTCCGGGAAAATTGTGGAAAAGCCGTGGCATGTGGAAAAGTGGTCAATTTTGAGGGTACTTTAGGTAATACTCGGAGTTTTCGAATTTTAGCTCAGGAGTGACAATAGTTAGAGAGTTGGTTTCTTCGGGAAAGTCATAGAATTTGGTCAAGAGAATTTTTTGGGATCTTAACAAAATTGCTGCCAGCTGTCAAAGCGGCGCCATCTTGGATTTTTGTTTATGCTTTTTCGGTTTTCGAATTTTAGCTCCGGAATGACACTACTTAGAGAGATGATTTCTTCTAGAAAGTTATAGAGTTCGGTCAGGAGAATTTTTTATCATTTTAAAAAAATGGCTGCCAACTGTCAAAGTGACACCATCTTGGGTTTTCTGCTAAATTCTGAATAAGAATACCTAGACAGTTGGTTTCTTCAGGAAAGTTATATGAATCAGTGAGAAGGACAATGGCGCAGCCAGTAAAAAATCGATCTTTACAAAAATAAATGTTGTACAATAAATAAAATTTAACAAACAAAACATTTTTTTTGAAAATTAACGAAAACAAATTATCAAAAAAACCAAAGAAAGTCTCAAAAAAAATATGTTTAAACATTTAAAAACTTGTTGACGATATCGCTGTTCCAATTACAACTCATCTACGCCTTAGAGCGTTGGAGCGGTCTTTCATGGTTCCACCTGAAATAAAAGTTAGTTTTCTGTGACGTGTTACGGTCACATCGACTGCGTGAGCAGAGACTAATCAGGCTTTGATTAGGTTACAAACCAATTTGCATTGGTCGAGTGAGAACCAATTTTCATTGGAACAGTTAGACCATTTGGCAATGAGCTTTCGCTTTCAAGTTTGTCTATTTATTCCATTCAATTTGATTTCCAGCTACTTAGCTACTTAGCTCACTTTGTTCCGATTCAGAATCAATTTTCATTGATCTACATAAACCATTTTGCATTGGCCGTTAAGCTTGTTTCATTTCACCATTCAATTTTTTTTTTGACTAATCAGCTTCTGAATAGAGAAAGAACCCAAAGTTCAGTTTATGAAATTCTGATCTTACCATTCAGTTTGTACGTAATTTTCAACTTCCTGATAGTCATCTTGAACGATACACGTGGTATGTTTAGAAACCAAAGTAGTGAAAAGCGGTTAAATGCCATGCACATGTTATTGATTGGCTCATAAAGACCATATTTTGTCCTGTGTTCGTTGACAACGAGAAAGTCATCGGCACGAGTGGGTCTAGAATTACGAATGACCTTGCTTTTAATTTTAGGTGCGGTTTGGTTATATTGCCATTCATCAGATCGGATACAAAAAGTGCGCAGGCATTAACTCTGCGTCGGGCGAGTGTTTCAATGTTGATCGAATCGCATCTCTCAATATATGGAGGAAGCTTGTGGTTTTCGTCCCGTTTCACCGTCCGCCTCAGTGCGTACATCAAAAATTTTTTCTGAATTGATTCAATTCTGTCAACAAGTGTGTCTTGATAAGGATGCCAAACAATTGAAACATATTCTAAGTAAGAACGGACATAGGCAAAGTATAAAATTTTGTAAAGTTTTAATATTTTTAAATTCCTCACAAGTTCTCATGACGAAGCGAAGCATTGAGTAAGATTTTGCAATTATATATTCAATGTGTTTACTGAATGTCAATTTTTGGTCCAAGAGGACTCCCAAATCTTTAATTACCTTAACACGAGTCAACACAACATCATCGATATTGTAACCGAACTCAATTTTGGATCTCTTTCGAGTGAAAGAGATAACCTTACACTTATCGACGTTCAAATAAAGTTGGTTGATTTTGCAACACTGTAGAAACCTGTTCAAGTCACGTTGGAGAGCACTTCCGTCAAGAATATTTTTGATTCTAGCGAGGGGAGCAATTCCCTAATTTGACGAATTGTGAACGTCCATTAGGATAAGAGGCAATCCATGCTAACAGGTTTGAATGAACACCCATTTGGTTCAATTTGCGCAAAAGAATCGAATGCTTTACTCTATCAAATGCTTTCCGGAAATCGGTGTATATGACGTCTAATTGATGTCTAGATTCCATAACTTTGGTAGCATATCTAACAAACTCAGCTAAATTTGTCGCTGTAGACCTGCGCTTCATAAAGCCATGTTGTGACTTTGAAATTATTCGATTGAACTTTGTGGATAAAATAGAGGTGACGATGGCTTCAAATAGTTTTCCTATTGTTGGTAGAATGGCTACGCCTCTGTAGTTTTCCACATTACTTCTAGAACCACTTTTAAAAATTGGGGTAATATAAGAAGTCTTCCATCTTGTTGGAAATTTTCCAGTTTCGAGGGATGAGTTGAAAATGCGAAGTAGCGGAGATGACAGATTCTCAGCACAGGCTTTTAATAAAATCGGAGAGATTTTATCAGGACCTTCACCCTTACTCGTGTCTGACACGAAGTGTTCCGAAGGTAGCCGAAGGTGACACGAAGTGTTCCGAAGGCAGGCGAAGGTGACACAAAGTATTCCGAAGGTAGCCGAAGGTTTCGAAGTGTTCCGATGGTAGCCGAAGGTGTTGTAGAACAATTTATTTCGGAAAGAAAATTTTTTTGAAGAAAATTTTTTTCGGAGAAAAATTTTTTTTGGAGAAAGTTTTTTTTTCAGAGGAAATTATTTTTTGGAGAGAAAAAATTTTTTCGGAGAAAAAATTTTTTTGGACAAATTTTTGGAGAAAATTTTTTTTGGAGAAAAATTTTTTCGGAGAAAAATTTTTTTTCGAGAGACAATTTTTTTTGGAATTTTTTTTTAAGGAAAACATTTTTTTGGAGAAAATTTTTTTCGGAGAAAATTTTTTTTCGAGAAATTTTTTTCTGAGACATTTTTTTTAAGGAAAAATTTTTCTGTGAGGAAAATTTTTCTTTCGAAGAAAACGACATTTTTTTTTTTTTTCTGTGAAAACTTTTTTTCGGAGAAAATTTTTTTCAAAAAATAGAAATTTTTTCAACAATTGAAAACTTCCAAAACGACTGATATCACAACAAATACCTCTTTGAAGGTGTGACGCAATTTTTTTTAACACAACGTAATTTTGTTTTAAAGAAAGCGCTGTAATTTTTTCAGGAAATCAAAACTTTGAACTAAAGATTCCATTCAAACAAACTTCTGCGTATTATCAGCGATAGCGTCACCTCAAGCGATATCATTAATTTTGGAAGCAGACTCACACTCTGCCTTTAAAGAGGTTTTTGTTGCGATGTTGGTTTTAATACAATACATAAAGTTAAAAATGAAAACTAGGATTCAATTTTTCTTAATAAAATTTATTGTTTGACTTACATAGCGTTAGTTTAAAAGCTAAAAATCATGCTAATGGTGTGGTGAAAACAATGTTGAATTGCTGTTTTGCTCAAGAATTTCGATTCTCTTCTCCAATTCGCTGTGGTGCTCTTCAATCGCTTCAATTTTCGAATATAAAATTTGAAACGCACTCTCGATATGCGATTGCACTTGATTCGTTAGCGCAATCCCATTTACTATTTTGTCTTCCGTCATTTGTAACGTTGGGGGACATTCGATTATGATAGAAAATACCAAACGCTCAACTTCGATCCGGTTGTTAGCTGCAAATCGGTTCATGCAGGAGGTGTTGTACATGTACAACGTATTGAGGTTGTTTAGGTGACTGAACACACTGTGACCAACATGTGTTATAGGATTATGTTCGAAATATACGGAAGTTAGCAAAAGATTGTTCGTGAACAAATCGTTTTCGATTTCTTTCAAATTATTGTTACCGAATCGAAACGATCGTAAGTCCTCAAACCCTTTTAAATCCTCACGGTACAATTCCGAAGAATTAATGAAATTTGCGTAGATAATTTGAATATTTGGAAAGAATTCACTAACGTTGCGAGGGAAAAAATTTAGAGTTTGGTTGTAGATAATTGCTTGAACGCTACTTGAGTTTCGTCCATCGAGATGATTTTCGGAAACTTGCGTTACAGTGCGTGAATCTCCAACGAAAACTACTCGGGATAAGCAAGTGTAAAGAGTTCCAAGGTCTCCCTGTACCGTGTCAACATAGTCGCAATTTATGATCAGCCCACTCGATATGACCAGCAATGAGGAAAGTCCACAAAAAATTAATACGCTCTTCACAAACCTAACCGAAAATAAATTTGAAAATCATTTACAAGTTATATCTTGCAATTACAATTACTCACATCTTACGTTCTTACACTTACAACGGTTTAGCCGAAAATTTACTAATGAAGTTGAAAGCAATCCTACACTGTGCTTTTATACCCAATATTACACTTCCATTCAATTTCTTATCAAATATTAAAACGTAAGGGTCAGTCCATGTGTATGTAACTAATGCAAAAAATATCTGGAGATGATCTCTAACATTGTCTGCTGTTTTCGGACATTTCAAAATCTACAAATTTCGATAGGCATCAGACAGTGTTTGTAATTTCTAACAGATTTCAGCAATTTTTTTGTTTATGTTGAGGCTAAAGAGAGTTTTCTATTTTGCAATATTTTATGTTCTTAGAGTAAGTTTTAATTCAGCAACACAATTAACAGCTTTGGAAAACTAATTGTCGACAGCCACGCTACAACTAACCCAATACCATATTCAAATTTGGACACGTCACCCTTACAGCCTCGCTCAGGCGCTAACAGTGCTTACATTGAAGCAAGCAAAAAAAGGAACAGAAGTGAAGATACCCTTCCCGTAGACACAACAAATCCAATTAAAAAACACCGCTCCATTACCGACATGTTCACTATGGCAGATGCAGTAAAGTCGGACCACGTAGGACACATGGTGGATATTGCTTCAACGGATGATAATAAGCCTTTGAGCAAAGCTCAATGCGACGACATCAAGTGCAAGATTACCACGGCTCTCTTTACGAAACAAAACATCTCTAACATCAAGTTCGAGTCATCGTACTTTGACGGCAATAAGTTGCGGATGATCTGCAAAAACGATGAAACTAAAGCATGGTTAGAGGAAACGGTCCCGCAATTAACGGACCTATTAGATGGCGTCAAGATCCATGTTATTAATCAAGGTGCTCCCCCAAAAATGGTTGCGGTCACCATTTCCATGCCAGCTAATACCTATGAGCCGGTAGTTCTATTCCAGATTATTAAAGCACAAAACTCGATTGATACAAAATTTTGGCGCTATAAATCGCGCAGCAAGGTCGCAAACGGCAGGCAAACCTGGAATTTAAGCATCGACGAAAATTCTCACGTCCAACTGAAGGCGCTCGATTATCGTCCCTACATTGGGTTAGATAGAGTTAAGTTTTCCATGCAATATGACAAAAGGAAGTAATCTGAAGTTTATTATAACTCTCCACTTACCAGAATCAATGAATCTTGCAAATAAAAGGCAGCAAATGAATACTGAGTTTCTATTTAATTTCATCATAATAAAGCTTTCAACATCCCCACCGAAATTCCTTCACCCCTCTTGGAATATAAAAGTACCAAGAGCTGGCATAGGTAAGTTCACCACATTCTATTTAATGCTTTCAAAGAACATTAGAAACATAACTCTCAGATGTCAAATTAGTCACCGTAACTTACACTCAAGCCCCCACTTTTGTACCAAACTATGACAGACAACCATATAGCATTTGCACAAATAAACATTGGCCATCGTATAGCAGCTACTGCTGAACTCAATAAAATTTCACTTAACTCAAGCACTTTTGTCATCCTTGTACAAGAACCTTATCTCAAAAAGAAAGCGATAGCAAATCTAGACCCGCGCAAGTTTAATATTATTAGCCATATCGGTAACGAAAAAATACGTACGTGCATTCTAGCATCAAAAAATTGCAATATCCTCCCTTTAAGGCAGTTCTGTAGCGGGGATATCACGGCAGCATCCTTAAAATTCACTATAGGCGGAAGCGAACACAAAATAATAATCGCATCGGTGTACTTACCGTATGATAAAAACATTCATCCACCGTCCCAAGAGCTCACAGACTTAGTTGGTCACTGTAAGTCCCAAAACTGGTCGCTCCTTTTAGGCTGTGACGCTAACGCGCATCACTTAGTCTGGGGTAGTTCAAATTGCAACCCACAAGGAGACTCACTGATAGATTTTATCCTAGCTTCTAATCTCATCACTCTGAACAGAGGCAATGATCCAACCTTCGTCACAGCTACGAGACAGGAAGTTATTGACATCTCCCTATGTTCTATTCACATCTCTCACCTTATTAGTAGTTGGAGAGTAACCAACAGAATTTTAGCATCTGATCACAAATGTATAACCTTTCAGATAAAGACGGATCGCATGGAGCGAGCCAAATTTCGAAACCCAAAATGCACTGACTGGAATCAGTTCAATGCACAGCTTTCTTGCAATCTGCCAAAAAACTTATCCATAAATTCAACAACCGAACTTGACTCCATCGCACACTCCCTCAACGTCGCTATTATTGATAGTTTCAATGCAGCCTGCCCAGAAAAGTCTGTAAAACCTGGCAGAGCAGCAGACTTCTTTTCCTCTGAGATTAAAAGACTTAGGAAACAATTGCGCACAGCATTTAATAAAGCAAAGCATAATCGAAGCTCAGCCGATATTGCCAGTAGGCGCGCAGCACAAAAAGCCTACAACAAGGCTATCAGGAAAAACCAAAGATCTCTTGTCAAACAGGCATATTCATCAATCACCTCGTCTTCAGCTGCTTCTTTTTTAGTTAAATCTCTAGCTAAAGACACACACTGCTCCATCGGCACTCTGAAACTACCTACAGGAGAGTACACAGCTGATGCTGAGTCCACCCTCAAGCATCTACTAGAAGTCCACTTCCCCGGATCTTCTTTAATTGACCAGTTCAACTCACCAGCCGTTCATAACATCCCATCCACAGGCGACCTTGAAGTCGCACGCAAAATTGTATCTAAAGATAAAATCAAATGGGCCATAGAGTCATTAGTGCCCATAAAATCTGCCAGAGAGGATAATATAGTCCCGATCATGCTTCAAAAAAGCATCCACTTGATTATGGACTTAATCTACGATCTGTTCATTGCTAGTATTCACCTGACACACATACCACTTGCCTGGAGAGGTGTCAGAGTGGCTTTCATTCCTAAATTAGGACAAGCTGTCTACACATTAGCGAAATCCTTTCGGCCAATTAGCCTTACATCCTTTATGTTAAAGACCTTAGAAAAGCTAGTATTTAAGAGATGGAACTCTTAAGAAACTTCCTATTTCCCAAATGCAGTACGCATACCAGCCGCGTAAATCTGCAGATAGTGCATTACACCACCTCGTCAGTAGAATTGAAAAAGCCTTCGAGTGTGATAACTTTGCCCTGGGCGGATTCATCGACCTGTCTAATGCATTTAGCAATATGACATTCACATCAATAACCAACGCATGCGCAGAACATCACGTGGATGGCACCACTTCCAGCTGGATACACGCTATGTTAAGTAGCAGAATAGTCTCTGCCAAGCTGAACTCTATAAAAGTGACAGTCTTAACCCGCAAGGGCTGTCCTCAAGGTGGGGTGCTCCCACCTCTTCTGTATATTCTGGTCAAAGATAGTCTGTTCAGGAAGCTTAACGCTAACGGATACTTCTCATTAAGCTTCGCAGACGATCTAACAATATTGCTAGTTGGCTTATTTGTAAGCACTCTCTGTGACTTAATGCAAGCAGCATTCAATCTAATAGAAAGTTGGTGCCTTTCACACGAACAAGAAGTAAACACAGGGAAAACTAAGCTCGTCTTATTTACTGTGAAAAGCAAAATCGTAGGCTTTAAAGCCCCTAAAATTTTTGGTAAAGAAATCCCATTATCTGACTCTGCCAAAGTACTAGGAGTAGACTTAGACAAAAAATTAAATTTTAACACACATCTTCAAAATCGATGCCGTAAAGCTACATCCACGTTATGGATGTGCCGCAGCTCGTTCGGCAAAAACTGGGGTCTAAGCCCAAAAATTCTCACGTGGATATATACAGCAATAGTCAGACCACAAATCTCCTATGCAGCATTCATCTGGTGGCCACGATGTCACATTACCTCTGTCCAAAAGCGGCTTGCAAAAATTCAAAGATTAGCTCTAATAAGCATTACTGGGGCAATGAGCACAACGCCTACATCAGCCCTGGAGGCACTCCTTAATATCGAACCGTTGCATATCCACATTGAGTCAATCGCCAGAGCAACTTGCGCGAGACTGCATCGAAATAACCTCTTAATCAAAGCAAACCATGGTCACGCCAGATTACAGGGCATAATGGCCAAAGAAGAGCCACGAATTGAAATGCCCTGTGACTCCATTTACCCGGAGTACTGCTTTGATAACAAGTTTAAAGTGTCTTTCCCTACTAGAGAAAATTGGTCTAAAGACTCAGCAATTCCGACTCAATCCAACCACACGTGGTTTTCAGATGGATCAAAACTGGCCAATTCAGCCGGTGCTGGTATTTGTATCCTCACAACCGGCACTTCTATATCTTACAGTCTAGGATCAACAGCAACCATTTTCCAAGCTGAAGTTTTTGGCATCTCTCAATGCTGTAAAATAATGCTTCACAACAATGTTATAAATTCCAACATCTATATCTGTTCAGACAGCACAAGCGCACTTGAGAGTATTAATTCGTACAATCCATTCGTCAATAGTTCTCGAATGTAGAGAAAAAGCCCAACTTCTGGCTCTAAACAATTCTCTCACTCTAACCTGGGTCCCAGGCCATAGCAACATCACAGGCAATGAAAGAGCGGACAACCTAGCTAAGACAGGTGCGATCAACGATCACATAGGGCCCGAACCATTTATAAAAGTTCCTCCGTCTTTAGCCAGAAGTTACATCGAAAAATGGAAGCATCAAGCATTCAAAAAACACTGGAAATCTTCTGACCGCGCCAGACAATCGAAAAACTGTATCAACATCGATGCGCGTAATGCTAGATTCTTTCTAGCACTTAGTAGAAGAAACCTCAGAAGAATGACAGGTATCCTCACAGGACATTGCTAGCAAACACCTTTACACTATCGGCGTTGCCAACAGCCCCTTGTGCAGCAATTGCGGCGAAACAGAATCAGCAGAACACTTTCTCTGTAAATGCCCCGCATACATCGCTGCCAGAGCCAAAACCATAGGAGCATACATCCTACCATATAATATTATATGGAGTATACCGCCAAAGTACATTTTGGATTACCTAAATAGCACAAGCAGAGTTTAGGTGATCGTTTGTGGGCATGCACAACAGGCCCACTAGAGGCTTAGGTGCAGGATCTCATTCCACCCACTCTAATCTAATCTAATCTAAAGTTTTAATTCAGATTTCTTACAATGAAAGAGCGTCGATATCTACATAAAGTATTAGTTGATGCATCTTTAACCTTTGCAATATTTAAGTAATGACTTGCAAAATTAAACGATATTCATAGGTGCCATCCAAAAAGTTTGTACTTCTTTAGGAGAGAGACGGGTCGACAAATCCGTACGTTTGGGGGAAAGAGTATAATTCTGAATCACAACAAAAACCCTTTTAAAAAGGAAATGTGACGCAAGTTCTTGTCCCTTCTTCCAAAACAACTGATATCAATTTGGGTGACGCTTCGAAACGCAAAAAAAAACTTTCAAAATATTTTCACATTTGATTAAAAAATGCGTCACAAATGCCGGACCCACCAGTGTTATAGCTTTTCTGTTCTAGAACTCAGGGAAGCAGGCTGGTGCCAAGTTGAAACTTTTTGTAATCAATATTTCTCGGTAAAGCCGAGATGCGGGCGTAAACAGAATTTTGGCACCAGGCTGCCTTACTATAAATGTTCAGAAGAAGAACGTTTTCCTTGGTCTAAAAAAAAGAAAAAATAGCAAGCAAATTCCCTGCAATATATAGCCAAAGTGGCAATACTCTCAAAAAAATTAAGTTAAGTCAATCACTCATACTTTCTGAAGGATCATATGGGGGTTTCAGTGATGACGCTTTGGTCTTTATGAAAATACACTCATAAATTTCACGATACACAGGGCTAGGGTCATAAAATAAATAAAAAATAAAATAAAACAAAGAAAAACAAAAATAAAATAAAATAAAGAAAAACAATTCCTCATATTTTCTGAAGGATCATATGAGGGTTTCAACGACGGCGCTTCTCACTCTATCTATCATTTCATAAGTAAAATGAAGAGAAATAGTTTATTTCCAAAATTTGTAGAAATTTTCTTAATGAACACATCATTTTATTTAACCTGTCTTTGAATAAGACGCCAAGGATGATAGATTCAAATAAATGTAAGAGTACTCAATCATGAGCCTATAACCAGCTTCATTCCCGCTATGATGGGTCCTAGAGAATACCGTTTCGGCCCGCTAGTCTGAAAGACCACAAAAAGTTCTTCTCTATTCGCATGAATAGAGCGAAACAAAAACTCCACAGGGGGCCATCGTCAGGGACGTCTGTGAGTGATAGTCTTTAAGACCATATGCGTTCTACGGTTCAGGTGGGCATGCTAAATTTAAATTAAATTAACTTCGATAACCCTCATGTACCGAGATTCATTATCATTTAAAATTGGCTTTTAATTTAAAAAATTTTAAAATCTGTACGAGTTGAAGCCCAAGCCCCAAACCCTTACAAAAAATACACTGTGCGACGCCCGACAAGAAGCGTGGATAGCGAAAAGTGAATTCATGGCACTCCATTTCGCCTCGCCACTAGTTGCATGAATTACTATTATATTAATGCCATTTCCGTTTCGTTTTCATGTAAGATGTGTTAGATAACAACATGGTGTGGATATTTGACGAGTGAGTAGACTAAACAACTAAACGAGTCAAAATAAAATTTTTCCAAACCATTTTGCAAGTTATTTTACATATTAGGGAGATTGGGCAAACCTACTTATAGCAAAACTTATAACTTATACTTATAACTATACGTTATAAGACATAAGTTATAAGTCATAAGTTATAAGTTATAAGTTATACGTTATAAGTCATAAGTTATAAGTTATAAGTCATAAGTTATGTCATAAGTTATAAGTGAACTATAAGTTATAAGTTATAAGTCATATGACTTATAACTTATAGTTCACTTATAATTTTGAACTTATAACTTATAGTTTACTTATAACTTTCAACTTATAACTTATAACTTATGTCTTATAACGTATAGTTATAAGTACAAGTTATAAGTTTTGCTATAAGTAGGTTTGCCCAATCTCCCTATTGAAGGGGATAGAAATGAATTCTTCATGCCTAGGGGCCAAAATCGAAGGAAATTTTATAAATTTCTCTCGATTTTGGGCCTCTGCATGAAAAATTTTTTGTGTATCTGTTTTGGACGACTCATTTTAGGCACTTTCGCATGTAGACCTCGCTCTGCTCGGTCTACAACACGCGAAATTGCCTAAAATCAGTCGTCAAAAACAGACACACAAATAACTATTAACGCAACTGTCAGTGTCAGAAGAAAAAATGAAGTAAAACTTGCTTCTACGGAGGAAGCTCTCTTCTTGTAGGACTTAAGGGGTAGAGTTTGTATAAAGGTTATACCGAGGGGTGACGCACTTCTGCAGTTTATGGAATAAATGGGAATAAATGGAATAAATATTGGAATAAATGGAATAAATGATAATTTTTTCAAATTCGTCAAAACCTCAAATAGACTTGATTTTGATGGCAACGCACACAACAAACCATACTAATGTGTCAAAAAGTGAAAAAACCCACTTTTGAAAACTTAAAAGAATTTTTGTTGAAAAATGGAATAAATGGAATAAAAGAATAAATGGAATAAATGAAGTGCGCCACCCCTCGGGTTATACACACACTCACACTATTTCGATTTTCTTCCGGAATGTTCACCATTTTAACTTCTTGGTGTTAAAAATTACATCACAATGTTACTCAGAAGAATTGATTCCATCAATCTGAGTTATCGTACCGGATCAATTCACTTGTGATAAAGAAAATAATCTCAAGCGACCAATTGACTTGTAATTATTTGTGACAAGACAGCTATAAAGTCGATGTTGATGGATAGCGTGAATCAGTTTAAAGAAAACATTTGCCCAGTGAACCGAACATATTGAAAATGTAATTCACATGAAACTTGTTGCCAAATAAAAATTAAAAGTTTTGAACTTTCAGGTTTTTTAAATTATTTTTTGTAATCTCACTTACACTTTACTCAACGAATGGAGTCATTTTGGATTGTGACTACAGAATGTTACCTCATGGGGCTTACGGATCGCTATACACATGCACAGCAGGAATACTTCCGTCTTTCGGGAATAGAAGCATAACAGACGTATCACATAACCACCTTGATGATCGGGATAACGACGACGTGAAAGCCTTAGTTATTGCCCAAATGATACCTTTCACTCCACTCAACATTCACGTGTTTTTTCCAAACTTAATTTCATTCGCTATGTACAACACCAACACATCAGAACTTACAAGTGAAAGCCTTAAAGGGCTCGAGGACTTGAAGCTATTCGATTTCGGTATGAATACAATAACAACCATTGAACGAGACTTGTTTGCAGCAAATCCATCATTGGAATTCGTAGCTTTCGAAAGGAATCCCATAATGCATGTGGCACTTAACGTTTTCAATTTACCAGCTTTGCATACGTTGTACATGACGGATACAACATGCATCGACGATTTTGTTTTTGATGACCGGAATGCCATTGATAGTTTAAAATTTCGTATCATCGTCAACTGCCCGCCAACTTTCGAAATGTTAGAAGAGAAAATCGTAAGTGGTGATCAATTACAAAATATAGTTAAAGCACAAGTTGCAAATGAAATTGACCCAATACGGGACATCTTAAAGGAAATAGAGATTGAGCAAAAGCTACTTGTTGAAAGAGTAGAAGCTCTGGAGGAAACTCTCCAGCCATAAACCTAAATAAAGCCATAAACCATAACCATAAACCACAAACCATAAATAAAGCTATGTTTTTGGAATATTTTGTGAGTTTTTTTTTTTGTTGAGAAAAGCCGTTCCGCAAGATTTGCCACAGGGTTCTCAGAAAAAAACAGAAGCTACTGCGACCAGTCATGGAGTCATGGGGCCTTCAAATCACAAAAGCCTATGATGCCATGTAGAAACGTGACGTGATCCAATGTTCAGGGTTATCAGAATTATCCCAAAGGCCAATACTGAGATTGGTCTTAGTGGATTAGTTTTTATACTAAACATAACCAAAAACCCGTACGTATCAGAATAGATGTGACAAACAGAATTGATGTGGCAAAGTGACTCGAACGTACCTAAATATACAAATAAGCAAACAATCCAACGTTTTCTGTTCTTTTATAACTGTAAGAATTTCAAAGATCCATAGAAATTACCCAAGGTAATGTGAAAGGCCCTACCGAAGTACGTCTCAGACCATTCAAATCTAGAAAAGCTTATATCCAAGGACTAATTCGTTTTTCCCTCAAACCCACAAACACGTGTTATCTAAAATTTTATTGTCTACAACTTTGTCCTTGGAAGCAACTTTCTACCTCTCATAGTTCTGGAGATCTGGGTCATCCTGCCCAATTGTTGAAGTGGCCACATACCAGGATTGGCCCATATTTCTCCAAGACCCTGAAACACGTGTTCGCTTAAATTTAATTCTCTATAACTTCGCTTTTGGAACGAACTTTCTAACTCTCATAGTTCGGGAGATCTGGGTCATCCTGCCCAATTATGGAAGTGGCCATATACCAGGATTGGGTCATATTTCACCAAAACTCTGAAACATGTGTTCGCTTAAATTTAGTTCTCTACAACTTTGCCTTTGGAACCAGCTTTCTAGCTCTCACAGTTCTGAAGATCCGGGTCATCCTGCCCAATTATGTAAGTGGCCATTTACCAGGATTGGACCATATTTCCCCAAAACCCTGAGACACGTGTTCGCTAAAATTTGATTCTCTACAACTTTTGAAAGTAAGTCTCTGTATTGCGTATTTAAGCAAATACTGAAAAAAAACTATCTCTTATCATTTTGGGCAGAGAAATTTATTTTCGCCCATTCCATGGCTCCCAGTGCCCAGACCCCTGACCTGATTCCAACAAAAAAAATTCCCCAGTTTTTTTGGCATCAAATGCTTTCATTTGACACCAAATTGAGCAATTTCCGTGCTTTACTTGCTGAGATATTTGCGAAAAAGTTTCACCGACCCTCGAAAAACCATGTTATTGGTCGCTTCCTCGACCATATCTCCGGAACCACTTCATCGATTTTGCTCATCTTCGAACTTGAATCATGGGAGGCATGTACCTTTCAGGGAAAAAAAGTTTAGGCTTGATCGGTTGAGCCGTTTTGACAAAAAAGTGGAGACGGACAGACGGACGGACGGACGGACGGACAGACGGACGGGCAGACGGACGGACAGACGGACGGACAGACGGACGGACAGACAGACGGACGGACAGTCAGACGGACGGACAGACGGACATTTTTTTTATTGCTGATTCGACATCTCTAGACGATAATAGATGCATCCCCCCCACTCCCACCTCGATCTACCCCATGTTACAATAAAATTGCTTGTAGTAAACGTATAGGACCTCTTGTACTTCGTACGGGTCCAAAAACTACAATCAAAAATAATTTCAGAATATGAAAATTACTCTCGAAACTTCTTTCGCGCAACTCGGCACAATTTAAATGAAGACTTGTTTATTTCAAGTTAAAAAAAAGAATTTTTAGTTTTTATCTTTCAGGAGGGAATATTTCATACATTAAACGTTTCTGTATATAAACTCTAAGTCGTAAGTTAATTTCAGTTGTTCGAACTTCTAGAGATGTAATATTTGTTAGTCTTCTAGGGTAAATTTTATTTCCGCAGATCTGAATTGAAGAAAAAACGCACTGCCAGATAGAGAACCGAACTTGGGACCTTCCGCATATCGGCCGAGTTTGCTAAGTTCTGCTCCGCTGGGTCACACAGTATTTGTTAATCGAAATTCTTATATAAACTGTGTATGCATGCCCCATAGATACATCAAAATTCAACAATAAATGTGCGTGTAATGTGTAGTATATAAGGTTTTGTGTTTTTTTTTTTGTTAAATATGGCACCGAATAATGACAAAATCTAATTGGAAATGTGCAACCAATTTTTAGCATAAAACTGCCGTTTAATTATATTTACTTAAAATGAAAGATGATTCGAATGTTCTCAGTTTGTACAGCAATGATTTTGTGCATAGCATACCTTGTAGGATGGCACACATTTTTTTGTAAACGCGTATCAGATAATGCACCGAATGAAAGTTAGTGCCAAGTATGGAATGTGCAACGGTAAAAAAGCCAGTTTAAATTAATTATAGTAGATTATACACCGCTGTCCCTGGAAGTTATTTACCAAAGGTAGCTTAATTCATTAAAAAATTGGGCTTTTCTGTTACTAAAATGGAGTGGTTAGAAAAATGCCCTAATTCTAAGATGAATAGAAACTGTTGTGATTGTGTCTTTGAGCGCATCCATCACCTTTCATTTTTTATTTTTTCAACGTTTCTCGCATTTCTCTTACCTTGTCAATTCCTTTGCGTTCATCTTATCTTAGTAAATGTAATTTTTTCGTAAATGAATGTTCATCTGATTAATTGAATAAAAAAAAGAAAGTGGCACAACCATGAATTGAACCCACGATCGGTATAAAAACATTAGTCTACGCTCTAACCAGCTGAGCTACCATGGCTTCGACAAAGAGTCAATTCACCTTAAGAAAATAGTCGTCACCTCGATCGTCACACATGCTTTTATAGTCAAAATTTTGCATGTATCATCCTTTTACTTTATACAAACACAAGGAATTCCGATGCGGTAGTATGACTTCGAGTTTATATACAGAAACGTTGAATGTATTCAACATTTCCTCCTGAAAGATAAAATATTGTACTGCTACGTGAGAAAAATCTTGAATCACTTGTTATGTATATATTGTATTCACTCGTTCGCTTCGCTGCGCTCCGCTCACTCTTTATATACAATATATACATAACAAGTAATTCTCAATTTTGTCTCACATAGCAGTAATATACTATTTCCGGTTTTGTCATGATCCCTTTATTAAGTTTAAACGATAGCTCTACAGATAACAAGTCTAGACAGAGCCTATAAGACTGAGAATATGAAAGTATTTAAAAGATTCGCTACTAGCCGGCTTTCCAAACAAGCTCGAGCCACCGGGCCTTCCGCGTAGCGACGAGAAGCGTCCAGACGGGCCTACGAGTTAAACGTGGAGTCACTCGAATGGGATGCAACGGTGGTGAACACTCTTAGGTGGTGAACACGGTAACCGAAGCTTATCTGAATATGACAACAGTGAAAAGTCTATCGGTGTCGCGTCGGATTAGTGAACGCGAAAAACATTTTTTTAATCGTTTATTGACTAAACTAACAGGCCGAAGCCCAATGACAAGTCAGTCATTTACAAACAATTATAAGAAAATAAAAGAAAGTTACAATAGGTTATTTAACTATGAATAAATTAAGAAAGAACAAAAAATACAGATGTAAAAATTGGATTTGAAGATGAGAATCACCACTTGAAGTAGTAATTCCTCACATTTTTCTTGAATCTTGCCAGTCTAGAATCTTTTATTTTATTTTTTTTTCATGTCGTTTATTTATCATTCCTTTACAAGAAGCGCGTGAAATACAATTTATTAATTAAACATTTTAAAACAAAAATAAGTATAAAAACATAGAAGGGACCCGTACGTATCAGAAGAGATGCGGCAAACAGAGTTGATGTTACGAAAAGACTGGAACGTATTTAAGTAAATATTGCGTTCACATTAGACTGTATTGGAAATTGCCCGTAGGGCAATTTTGAAAACCCCGTCCGAAGTAACGGTGTAAAAAAATTCTCCGAACGCACAAAATTGACCTCCAAATAGAGAAAAATGTTCTCCTCAATTTTGTCTACAACATAGCAAAGAACTATTTTTTGGGCTAGGGCCGACCTAGGGCCTTAAGTAGAGGCCTCGGATACATTACTCCATAGACAAAAATGTTTCCCTCAATTTACTCTGCAACATAGCAAAAAACATTTTTTTATGTTAGGGCCGACACTTGAGCCCTAAGCACAGGCAAAAATTCTTCCACAAATTGTCGGCCGTGCCGAGATCTTTCAAACAAAAAAAGTTTTTGAAAATCGGAAGAGATTTACTCGAGTTATGTACAAAAAACACGTAGGGCCCTAACAAAGACTCGTTTGTAGTACCTTAGTTAAGTCCAAAGACTCATATCGAAAAATGTTTCTTCCACAAATTTTCGGTCATGCCCAGATCTTTCAAACAAAACAAAAATTTTGAAAATCGGTAAAGATTTACTCGAGTTATGCACAAAAAACACATAGAGCCCTAGCAGAGACTCGTTTTTAGTGCCCTAGCTAAGTCCAAGGACTCAAATTAAAAAAATTTCTTCCATTAATTGTCGGCCATGCCCAGATCTTTCAAACAAAAAAAATTTATGAAAATCAGAAAAGATTTACTCGAGTTATGTGCAAAAGACCAAAAACCACTTAAACGGCCCTACCTCGGCGGCCCTTGGGCCGACAGTGCCCAGATTCAATACCATAAAATATTTTTCGACTACCTTTCAGGAAAAAAAAGTTTTTGAAAATCGGTCAAGATTTACTCAAGTTATCGTGTTGACGGACAGACAGACAGACCGACAGATCGACAGACAGACAGACAGACCGACAGACGGACATTGTTTTTTTCGCTGATTTGTCATCTGGAAGCAACAAAAAAAGGTTCCCCCTTACTCCCGGGTTCGAACTCGCAATGTAACAAACGTGGTAGTAAACGCATCAGACCTACGTACTTCGTACGGGTCTAAAAACACTAAATCAATAAAATAAATAAGACAAACATTAATTCAGATGACGAAACGGGGTTATCACGTGGTATTTAACGCTCTTTGTCATAACGTAGTGTCGTAATTTTAATTTGAAATTTTTCATTCGTCCAATTCCTCCAAATTCAGCAGAAGGGAGAGAATTGTATTCAATCAGGGCCTGTTGTAGGAAAGGGTGTTGTCTGGAAATGTAAATTTGGCTGGCATTCCTAAGACCGTGGTTGTGTATCTCATGACAGCGCAGAAGGTTAAATCCATGTTTAGTGACTAAATGTATGAGTTGGTGAATAAGCGACATCCTTTCAACCATAGCAAGTTCCTGGATCGGTAGCAGAGTAGAGGTGTATAAGTATGTAGATGGAGTGTCTCTCTGTAACCGGTACATCGCTTTGATACATTTGTTCTGGAGGGTCCGCAGATTATCCAGTGAAGTCACATTCACTTGGCTGTAAAGGGGCAACATGTAGGTGATGTGGCTCTGGACGTAGGAGTAGTACAGTTGCTTTCGTTTATTGATTGGAATGTATTTTCCGTTTCTCCACATGAGAAGAATGAATGGTCTAATGGATTTCTTTATATGATTTACATGTTGTACAAATGAGAGTAACTCGTCAAGTACAAGTCCAAGGTATTTGTATGTTCTAGCCCTTTCAATTCGAACTTTGTCAATGAGGATGTAGAGATCACGATGCACTCGAGCACGACCAAAGGTCATATGAACTGTCTTTTTCGAATTCAATGTCAGGACATTGCAGCACAGCCATTTATGGAGAAGTGCTGCATCCGATTGCATGACTTGTTCCAGTTCCTCCATTGAGTCAGCCGCGTATCAAAGTACAGCATCATCAGCGAAGAGGAGTATGTTGCCGAGGAAATTAAGTCCAAAGATGTCATTCATATAAATAATAAACTGTAGTGGTCCCATCATTGACCCTTGCGCGACACCGTGGTTCCGTTGGATTCTGTATATGGGTGCATTACTTTGAAAATTTGTAGTTGTCCTAGGTAGATAGAATAGCGCGTGTACTTTCATATATGTTAGGCGTTCATCGTTCATTATAGGGTGGCCGTGGGTAGGATATGCGGAATTTGAAGTAGAACATCCTGGTGAATTTCTGCACTCGTTCAATTTGGTTGATAGCATTGTCATAAAATGGGGACCATACTGTCGAACAATATTCAAGACGACTTCTGACGAGAGACGTGTACAGTATGCGTAAGCTATCTTGGGAAGTAAAATATTTCCCACATCGGAAAATGAATCCTAATGTTCTAAGTGATTTCCGGGTTATGTCAAGCACGTGCTGCTTTCCAGTTGTTCATTATTGACGGCATAGGAGAAAATCAGTTTGTTAGGACTATGAGAAGTGGACATCACCGCTTACTTCTTCACGTTTAGAGCCATGTTGTTAGTTTTACACCATTCAACGATCTTAAGAAGATCTCCTTGCAGCAGCTCATAATCGTATTTAGAACTAATTTTTCTGTAGATTTTCAGATCATCCGCAAAGCCAGAACAAGATGACTGTCTCCAGCAGATCGTTAATGAAAATTAAGAAAAGTAGGGGACCGAGAACTGATCCTTGCGGAACACCTGACGAGGGAGTGAATCCAACAGAATTCTAGCCATGAATATGATTGTGCTATACAATCGAATGCACGGCGAATATCAACTGAGTTAAAAATTGTTACTACAATGTGGTTGAGGGACAGCAAGCAATAAAACAACCAGAGACAACAACATCCAGTCGATGGTATAACAATTCAGATCTCGCAACCAGCACTACAACATCGAATGAAACCGGAATTAATTGTTCCAGTTTTCGCCCGAATTAGAATAATTATGTTTGCTAATAACCAATAAAAATTGCAAATAAAACCATCCAATCGACGTAGTGACGTCCACAGCCAGCGTTGCCAGTCATTTGTCCAAATTTAATTTTTTGACATCATCTCATCATTTTCCAACCTTTGTGTTTCAAGAGAGTGCATTTTTAAATATTTCAACCGTACATTATAGCTTGGTCGAGGATTTGCAATACTAAATTTGAAGTAAAACTTTCTAGAGAATTTTTTCTGAACTCTCTCAATTGATCTTTCGCGTTATCATGTAACGGGTTCCAAACAGCTGAACAGTACTCCAGACGATTTCTGACCGGTGAATAGTAAAGTAATCGCATACTGGATTGACACGAAGAGTTCTTTTCACAGCGAAATATGAACCCTAGTGTTCTGTATGTTCTGTACGTGTGATATCGTCTATATGGTCAGTGAAAGATAATTTATCATCAATTATTATTCCCAGGTCCTTTTTCACGGAAACTCTTTTGAGAACATCGCCTGAAATAGAGTATGGGAAAATTGTTTTGTTTTGACTATGTGAACTTGGCATAACTGCACATTTGTCTGCATTAAGTGACATTTTGTTCATCTTGCACCAATCTACAACTTTAACAAGGTCATCTTCTAACAGATTGCTGTCATATGTATTACTAATTGACTTATATAATTCGAGGTCGTCTGCAAAACCGGAACAAGATGACAGGGATTCTAGTTAGTCGTTTATAAAGATAATGAAAAGTAGAGGTCCCAAAATCTATCCCTGTGGAACTCCAGATGATGGTACAATTCTATCTGACTTGGAGCCCCCAATTGCCACAAACTGTGACCGATTGCGCAAATAAGTAGAAAACCAACATATCAAATGGGCAGATACATGAAAGGCTGGGTGGAATTCATCTTCTTTAACTAATGGCTCAACTGAACGTGATAGTATCATGCTCGGAGCTGTAGCGGTCCACAAAAAGTCCACAAACCCAAAAAACTCTATACAAAAACCTTTGGGACAAGACATGATGTATAGGCGAAATTTTGAGTCTTTTCCCCTACCGCCCCCCCCCCCCCACCCCCTCCTCCTTCAAATTATTAAACTACGTCGCAGCAGCTTTCCAACGAGCCCAGACTCATCAAAATCGGTTGAAAACGAGCCGAGATATCGCCAATCAAAGATGACCAATTTCCATATAAAAATGGTAAAAATATGTTTGAAAATAATCAAAATTTTATTCCTGTGTTGTGTGTCCAACGATGTATCTATCTCTCTATGTATCTATCTACTTTTTTTTCTCGAGAACCGCCTGAGCGATTTCCTTAAAATTTTGAGGGAAGTTCAGTTTCGGTCCCAAATGGAAAATTCAGCCCCCAAAAAATCTTCGAACTGAGTTATTGGCCTTCAAAGTTTTCATATATATGAAAATCCACAAACGGGAGCACTTCTTCGACTATATCTCGGCCGGTAGTGATCAGATCGGGTGAATGGGGTACCAAATGAAAGTTATCCATCTGACGAAGCCAATGGAACCGGTCTTGTGGAAATCGGTTTAGGGGTTCGTTGCCAGGAGTCGGTCAAAGTGGTCTGAAATGAGCTACGCTGCCGTAGAGCGACTATGAGAATTTTTTTTTTTTTGAAGTGACCGAAAATGATGTGAAAAGTGCGTGGGATGAGGTGGGAAGTGTGTGGGATGATGTGGGAAGTGTGTGGGATGATGTGGGAAATGTGTGGCGTGATGTGGGAAGTTGGTGGGATGATGTGGAAAGTGTGTTGGAGAATAATTTTTTTCGGAGAAAATTTTTTTTTCACCAGCGGAATAATTTTT
Organism: Pseudolycoriella hygida; assembly: GCA_029228625.1. Classification (NCBI taxonomy): domain Eukaryota; kingdom Metazoa; phylum Arthropoda; class Insecta; order Diptera; family Sciaridae; genus Pseudolycoriella; species Pseudolycoriella hygida. Next base: position 67,524,276 of record CM055406.1, read on the forward strand.
CAATACTTTCAGTTTTTACACGCAAAAATTTAAATTTACTCTAAGCAATCTACGCAATAAAAAATAAAAGTCAAATTTTTGCAGCGCGAAAACTGAAAGTACAGAAAAATTATTTCGTCGTTAGGTCCGCCATTCTGTAATTTTTTCAGGAAATCAAAACTTTTAACACAAGGTTCCATTCAAACAAACTTCTGCGTATTATCAGCGATAGCGTCACCTCAAGCGATATCATTAATTGTGGAAGCAGACTTACGGACTGCGTCACACTCTACCTTTAAAGAGGTTTTTGTTGTGTTACGTAACTAGTATACTTCCATTCTTTGTTGAATTCTTTTTCCTTCCATTCGTTTATGATTTTATTCAGTGTGGAGAGTGATACTGGAATGCCTCGATCCGGGCCCGTGATGTTCCTCGAGGAGGCTGTTCTCGCCAATTCATCCGCTGCTTCATTTCCTACAATACCGCTGTGACCAGGTACCCATACAAGGCAAGAATAATAAAGATAGTGTGAGCAAAGTGAGTATTCCGAAAGTTTTATTGAATTCTATTTTTAATGAAGTGAACACTCTGAACTTCTGTCATCTTAACGTGTCAAGCGTTAAATCTAAAATCGACGAACTGAGGTACATGTTTAATAAATCAAAGGCGCACATCATTTCATTCAGCGAGACTTGGTTCAAAAGCTACATATCAAACAAGTCAGTTCATATAGAGGGCTATGACATGATTAGATCTGATAGGAGTCGGAAAAAAGTGGGGGAGTAGCAGTGTTTATCCGAAAAAATATCAAATATAAGCTGATTGCGTCATCCGCCATGGACAAGAGAAATATCCCTTACCTAAACCAATTCAAAGCGGATTATTTAGTAGTCGAATTAGTGTCTCCAGACATAAAAGTCCTCTTCTGTGTTTTTTATAAAGCGGTAAAGACTCATGAATTTGAAGTCGTTGATCGGATGTTATCGGATCATAGTAGGAACTATGATCATGTAATTGTGACCGGTGACTTTAATGAAAACGTTTTGAAATCAACGACTAGAATTGATGAATTTAAGGATATTTTTCGGAAGCATGATTTACACCTTCTCTCCCAAATTCCAACAAATTACTATGAAAATGGCGCTTCACTCCTGGATCTAGCATTCGTTCGTAACACCAGCAAGGTATCCAGATTTACGCAGATTAGCTCAGGCATGTCAGCGCATGATGCGCTCACTCTTTCCTACAAAATGCCCCCTGGGTTCTTACAAAAACGGAAAAGATTTATTCGTAAGATAGGAGCGATCGACACTAAACGGCTTATATTTGACTCCGCTAGAATGGAGTGAAGTCAATTCTCAGTATGACTGACCCAAACACTATGGTGAATGAGTTAAGTAACAAGCTAGAGACTCTCATGAACCGACATGCGCCATTAGTTAAAGTGAAGGAAGTGAGTGCCGAACATGAACCGTGGATCACGAATGAAGTCATTCAATCAATGATTGAGAGGGATATCGGGTTTCGACACAGTAGGGTAGTCAAGACCCAAGAAGCACGTGCTGGATACTGTAAACTTAGGAATTTAGCAACGGAGCTTATACGTAAGGCGAAGAAGGATTACTATTGGAAATTGTTTCGTAATTCCATAAATCCAAGCTCATTCTGGAAAGTGGTAAAGCGCATAGGATTGGGTAAGGAGGAGCGAAATAATAATCCACCATTTACTGCCCAAGACTTCAATGATTACTTGCATGATATTAACGATGGGATTAATAATAATTTTGGTCCTTACTCCCCCCAGAAATTCATCAAATCTGTGTCGAAACCCATTCCAGAAGGAGTTTCTTTTAATTTTCGCATTGCTACCCAAACGGAAGTACTCCAAGCTATTCAGCTGATTAAATCTAAAGCGGTTGGCGTAGACGGTATTCCTATCGATTTTATTAAGCTTACGCTGTCCATCACTCTTCCATAGATTACCCACACTTTCAACTACGTTCTGATGTCCTCTGAGTACCCTATTGGATTCAAGAGGTCGAAGGTTTTTCATGCGCATAAAAAATCTCTAACTTACGACCTTAAAGATCACAGGGGTATCCATGTCTATCGAAAGCGCTAGAACGAATTATGAAATGGCAGATAATGGACTTTCTTGACATGTACAATCTGCTAAACCCCTATCAGTCTGGCTTCAGAGCCAAATACAGTACCTCCTGTGCGCTGCTAAAAGTCATAAATGACATCGCTTATTCATTAAATACTAAACCCGGAAATCAAAAGCAAGTAGCTTTTCTTCTGTTATTAGACTTTACGAAGGCGTTTGATACGGTAAACCATGCAATGATGATCGAAAAGCTACGACACCAGTTCCTCTTTGATAACGCAGCGCAAAAACTTATTAAGTCGTATTTGTCTGATAGGACGCAGGGTGTTGAAATAGATGGCACAATGTCAAATTTTCTTCCAATAAATGTTGGCCTTCCCCAAGGAACGGTGTTGTCTCCCTTACTATTTTCATTGTTCATAAATGATATGCCTAAAGTCCTCAGTTCCTGTTGTTCGCACATGTTTGCTGACGATTGTCAACTATATTTCTGCCAACCAGTGAGTGAAATTGATAATGCGGTTAAGCTCATTAACGCCGACCTAGAACATATAGCATACCTGGACAACAAAAAACCGGCTCTTAATAAATGCCAGCAAATCAAAAGTCTTGATAATTTCTAGGCTAGAGCTCTTCGTCACTCCGAAATTTGTGATTAGTGGCGAAGAAATACCTCTGGTGGATAGGGCAAACGTACTAGGAGTGTGGCTGAATAAGACACTAACGTGGGACGATCATTGTCAAGAAATAACGAGGAAAATATATAAAGGGTTGTGGGCCTTATGGAACGCTAATACTTCTCTTCCACAAGCAGCTAGAATGCAACTAGTCTCATGCCGTATTTTATGTACGCCGATGTAGTGTGGCCGGTTATGAGTGCGTCAGCTGAAAGTGTGTTGGAGGTGGCGTTCAATGATTGTGTTCGGTTCATTTTCTCTATTAAAAGACAAGAAAGCGTAAGCCACCATGCCAAGACGGTGCTAGGCTGTACCCTATCATGCTATAGGAAGTTTAGGGTATGCAAATTTTTATATAGTATAATATCGTCAAAGACCCCAGACTATTTATTTGAATTGCTAACGCCGGCTAAATAAATACGTACGTTGAATTATATTGTCCCAACGACTCATTCGGAAATGTATCATGATTCTTTCTTTGCTCACGCTATTAGTTTATGGAATTCTCTCCCAACTTCATTAAAGAAAAAGCCTACCCTCGCTACATTTACTGAGGCTTGTCTTGAATATTTTTCAGTTTCGTAGGGCACTTTGTGTCCCACAAATGGTATGAAAGCAAATTTTTAGTTAAGCAATTAAGTTAATATAAGTAGATCTAAAGGAAATATGTCATCACCTTGCAGCAATTATTCTCGTTGTAATTTATTTGTATTCTTTAATTGGAAATTTTAATTTTAAGTTTTTTAAATGTTAGCTACTAAAATCTGCATTGTACATTTGACATAAGGAAATTTAATCCTTCTGTACAATTATAATAAAATATACATGCATTATTGATGACGTAATCGAGATCGAATCGAGAGCGTCACGGCATTCTAAAGTGAGAGCTGATCTGAATTTGTTTTTTGTAAGCGATTTCATCGCTGCTTGGCTATCAGTGAAAATGTTTATGGGACGCCCCAGCCGTAGCCTAAGGGAAGAAAGTGGCCATTGCAGTAGTTTTCAGCCCATTCTGGAACATTGACTCAATACACTCCATAAAATTCTTGAAACCTCAAATCCTTAACCAACGTTATTGACGTTAGCCTATCAAGTGTGTTACATAACTCGAGATATAACTTTTTCCATCAGTTTAAGTTTCTCTTGCGCTTCCCTTCTCACTCGTTTTATTCTTTTTCTCTTATGAGAGACAGTCCTTTCTTGTAGGGCTTCCAGAGTAGAGAATAAAGCACCTTGTGTAAGCAAAAACACATGGCAATATCATAACGGTATCTGTAGTTATTGTTATAAATGAATTGACTGATGAATTCACTTGTGATAAAGAAAATAATCTCAAGCGAGAAATTGATTACCAGCTACCAGACAGTTATAAAATCAATGTTGATGGATAGCGTGAGTTAGTTTTAAGAAAACATTTGTCCTGTGAACGCTTCACAACTAAATTCAGAATGTAATTCACTTGGCACTTGTTGCAAAATAAAAAATAAAAATTTTGATCTTTCAGGTTTTTTAAATTATTTTTTGTAATATTACTTTCACTTTACTCAACGAATGGAGTCATTTTGGATTGTGACTACAGAATGTTACCTCATGGGGCTTATGGATCTTTATACACATGTACAGCGGGAATACTTCCGTCTGTCGGGAATAGAAGCGTAACAGACGTATCACATAACCACCTTGATGATCGAGATAACGACGACGTGAAAGCCTTAGTTATTGCCCAAATGATACCTTTCACTCCACTCAACATTCACGCGTTTTTTCCAAACTTAATTTCATTCGCTATGTACAACACCAACACATCAGAACTTACAAGTGAAAGCCTTAAAGGACTCGAGGACTTGAAGCTATTCGATTTCGGTATGAATACAATAACAACCATTGAACGAGACTTGTTCGCGGCAAATCCATCATTGGAATCCGTGTCTTTCGAAAGGAATCCGCTAATGCATGTAGCGCCTAAAGTGTTCGATCTACCTTCTTTGCATACCTTGAACATTAGGTCAACAACATGCATCGACGATTTAGCCAATAATGACCGGGCTGCCGTTGATAGTTTAAAATTTCGTGTCATCGTCAAATGCCCGCCGACTTTCGAAATGTTGGAAGAGGCAATCATAAATGGTGATCAACTACGAAATATAGTTAAAGCACAAGTTGAAAATGAAGTTGACCCAATACGGGACATCTTAAAGGAAATAGAGATTGAGCAAAATTTACTTGCTGAAAGAGTCGAAGCTCTGGAGGAAGCACTCCAACCTTAATTTTAAGATTTTTTATATGTGAATAAATTCGCAATGTTTTTGAACTATTTAGTGAATTATTTAATTTTTCGAGACCTGGTGTTATTGTAATCTATATAATGATGTCGACTTTTGTCGAGTCATATTAGTTTAGCTACGCCACTTGATCCTCCATATCTTAATTTCATGGAAAAAAGTGTGATAAATAGCAGACTTCAGATACGGAATATTCCCTGAACATATTAATGAAAGTCCCGCACACAAGTCATGATTTTCGCAAAAAAGTTTCCGCAATTCGGTTTTATATTCCATTCATTCGTGTCTACAGTGGGAAGCGTTACAAAACATATGCAAGGGACCAACAAAAACCCTTTTTAAAAGGGAAACGTGACGCAAGTCCTCGTCCCTTCTTCCAAAACAACTGATATCAATTTGGGTGACGCTTACAGCTTAGGAACGCAAAAAATTCTTTTGAAATATATTCATTCTTGATTAAAGAAATGCGTCACAAATGCCGGACCCTTAAATGTTATAGTTTTTCTATTCTTTTAGATTTGACACGAAAAAAAAATTAAGTTTTGCGTGATGTGTGGAGTACGCGTAGCCACATTTTTGACGTGCAAAATCTGAAAGCGCAGAAAAACTATTACGTTGGGAGGGCATTTGTGACGCATTTCTTTAATCGAAAATGAAAGAATTTTTTGCGTTTCGAAGCTGTAAGCGTCACCCAAATTGATATCAGTTGTTTTGGAAGAAGAGACGAGGACTTGCGTCACGTTTCGCTTTTACAAAGGGTTTTTGTTGTGATATCAGTAGTTTTGGAAGGAAAGAAAAAACAAATTTTGGATAAAAAATTTCCGGCGGAAAAAACTTCCGGAAAAAACTTGTCGAAAAAAAAATTTTCAGCGAAAAAAATTTCCGGTGAAAAAACTTTCCGGCCAAAAAAAAAGACAGTCCTAGACCTTTCGATCAAAAAAAAAATTGAAAATCGGAAGAGATTTAATCGAGTTATGTACAAAACATAGAAGGGACCCGTACGTATCAGAATAGATGCAACAAACAGAGTTGATGTTACGAAAAGACTGGAACGTATTTAAGTAATTGTTGTGTTCACATTAGACCTTATTGGAAATTGCCCGTAGGGCAATTTTGAAAAACCCGTCCGAAGTAACGGTGTAAAAAAATTCCGAACGCTCAAAATTGACCTCCAAGTAGAGAAAAATGTTCTCCTCAATTTTGTCTACAACATAGCAAAAAACTATTTTTTGGGCTAGGGCCGACCTTAGTACTGACCTAGGGCCTTAAATAGAGGCCTCAGATACATACTTCCATAGGCAAAAATGTTTCCCTCAATTTGCTCTGCAACATAGCAAAAAACATTTTTTTATGTTAGGGCCGACCTTAGGACCGACTTGAGCCCTAAGCACAGGCAAAAAT
>CM055406.1:67531221-67555478 GCA_029228625.1 Pseudolycoriella hygida
AAATTTGGTTTCAAAAGAGGTCCAGAATTCAAAAAACAAAGTTAATTTGGTAGGAATGGTTTCGTGCGATGGTCCGATTATTGCTTACTCAGTTCCGACTAAACTGAATGGAAACCATTTTAAGCAATTGATGAAGCAAAAGGTAGAGAAATTGCTCGGCAACAAGTGTGTACTCATAGATAACGCAAAAATACACCGCAAAGGTCTCAACTACATACGAAGAGCTGGACATACTATATTTGATTTTCCACCGAAAAGTGCTGACTTAAATCCCATCGAAAATGTTTGGGGAAAACTACAAAGAATTGTAAACAGAAAATTGCGCAATATTTGTATTTCCACTCGAACTGAACTTCTAGAAATAATTAGAGAAAGTTGGAAGGAAATACCTGTCACTTTCATTCGGAAAACTTTGTTGTCGATGCCAGAACGAATGAACGATGTAATCAGAATGCGAGGTGAGCAGACGAGATTCTGATGTAAAATTACCGATCATCTAAATAAAAATTTTTGAGCTTGTTACGGTTACCGTCAAGTACTTGTTTCAATTTCAACAAATCTTTTTTAGCGGTGCACTACATTGTTCTTAACCATACTGAAACTCAGTGAGTAAATTTCTTGCTGTACTTCGTTAAATTTGGCGGAAAATGATTAAATACAATTTCACCGTTTTCAGGTTATGTAACTCATCGAACTTTATTAATTTTGTTTCTCAAATGCATATTGAAGAAATTATTTACTCGACCATTTCAGAATCGTTTTGATCACTTCGGCCTTTAAATAACTCGGCAATGCGCTTAGCACGCTCAGCCTGAAATGCAGCCTCATCACTGTCCCATTTTTCGCGAATTTTCTTACTTTTCTCTTCAAGTTTCTTTTGTTTTGACTCCTCAATAGTTTGCTTTCGTTTAAGTGCTCCAACTTGTTTATTGACCAAACGCTTATACAATGCAGCTTTTTCCTTTTCCGTGGAGTTTTTTTTTTATTTATTTTATTTATTTATTTATTTATTATTAAATTACAATTTCATCTTAATCTAATTTTAAGTTTCAGTGTGCTAGGCACTTTAAAGAAACATTAATTAATTTTCATAATTTTAATTTTAACTTTAATTTAATTTTTGATTTTTGGTTCTAATTTAATTGTTTTCAGTTTTGTTCAATTAAATTTAATGAGAAAAAAAAGGAAAAGTATTAACTTAGACGAATATTAAATTTAGCATCGTAAAAGCAAATAACATTGTAAATAATGGTAGCGAAGAATGGCATGTGAGCGATTTGTTTTTATACAATTAACTTAAAATTTGCAAAGCTGAGGGCAATGTTTTTACTGACTTGGAGACGCCAATGGCGAGCGTGACCGAAACAATGTAAAATTTCATATACTTCCTATCTCTCATTTCACCTGATAAACAATTAAAGAAAAATTTTTTAAAAAGAAAAAAAAAAATTTTTACCCCCAATTACCATGAGTCGACTTTTCTTTACGGAGCTGCTCAAAGGAGCAAGAGATGCAAAAGTTTAGCCCGGGTACTGATGTTCCGACAGCCATTCCTTTAGCTTTCTCTTGAACAAATACGCGTTGGAACTCCTGATCGCCGCCGGAAGGGAGCTATACATAGTACTACCAGCAATAGTCAGTGCCCCTTCCCCTAGTTTAGTGCGTGTAACAGCGCAGTATAGAGGTTTCCGATTTCGCGTTTCGTATCTGTGCGTAACCTCTTTGAAATTGATTGTACTATGCGATTGCTTTCGGATCGAATCATGAACGAAGCTACAAATGCTCTGTTTGTATAGGCTACTAATATTCAAAACACCCGGACACTGAACCTTGAACAAATCAACAGTAGGGTGGCGCTGCGGTAGCTTGCATACGTGTTTCAAACACCTCTTTTGCAGGATCTGCAGTTGGCGAATACACCTCTTGCTTGCCTGTCCCCAAATACCTGTGAGATAAACAAGATGGGAATGTGCGAGGGCGAAGTACACCTTTAAGAGAACAGATTTTGGAAGAATCCTCTTAACCTTGTTGAGCACTCCACTAACAGAGGCTAGCTTTTTGCACAATCTCGTAATGTGTGGCCCCCATTTCAAGTTTTCGTCTATCATGAGGCCTAAGTATTTATAGACAGTAACCACTTCTAATTCTTCACTATTCAGTACGACTGTTTGAGTTATAAGCTGATCTCTCATACTCCTGCGGAAGTGCATTACTTTGGTTTTAGTTACATTCAGAGACAGTTTATTCACTTGGAAGAATTCATACAGTAAAGCTAAGTCATGATTGATGTCTGAAACGTTTTGGTCATAAGTGATGTTAGAACAAAAGTCACCCGTGTCGTCTGCAAACAAGAGGATTACCCCTTTCAACGGAAGCCGAAAGATATCATTGACATAAGCCAGGAACAGAAGTGGGCCAAGCACACTACCCTGGGGTACACCCACGCTCACGTCAGCAAGTGGACTCTGGATGTCGCCAAGAGACACACATTGCTTGCGATTACCAAGGTAACTTCTAAACAAACTCAAAGCAATTCCGCGGACGCCTGCACTCTCCAGTTTCCTCAGAAGAATACCATGGTCTACACAATCAAAAGCTTTCATGAGGTCCAAGAAGACTGCACTGACAACTTTCCCCCTGTCAATGTTCAACAGCATTTTATTTAGCAGCTCAAATGTAGCCGCGTGGGTTCCTGACTTCTTTCGAAACCCGAATTGTTTTTTATAGAAGAAATCACTTGCCTCAAGGAAAGAGGTCAGGCGCCTGTGCAGGACTGATTCAAAAATTTTATTTAGCACTGGCAAGACCGATATTGGTCGATAATTTGAAGGATCAGTTTTCAATTCTGATTTATGTACAGGAGATACGCGAGCAATTTTAAGTTTATCAGGATAAATACCAGTGAAAATAGAAAGATTTACAATGCAAGTTATAATCGGTGTTATCTCATTCGCACACACCTTCAGACTCAAGGACGTTATCTCGTCGAAACCCGCGCTCTTATTAACGTCTAAGCTTAGTAACATACTAAGAATTTCGCTTTCACTGGTTGGCTCAAGGAAAATGCTATGTGGATTGCTACGCATAGTAGAAAGCTCATTAATATCTCGTTGTCTCGTAAGTTCAGTTCCACTCCTTTAAATTCAAATGATTTTCCATTCCAATATTGCCTGAGGACATCCTTAATATCGACCTTGACTTAGTCCGTGCGGTCGGTTTCGACACTGCAACAATTTCTTGAATAATTGCCGGATGCTGGCTGACGGGTTGATGATGAAACTTGAAAAACCAAACGTTATCATCTTCCACTTTACGAACGGTTAATATTAGGTTCCCACGGTCTTTATCGTTTCTTATTTCAAAAAATACTTTAGCGTTTTCTTCCATTTCTTACTGAATGTTTGACTTCAACTATACCTTTGATGCTGTGCTATGATTTTTTGTTGAAAATTTGAATCTTTTCTTCTGACATAACTAACATAACTAACGATACCGCCCATATAACCTGTTATGTTGGCGTGACGATTTGAAGTATCTGATTTCAGTTGTAGTTGAAAGAACATCTTTTTCTGACAGTTTCCAATTATGGATGTGAACGAGGTTGAAGATATTTATCAACGCATCGACAGTTTGGAAATCGAAAAATCGGTACTCATTCAACAAGTAAAAGACCTGGAAAATGCTTTGACTAAGCAAAAAAATTTTCACCGGAAATTCGTTGCTGATGTGACAGAAGCAGAAGAGATGCGAATTAAAGATTTTAATAATGAAACCAGAGAACTTCGGGAAGAAAATAAACGTTTGAAAGCTGAAATTCGTGAGCTCTCGAAAGAAAAAACTTTTTATCAAGCTGCATACAAATCGCTTGAGGAAGAAAACGACAACTCTAACGTGCGATCCAATAATGTATGCCAATCGACATCAGAACGTATTCAACACCCATACAATACCAGACACTCTTCAATTGTTTTTCATCCGACGTCTCACTTCTCTATCAATTTCAATGAACATAATATCATCAAAATTATCATCAATACAAAGCGATCAAATATTGATTCAATTTTGATGATATTATGTTACACAAACTATGGGACGGAACTGTATGGAATTTTTCTACAACACTACACATACAACTACCATTTCGGGACGGGTCGAACTTCTGGTCTAGCCTATCAATTTTCCTGTAATTACCGTTCCGATAGATATTCAGAAATTTCAGTACTCGTCCCCGCACTGCCGATCACCAGTGCAACCATTTGTTGAGCTTCAGAAGGTGCTGACAATGCTGACACACCTATTAACTAATAAATCGTGTTCTCGAGTTCATTCTGATCGAAAATGACCAAACTTATCCTAATATTTAATTTGAAGATCAACCAGAATAATTCATTTGGAAAACTTAAAATTTTGCACCACCCTAAACGCCTATGCCCCAAAATTTTTTTAGACACTACACCTACAGCTACCATTTTCGGGAGGGATGTAGTCCTAGTTAATGTATAAATTTTCCATATGTAGATGATGGGATAGATATTCAGAAATTTTCGGCCTGGTTCCCACACTGCCGACCACCTGTTCTACCATTTGGTGAGCTTCAGAAAGTTCTGGACGCGCAGAGGCACCTATCTACTGAAAAATCGTGTTCTCGGGATCATTCTGATCCAAAATAACCAAACTTGCCTTAACATTTTTTTACTGGGTCGACGGGAATAATTAATTTTGTCAGAAATTGACAAAACTCAAATTTACACCAATTTTAACAATTTTTTTCAATTTTTCGATTTGAGCACCGCCTAAATCGCTTCAGATTTCATCGGCCCCATATAGACTTTTTATCAGGAGACTATTAAGGCGGGCCCCCAAACTTTTCGACAACTTTGTATTTTGGACAGGTCTAATGTCCACAGATTGGCGAAATAGATCAAATTTAGCGGAGATTTGGCCAAAATGGGTCAAAGTTTGAGTTTTTTAGGGTTAGTGATATGTTTTCATTCCTAGGACGGAAAACTGCTGTTTCAGTTTCTTCAGTTTCTTCCATAAATTGTCAGTCATGCCAAGATCTTTCAAACAAAAAAAATTTATAAAAATCGGAAAATATTTACTCGAGTTATGAACAAAAGGCCAAAAACCACTTAAACGGCCCTAGCTCGGCGGCCCTTGGGCCGACAGTGCCCAGATTCAATACCAAAAAAGATTTTTCGATTACCTTTTAGGGAAAAAAAGTTTTTGAAAATCGGTTGAGTTCTACTCGAGTTATCGTGTTGACACACGGACGAAATTTTTAGACCCGTACGAAGTACGTAGGTCTGATGCGTTTACTACCACGTTTGTTACATTGCGAATTCGAACCCGGGAGTAAGGGGGAACTTTTTTTGTTGCCTCCAGATGACAAATCAGCGAAAAAAACAATGTCCGTCTGTCGGTCTGTCTGTCTGTCCGTCAACACGATAACTTGAGTAAACCTTGACCGATTTTCAAAAACTTTTTTTTTTCCCTGAAAGGTAGTCGAAAAATATTTTATGGGATTGAATCTGAGCACTGTCGGAACAAGGGCCGCCGAGCTAGGGCCGTTTAAGTTGTTTTTGGTCATTTGCATATAACTCGAGTAAATCTTTTCTGATTTTCATAATTTTTTTTTGTTTGAAAGATCTGGGCATGGCCGACAATTTATGGAAGAAACTTTTTTAATTTGAGTCCTTGGACTTAGCTAGGGCACTAAAAACGAGTTTCTGCTAGGGCTCTATGTGTTTTTTGTACATAACTCGAGTAAATCTCTTCCGATTTTCAAAAACTTTTTTTTGTTTGAAAGATCTCGGCACGGCCAACAATTTATAGAAGAATTTTTGCCTGTGCTTAAGGCTCAAGTGGGCCCCATGTCGGTCCTAAGGCCGGCCCTAACATAAAAAAATGTTTTTTGCTATGTTGCAGAGTAAATTGAGGGAAACATTTTTGTCTATGGAGTAATGTATCCGAGGCCTCTACTTAAGGCCCTAGGTCGGCCCTAGCCCAAAAAATAGTTCTTTGCTATGTTGTAGACAAAATTGAGGAGAACATTTTTCTCTATTTGGAGGTCAATTTTGTGCGTTCGGGAGAATTTTTTACACCGTTACTTCGGACGGGTTTTTCAAAATTGCCCTACGGGCAATTTCCAATACAGTCTAAAGTGAACGCAATATTTACTTAAATACGTTCCAGTCTTTTCGTAGCATTAACTCTGTTTGCCACATCTATTCTGATACGTACGGGTCCCTTCAATGTTTTTATTGCTGATTCGTCACCTAAGGACCATGATCGTTGCTCCCCCTACTCCCGGGTCGAAATTCGACTGGTTACAAACGTCGTGGTAAATGCAAAAGACCGCTTTTTGAAGAACTTTGTTCTTCGAACGGGTCTAAAAATGTCCGTCCGTCCGTCTGTCTGTCAACACGATAACTCGAGTAAAACTAAGCCGATTTTCAAAAAAATTTTTTCCCCTAAAACGTAGACGAAAAATCTTTTTTGGAATTGAATCAGGGCAGAAATTTTTTTGATTTTGAGCTTTTGGACTCAGCTAGGGCCATAAAACTGAGTCTATACTAGAGTTCAACATGTTTTTTCTACAAAAATCGGGTAAATGTTATCCGATTTTCAAAATCTTTTTTGTTCTGAAAGATACATAGAAAATTGATTACGGGATTGAATTTGGGCAAAATCGGTCGAAAACTTTCGAAGTGACGGTCGAAAAAAAGGTGAAAAATGTGGTTTTTTGAAGGTTTGTGGAACTTTTACACTTACATCACTGCGAAATTAGAACGGAAATCGCTCTTCGAGGTTTTGAATGAAAAAAATGGACAACAGAAAATCACAAAAATTAAATTAGTAAAAATCTGTCGAGTGGCTAGGCTATAAAGTCCTTAGTGTGGGCACAACTCGTGAATATTCCTGTGATAATGACATTTTTTGTACAATTTTGTAGAAAAAACATATGCAAGGGACCCATGCGCATCAGAATAGATGTGGTAAACAGAGCTGATGTTAATGAATGAAAGACTCGAACTTATTTGTGTGAATATTGCCTTAATTCTAAAGTGTATGAAATTACGTCCACATTAAATTGTATTGGAAATTGCCGAGAGGGCAATATTGAAAAACCCGTCCGAAGAAACGGCGTAAAAAAGGCCTTTCGAAAGTACAAAATTGACCCACAAACAGACAAAAATGTTCATCTCAATTTTTTCTTTAACATAGCAAAAAACCATTTTTTTGTCTAGGGCCGACCTTAGGACCGACCTAGGGTCCTCAGTAGAGGACTCGGACAAACACTTACATAGACAAAAAATTTTCCCTCAATTTTCTCTACAACCTTGTGCGAAACCATTTTTTGTCTAGGGCAGACCTTAGGACTGACCTAGGGCCATAAGGAAGTGCCTCGGACACTTAATTCTATAGAGTAAAATGTTCCCTCAATTTGCTCTGCAAAATTGCAAAAAAAAAATTTTTTTGTTAGGGCCGACCTTAGGACAGACCTGAGGCCCAGTTTAGCCCTAAGCACAGACACCGGGTCCAAATTTGTTTTCGAATATAATTCGGTACTCGATTTCCTCTCAAATAGAAAAAGAATCAACGAAATCTGTTAGGATTTATCCAACTTATGCAAGCGAATATGTTGGGCCCTAGTAGAAACTCAGTTTTAGGGTCCTGACTGAGTTCAAGGGTTTCTAGTCAAATTATTTTCTTCCACAAAACGGGAGACAGTCCTAGACCTTTCGATCAAAAAAAAATTGAAAATCGGAAAAGATTTACTCGAGTTATGTACAAAAAACACATATAGCCCTAGCATAGACTCGTTCTTAGCACCCTAACCAAGTCCAAGAGCTCAAATCCAAAATAGTTTCTTCCATAAATCGTCGGCCATGCGCAGATCTTTCAAACAAAAAAGAATTTGTGAAAATCGGAAAAGATTTACTTGAGTTATGTACAAAAAACACGTGTGGCCCTAGCATAGATTCGGTTTTTAATTTAATTTAATTTAATTTAATTTATTTTAATTTAATTTAATTTAGTGCCCTAGCTAAGTCCAAGGACTCAAATTTAAAAAAATTCTTCCATAAATTGTCGGCTATGCTCAGATCTTTCAAACAAAAAAAAAATTATGAAAATCGGAAAATATTTACTCGAGTTATGAACAAAAGACCAAAAACCACTTAAACGTCCCTAGCCAGATTCAATCCCATAAAATATTTTTTGATTACCTTTCAGGGAAGAAAACAGTTTTTGAAAATCGGTTGAATTTTACTCGAGTTATCGTGTTGACGGACGGACGGACATTTTTTTTTATTGCTGATTCGTCATCTAAGGACCAAACGTCGTGGCAAACGCAATAGACCCCTTTTCGAAGCACTACGTTCTTCGTACGGGTCTAAAAAGAGGCGAACTTTTTTTTCCATGGAGGTATGGGTCAGAAGCCTCTGCTAAGTGCTCTAGGTCCGGTCGGTTCTAAATTCTGGGCTCATTTTAAGGGCTTGGAGAGATTTTTTGCGCCGTTGCGTTGCTTCGGACAGGTTTTTCAATATCGCCCTTTCGGCAATTTCCAATCCAATTTAATGAAGACTTAATTGCACATACTTGAGAGTTAAGGCAATATTTCGTTCGAGCCTTTTGATACGGATCGTACGGGTCTAGCGTAAACCCTATGTTTGAAATTAAATTAGGTTCTCGCTTGCAGCTACAGCTACAAATTGTATAGAATTCGAAATGCATCTAGTTATTCTCGAAGCTCTATATTTAACCATAAAAAAGATAGGAAACATCACGCCATTCA
Source organism: Pseudolycoriella hygida (assembly GCA_029228625.1). NCBI lineage: Eukaryota > Metazoa > Arthropoda > Insecta > Diptera > Sciaridae > Pseudolycoriella > Pseudolycoriella hygida. Next base: position 67,540,022 of record CM055406.1, read on the forward strand.
TGCATACAATCGCACTGAAAATGTTCTACATTTTGTATTCACCCGATGCGATTCCAACAGCGCTACATTGTGCAACATTCGCATAATATTTCCCATACATGAATTGACACGTCTCGCAATTTATTGAATAATTTTAATAGATTTTTACAAATTTCACTGATTTACCATTCAACAAATTTAGAGAGAACCGTTCAATGGAGCATGGGGATAGTTCTAGTAAGACCCGCACCTCACGTTCCAGTTCCAAGTAAATCCTGTCTCCTGAGTCCTCTGTGCGTCTTTAACAAAAATTCCAAAAAATGGTAGAAACAAAACAGTACATTTTAGAGGTGTGCTGTAGAACAATTTTCTGTTCAGTATAATGTTAGTTTTCATTTAAAACACACTCTTACTCAATTCCCATAATACTACATAGGCGGCTCTGTACGTTTGTCATTCGACAGGACTTAAAGGGGCAATGATATCAGCTGTTACAGTCTTAAATTAGACTGCGCCATTATTGCAACGTGAGAAATTGTATGACGTACTTTTTTGCGCGATCATTTTTAAGTGAACGGTGTTCTGCAGTAACTGAGTGCTTTCATTGTGGTAACAATAGAATGACAAAGATGGTGTGCAGAACACCGTTCAAGTGAACTCGCAATGATCTCTTTTTGAGCGTTAAGGTCGTGAAGCTTCATTCTACTTTCGAAACATTCCGAAAGCACATCTGCACTAAGGGCCTCAGAAGTATCTTCCGAAATGAGATAAATTCGAGAAGACGAGAGAGATTAAAATAAGGCATGTTCAGAGGGCGATTGCATTTGTATTTCTTTTACATGCTTCACATTAGAGCCGAAAGTGAAAAATGTAAATTTTGAGAAGCGAAAGTAAACTTTCAACCTTCAAAATTGACTTTTTTAGACCCGTACGAAGAACGTACCACGACGTTTTTAACCAGTCGAATTTCGATTGCCGTGTGAATTTTTTTCCTTTCGTCCCTTGTGATCCATACTACTGTTTCTGATATAAGGCAAACATGCACTTGTATGCAAATACCACAACATTCAAGTGACTATCAATATACAGAAGAGAACACTTGCCTTATAAAATTTAGTGAAATTTTAGTTCAGTGTGTAGTATTGGAGCTCTATTTGAGGCTAGAGGTATGCGCCGGTACATAGTCGGCGCCGACGTTTACAAAATATCGGCGGTGGCGGCGCACCGTCGGCGTGTCTGTTTAAAATTGACATATTATATTTAAATGATTGGAAATACCACTAGAAAGTTGATAAAGTTGTATTTTGTAGGCAAGCAGAACAGATTTTCAAAAATTCTCTATGCCACTGTATCCATCGAACTAAGGCCGGCCCTTAGCAGAGGCCTCGGACCCATACTTTCTAGGAAAAAAATTTTCTCCTCAATTTTCTCCACAACATAGCAAAAAATAATTTTTTGGGCTAGAGGGCCGACTTTAGCGCCAATTTTCGTATCCACCTGGTGGTGGTGGTGGTGCCCTAATTAGAGGTATCTGCCCCAATTCTTTTCAATTCAATTAAGCGTTCGATGACCTCTCATATAGAAAAAGAATCAAGAAAATCTAAAAGAATTTACACTGTTGGTATAAAGCACATAGGGCGGCACAGTGGTCCAAAATCCGGAAAAATCGGCACTAACAGAATAAATCAGTTGGGTGATGCGATATTTGTGATTTAAGTTTTGTTGAATAGCTTATACATGGGCTTATCAGAATCACGAACAAAACTTCTGAAGTGATTAAAACTTGGGGGGTCTCGGTCATGATCAAAGTTGAAAATTTTTTACGTAAATTGGAAAAATGTCCTGAGGCCCATAATGAAAATAAATCAGTCCATGTTTCATATCAATCGAAAGAGGACATCAGTAGCTTTCCAACGATAACCATATGACCTCGCTGCGAGGAAGCTAGCTCATTTACAGCAGGTGAAACTAGCTATGATCCACGAATACATTACTAGTTTTAATCACTGCAAATGAGCTCTCTTCCATGACGATAATGAGCACTCAGACTAGGTGGAAATGTCGATATTTCTAGTGGAATTTTAACTTAATCGATGTTGTACCTCTATCTCCTCGAAGATGCGTCGGACATTGCTGATATTGATATCATTTGAAAGGTATTCGAAAGGCCTTTCAAACGATTATTGGTTTCTGTCCGGCATTTGGTTCCAGGGATATAGGCAAAAACGTGTTTTCATTTAAGACCTCCTACCCAGGCTTCCGAACCGAACCGAACCGAACCCCTGAACCGCAGATAATTTGACAGAAAGAACCGAACCCAAAACCGAACCGTTTTTATTTTTGAAAACCCTGAACCCGAACCCGAACCGTTTTTTTCAATGGCGAAAACCCTGACCCAGAGACATAATATGGCGGCTGGGTTCCCCAGATATACTAAAAATCTGAGTGAAACAAAATGCCATATGGATAATTTTTTCTTTGTATTTTATATGGTGACGGATTTTTAGTCAATCTGAGGAATTCATAATGAGGATTTATAATAGACTTTTTGTCATTTTTGTGGATAGAATTCCACAATTTATAGCGCAGTTTGATGGGACTCCAAGAGACAAATTCGGTCCGGGTGAAACAATTCTCACATACTGGAAATCACAGGAGCTACTGCAACCGCAATTGTTTCAGCTATCGGAAATAATATATGCCGTCCCTGCTACTCAAGTAACAGTAGAAAGGGCGTTTTCAACCCTTGACTTCGTATTTACTAAACGGCGACCAAAAAGGTGCGAATTTTAGAGCAACAACTAATAGTTTGTAAACAGAAAAAAATTTCTTAGGATGATTTTCTTTAATTCTCTTTTGTTTACATTCATTGTAATATTTGTGTTTAATACTACTACTGGATATTTTATAGTAACCGATCAAATCATTCAAACTTTACCGCAACAAATAATAAATGATCGATAACTTTACCGATACCTTCAGTTTAGTCACTTCTCTTGGGAAAATTTTTCTTTACAAAAATTTTATCGGGTGTTTTCGGTACACACTACTCAAATATTCGCGCTTGTAATCATGCTTTGAAATAGACGTTTAAAAATTTATCTGGTAAATAATTATCGGTCATTTATTATTTTTATCGTTAAAGTGACTTGTTTTATCGGTGTTATTACATCCCTATTACTTTAATACTAAGACTCAGCTACATTTAAGCCAAGAACTCAGGGACCTTTTAAAAATTAAAGTTTTTAATGAGTCCAAAACCCTTGTTTTATTGCGGAGCCGAATTGAGAACCTTAGTTATATTTTTGACCCGAACCCGAACCGTTTTTTTTTTTTTTTGATTTGCGAAAACCCTGAACCCGAACCGTTTTTTTAATTTTCAAAAACCATGAACCGTAACCCAAACCGCTTTTCCACAGGTTCGGAAGCGCCTGCGTCCTACCTCTCGCTAGAGACCTCGTAGCGAGGTCATATGGGTATCGTTGGAAAGCTACTGATGCCCTCTTTCGATTGACATGAAACATAGACTGATTTATTTTCATTATGGGTCTCAGGACATTTTTCCAATTTTCGTAAAAAATTTTCAACTTTGATCATGACCGAAACCCCCAAGTTTTAATCACTTCAGAAGTTTTGTTCGTGATTTTGATAGGCCCATGTATAAGCTATTCAACAAAACTTAAATCACAAATATCGCATCACCCAACCGATTTATTCTGTTAGTGCCGATTTTTCCGGATTTTGGATCACTGTGGGCCGCAGCCGTTTTTAGAGCCTTAGCTCAGTCAGGGCGCAGGCTCAATACATTTTCTTTCATGAATTGTTGGAAGGGTTCAAACTAAAAAAATTTTCTTCCATAAATTGTTGGGTATTCATAGACCAATCGGTTAAAAAAAATAAGTAAGTTGGAAGATTTACTTGAGTTATGTACATAAGAGTCAAGATTATTTAAGCGGCCCTGGCTGGGATGCCCATCTTAGAACTCGACGTCACTTCTTGAAAATTTGGAAAACATCTGAAAAAACAGAGTGGATCGAAAAGCCAGATTATCTGCCCCTCGCTTTTGAAAGTCTAAACAATTTTCGTTTCACCAATGTCTATTGTATAAATCTGTCGAACTAAAATAGCTCACTGATCTCAGTAAGTAAAATTTTGTAAGAAAAATTTCATTGAAAGTCCTTTTTTCGATAGATTCAGACATTATTAGATGGATATGGTCGAAGCTAGAAGATATGGGCCTCAGGATACAAATGACTGTGTACGATGATGCATTCAGGCCTAGGAAGACATAATCCGAAATAATAAGTAGGGGGAGCGTGGATGACTCATTTCAAAAAATTTTAGACCCGTACAAAGTTCTTCGAAAAGGGGTCTTATGCGTTTACCACGACGTTTGTAACCATACGAATTTCGACCTGGGAGTAGAGGGAGCACTGATCATGGAACTTGGATGACGAATCAGCAATAAAAAAAATGTCCGTCCGTCTGTCTGTCAACACGATAACTCGAGTAAGGCTAAACCAATTTTCAAAACTGTTTTTCCCTGAGCTAGGGTCGTTTAAGTGGTTTTTGGTTTTTTATACATTTTTAGATTTTCATAAATTTTTTTTGTTTGAAAGGACTGGGTATGCTTGATAATTTATGAAAGAAACTTTTTTTAGTTTTGAGCTTTTGGACTCAGCCAGGGCCTTTTTTTCCTGAAAGATAAATGAAAAATTGAATATGGGATTGAATTTGGGCAAAATCGGTCGAAAACTTTCGAACTTACAATCGAAAAAGTGGTCAATGACTTGATTTTTTGAAGGTTGTGGAACTTTTGTAACATGTAATAACATTGTGTCCTATCCGCAAAACTCATTACATACAACTAATGTCATTATTACCGTTTGGCTACAAATTGAAAGGGCAATAAATTAAATTTTATGGCAGTAAAATTTTAATCCAAAAGCAGTAAATTTAAAGGAGTGGCAGTAAAAATAATTTTCGGCAGTAAAAATAATTATGGGCAGTAGGTTTTTGCAATTATAATTTTTGCAATAAAATTAATATTTTGGCAGTAAATTATTCCTATCATTTAATTAATTGTATCATACGATTGTATGTTTTTTCGAGTGTTAGGTAACCGACTGATGATCCATTTTACGAAATGATAGGTAAGCGACTGATGATCCTTTTTACGAAATGCTACGAATGCGAATTATGTTGCACTTTAAAAAATGTTGGGTAAGTCCATCCATAGCCACATTGTTGTGACAATTAATTTTACTGCTAAAGTAATTATTTTTATTGACAAAACATACAATCCTATAATACAATTAATTGAATCATAACAACAATTTACTGCCAGAATATTAAATATATTGCTAATATATTAATTACGTGTGGTTGGTCTTGTTTTTCGGTTCGATGCGGCGTTGAACCGAAAAACAAGACCAACCATTTGCATCCCACGGCGAATAAACAAATCCCACCAATATATTAATTACAAAAACCTACTGCCCAAATTACAAAAACCTACTGCCCATAATTATTTCTAGTGCCGAAAATTATTTTTCTGCCACTCTATTAAATTTTGGATTCAAATTTTACTGCCAAATTATTAAAATTACTTACCAGTTAATTACTAGCCTTACCGTTTTAGTACTAACATTATACTCGAAACGGTTTTAACCGTCGAATGTTCGAATGATGTGAGCAGATGTTCAAAAATATGACAGTCAACATGTGTACTTTCGTTTTGATCTATTCTTCAAACAAATTCGAGAAAAAATTAAATTTTAGTTGTGTGTTGCGGTTTTTTGTTTGATGGTATTGATAACTTATTTCCATATGGAACAGCCAATAAAAAAGCATACATTCCATGCTGTGAAAATAATTCATTAATTCGAGATCAATATTGTGAACTCGGGAATTCACTCGTGAACTTTCGAGCAACTCGCTTCGGAAACTGTTTTTGACGAAGGTAGTTGCATACCTCGCCTTAGGCTCGGATATGCAAACTCTGTTTCCAAAGTTTGTTGCTCGAAAACACACTCGTGATTTCGACTCATATCACAAAACTGATGCCTCATGTAATGTATTATTTTCACTGCATAGAACGTAATCCTCTATTTTTTTCTATTTTCAGTTCATTAGATCAAAACGTCATTTAACAAGAGACCTACTTTTTTGGCACGGTTTTTTAAGTTAACCTTTTTCGGCTAACACAAATTATTTATGTTTTTTTGTGTTTTTCTGACACTTTTTGTGTTTTTTTGTTACTGGTCCTGGATCCGTTTCTAGCACGGTTTTATTTTTTACGTTGGCACAAATTATTAAGGTTTTTTGTGGTATTTGAATGTTTGCTTATGAATTGGTAACGCAGCTTAAGTTTTTGTGTTTGGTGTAAATAATTTGTGTTTTTGCACAAAATTTATCCTATTAAGCAGTGTTATAGCACAATGTGAAAACATATGCAAGGGGCCCGTACGCACCAGAATAGATGTGGCAAAAAGATTCGAACGTTTCTAAGTTTCTAACTCTTCAATGCATGAAATTACGTCCATTAAATTGTATTGGAAATTGCCGATAGGGCTGAAAACCCGTCCGAAGAAACGATGTAAAAAAAAGCCTTCCAAAAGTACAAAATTGACACCCAAATAGACAAAAATGTTCATCTCAATTTTTTCTACAACATAGAAAAAAAAACATTTTTTTGTCTAGGGCCGACCTTAGGACCTAGGGTCTTCAGGAGAGGCCTCGGACAAAAATATTTTTCCCCACTTTCTCTACAACATAGTGAAAAACCATTTTTTTTTGTCTAGGGCAGACCTTAGGACAGACCTAGGGCCATAAGGAAATGCCTCATACACATACTTTCATATACAAAATATTTCTTTCAATTTGCTGGGCAACATAGCAAAAAAAATTTTTTTTTGGCTAGGGCCAACCTTAGAACAGACCTGAGACCCACTTCAGCCCTAAGCACAAGCACCGGGCCCAAATTTGTTTTTGGATATAATTCGGTACTCGGTTACCTCTCAAATAGAAAAAGAATCAACCAAAGCAGTTAGGATTTATCCAATTTATATAAGCAAATACGGGATCTTCCATTAAAGACGTCCGAATTTACGGACGGACCGAATTTTGCAAAAAACAGACAAATTAGGACGGTGGATGGACCCATGTTTGATGAATTTGGACGTCCCTTTAAATTTCTTATAAAAACAAAAAAAAACCTTAGTGGGTACTTTAATGTTGGCCACTGATAACTCAAATTTGGTTCATTGTTTTTTTATAACAATTATAAATTTGAGAGCATATCTATATTTACTTATTTGTTTTATCAGATCATAATCATCTTTATTTTATCGTCTACTTTAAAAGCCGACACTTCATTACAATTTAAACAAAAATTCAATTCAAATTACATCACAACAAAAACCCTTTTTAAAAGGGAAAAGTGACGCAAGTCCTCGTCCTTTCTTCCAAAACAACTGATATCAATTTGGGTGACGCTTGCAGCTTCGGAACGCACTAAATTCCTTTGAAATATTTTCACTTTTGATTAAAAAAATGCGTCACAAATGCCGGACCCACCAATATAATAATTTTTCTACGCTTTCAGCTTTCATACGCAAAAATTTGATTTCCTGTACAAAAATACATACATCCCATAAAGTCAAATTTTTGCATTGTGAAAACTGAAAGAACAGAAAAACTATAACACTGGAAGGTCCGGCAATTGTGACGCATTTTTTACTCAGAAGTGAAAATATTTCAAAGGAATTTTGTGCGTTCCGAAGCTGCAAGCGTCACCCAAATTGATATCAGTTGTTTTGGAAGAAGGGACGAGGACTTGCGTCACGTTTCCCTTTTAAAAAAGGTTTTCGTTGTGATTGTAATGTTTTGCATTGTTTTGAGCCGCCGCTGCCGCCGAGTCAAAGCGCGGCGGCTAGTACTTACATTGGTGAAAATGATTCCCTCAACTTCCTCTACAATATATCAAAAGTTTTTTTTTGAGCCGCCGCCGCCGCCGAACCGGAGCGCGGCGGCTACTACTTACATGGGCGAAAATGATTCCCTCAACTTCCTCTACAACATTTCAAGTTTTTTTTTGAGCTGCCGCCGCCGCCAAACCGAAGCGCGGCGGCTACTACTTCCATGGGCTAAAATGATCCCCTCAACTTCCTCTACAACATATCAAAAGTTTTTTTTTGAGTCCCCGCCTATTTCCCGCCATTTTGGCGGTCACCCTGATACTCTACACACCCAACCCAACAACTTTCCCTTTGACACCAATCCTCTATCTCGAACACACAACCATTGCCTCATACAAAATGTGCTATCATACACACTACACACACAAACACATTCATATGGGCTTTATATGGCGCCTTGTAAGAGCCCTGGCGGCCAAACGAGGCCGGTACTCCCCCTTTTTTAAAATCTCATATGACGTAGAATGCCCACCCGAAGGTCCCTGCAAAATTTCAAGAAAAGTTATCGAGCCGTTTTCGAGCACGAGCCGTTTTCGAGCACGAGCCAAAAAAGTAGTTTTTCACGGTTTTTCATACAAATGGCCCTGGTACATAACTAACTAACTAACTTACTAACCCACTAATTAACGTAGGATGTTTGCATTAACTTTGGCTTCGATGAAACAGCCCTTTTTGTATAGGAAATGGTCATTTTCTAAAGGTCGTATATTCGAATCCACCGAACCGATTTTAATGAGTGAAAAGACACTTCGTCTTAAAATTTTCCGTAGAATCCAGGAAAAATATTTTCCCGGGGGTACGTCGCAAGGGGGGGAAGTCAAAACTTAGCTGTATAAATGGTTCCGAAGTCTACGAAAAAATTTTTTCCGAATTTTTTGTTCGTATGGGGACTTGCGTCACGGGCGCATCGCTACAGCGCGCCCATGATTCAGTCCATTTCAATTAAATCAAATAGTTCAGCTCAGTTCAGTCCAGTTCAATATAACGTTGAACTACTTTTAAACAAATAAACAAACATATGCCTCACAAAAAATGTATAAAATATATCACAGTTCCTCAAGCCACTCTAATCACAGTCAGAACCAAAAAGTTTCTACTTCAAAATATCACAGTCCAGTTCACAGTCCATCACAGATCACAAATAAGCTCTTTGAAAATCACATCCGGAAGGCGTTCAATTTCCCTTTTGAACACAGCATACGGTAGAGTCGGGTCAACTTTTTTGCTTAGTTAAAAGATCGACACGCATTATTGAGCGGTGCGTTCCTCCCATAGTCTGTTTTACGGTATATACGGCATATACGGTATCCTGACGAACGGGGAATTGGTCAATACACGGCCAGTGGCGTTGATATGCAGTTGGCCTCGAAGTGATGGACAATCTATCCGTCCTGATAACAGCTTATGTATCCATAAAACTGCTGCATTTAAATGAAAGGTTCAGACGGATTCAGATTCAGATTTAGAAGACAAGACGTTGATAGTCTTAAAGACTGTGATCACACTGAAGAATTTTGCTCACAAAATTTCTACTAAAGATAGCATGAGTATTCAATGGGAAGAGTTTTAACATTTAGTGTTTAAGTCGAATTCGTTTTTTCTAGAAAGATGAATTTTTTTTAGAAAATTTGAAATTAGCAAAATGTTTTTTTTTGCAACTTTCATTTTTTTTGGACGTTCGAATTCATGGGATGTACGGCAAAATTGAAAAAACGGACAAATTAGGACATGGGATGGACCGACCCCGAAAATTGTCGAAAAAAAAATGGACGTCTTTTATGGACGTTCCCTACGTTCGTTGGACCCTAGTAGAAACTCGGTTTAAGGGTCCTGACTGAGTCCAAAGGTTTCTATTCAAAAAATGTTCTGCCATAAAACGGGAGACAGACCCAGACCTTTCGATCGAACAAAATTTGAAAATCGGAAGAGACTCGAGTTATGTACATGAAACACGTAGGGCCATAGCATAGACTCGTTTTTAATGCCCTAGAGCTAAGTCCAAGGACTCAAATTTAAAAAATTTCTTCCATAAATTGTCGGCCATGTGCAGAACGTTCAAAGAAAAAAAAACTTTATGACAATCTGAAAAGATTTACTCGAGTAATGTACAAAAAACACATAGAGCCTTAGCGGAGACTCGTTTTTAGTTCCATAGCTAAGTCCGAGGACTCAAATTTAAAAAAGTTTCTTCCATAAATTGTCGGCCATGCCCCCCTGATCCTTCAAAAAAAAAATTATGAAAATCGGAGAAGATTTACTCGATCTATGTGCAAAAGACCACTTAAACGGCCCTAGCTTATTGGCCCTTGGGCCGACAGTGCTCAGATTCAATCCCAAAAATGATTTTTCAGGGAAAAAAACGTTTTTGAAAATCGGTTGAGTTTTACTCGTGTTATCGTGCTGACAGACAGACATACAGACATTTTTTTTATTGGTGATGATAATAATGATAATAATGATAATAATAATGACCATAATCGGTGCTCCCCCCTACTTCCGGGTCGAAATTGGGCTGGTTACAAACGTCGTGGTAAACGCATAAGACCCCTTTTCTAAGAACTTTGTTCTTCGTACTGGTTTAAAAAGAATGTTTGGCATTACAGTACTATGGTCATAATCGGCAGAGTTGTCTCTATTCTATGATTTAAAAAAATTCTTATAGATATTTCGGGCGCGCACAAAGACCTATAGGAAAATTCAGGCGGGCATCGAGTGGACATAAAAAACTCGGGCGGGCATAAAGAAAAATTCGGGCCTCAGGCGGGCGGGCATTTTTTATAAAAATAAAATCGGGCACGTATATTAGGTTCGCCCGCACCTTTACTCCATAACACAAGACGCGTTATATCGTTGGATGGCAAGTGAAAATCGTTGTCCTAGATTATAACTAGATGTGTTGAATCCAGTCAATTAGTTGAGTGGTGATCCGATCGTTTTTAAAATCCTTTGCCTCCTTTGCTCAGGGACCGAATGTCACAAAAGCTATATTGGAAAGAATAGGTAGTTGGAAGATTTTAATTCAGAGTATTTTTGTGCTTGAGTTTGTTCTTAAGTTCCGCTGGATCTCCGACCTGCATGGCAGTTTTGCTGATGCAAGAGTAGGCTAGTGTATCCGCACAAGTGATGTCCCACAATAGAGGTTTACCCCTCGCCCATGGGGTCAATGTTAAGCCGTCGAGCCGCTTGCCATCGTTTCTGAAAATGCCTGGCGGTTCTAGGGTTGAAGGCATGTTTATCGATGAAAGAGCGCGATGCAAAATTATGTTTAGTTCCGAGTGTCTCGTATACTTTGTACTGTTGAGAGTAACTCAAACCGTGCAAGCCATAGTCTCTGTCCACCTACTCCTACATCCTACCTACCCGTGGTGACACCTGTTATAGTGAGCAACCCCATGAACGATCAGGTAACCAACCCTGGTGTAGTAGTGTGGGTCACTTAGCTGAAGGATGAGGGGGGCTGTCTTCGGGTAGTACCTAGACACTACGTTTAGGGAGGGTCGAAGACAGCTAGGCGCTATTAAGATGGGATGGCGACTTAGCATGGTGGCGGAGGATCTCAACGGTAAGAGACAACGGCAGCATGCACAGTCCTAGTCAGATGGACTACCATCAACCAACAAACAAACACGGATGAAGTCCTACGGGCACATTAAGGCCAACGCCAGTGAGGTCTTAATTATGGCATACTGGCAAAGCATCGAACACGGACAATGAATTTGGTTAAATGGTTGTGATGAGTAGGCAAGGGCTGACAACTATTGTATTCCACTACCTTACTAAGGAAGGGTGACACTTTCACGAAACGGCTAGTGGGCTAATACCATGGTTGCCCCCGTCCCGGTAAAACCTTGGCAGGCCTCCAAGTACGTTCGAAAGCTCGTCCTGTGAAATAGGAGGTGTAGGCTCAGATGAACATTCCTGACTAATACCGATCTGGCTCTGAATACGGTGCCCCATGAAGGATCGTATCAACCCTAGCATGGCCTCACTGCTTGCATAGGTAACCATGGGATCATGAAGGTAACTACACTACGAGATGGAGATAGCGGTTTGGAGGGGGGACTCAACAAAATGGAAGAAATGAATAAGAATGACAGCAAAAATCAGCAGACAAAATCAGAGGATCAGCGGATAAATCAATCGGAGGTTAAGATATACGACGTGTTCGCAAGAAGCGCGAAGATAACGAGGTCGCCCGTGAGAACAAGCGAGGAAAGAACAAATGCGCTTCAGACCAGCGATACCGGCGAATCGAAGATGACAAAATTGGAGCAAGCCAAAAGAATGGTGAAAGAGTTGCATGAATTTATTCAAGATAAGAATAACGTGCATAAGGACATAAAGAGGATGGTGGTCAATATTAGGGCCTGCTTAAATGATGTGAAACGGGAAACAGCTGACAAGAAGGAGAAAACAGACGGAGATGCCGAAGTGCTAGCTACCCCACTCTCCTCAAAGAGAAAACAAACGCCGGAGGTTACGCCCACAGCAACAAACGCGGCGAAAAGGAGCAAAAAAGACAAGAAAAATAACGAAAGGACCACAAGGAGACCAGATACACAAACACCGAAGCCTAGTCCTAATGAGTGGAGAGAGGTGAGAAACAAAAAGAAGGAGAAAAAAAAAGAGAAGCCGAAGCTTAAAAAACTGAGACCGAAGGCTGATGCTCTGATAGTAGCGGCGGAAGAAGGAACAACGTACGCTGAAATCCTCAAAAAAATAAAGGACGACCAAACTCTCAAGGACCTGGGCGAAAACGTCTCGAGAATAAGACGAACGCAGAAGGGTGAAATGTTGTTTGAACTTAAGAAGGGCCCAGAGATTAAAAGTGCAGATTATAAAGATCTAGTCAAGAGATCACTGGGCGAGTCAGCAAAAGTGAGAGCGGTGTCCCACATGACCACGATCGAATGTAGATATATGGACGAGATCACGACAAGCGAAGACCTTCGAAAAGCTCTGAAAGAGCAAGGTAATATAAATGACGAGATAGAGTCAATGACGATCCGTATGAGGAAAGCGAGAGACGAACTCCAAACGGCGGAAATAAAACTCCCGGTGGACGCAGCGATAAAGATTTTGAAAATCGGAAAGGTAAAGGTGGGCTGGACCGTATGCCCGATAAGGGTAACCCAGCAGTTAGAAAGGTGCTTCAAGTGCATGAATTTTGGACACCAGGCAAGGAATTGTAGGGGAGAGGATAGATCCAACCTGTGCAGGAGATGTGGGGGAGAGAACCACCTAGCCAAAGATTGCACGAACCCGCCGAAATGTCTGCTGTGTACGTCAGAAAATGACCACGTGACTGGTGGAGCGAGATGTCCAGTCTTTAAACAGGCGCTTAAATCTAAAACAGGACAAGAATGGAAGTGATACAAATAAATCTAAATCATTGTGACATGGCACAACAACTTCTGTGGCAAGCCTCAGCGGAACAAAAATGTGACGTAGCGATTATTTCAGAACCGTACCGTGTATATAGAAACAACGGTAAATGGGCTGCTGACAGAGCCGAGATGGCCGCAATATTGACAACGGGCAAGTACCCCATACAAGAAGTTGTATCAGACGCTCACGAAGGATTCGTGATAGCGAAAATTGATGGAGTGTATATTGCCAGCTGCTATGCACCACCAAGATGGACGATTCTGCAGTTTGAACGAATGTTAGATTTACTCACAGGAGAACTGACGGGACTCAACCCAGTTCACATTGGAGGTGATTTTAACGCATGGGCAGTTGAGTGGGGTAGTAGATTCACAAATGATAGAGGCTTCAGTCTGCAAGAAGCGCTAGCTAGATTAAATGTGGTTCTGGCAAACGTGGGAAATGCAACTACATTCCGCAAGAATGGGCGAGAGTCGATTATTGACGTGACATTCTGCAGTCCAGTACTAGTTCCAAGTCTGAACTGGAGAGTCGACGAAAGTTACACACACAGCGATCACCAGGCATTGAGGTACACCGTGAAAAAGTGTACAGAGGCAACAAGACAGATGACTCATAGAAGAGAGCGAAGATGGAGAACCGGAAATTTCGATCAAGAAGTTTTTAAGGAATATCTCCAATCAAAAGACGATCACGAAGAGAAATCTGCAGAAGAATTGACGAAAGAAATGGTGAATGCATGTGACGCGGCGATGCCAAGAAGGATGGAACCGAGGAATGGGCGAAAACCGGCATTTTGGTGGAACGACGAAATAAGACTTTTGCGAACAACTTGTTTTAAGACAAGAAGGAGGATGCAAAGGGCCAGAAACGAGAATGTTAGAATAGAGAGGTCCGAAGAACATCGTAATGCAAAACTAGCACTGAAGCGAGCAATCCGGGCGAGTAAGAGGGATTGTTGGAAGAAACTGTGCCAAGAGGCAGACACGAACCCGTGGGGCAAAGTGTTCAGAACAGTAATGACGATGATGAAAGGTACATTGGGGCCAAAAGAAAAGTGCCCGGATAGGCTAGGTGTCATAGTGAGAGAGCTCTTCCCACAACACGAACAGATCACATGGCCACAAACTCCTTATGACGATGAAGCGGAAGACAGACTTGAACGGTCGATCACTGTAGAAGAGATCCAGATGGCTGCACAAAAGCCAAAAAATAACAAAGCGCCAGGACCAGATGGAATCCCCAATATAGCTCTGAAGACAGCAGCATGCGCAAAGCCTAACATGCTCAGATTGACAATGCAGAAGTGCCTCGACGACGGATATTTTCCTCAAATATGGAAGAAACAGAAGCTGGTCTTAATACCAAAACCAGGGAAACCGCCAGACAAGCCATCATCATATAGACCTATATGCTTGTTGGACGGGTTGGGAAAAATGCTGGAAACCGCGATCCTGAATAGACTAAGAAAACACACGGAGGGCGAGCACGGACTGTCGGACGAACAATTCGGATTTCGAAAAGGGAGATCGGCGATTGAGGCCATTAAAAAAGTCATAGAGACCACCGACAAGGCGCGGAAGCAAAAAATACGGGGTAACCGCTTCTGTGCTATAACGACGATAGACGTTAGAAATGCCTTTAATAGCGCAAGCTGGATAGAGATAGCCAAGGCGCTACATGTCATGAGAGTCCCCGATTACCTCTGTAGGATACTGAAAAGCTATTTCGAGCGACGAGTACTAACGTACGATACTAATGAAGGGAAAAAGACAGTCGACATCACAGCTGGAGTACCACAGGGATCCATATTAGGACCAACGCTGTGGAATGTTATGTATGACACAGCGCTGAGGCTGAAACTGCCAAGATGTGCTAAGACGATTGCTTTTGCCGACGACTTGATCCTCACGGTATCCGGAACGTCGAAGATGGAGGTAGAGGTGGTTACGATGGAGACGCTAGAAACTGTCGAAAACTGGATGACAACGGCGGGGCTGAGGCTGGCCCACCAAAAAACTGAGATCATGCTAGTAAGTAACTGCAGAAAAACCGAACGAATCATTTTGAACATTGACGGGGAGGAAATCACATCCCCTCGCCAATTAAAA
>CM055406.1:67562790-67580201 GCA_029228625.1 Pseudolycoriella hygida
GACGTGGCAGCAAGTGGCAATGGACCGAAAAAAGTGGCGATCTATGGGGGAGGCCTACATCCAGCAGTGGATATAAAAGGCTAAGGAAGAAGAAGAAGAAGTAGCAAGGTGCAGTGAGATCCAGTAAAAGGCGGTGAGGTGCTGAAAGGTGTAGTGACGTGTAGTGAGGTGCACTGAGGTATTGTGCAGTGAGGTGCACCAAGGTGTAGTGACGTGTAGTGAGGTGCTGTGAGGTGTAGTGTAGTGAGGTGCAGCAAGGTGTAGTGAGGTGGGGTGAGGTGTAGTGATATTTTGGATTTTATATTATAGAAGAGAAGAGATATTTCCCGATGAATGAATCAATCGGAACGAAAGCGTTGAACTATTATTCAAATTTAATTTATTTCTCATAAATAACCACTAAAAAAATGGGTTTGAGCTATTCCCCCTCATTCCCCTACAGTGATTTTTTCAATGACGGCCCTGGTATGTCAACGAAGGTCGAGGTTGTTATGACTTACCGCAACAATTCAGCCCTCAATGACATCAACATATCAATTAAAATATATTTTTTTCGAATTTCGAATCGATAATGTTTCACTACGTAAACTTTTTAAATTCTGTTCACCTCCAAATTTTATTCTTATGTAAAACTGTTACAAAATGTATTTCGTACAGCCACCAATATTTTATTAAAGAAAAGCTCGGAACACAATGTTGTTGTTTTCGTTATCAAAAGGCGTAAAATTGGTATATATAAAAGATTAAATTAGAATTTATATTAGCGTTGCCGTTCTGTCGCGCAATATCTTAATATACAATAATGTATCTTCTCTTCAGAGATCCCCTCTATAACAATATATTAAAGGAAAACCGTCTATAATATGGGTAGAATTAAAGCGGAGTTCATTTTCATGCCAAGTATATCATTTTCTACGGATATGAAAAGACTTATGTCAAAGTGATAGGTTCTAAGGTGTGTATTAAGATTTTCTAATTAAAAACAATTTATAAATATTTATTAAAATTTAGCAATTTCGAGTTATTCAATGGTTAAGTTTTAAACTGTTCTTCTCGTGTTTGCATATCACAAGTATTCGCTTTTCTTGCTTTTAGAGCTTAATGGAAATAAGTTGAGGTAAGGAATTATTGAAAATTAAATTTTAGTGGTGGGAACTGAAACAGATGCTTTTGTAAATAAGTAAATGACGAAACGCTGATCGTAATGCATATGTTTCATGCGAATTCGTATGAAATAACAAGAATTACTTCTCCTTGAATGGTAAGTTTATTGATCAAATTATGCAGTCACACAGTAATCGTTAATGTGTACAAGGCAAAACTCTAAACACTTTAAAGTATTCTATTATAGTCTACGCGTTGCTAAACTAAGGAATTAAATAAAGAAAAATAATTAAATTAAAAACCGTAAGAACCTATATTGAGTTTAAGGCAGTGCTTCATGCCGATTGAAAGGGCGAGGGCGTGATATAGCTCGCCGCACCTTAGGCAGTGCCTTTTTTTTGCATCAGGTACAGTCCCGCACGGACTTTTCTAAATATACTATCCCAAATAACACAGAATACACTTTTTAATGTGGCTGCCCACTGTATGTACATTAAATGTGCAAAATTCAATGTTGTTGAGAATATGTACATAAAATGTACAAAAAATGTGCCTATATTCCGATGTACATAAAAAGCACAAACTCGAAATTATTTTACTAGATAAAAAGTACATTTTTCGCACATTTTATGTGCATGATAAGGTGTACAATATTCCTATCACATTTAATGTACCAAAAATGCGCTTGTGATGTACTTTCTATAATTTAACACTTTATACAAATTTAACACACCAACACATAAGTATCCGGTGGCACAATTGGTAAAGCAGTCGACTCATAATCCCGAGCGCCTTGAGTTCGAGCCCGCAAATGGCAGAAATTTTTCTAATAAAAAAATGAGAGCTTGGCATAAAAAAATGTAGATGGAGGACGTAGCGATCATCCGAATAAGAAAAACCGAAATGGAAAAGTGGGAAAATAAAATTAAATTTTCCTTTCTTTTCTTAAATAACATTATATGTACATGAAATGTGCTAGTAATTCAGACTAAAAAGTACATTAAAGGTACATTAGTTGTGTATTCAAAGTGTTTTAAATGTACATTAGATGTACTTGTAATTCACATTTAATGTACATTAATGCACTTCACGTTCCAAAGAAAAGATGTGACGGTAAGGGAGCTTTTTAATATACATTAAATGTCCTGGAATTGGAGCACATTAAATGGGATAAGCATATTTTCCGATGGCACTTTATGTACATTTCGTGGAGTCAATTGTTATCTGGGTATGACCGTAAACTAAATAAGAATTTTTTTGAATTAATGCAATCATTTCTGTCTAATAAAGTTAACTTTCTCTACGCGTGCGTAAATAAATCTATTACCTGTATCTTACGCACACAGAAAAAAAGTTCTAAGCTCTTATTTTAAAAAGAATGGTAGTGTCTAAGGCTTATTACCTATCTTCCGACAAGTACCGAAACTGCAACTCAGTCGTCTTATGGTTCCGTTTGTTTTTCAAAGGAAGAAAGTAATGGGTTAAGATAAACTCCACCAAATCATATTCGATTGATATTAATTGATTGATATTAATTTTATTGTGTACTTTTTTCAAGCCGACATGGAAAAAGAGTAGTTATGACTGCTGTCATAACCCTCCTTAAAAAACCACGAAAACGTTACAAATCATACAACTTAAAGTAGTATATCTAACACAATCACAGCATAGTAAAAAAACAAAGAAAAACACAAAAATTCAAATATTCAAATACATAAAGTAAAAAATTCAAAATATAGCGTGAGCATGTCAAAATATTGCATGAATTCAACAAACAAATTCGAGTCAAAAGAAAAAAAAATAAAACTTTAGAGCTAAAATTGTAAATAAAACATATGAAGGGACCCGAACGTATCAGAATAGATGCGGCAAACAGAGTTGACGTTACGAAAAGACTTGAACGTATTTAAGTAAATATTGCCTTACGTCCACATTACATTGTATTGGAAATTGCCGAAAGGGCAATATTGAAAAACCCGTCCGAAGAAACGATGTAAAAAAGTTTTCCCAAAGCACGAAATAAAGCACAAATATAGAAAAATGATCTCCTCAATTTTCTGTACAAAATAGCAGAAAACCATTTTTTTGGACTAGAGCCGACCTTAGTACTGACCTAGGGCCCTAAGTAGAGGCCTCGAACACATACTTCCACAGACAAAAATGTTTCCCTCAATTTGCTCTGCAACATAACAAAAAAAATTTTTTTTTGGTTAGGGCCAACCTTAGGGCCCACTTGAGCCCTAAGCAGAGTCAAAAGTTTCTTCTATAAATTGTCGGTCGTACCTAGATCTTTCAAACCAAAAAAAAGTTTTTGAAAATCGAAAAAGATTTACTTGAGTTATGTACAAAAGACCAAAAACCACTTGAACAGCCCTAGTTCATTGGCCCTTGAGCCGACAGTGCCCAGTCCAATCCTAAAAAAGATTTTTCGATTACCTTTTAGTGAAAAAAAAGTTTTTGAAAATCAGTTGAGTTTTACTCGAGTTATCGTGTTGACAGACGGACGGACGGACGGAGATTTTTAGACCCGTACGAAGAACGAATTTCGACACGGGATTAGGGGTGGGGAAGCACCGATCATGGTTTCTTAGATGACCAATCAGCAATAAAAACATATGAAGGGGCCCGTACACATAAATCAAAAAAATAAAACAACAAAAACCCTTTCAAAAGGGAAATGTGAGTCCTTGTCCCTTCTTCCAAAACAACTGATATCAATTTGGGTGACGCTGGCAGCTACGGAACGCACAAAATTCTTTTGAAATATTTTCACTTTTGATTAAAAAAATGCGTCACAATGCGCGATGTTTTGACTGGAAGAGTGAACTCTCGTTTCATTGGCGGCAAGATTAAGTTGGATGATGGCTCACGAGTTTTGCGAAAATCTTCATTGACTAGAATCACGGGTTGCGTCAATCAGTACTCACAATTTTCGCCTTTCAGCTTCGCATCCCGGCTATTCTTTATTCAACCTTGATGCAAATCACGTAGATCCATCTCTTCCGTTTCGCGAGTTCAGAAATGAGGTCCATAAGCTCGGTCTTTGATAAATTTGGCATGGTTGGATAATGTGTTTATTTAGTGCTTTCTTTTCACTACTGCCTCATATGTTTGAGGTTTCAATATCAGCTGTTCATGAAGACACGTGGCCTTTAATTGACTCGACAAACAACAGTCTCATACACATGAAAGTTCAGCCATTCGATTCCAGCATGAAAATGTGTTGTGAATAATAAATTTATCGAAAAGAATAAGATTTGGTCCTACAACTACTACACCTCCCATCGTATTTTGAATTCAGAGTAGGGTATAAAATGCTTACGCTCTTAATTGTTTGTAATGAACCAAACAGCAATAAAGATTTTCTAGTTCATTAGTCCGCTACACAACACTTTCTTTACTCCCGTTCTTTATATATTAGAACTTAGCTCTCTTCTCTCTGTCCCCTCATCTAAAAAATCATCTAAAAAAGTAAATAAATTGCATCATTAGGGAGGACTTATGATATTAAGTAGTAGCGAATACAATGTTCCAATAATAATGTAAACGACTACATGGGCAAGGGAAAACGAAAAGCAAGATTTTTTTAGTTGTTCGTGTCGTTAAGCCGAAAATAATTAACTGTGGCTTCTTTCGACGTTATTGTACACACAGAGTACCAGTAATGAGAGCGAAGACCAAGAAAATAAATGTTTCTTTTAACGACTACCAAATATAAATTTTCTTCTTTTTCGCTGTTTGAAAGGCATCCCAAGACAGCGAATTCAATTTAACTCTGTGTTAGATCCTTTTTTTTTGTGCAATTCTTAATATTTGTCGTAACTTATAATTAGGCAGACATTTTGAATAAGAGAAAAGAAGCTGAATTTTCCCGCCATTAGTCTTTCACTACCGTTTGTGAACTGATATTTTCTATAATTTTTAGACCCGTACGAAGAACGAAGTTCTTCGAAAAGGGGTCTATTGGGTTTACCACGACGTTTGTAACCAGCCCAATTTCGACCCGGAAGTAGGGGGGAGCATCGATCATTGTCCTTAGATGACCAATCAACAATAAAAAAATGTCCGTCCGTCAACACGATAACTCGAGTAAAACTCAACCGATTTTCAAAAACTTTTTTCTCCCTGAAAGGTAATCGAAAAATCTTTTATGGGCAGCTGAGCTAGGGCCGTTAGAGTTGCTTTTGACCTTTTGTACATACTACATAGCTCGAGTAAATCGTTTCCGATTTTCATAATTTTTTTTTGTTTGAAAGATCTGGGCAAAGCCGACAATTTATGGAAGCAACTTTTTTGAATTTGAGTCCTTGGATTAGCTAGGGTTTTTCAATATTGCCCTATCGACAATACCCAATACAATTTAATGTGGACGTAAGGCAATATTTACTTAAATACGTTCGAGTCTTTTCATAACATCAACTCTGTTTACCGCACCTATTCTGATACGTGCGGGTCTTTTCATATGTTTTTTCTACATTAATTGGGTACATCTAATCCGATTTTCAAAACCTTTTATTTCCTGAAAGATAATCAGAAAACTGAATTTGGGCAAAATCGGTTGAAAACTTTCAAAGTTACGGTCAAAAAAGTGGGAAAACGTGGTTTTCTGAAGGTCGGTGGAACTTTTTCACTTACATCACTGCGAAATTAGAACGGAAATTACTCTTCAAGATTTTGAATGAAAGATATAAACATCAGAAAATCACGAAAATTAAATTAGTGAAAATCTGTCGAGTCTACGCGACCCAACACCATGTCTGGTTTTTTTTCATGAATATTCCTTTGATAATGACGTTTTTTGTGCAGTGTTGTGGAGGGTGTCAAATGGCGTGTTAAGCGTAATATAGTACTCCTTTATGTACCTTAGCCTCTGTCCACCTACTCCTACATCCTATCCTACCCGTGGTGACACCTGTTATAGTGAGCAACCCGCATGAACGATCAGGTAACCAACCCTGGTGTAGTAGTGTGGGTCACTTAGCATGAGGGGGGCTGCCTTCGGGTAGTACCTAAACGGCACGTATAGGGAGGGCCGAAGGCAGCTAGGCGCTATCAAGATGGGATGGCGACTTAGTATGGTGGCGGATGATCTCAACAGCAAGAGACAACGGCAGCATACACAGCCCTAGTCAGATGGGCTACCATCACCACCTGGTGACTTCCCTACGGGTCATCCGGGGAATGAAAGTAGGTTGGGCGCTTGTTATGAATTCCCCAAAACAGCCTCGGATCGGACAGGATAAACGGCAACGACTCAAGCAACGGAAAAAGGACAACGATTTACAATTAGGAACATGGAATGTAAGATCTTTGTTGCGGCCAGGAGGATTGAGATCTCTCACAAGTGGGCTAAGAGCGGCAAAAATTGACATAACAGCTGTGCAAGAAACGAGATGGCCTGGAAAGGACACCATGACCAGTGGCGACTATAAGTTCTACTATAGTGGGAAGAGTAACGACAGTCCAAGAGAGTATGGAACAGGCTTCATGGTTCTCGGCAGAGCTAGAAACGCGATGAATGGTTTCAGTCCTGTTGACGAGCGATTGTGCTCTCTACGGATAAGAGGAAAATTTTTCAATTACACTCTTATAAACGTTTATGCGCCTACGGAGGAAAGCGACAACGAGGCGAAGGAGCTATTCTACGAGAAACTGGTGGATGTATATGATGGAGCGCCGAAACGAGATATTAAAATTGTGCTTGGAGATTTTAATGCTAAGATAGGCCGCGAAGTATTTTATCATCCCACAATCGGTAAACATAGCCTTCACGAAAACTCGAACGAAAATGGAACGCGGGTGGTTGATTTTGCAGCATCAAGAAACATGGTTGTCAGCAGTACCTATTTCCAACATAAAGACATCCACAAAGCGACATGGGTATCACCGCATAAACGAACCAAAAACCAGATTGACCATATTTTGATAGATGCGCGTCACTGTTCAAATATGTTGAATGTCAGAAGCTGTAGAGGACCGAATGTAGATTCCGATCACTACCTGGTGAGAGCGGCAGTTAGGTCTCGAATATCGGTTCAACACAATCGACAACCGGCATTGGAAAGGTGGGACGTGGAAAAACTACAGAACGAAGACATTAAACATCAATATGTTGACAGGCTGGAGACGAATATTATTGGCGGAATGGTCAGCGAACAACGAAGCGTAGACGATGCGTGGAATCAAATTAGACGGAATGTAGAGAGCGCCGCAGCAGAGGCAGTGGGAACGAGAACGGCAAATAAAAGAAATATCTGGTTTGACGATGAATGCCAGAAGGCCATGGACGACAAAAACGCAGCTCGCCTGAAAACTCTAAGTAGATTCACTCGAGCTGGCCAGGAAGAGTACCGTTCTAAAAGAAATTTCGAGAGAAAACTCTTCCGACGGAAAAAGCGACAGCGTGACAAGGAAGTTTTGTTCGAAATTGAGAAGTTTGGCAATCGGAAGGAGACTCGGAACTTTTACCGGAAAGTGAACGAATCCAGAAACGGTTACAGTCAACAACCTTTGCTGTGTAAGGACAAGCATGGATTGGTCTTAGCAGATGAGGAAAGGTGCATTGCGAGATGGGCTGAGTACTTTAAGGAACTGCTTAATCCGAACAGGCCGCTCAACCGAGACGACGAAAACAACGAATTGCCATTTCAGACTGCGCAACCATACATAGAAGAACCAACGATGCAAGAAGTTGAAGCTGAAATTTTAAAGCTCAAAAATTTCAAAGCCCCGGGGACTGACAACCTACCCGGTGAACTTTTCAAGAACGGCGGCAACGCGCTATGTATGGAGATGCACGAGCTCATCATACGCATCTGGAATGACGAGGAGTTACCGGAAGAGTGGAAGACCAGCAAGCATACTTTGTTCCATATACAAAAAAGGTGACAAATTGGAGTGTGGCAATTTTCGAGGAATCGCTCTGATGAATATTGCTTACAAGATATTTGCAAATATTCTATATCAGCGCCTTCATCCATACACGGAATCTACGATAGGTGATAAGTTTATGGCCTTGAAGAGGAAAGGTACCGACCTTGGGTTGAAGGTCAACGACGGAAAAACGGAATACATGATCATCCCACCTACGAATCGATATCGGGAAGATAACGTAACGATCGACACACACACATTCAAAATGGTCAATAAGTTCGCATACCTTGGATCAGAGCTGAACATAAACAACGACATTGCGGACGAAATAAAAAGGCGAGTAACTTTGGGCAACCGGAGTTATTACAGCCTGCTGAAAATTCTAAAGTCCAAGTCAGTAAGCCGAAATTCAAAATGCGCACTTTATAAAATTGTGATCAGACCGGTAGTTACGTACGGTTCGGAGTCGTGGTGCTGGACACAGAAAAATGAACAATCTCTGCATACGTTCGAGCGAAAGGTACTGCGTACAATATTTGGACCAGTATTTGACCGAAAACTGAACCGATGGCGCAGACGATATAATCACGAGCTCATAGAGCTTTTTGGGGAGCCCGACCTAGTCAGAACAACAAAAATAAATAGACTACGTTGGCTCGGTCACGTACAACGAATGAATGAACATCGTATTCCAAAAAAAATTCTGAAGTCCAAACCTGAAGGCAAAAGGAGTGCAGGGCGACCCAAGTCCAGGTGGAGCGACGCTGCTTTTGCCAACTTACGAACTGTGGGAGTAACCAGCTGGGAGACGTTAGCTGCAGATAGGCCCGGTTGGAGAAGCATGTTGGAGAAGGCCAAGACCCTTAATGGGTTGTAGTGCCGGTAAAGTAAGTAAGTAAGTTGTAGAGAAAACATACGAAGGGACCCGTACGTATCAGAATAGATGCGGCAAACAAAGTTGATGTTACGAAAAGACTGGAACGTATTTAAGTAAATATTGCGTTCACATTAAATTGTATTGGAAATTGCCGATAGGGCAATTTTGAAAAACAAGTCCGAAGAAACGGTGTAAAGCACAAAATTGATCTCCAAATAGACAACAACAGCAAAAAACCATTTTTTGGGCTGACCTAGGGTTCTAGGTAGAGGCCTCGGACACATACTTCCAAAGACAAAAATGTTGCAACATAGCAAAAAACAATTTTAGGACCGACACGAAGCCAACTTAAGCCCTAACCAAAGGCAAAAGTTCCTTTTATAGATTCTCGCAGGGCCGAACTGGCTCGAAAAAGCTCTTCGGGAAAAATTTGAAAAGACTTTCGAATTCGGGCGACTGTTTCGAATTAGGCTCATTATATTTTATAAACGTAACACTTTTCAAGCGGTTTCTGCAACAGGTCAAGCCCTTAGAATAATTTGTAACGAAGTTAAATTCAAATATCTATCTGTCTCATTCTCTGAGAGACTAACGTCTTCTCATTTTATGAAAAATTCACTTTGTGATAATTAATAAAGTTTATTATAGGCGTCGCAGGCAATTTTTTTTAGCTAAATGCCCCTTTGTCAGGCCCGTAGCCAGGGTCGACTGCCACGAGGGGCTCGAGCCCCCCCACCGACTTGATAAAATTATATGAAATTTTGAGAAAATTCTCTTTATTTCGCGAATTTCACATTAATACAGTTGTATTTTTGGTATAGGGTTTTCGTTAAACAGTGTCGCCGTTACAAGGTGTTTTGTGTTTGATCGGCGCCCCCCTAAATTATTTGCCGTGCCTAACACACAGAACTTTTGTTTATTTCCCAGCTTTTTAGGGCGCACACACGACTCTGCTTCGTCTTTGAAACAGAACCGACTTCAGAAATCGCGAGCGAAGCGAACGAAAAATTTTTTTCACAAAGTTTTGAAAAATTTAGTATTATTCATGGCGTTTCCATTTTTCCAAAATAATCTCATTACTTATTTTCACATAAAATTATCTTCTTCTTGGTTCGTTTAGCTCACAAAATGTGATTTAAATGTGCGAAGTTCCCCTCCGCCTAAAATATATACAGCAACGGATTTTTAAAAACAACTACTCTAAGATTTGACAATAGAATTTGTCCTTCACTTCCCATATTTTCCTGAAATCGTTCACATTATTTATAAGAAAATTTCCTAAATTTTTGCCGCAGGTTTTGTTAGCAGCTAGCATACAGCTTCTGTTATAACGTTGCAGGGAAAACAATTTTGAGTACTATTCTTATGCGAGGAAAAAAAAAAGTTTAGTTTGAGTGGGTGGTGAATGTTATATTTAAAAGTTGCGCCGCAGGCGAAAATTTTTCAAAAATTGCACAATTTGGTTTTCTATGAGAGATAAAAGAAAAGAATGATTGCGCCGCAGGCGAAAATTTCAAGTATTGAAAACGATCATCACGTCAAGATTTATAGTTTTTCGCAAAATTCGCAACATTTCAGGGGGGCTCTGAAGACGCTCAGGGGGGGCTAAGCCCCCTTGCCTCCCCCCTAGATACGGACCTGCCCTTTGCACGCAAGATTTAATTAAATGAACGAATGTTTCATCACGCATATGCGAAAATTTTTGATCCGAGCGGCGCTAGAGCATGTAGTTAAATTAAAAAATGCCGTAGGCGAAAATTTTTCAAATTCACCTCAAAAATCTCTCGGACCCCTGTCCCAGTGACTAAAATAAGGTCACTTTTCGTGTGAAGCCAAATTGCGGTCAGAGGCCCCAAATTTTCGCGAACTTGAGACAAATATGTTTTATAAGTTATCAAAACTTTACTGTTTTTCCTAAAATTACTGAAAATTATTCAGTAACGCAGAGCGAAGCGAGGAGAACGATTTTCATTGAATCAGATCAGGAGAACAAAAAAGTATTTACAGAGTTTGGTTCGGAGTCCGCATCTTTTACGCTCTTTCTTTTTTAAAATCTGGACCCGGGAGAAATAGAGAACACATTTTTCTTAGGGTAATTAAAAACGCAAGCCAAGCGAGCGAAATTTTTTCGAACTTTCTTTAAAGACTTTGGTTCTAATGACTTGAGTTTAATATACAACACTACCATTTGTGTCCTTAGTGACTTCATTCCTGTTTATAGCGCCGCCGCCGCAGATGAAATTTTATAAACTAAAGCGCCCGCTGTATGTAAGATTTTGAATAGAATAAGTAAGACATTATAGCGTCATAGGCAATAAGGGGCCATTTTCGTTGTAGTAAATATCGAAAGCTGCCGCTCTGAGGGCCCTCGGAGGTAAATGGGTACGCACTATGTTATTTACTTTAGTCCCTGCCCTGTCACCACTCTATTCAGGCCTGTATTGTATATGTTGTAGCAAATTAAATTTGTACAGCTTAGCGCCCCAGGCAAAATTTTGAATCAACTGAAACTTGTATTACTGCAGGTTCTTTATTTTCAAAATCATTTAACAAAAATATAATAGCGAAAGTACATTCCTGCCAGTCAGGAACAATACACAACTTTTTACCTAAATTGCATAATTTGGAAGGGGAATGGCCAAAATAAGTTAAAAAAACGCATACTTTCTTTTCAACAACAACACATAAACCCAAACGATTTAAATAAATGAATAAATGAATACATGAACATGAACTTCTTCAAAAGCCCATTCGGGCGAATTCCCGAGTGAGGCAAAAGGCCCTTCGGGAATGTCCCGATCTCCCAGTATGGCCAGTCCGGGCCTGATTCTCGACCATGCCTAGATCTTGTAAACAAAAAACAATTTTGAAAATCGAAAAAGATTTACTCGAGCTATGTACAAAAAACACGTACAGCCCTAACAGAGACTCGTTTGTAATGACCTAGCTAAGTCCAAGGACTCAAATCCAAAAAAGTTTCTTCCATAAATTGTCGGCCATCCCCAGATCTTTCAAACAAAAAAAATTATGAAAATCGGAAAAGATTTACGCAAGTTATGCACATAAGGCCAAAAACCACTCTAACGGCCCTAGCTCAACGGCCCTTGGGCCGATAGTGCCCAGACTCAATCCCAAACGGCAGTATCATTAAAGCTATGCATAGATTCAATCTCCGACTTCCTTGCTGAAATATATAGCGAATGTGTCAGCAATGGTTCCTACCCAGATTCATTGAAGGTCGGTAGAATAAGCTCTAGGCGCTCCCACTACTTTGAATGTTGGGAACTTTACCATTAGCCAGCACAAATTGAGCACTAATTCGGGAAACCAACTTGAGTTTGGAAAAATTTAAATTAAAGGGACTCCCCATACAAAAATGACGAAAAATGGAAAATTCAATTTTCGATCGAGTCGTTTTCGGCTCCCAGAGCAGCACAAATTCTAGGACTGCTACCATTCGACAGCACAAATTCAGGCGCAAATTAAAGACCCAATTTCCATGCTAGCACAAATTTGGGGGGTGCTGACGACATACACCTAAAAATTGCCACAAACAAACAAACAAAGGTTTACCAAATTGACTAGTTAAAAATATTCGATTTCAGTCCGTTTCCATACAAAATAGCAATATTGTTTAATTCATATCTCCGGATCTACAGAACCGATTTTAATGAGTAAAAAGACACTTCGGCCTAAAATTTTCTGTAGAATCCGGAAAAAATATTTTCCGGGGGGTACGTCGCTCGGGGGAGAAGTCAAAAAGTTCCTGTATATATGTTCCTTAGTCTACGAAAAAATTTCTTGTGAAATTTTTTGGCGTGTAAGACTTGCGTCACGGCCCCTTACTATCGTGGGGCCATGATAAACTAGGTCTCAGGGGGTACGACACAAGGGAAAATAGTCAAAGCTTAGCTGTATGGTTCCGCAGTCTACGAAAAAAAAATTCTGATTTTTTTGATCGTATGGGGACTTGCGTCACGGGCGCAATGCTACCGCACACCCATGATTTGTGGATGGTACTTGGACACTTTGCAGACTAAAGGCTTTATCTGGCGAATAGCTTTCAGTATCACCGAGCTAACTGAAATTCAGCAAGGAATCAAAGTTCAATTGACAAAAGTCGACGACATAAAGACATCATATATTCAGAAGACTCGCAGCAATGAAGAACACACGAAAATAGTTCAATCAAGATCGATTGTGTAACTTGTGACACAACCCACCTATAGTTTACAACAAGACATATAGACAAATTAATTGGCAACATAGAAGGTAGCCTTCTTAACCAAAATTACCATTTCAATGAATCTCGATTATACTTATTAGTATTGTAAACTTTACTTAGAGTACAATACACCCATAATAATCAAAGCAAACGTTATAACACCAACCGATTCGAGCCTTGCTTCATCATAACAAACACACATGCTTTGCTTGTCTCAACTTAACTTTATGTTTTGCTAGACAGATAGACGCAGTGATAACTAAATAATGTACACATGTGTTTTCGAGCGACCGCAGTCATGTATGCACAGGTTTTCTCCCCAAGTTCGAGACCCCCGCCACCGTATTATGCATAATTAATAACATCAACAGCGTACATAACACAATACATTTGGGCTTAAAGGTGAATTTCCAAAGAGGCTTTATTAACCCAATGTGTCTGACTATATGCCATGCCATCTATGAAGTGTGTTTTGTGGAAAAGGTATTTTTCGTATGGTGGATAAATGACCACTCGAAAAATATAAATAAGGCAGTTGTTAGGCAATAAACAATGATAATTTGGATTTTGGTAGTTTTGTGCATTTGTGTATGCGGATAGTGGGCGTGTCGCTTGCTATAAAAATGTTCCATTCTGTCGTTTTTCAAATAGATAACAATTTTAACAATTTTCAATAATTTCGATATTTTTGAAGAAATCGAGTAGCACGCATTAAAGCTTTTTGAATATCCTTTTTTCCGCTACGCTACGATTTCTTTCCATTCATTTGCAATTTGTCAGAATATTCGTACTTTAGTATCAGCTGCCGTGTTATGTATGTGCAGTGCATATGCTCTACCGGAAAAACCATTTTTCGGAAAACATTATGCGAAAATATAAAATGGCTCCTCTACCATATTTTCAGATGGCTAAGACTCTGCAATAATGAACTTTGAGATGAATATTATTCAACTTGTTATTGAAGTGACATGCCCTTGGTGTGAATAGAATAATGACCATTTCAAAAGGTGTTGTTCCTGGCATTTGTTACACCAAAACAGTTGTTTTGCGGATAAATTTGTGGTCTAATCCGTACTTTTCTCTGAGAACATTATTTCAACCACATTGAACTTGATGGAAAACTCTTTCCTCGTGTTCATTTCAATACCTTATCGAAATACATTGCTCCACTGAGGGCAGTATTTTTTTTATTATTGAAATTAGCCACCGTTTGGGCCCATTGTCCTGGCTATGGGTTAGATTAGACATTTCCTGTTATATGGAACTAGTCGAGACCCCCGCCCCTAGGGGCTACGCAGGCTTTATCATTTTCGCTTGTTATCTATTCAGAGAGCCAAAGCAAATAATTTTTCGTTTTAAATAATGATGCGTAATGTTGAAGGCCGACATTTCACTTCGTTGATATTACCGCTAATAATACTAAAATCGAAATGGGCGAGAAAGGCACTATAAATCAAAACGCTTTCTTTGTCGCAAAATAACTCCACTTCCCCTGTATTCCATGTTCATCGTATGCAACGTTCCCCGTATTCAACTTTCCACATATTCCAAGTTTCCCGTATTACACTTCCCCCGTATTCCAGTTCCCCCGTATTCCACTTCTCCCGTATTCCACGTGCACCGTATGCAACGTTTCCCGTATTCCACTTTTCCCGTATTCAACGTTCACCGTATTCAACGTTCACCGTATTCAACGTTCCCCGTATTACACTTCCTCCTTATTCCACTTCCCCCTTATACCACTTCCCCCGTATTCCACTTCCCCCATATTCAACTTTCCCCGTATTCAACTTTTCCCGGATTCCAAGTTCCCCGTATTCAACGTTCCCCATATTCCACTTTCACTGTATTCCAAGTTCCCTCGTATTCAACGTTCCCCGTATTACACTTCCAATGTATTCCAAGTTCTCCGCATTCAACGTTCCCCATATTCCACTTAAACCGTATTCCACGTTCACCTTATGCAACGTTCCTCGTATTCAATTTTCCCCGTATTCCACTTTCGCCGTATTCCAAATTCCGTATTGAACATTCCCCGTATTCCAAGTTCCCCGTATACCACTTCCCCCGTATTCAACTTTCCCCGTATTCAACGTTCCCCGTATTCAACGTTCCCCATATTCAACGTTCCCCATATTCCACGTTCACCGTATTCAACGTTCACCGTATTCAGCGTTGCACTTGCTACGTATTCTACTCTGACACTTTGCTAAAGAAGCCGAGGGTCTATCTCTTATACCTTGTACGCCCCGAACTTCTAAAGCCATCAAAATTCACCACATGTTCAACTGTCCGACATTTTCGAAGAAACCAACGCCGCAACTGCCATGCATATGAAAATACTTTTAAAAACTTATTTGACACAAATTTGTCCAATTTTGGTCATTTGTTACCGATACTACTAACAGAACTCTGAGACTTTGTCGAAGAAATCAACGCCGTATCTCCCATACATACGAAGATACGTTTGAAAACTGATTTGACCCAAATTTCATTCCAACACAACATCTTGACTGAAATATTCAACGTAAATACTATCTTCGATAGTGGTTGAAGTGTGGTAATCCAAGAATAATTCAAATTAAAAAAAAAAAAATAACCGAAACAAACTCTCAATTCTTTTACTTTCAAATTGTTCAAACGAAATGGCATGCATCCAATCGTACGACCTAGATTGTATAAAAGGTGAGTTGACATAGTCTGAGTATCATTCTATGGCCATCGTTGCTGATATACACTTGCGAATCGAAGCCTAATGCGCCACCCCCTCTGATTTCAGAACTTTTGTAACTGGAAGAAAATTGTTTTACCTAAGATGCTTAATGCGTCACCCTTTTCTGATTTCAGAACTTTTGTAAGCAGAAATAAAGACTTGCGTCGCACCTCCTCTGTAAGAGTTTTTTTTGCGGATATGAGTACTTTTGTAAGTAACTTTCTAGCTGCGATAGTTCTAGAGGTATGAATCATCCCTCTGGAATCTGAAAGAGGTGTTATCCTAGGATTAGGCCAGATTTTCCCAAAACCATGAAAAACGTGTTCGCTTAAATTTAATTCTCTACAACTTCGCCTTTAGAACCAACTTTCTTACTCTCATTGTTCTGGAGATTTAGGTCATCCTGCCTAGTTATGGAAGTGGCCATATACCAGGATTGGGCCATATTTCCCCAAAACCCTGAAAAACGTGTTCGCTTAAATTTAATTCTCTACAACTTCGCCTTCGGAACCAACTTTCTAACTCTCATAGTTCCGAAGATCCGCATCTACAGAACCGATTTTAATGAGTGAAAAGACACTTCGGCCTAAAATTTTCCGTAAAATCTGGGAAAAATATTTTCCGGGGGTACGTCGCGCGGGGGAAGCCATAAAGTTGCTGTATCCTTAGTCTACGAAAAAATTTCTTGTGAATTTTTTGGCGTTGAAGACTTGAGTCACGGCCCCTTCCTACCGTGGGGTCATGATTGCATTTACCTGTCTACTCTCGGATTAACGATTTGGACTAACGGCTTAGTATGCTTTGTTTAGCCACTCAGCGAAAATTTTTTTAAGAGAAAGTTTCGCTGTGAGTGATGTAAATAATTG
Source organism: Pseudolycoriella hygida (assembly GCA_029228625.1). Lineage (NCBI taxonomy): Eukaryota > Metazoa > Arthropoda > Insecta > Diptera > Sciaridae > Pseudolycoriella > Pseudolycoriella hygida. Next base: position 67,579,449 of record CM055406.1, read on the forward strand.
GACTTACCTTGCCTATTTTATTCATTCATATAAGTGCGAAAAAGTTGAGAGAACTTGATTAATATTAAATATTAATATTCTGAACTTTTCAATCATATTAATACAATTGAGCGATCGTGAAAATCTGAGCCTTTTGTGACTGTGCTGTTTTATTTAGTGCCTCCTATAAATGAACTTAATAACTGCAGTTAAATAAGTTACTGTTCATTGATTTATATTGCTTAAATAATCATTACATTATCCATGCGTGTGCATCTCAAGTAATTTTTCGCTTGTGAGGTGCACAAGGCCTGACCTCTAAGTGTTATTGAGCTTTTTGAGTTTATTTAGCTCCATTATCAGAAGTAATGCTCGATTTAGATTTAGTAGTAAAAGTTAAAAAGCTTCGCTGATTTAATGCTAACCGTTGGACTTTATTTATCGCAAAATAACAGTTTGTCACATGAGTGTACTGTAATATAAATAACTAGTCGAACCCCCGCCCCTAGGGGTTACGCAGGCTCTATCATTTTCGCGTGTTGTCTATTCAGAGAGCCATATTTTTTTCGTTTTAAATAATGATGCGTAATGTTTCAACTTCCCCCGTACTCCACTTCCTCCGTGGAACGTATGCAACGTTCCCCGTATTCCACATCCCCCGCATTCCACTTACCCCGTATTCAACGTTCATCGCATTCCAAGTTCGCCGTATTCAACTTTCCCCGAATTCTATTTCTTCGTATTCCACTCCACCGTATTCCACTTCCCCCGTCT
>CM055406.1:67603520-67617070 GCA_029228625.1 Pseudolycoriella hygida
GATTTGTCTAAGGCCTTTGACACGGTCGATCATAAGTTATTGCTGGACAAATTATCGATTGCTGGCATTAGAGGGTTGCCACTTGATCTTGTAGCTGATTTTGCCAATGATTTTTTTGATATTTAAGGTTCCTTTGAATTGTCTACATAATGGAACCTTTTTTTCCCTTTATCAGGTTGATAGTTGGACAACTATCAGGTTGATAGTTGGACAACTATCAGGTTGATAGTTGAACAACTATCAGGTTGATAGTTGGACAACAATCAGGTTGATAGTTGGACAACTATCAGGTTGATAGTTGAACAACTATCAGGTTGATAGTTGGACAACTATCAAGTTGATAGTTGGACAACTATCAAGTTGATAGTTGGACAACTATCAAGTTGATAGTTAGACAACTATCAAGTTGATAGTTAGACAACTATCAAGTTGATAGTTAGACAACTATCAAGTTGATAGTTAGACAACTATCAAATTGATAGTTAGACAACTATCAAGTTGTTGATAGTTAGACAACTATCAAGTTGATAGTTAGACAACTATCAAGTTGATAGTTAGACAACTATTAAATTGATAGTTAGACAGCTATCAAGTTGATAGTTAGACAACTATCAAGTTGATACTTAGATAAGTATCAAGTTGACAATCATCTCAGAGGAATTTGGCAGTGAGGTAGCAATGGCAATGTTGATCTTGCATTTGTTATTTTTCGACGGGTTGAAACTCTCACACATACAAAACAATCGTTATAAGAATCGGTACACGATTCCTGAGGAACTATGAGTTCTATTTTATGCAAAATATTCGATTAGAGATTATATTTTGTATGTGTGAGACTTACAACCGGTTGACAAATTACGAATTCAAAATCAACATTGCTGTTGTTAGATCACTGTCATAATCGACGATGGACAATATTGGCCTAATCGTCTGGTGTGGTAGACATTGCAGAGAAAGTAGGTTTTTAGACTCGTACGAAGTTATCGCCAGAGTCTATTAGAATTTGTTCAATTTGTTCAAACGAAATGGCATGCATCCATCGTAGGATCTGGATTGTATAAAAGGCGAGTTGACATAGTCTGAGTATCATTCTATGGCCATCGTTGCTGATATACACATGGTCTTAAGACAAGGTGTACTGATGAGTCGTAAACGACGAAATCAGCACTGTTAGTTTTTCGATTTTTGTTGAACAATTGGAAGTAGGATTAAGAATTGTGAGTGGCTTTTAAATGTTATTAGAATTGTTTTAGTCAATTAAATTGTTTTATCTCCTATTGTGACAAAGTAAGAAATAACGCCTAGGCACTTCAAAAAGATTCCCATTCGATTGATACTGGGGCAGTTGTTAGTTGATATTTTAATAGTTTGTAGCTAATTGATAATAATAGCTGATAGTTAATAATAATTTGATAGTTGACAGTTTCATAGTAGATAGTAGATTATGGTTGATTGCTGACACTCAACTATTGAGTGATTAGTCAACGATCAGGTTGATAGTCAACTACCAACTATCAAGTCGATAGTCAACTATCAAAGTGATAATGAACTATCAAGTTGATAGTCAACTATCAAGCTGATAGCTAACTATCAAGTTGATAGGCAACTATCAAGCTGATAGCTAACTATCAAGTTGATAGTCAACTATCAAGCTGATAGCTAACTATCAAGTTGATAGCTAACTATCAAGTTGATAGTCAACTATCAAACTGATAGCCAACTATTAAGTTGTCAAAAATATGAGCTATAAATGAGAAACCTCGACAAATTATTTCATCATTTATTACGCATATTTCGATCAGAAGCCATCTCCGTCATTATTATCAACAATGAAGTTGATAGTCATATATCAAGCTTATAGTCAACTATAAAAACGAAGCGGGAGTAAACATTTCTATCAGTCGAGAATCAGCTTTTGTAGGGTAAACTTCGAAAACTCAGTAAGAACTCAAAAAATGACTTCGAAAGACATTTTTGAAGAATTCAAAAAATAATAAAGAATTAGCACAACCTGATAGTTGACTAACTATAAACTTGATCTCTGACTAACTAGCAACTTGATAGTTGTCAAGTCGACTAACTAAAAACGTGATAGTTTGTATTTTATCGTCTTGTTTGTATTTTGCATTGCATAGTTGACTAACTGTCAACTTGATTGTTGACTAACTATCAACTTGATTGTTGACTATCAACTTGATTACTGTTTATCAGCTTGATTGTTGACTAACTATGAACTTGATAGAACTTAATAGAATGACTGTCTAATTGATAGTTAACACATATAGATAACACAGTTTGTAATATATGGTATCTTCGACTCGTCAATGTCTGCGTGGCAGACGAAATATATTGTCTTCGTTTAATAAATGTTAGAATCTGAAAATCGTTGTGTTTATGTTACTAACTCACTCGCTTCCGTCTTGAAGTGAGTTATCCAGGTGATAGTTAACTTTGTATCAAGTTATCCATCAAAAGTTATAAACAGTCGATAGTCTTACGAGTGCGACATTTGCGTTTGCCCAGTTTAATTATATGTCCTCAAGTAGAAAATAACTATCAAAGCTGTCATAATTGATGATCATTTATCACAGTGGATGGTCAACTATCGGAGCGGATGGTCAGCGATCAAGTGTACTATCCAACTTGATCGCTGACCATCCGCTCCGATAGTTGACTATTGGTACACAAAAATTAGTTGACTACAATAATGTGTACAATAATGGCAGGCGCGCCGACTTTCGTTTGAGCTGATGGGTGCCCAATTTATTATCACATAAATATAACCAATATAACTAATGTCCCTACTATCTAAACGCATTTTTGTCAGACCTGAAACTTCATGTCATTACGAAACATGACATCATATTCCTGAGTAATGCAATCTGTTTTGCTGCATGAAAAGGCTACCTATTGTTGATTGAAATGTAAGATAGATCGCGAGCGAAGCGAGCGACAATTTTTGAATGTTTGTGGACAAAGATGATCTTTTACACCCGACTCATTGTTTTGTGGTTTCTCTAATTTTCGAAGTCTTTATTGGTAGTTTAATTGAATAAACGACTTCACAAATGTCTTAAGTTATCAATAGTAGAATTTCTAGCATTATCAACAGCCGGACGGTTCCGCCGAATCGCCAACTGTCCTTTACGTGATACGGTGATTCATTACCGAATTTTCCAAGTACTTCGGCCACCATTTTACTTATTTTGTACGTAGGAGACTGGATGGTTGCGACTACAGGTCGCAATGGTATGTTTACGTTCGGTTGTTTTTTGTGCAACTTTCCGAGGCCGTAAACTGCCGGTGCTACACTGTTGTGTGTTTTCATGTACCTTTCCTGTTCGTCACTGATTTTGTTGTTTAATCTCCATATAGTAAGCTTCAGTCTCTACCATCGAATTTTTACTCCTATAGTAAACATTGAGGAATAGATTTGGCCATCATTTTCTACTTATGCCAGCCTTTGCTAAAATTGAAGAGAACGAATAATTTTTTGAAACGTCTTACACAAATTAGAATAAAAAAAATCTGAAAAATTTTCACAACTTGAGTTGATTTCTAAAAACAAAGAAATCTTCAAAAAATTTTAATTATTGCGCCGCAGGCGATTTTTTGTATAGTCCGGTGTGACAACCTATTGTAACCCAGGGATTCTTAGCACCCTCTGCTCGTCGTCTGGTCTGACCGTTGTCGGAGTCAGGGATCAACGAGCGGCTGGGAACTGAGGGCCGATTATTCCTGGTTGTGCTCTTCATCTTCGGGGGTGTTTTAGCCGTTAAAACACCACGCTGGCCGGTGCGGGTTGGTGAGTGATGGTAGTCCTGCTGACTCGGACTTTGCATGCTGCCGTTGTCCCTTGCTGTTGAGATCATCCGCCACCATGCTGAGGTACTATCCCATCTTGATAGCGCCTAACTGCCTTCGGCCCTCGCTCTACGTGACGTTGAGGTACTAACCGAAGACAGCCCCCCTCATCCTTCTGCTAAGTGACCCACACTAATACACCAGGGTTGGTTACCTGATCGTTCATGTGGGTTGCTCACTATGACAGGTGTCACCACGGGTAGGATAGGATGTAGGAGTAGGTGGATAGAGGCTAAGGTACATAAGGAGTACTATATTACGCATACCACACCATTCGGCAATGGACCGAAAAAAGTGGCGATCTATGGGGGAGGCCTACATCCAGCAGTGGATATAAAAGGCTAAGGAAGAAGAAGAAAGAAGAAGGCGATTTTTTAACAGTCATCCAAAAGGACAAACAATTTCGTCTGTTGAATTTGTTGAGTTGAGGTGGTGGCTAGCTTTTTTTTCAACAAAATAGAGCAAGATTCTGATGGGTGCTGAGCACCCATCAGAAATCTCTGATGGGTGCCGTGGCACCCATTGCCACCTAGAAGTCGGCGCGCCTGAATAATGGTTTTGCAAACAAACATTTTAAATAAACATTAAGGGAGTATTGTTGGAAAAACTAATTAAAAACTTTTACGAGTGCGAAGTTTTCGGGGCGAGCGAAGCGAGGTCCGTAATCGCACGAGTTTAATTATTTGTTCACGAATAGAAAATAACTATAAATTTAGTTTAGTTTAGTTTATTTCAATTCAAGTTTAGTATAAAAATAGGTCAATGCATATGCAGTATGACTGCAGAAGAAAACTCATATATAAAAAAAATTTATGTAAAAAAAACATTATACATATGCAAAGCATAGAAAAAGAAAAGCACCATTAAGCAAACACTTTTCAAAGGCGCTAAACAACTTAAAAAAAGAAATTACGTATAAAAAATTAATACAAACATAATGTAGAAAAAAAAACTTAGAAAAACAAAAATGTCAAACCAAAAATCAAGGCAAAAATTATCAAGTAACCAAATATACTATCGACTGAAAGAAAGGGAAAAGGAAAAACCGAGCGAAAAATGCAAACTTTAAAGGCCCAAAAAACGTAGTCTCATGTCCCAAAAAATATTTGAGACCATGAGACCACGCTTCCCGAACCTACACCTCTTACTCGGTAACAAAAATGCAATGCTAAGAGATCGGTCATCATACGAAAAAATTCAAGATAGAATGTGCTGTACTTAAACTGAGTATCCTTGTAGCTAGACATTACTTTTAAGTAGTGAGTCACGTAACAAGTGACTAAATCCATAAGATGACGCCCTGCGTATATCACGCGGTAACTGATTAAACAAAGTGGGACCATTATATGATAACATACGTTTCCCTATTGTTGTTTGAACTTTGGGTCTAAGCAAAAGGTCAGAATACCTGGTAAAGTGTAGATGCGACGCGGTGTTAAAGTCAATATTGTGATGACACAAGTCATTAATAGACTGGTGAACAAACTTACAAACAGCATATTTATGCAAGTTATTCACAGACAGAACAGACGGATACAATTTCGAAAATAATAGTTTCGTTTGGTATCTACACGAGACTCCATGGGCAAGTTTCAACGCCTTTCTCTGTAGGACTTCAAGTTTATTCATAAGAGATTTATTAGCGCCTCCCCACACTCCAATACAATAAGTTAGTCTGCTATGCACCAGGGAGAAATATAATTTCTTGAGTACTCCTATAGGTAACATCATCCTAAGCCGCTTCATAATACCTATCTGGCTGGATATTACATTACATAACTTGGTAATTTGGATGTTCCAATTGAGACATTCATCTAAGGTTACCCCTAAAAATTTAATTGAAGTGACCGTTGGAATAATTATATTGTCAAAAACAAATTCTTGCAAAGGAGCACTTTTGTTCGCAGGAGACCTAAAATGCATCAGTTTACAATTCCCAACATTCAATGTCAACTTATTTTCGTTAAAATATTTAAGGACAATATTCAAATCATGTTTAATTTTGCTGATGTTGGAAGTGATACTTAATGAAGCTGTGAAAAAACTAGTATCATCAGCGAATAAGATGAGCTTAGAATTAAGATGAATTTGGATAGTAAATGTTCATGATCAACTATCAAACCATTAAGTCAGTTATTAAAGTTGGATAATACACAAAAACAATTGTTTTGTAGACAAAAATTGTAAAGAAAACATTGTAGAAGTGTCGTTGGAAAAAGCAGTAAAAAACTTTTACAGTGAAATATTACAATTTGAACGCTGGGAACGTCAATAACATTGACAAGTTTATATTTCTTATATTGGCTTATTTCTATTTGTCCTTAGCTGTACGAGTGTGAAGTTTGCGGTCCGAGCGAAGCGAGGTCCGTAATCGCACGAGTTTAATTATTTGTGATATAATTGAAAAATATTGCTGTTGATATAAATGAACAGAATTTTAAAAAATCTAAATAGTCTAAATTCATGTACGCATTCTTCGGATGAACAAAGAAGTTTTGTGACCGTATGGTCATTTCCAACAAATGTCAACTTTCATACTTACTCCCTTCCCTCCAAGTTATGGTTTCATATTTTCGCTTTCACTTCGAGGTATGAAGTTTGTTATTTTCGTTGTTCTTTCGGCGCAGCTGGTAAAAAACTATTTTTACTAAATAATTGCAAAATCTCCCTCTGGCCTTCCCAAACCCTCTCCTATCAACGAAAAATTAGTCGAAATACATATTTCCGAGTAAGAATCGATTTAATTGGAAAATGCATGGAGAATGTCTCCATATGAATTTTAAATCTTATTTAATGGCTACTGTCACTGCCACCATGCGAAGACAACTATGAAATAAAATCGCAAAATATTCAATTTCATTTGTTTTACTTGATATTTAATTGAATGAAATATAGTTTAAAAAATAAATTGAGCAGCGTTCTTGTAGTAGAGTATGCTTCTCTTGATTATAATGTAAAAGTAAAGAATCAGTCAAGGGTTCTGACCCACCCAAAAGGTGGGATCTAGTGAGAATTAAAAAATCCATACGCTAAATAAATAAATCACACGAATAAAAATCTTTAGAAAATCAAAGAAAATCGCAATTATTAGGTCCGATACGCTAAATCTCACGTAAAATGTGAAGAAAGTCCCTAAAAAATCTATAAAACATCACAAAAAATCTTTGCTTTTTTAAAAAAGTCCCTCACTCGATTTTTGGGAGTCGTTTACCCCTCGTTCTTTCCTTTCAGAACAATTCATATAAAAAAGCTGTTATCAAATGTATCCGTGTGTGTATAATGTACATGCAAAAGAAATATCAGACATTGACAATAAAAAAAAAACTAAAATTTTACAACAACGGTTAAAATGTTTGATTTGGCAACGTTAAAATACGAAAATCCACTTGAAAACAAATTTATTTCTTCTACATAAGTAGTTACGAAGTTACAATATTATTTGACTCATGCTTCAGCCAAATAACCCCCTGGAAAACCCAAGACAATATGAATATTTTCCACAAGAATAGCACGTATGTTATGAAAATATTGAAACATCCCGTTTTGTTGCAAAAATACAAAAGTGGCGTTCATGTTAAAACAACATTTTACAATTTTATCACGAACTGGAATGTTGTTATATGATGGAACATTCTTCTCCTTTTTATATTGCGTCATGTATGACAACTCCTTTTTTTATTGATAAATAAGTTTAACTGATTTTCATTCATAATTCATAAAAGATTTGAAAAAGTATGTGGCGGTTTTTTCTTATTGCAATTGTTGTTTGTTTTATTTAAATTGGCGCCGTTTCTACTCAAATACTTATCTCAAAATATGCGATTTGCCAACAAACTATTTATATTAAAGAAAAATCAACCGACTGTCACTTATAATATTTTACCATTCCATTCATATCGCAACAAAAACCTTTTAAAAGGCAAAGTGTGACGCAGTTCGTCCTTTCAAAATTAATGATATCGCTTGAGCTCTATCGCTGATAATACACAAAAATTTGTTTGAATTTAATGTTATCTTTTGGCCCAAGTTTTATTATTTAATAAAAATTGCACTATTTTTTGTACAACAAAATTACGTTACGTTCAAAAATCGCGTTACAAATGCCAGGCCAAACAACGAAACCATTGTTCTGTACCTTCAGTTTTCACGCTGTAAAAATTAAACTTGTACAGGGCAAATTTAAATTTTTTCGTGTGAAAACTGGAAGTGTTCAAAAATTATTGTGCTGGTTGGTCTGGCATTTGTGACGTGATTTTTTGGACGCAACGTAATTTTGTCATACGAAAAGTAGTGAAATTTAAAAGAAAAATTCTTCGAAAAAAAACTTCACCACTGAGTTGTCCCCTTCGGCTACCCTCGGAACACTTTGTGCCACCTTCAGCTACCTACGGAAACCTTAGGAACGTTTCGTGTCAGCTTCGGCTACCTCTGGAACACTTCGTGTCACCGTCAGAACACTTCGTGTCACCTCCGGCTACCATCGGAACACTTCCTGACACCAATTTTCCTCACCGATCTATCTATATATATATGGCTAATTCCAAGTAATCTATGAATTTTCTATCTCTTTCACTCTTCAACATTGGGACTATATTTGTTTCTTTCACTCTGCAGCGTTTGAATGAGTCTTAAAAATGTAACGTGGACAGTAACGTTTTTTGTTTCATTTACTAATGGTTTACATTTAAAGCATGAAAGAGAAGCAGATAAAAATATGTGCCGTGGACAGTAATAGAAATAGCCATATACAGAATATAGCAAAAATCCAAGATGGCGTCACTATGACAGCTAGCAGCAAAGCCTATTATTTGGGAATTTTTTTATACTTTTTTGGGAAATTTTGATTTCAATCCCTCACAACGCTCATAACCGGTTGAAAACAATGATATTGTGTTACATTATCTGACACGAAAAACATTTGTTCTACCCCTTTCTTGTTGAGCGCTAGGAGGGCCTTTACGAGGGTAGCCCTAGTGCATATCTCAGCCATAGCCTTTCGCAGAAAATACAAATTAGTGATAAAATAAATTAGTGGGTCCCCTAAACTGAAATTATAAATGTTTACACAGGTAAAGCGGCGAATTCTCTTCTATTGTTTGCTGGCGCCACCTGCCGGATACATATTGAAGTTAATACTGTGATTTCCATTCATTCCCACCTTTTAATTAGCCCCTTGTACTATTTTCTTCTCATTTTATGAAGCTTCGGGACATAAAAAAATTTGAACTTTGAACCGCTGTAACTTCCAAACGGAGGTCGAGCGCTACCTACCGGTTGCTTTTTTTGTGATCTGGGGGAGGTCCCCTATCATTCCCTCCCACTCCCCCCTCGAATAGATAGGTCTCCTAAACTGAAATTATTCCAATTAGTGCATAATACAGATTGAAATTTAAAAATAAAAATTTTGCCGAGCAGACAATCCAAAATTTCGAATGTTCCACTTGTTTGGAAAGAGATGCCCTTCATCAAAAAGTTTACTCCTCAATTATTATTTGGAAATTTTTTATATTTTTTTTGGGGAATTTTTGATAAATATTGGGAGTTTTTGGGAATTTTTTAGAAAGTTTAGTGAATTTTGGGAATTTGTTCCCAAATAATAGGCTCTGGCTAGGAGCCATTTTCTCAATATCTCGTTAAATTCTCCTCAACAATATCTACTTTCGCGAAGAAACCAACTGTCTAGGTACTCTAATTCAGAAGATAGTAGAAAACCCAAGATGGCGTCACTGTGGCAGCCATTTTCTTACGATCCCAAAAAATTCTCCTCACAGATCTTTATAACTTTGCCGAAGAACTGTCTAGGTTCAGAAGATAGCAAAAAATCCAAGATGGAGCTGCTTTGACAGCTGGCAGCCATTTTCTTAAAATCTCAAAAAATTCTCCTAGCCAAACTCCATTACTTTCCCGAAGAAATCAACTTTTTAGCTATTGTGACCTCCGGAGCTAAATTTCGGAAAACTCCGAGTATTATCTGAAAAACACAAAACAAAACACACAAAATTAACCACTTTTCCACATGCCACGACATTTTCAGAGTTTTTCTTGAAAAGCAGCCTATGAAATGTTTCATTTTGGGCCGAGACTTGGAGGTCAAGTCAAGCAACGTGATGTACAAATTGCTGACGTATCTATTTGTCTCGGTTAGAGGTATTGATGGGTGATGGGTGTTGCGAATCGTATCGGAAATGATTACTGCTACCATCTGTTGAAATTCATACTAATCAATTTTACTCTAACCCTCAGAGAATTATCTCTCTCACATAGCCGTGAAATTGTTCTCCGTAACGACCGACATGATTTAACCGACTTGATAAACATATGAAGATAGAACAGTTAGATCGATATGTGCAACAGTTATAATCGAACTAAGAACCTCACATTCCATAGTACAATAAGTTGGCGTCTGCTGCGAAAAACATCCGCATAAGATTTGATGAACGTGATAAGCTCTTGAGTTAGCTTTGGGGACAATTCTCTCAGGGTTAGAGGTAGACTTGATTAGTACAAATTTCCACAGAAGGTACCAGTAATCATTTCCGTTACGATTCGCTACGCCCATCAACCGAGACAAATAGATACGTCAACAATTTGTCCATCACGTCCATCAGCATATCAAGTTGCATGCCTTGACTGACGATTGGCACTGGATGCCGAATTGTTGATCTCTCCTAATTACCTCCATAACGCAACTGTTCTAGATGTGTTAATGGCTGAGCGTCATGTCAATGACAAAATAATTCAAAGAGCTTATCTGCAAAAAACGTTCATATAGAAAGTAAGATTTAGATTAGATTAGGTTTTTGGGAGCGTCCAGTGGAAGCTGGACAAGCACCTGGATCGGTGATCCTTTGTACTTATTACTCCCGAATTCCTTTGTTTATTCGTTTAAAATATAAATACAATACAAAACAAAGGTGCTCGAGCAGGTTTGCTCATGTCAACAAAATAAATAAATAAAAACATAGATGATGGTCGCCGTCGCCGATGTCGTACTCGCTGACCCTCCAGAAGGGCTTTCAGGGTGTCAAAAACCATCGATTATGAGGAACCAAGGGGGAAACCTTCTGGTCCTAAGTAAATTAGCCAGATTGTTTATAAAAACAGAGTTAAGTATCAGTTCGGAGCTATCTAGCATTGGTTCACCCATGATAATTCTCCTAAAGAGTCTATATCTGGGACAGTTGCTAATAACGTGATACCCTGTCTCTTCCTCTAGACCGCATAAGCAATTTGGGCAGCCGATGTCGTAAAGATATTTGTTGAGACCACAATGGTTGGTAATGGCTTCGATGATTCTTTTTATATCCGGCCTGCTGAGGTTGATCAGTGTCTTGCTCACTTCAATAGATGGTTTTCTAGAGAACAATTTAGTGTGTCTTCTGCCTTCGTAGTTCTTCCATCTTCTAAAATGTTCATTTTGAAGCCAATGTTTGACCAACGCTTTTCTCGTTGAGATAGAGATTCCGAACATGGTCTCCGGACCAACGAAATCGCACGCGGCAGACAACCCGGACTGAGTTAGTTTTACCGATTTCATTGAGGTTTCCTTTGCAGTAGAGGGCAGTTCTAGACCTGATCCAGGGAGAGCTAACCGCTTGAATGGCGGACTGACTGTCTGTGCAAATGTAGATATTTTTGCCAGGAACCTTACCGATCAGTTCATCAGCACATAGCTTCGATATAGCAAAGAGTTCCGTCTGTTGTACTGATGCGTAACGACTGGTAGAAAAGCTTCTTTCTAAGTTCAGTGAGTCGCAGAAATTACCCGGCTCCTGAGAAAATCGCCCCCTTAGAACCATCCGTGAAGCACACAATGCCTTCGGTTGGGGGGAAGGCATTTCGTTCGCTAAACCAATCGTCAGCTGCGGGTATAATACACTCAAACTCCTCATCCAGGCTGTACTCTGCTCTAATCTGATCGCTCGGCATAAGTAGCCGTTCTTCCCTGATTATTTCAGTGATGGCAGAGTGGTCTTCCTCAAGAAGGGAAGACTACCATCCGTTACACCGTATGTTAAAACAAACGTTAAAAGCGACAGATTTCACGAAGAGATCTAAAGGCGGAATAACAAGAAGCGCTTCCAAAGCCGCAGTCGCGGTTGAATTTTGTACGCCTGCTATACAGAAACAGGCCAGTCGCTGAAGTTTTTCTAGTCTTTTCTTGGCGATTTCAAGTTCTACTCTTGGCCACCAAACTATGCATCCGTGGCAAAGAATAGGTCTCACCACCGCCATGAAGATCCACCATATTGCTTTGAGAGAAAGACCCCATGTCTTACCAAAAGCGTTTCTACACAGCCAGAAGATACCAATACATTTGTTAAGTTTTTCCTCTAGGTGCACGATCCATGTCAGTTTGTGATCAAGAATCACACCGAGGTACTTAACAGACGCACCTCCGTTCCGAACAGCGTAAAGCTGCCCAGGTCTGAAGCGGTTTCGGCTCTTCTGCTAAAGAAGATGATTTTGGTTTTGATTGGGTTTACCATCAGCTTATTCTCAAGACACCACCTTTCAACCATTCTGATTGCGGTTCTCATCAGGTCTCCAATTGTAGCGACGAAGTCCCCGCAAATTAGGGTAGACACGTCATCGGAGTAACCCTGGGTGAATAGACCTGAGTCATTTAGCTTTACCAATAGCGAGTCGATTACCATACACCATAGAATACCACCTTGTGGACATCCCCTAGTTACTCCGAGCTTGATGTTGGCGCCGCAGATGGTAGCTTCAACAGTTCTACAACTGAGCATCCTCACTTCCACCTAATGGCTAGATCATCGACCTCTGTCTCTATCGTTGCTTTGACGATAACCTCGAAATCTGTATTATCGAAAGCCCCCTCTATATCCATAAAACAACCTAGCGCTACCTTGCCTTTTTTTAGCATATGCTCAATCGTTTGGATCATTTGGTGTAGCGCGGTGTAGCGCGGTGTCTGTAGATTTGCCAACTTGATATGCATGTTGGTTAGCATGTAATAGGAACTTCTTCAACACTTCGTCTCGAGGTCTGACTGACGATTGGCACTGTGGTTGGGATTTCTAAGGTCCAAAGAAGAAAACATCCTGTTGTGCTGGTTCTGAATGCGGTACAGAGGTTCATTGGTAGCATAGGCTTTAATCCGTAGAGTTTCGAAGAGTAACGTATGACTTCTCATAGTGGGTTCACTCAACAAAATCTCTGAATGACACTTAAAAGTTAAATACATTTTTACTGTTCGAAGCCAATTAAGATATTTCCAAATTAGCAAAATTTCGGTGTAAAATTTGAAGTTTTTATCGTGTATTTCAATTTTGCTAAAAAAAATTAAGATTTGGGGATAACTTAATTGGCTGGGTACGTTAAAAGTTGAACTTGTCATTCTGCTTTCTCATTCTGAGTAAAAATGGAATTAACCGGCTGTAGATAGAAACCGACAGATCAGAAAAAAGTTTAGGAAATAATGAGAACAATAGAAAAATTAAAAATAAATAGAAACATAACCTAAGACCCGTACGTATCAGAATAGATGTGGCAAACAGAATAGATATGGCAAACAGAATAGATATTACAAAAAGACTCAAACGTATCTAAATATACCAATAAGCAAACAATCCAACGTTTCATGTTCTTTTATAACTGTAAGAATTTCAAAGATCCATAGAAATTACCCAAGGTAATGTCAAAGGCCCTACCGAAGTACG
>CM055406.1:67617570-67633889 GCA_029228625.1 Pseudolycoriella hygida
TCCTTGGAAGCAACTTTCTACCTCTCATAGTTCTGGAGATCTGGGTCATCCTGCCCTATTATGGAAGTAGCCATATACGAGGATTGGGTCATATTTCCTCAAAACCCTGAAACACGTGTTCGCTTAAATTTAATTCTCTAAAACTTTGCCTTTGACTGTAAATCTCCATATTGCATATTTAAGGAAATATAGACGAAAAACTGTTTTCGTATATGGCCAAGATTCTCAATTTCGTCCATTCCATTGGTCCCAGTGCCCAGACCCCTGTACCGATTCCCACAAAAATTTTTTCCCTGTTTTGTGACATTAAATGCTTTCATTTGACACCAAAATGAGGAATTTCCGTACTATACTTGCTGAGATATTTGCAAAAAAGCTTCACCGACCCTCGAAAAACCATGTTTTTGGTCACTTACTCGACCATATATCCGGAACCACTTGATCGATTTTGCTCATCTTCGAACTTGAATCATGCGAAGCATGTACCTTTCAGGGAAAAGAAAGATTAGGCTGATCGGTTGAGCCGTTTGGAAAAAAAAGTGGAGACGGACGGACAGACGGACATTCTTTTTATTGCTGATTCGTCGATTCGATTCGTCTCTAGACGATAATAAATGCATCCCCCCCACTCCCACTTTGATCTACCCCATGTTACAATAAAATTGTTTGTAGTAAACGTATAGGACCTCTTGTACTTCGTACGGGTCCAAAAATGTTATTTTCAAACCTCGATATCTTAGCTCATTTCCAACCGACTTTGATAAGGCTGGGCTCGTTGGAAGGCTGGTGCGAATTACAAGGGGAAAAACTCGAAAGAAAACTCGTATATATGGGTCCTTGTCCCAAAGGTTTTTGTATGGCGTTTTTTAAGTTTGTGGACTTCTTTTTTGGGGTGTGGGGACTGCGTCACGCCCTCCGCTACCGCTGCGGACATGATTATTTGTGCTTTAAAGATTTTCCCACACATCTGGTGAATTACATTTCTATGTAAAGCGTCCTGGTAAATTCAATCATACCCTGCTGTCCACTATTCTTTCTTTATGCAGACATACCGTCATATATGTGTACAGAGAATAGTGGAGTTTGAGATCATCGTCATATTGTAGCAGTATAAATAAAGCACTTACATGATGCCAGTATTCACAGGAAGTATGATTGAGAGATTATAATACGATATTGAGCTCGTTCCAATCAATGAAAATGGTTGAAGTTATCAGATTCTGTAATGCGAGGGGTAAGCAACTTCTAACAGTTGTTACACACTCTACAAAATATCTTTGCTTACTGACAAAAATGAACGAAATAAATAATTACCTCACAGTCCTCACAGTCTTTAGCTGCTTTTAAAAAATTTTGATAGCTCCATCTGTAGCATAACGACGTAAATCAGATATTCGAATGTGGCCATTGCTATTTTCCTAGAAGAGAAACTTATACTTTTGATTTTCTCCATAAATATCAAATGCTTTGCTCAAAGAAGGTATTGACTTGCTCCTTGATAGACTGCGATGCATTTTTAAGAGCTCGGTAGCTTTAGGATATATACCCAAGTATTGGGAAAAAGTGAGAGTCGCTTTCATCCCTAAGCCTGGCAAAACGTCCCACTGTAAGGCTAAAGGCTTCCGTAAGATTAGTCCTACGTCGTTTCTGCTCAAAGCTTTGGAGAGGCTCTTAGACTTCTACATCCGCGGCAAAGTTCTCAAGAAATTCCCGCTACATGCGAATCAGCACGCTTATCAGTTAGGAAAGTCGACTGACACCGCATTGCACCAGTTGACCCAAAAGATTGAGCATATACTTAAGAATGGTAAGGTTAAGGTTGCACTCGGTTGTTTTATGGACATAGAGGGTGCCTTTGATAATACAGATTTCGAGGTGATTACTAGGGCAGCGGCTCAAAGAGAAATGAACGATGGATAGTCAAAATGCTAAGCGGTAGAACTGTGGAGGCCACCATTTGCGGCACCAACATCAAGCTCGGAGTAACTAGGGGTTGCCCACAAGGTGGTATTCTCTCTCCTATGCTCTGGTGTATGGTGATTGACTCGCTCCTGGTAAAACTCAATGACTCAGGCATTTTCGCTCAAGGCTATTCGGATGACGTGTCCACCCTGATCTGTGGGGAATTCGTCTCCACTATTGGAGATTTGATGAGAACCGCTATGAGGGTAGTCGAAGTGTGGTGTCACAAAAATAAGCTGATGGTAAAACCAGTCAAAACCAAAATCATCTTCTTTAGCAGAAGAAAAGCCGAAACCGCTTCAGACTTGGGCAGCTTTACGCTGTTCGGAACGGAAGTTAATCTGAAAGCAAGTGTTAAGTACCTCGGAGTGACTTTTGATCACAAACTAACATGGATCGTTCACCTGGAGCAAAAACTTAACAAATGTATCGGTATCTTCTGGCTGTGTAGAAATGCTTTTGGTACGACATGGGGGCTGTCTCCTCAGGCCTTATGGTGGATTTTCACAGCGGTTGTCAGACCAATTCTTTGTCACGGTTGTATAGTCTGGTGGCCTAGAGTAGAAATCGGTACCGCCGACAACAACCGCGGCCTTGGAAGCGCTCCTAGATGTTCCACCTCTTGACCTCTTTATAAAATCTGTTGCCTACAACACCTCTGTCAATCTTTACAACATCGGCTGTTCTGATAGCCCCAAATGTCTTTGTGGTCTAAGTGACGAAACTGGCTATCACGTTATTAGTGTCTGTCCCAGATATAGACTCCTCAGGAGAAATATTATGGGTAAACCAGAGCTAAATAGCGCCGATCTGACTCTTATCTCTATGGTCATTAACAATCTGGCCGTTTTCTGAAGAAAACCAGACGGTTTCCATGAGAATGCATACGACGCAGGCCAAGATCACACAACTGACGACAACATTTTCAACATTTTCATTTAATTTTTGGATTTGAATGATTTTGTGTTTAACGTATTCTTGTAATTTTGTATTTCCGCAACTTTTATGTTTTGATTTTGTACTTTTCTTTGTTTGTTTAAATAAACGAAGGATACGGGGGTCTGGTACAAAGGATCATTGATCCAGGTGCCTGTCCGAGAAATCGGACCCCCCTAAATCGCCTTATTTATCTAATTATGTTTGAGGGCGCGTAAGCCCGCGCAATTTCGGAAATTTACACTTAAAGTTGCGACGAATAAAAACTATTTTTCTTTATTCCCTTTATTATTATTAATTTGCGCTAATGACTCTTAATGCAAGAATTTTCTCGGTTAGTTTTATCCGCGTCCACAATTCTTTGAAGATGGTATCCCACGAGGAAGAATAACTCAATTGATTATAATGGTCAGATGTAAAAATAAAAAAAGTTCTTAATGGTTAGGGGGGAACGACTTCTGAACGATTTTTTTGACGACCAAAAATTTGCACATCCATCTAGTTCCAAAAGTACCGTTAGGGATTGTTCATAAAGTATGTCACCCCCATCACACCTGTGTCACTCTAGCTTCTACTCTCCTCTCTACCCTGATTTTTCGTACCAAATATTCTTTAGGTTGTTCAATACTTTCTATACATCATGGACTAAGCTACGCTAGAACTACGTTCCTCGTTGCAATGTTACACAAAACAGCCAACACAAAGTCCAACTGTCCGGAATTGCAGAATTCCATAATACTTAAAGAACAGAGTTTTGATATGGTTAAATTTCAAAGAAAAATGTAAATTTGGGTCACACGTTTTCGAAAATACCGCATGACATAACAACCTGTCCAGAACCCCCTAGTGTCACGCAAAGCCTGAGCCAGATTCCCCCCCCCCCCGTGACATGCTTTATGAATTTCCTCTTCTTTTAAAGCGGTTTATTCATTGAGCTTACACAAAATCGATGAAGTCAGACTTTACTCTCTCAAAAATTTGACTTTATCGTTTTTGTGGAAGATGAATTTAAAATCCAAAAAACGGTACTTTTGGAATCTGTTCGATCCCAGAATTTTTTGTCGATTACTGCTCTAATTCATCAGAATCGCTCCTCCCTATTGATGGTTTCACAGAATTGTCAAGTTGTTACCATGCCATTTTGTCGATATACACTGATAGAATGGAAGTTATTGGACCCGTACGAAGTACAAAGGTCCTATACGTTTACCTTTCCGTCATTTTTTCTAAATGGATGAAACGATCACCCTAAACTTTTTTTTTCAAAAATATCTCAGCAAGTATAGCGCGGAAATTGTTCATTTTGGTATCAAATTTCATTTGATCTCACAAAACTAGAAAAAATGTTTTGTGGAAATTGGGTCAGTGCAGTGGTCTGGGCACCGGGACTAATGGAATGGACAAAATTGAGCTTCTTCGCAAAATCGTTTTTCGTCTATATTTGCTCAACTTTTAAAGAAAAGTTGTAGATAATAAAGTTATAGAGAACACGTGTTTGAGGGTAAATGACGCATTCCTGGGATATAAACACTTCTAGAATTGGGAGGGATGACCCATATCTCTAGAACTATAACAGGTAGAAACCTGCTTCCAAAGACATAGTTGTAGAGAATAAAATTTTAGGGAATAAGTGTCTCAGGGTTTTCCCGACAAATACCCCAATCACTGACATTCAGTCACTTCTAGAATCAAGAGAAATGACTCATATCTGTGGCAGTTAGAAAGTTGCTTCCAAAAGAAAAGTTGTAGAGAATAAAATTTTAGAGAACACTTGTTTCAGGGTTTTAGGGTAATAGGACCCAATCCCGGAATATATCCAGTTCTATAATTGCAGTACTTTGGCAGAATTTTCGACATTACCTTGGGTAATTTCTGTGGGACTCTGGACTTCTGATGGTTTTAAAAACTTTGTAAAAATTGGCAATTCTGATAAGTTCGCACCTATTTGCGAAATCTGTTCGGTTTGCCACATCTAATCTCTTTGCCGTTCTGATACGTACGGGTCTTTGGTTATGTTTTCTTTATTGTTTCTGTCATTTTACACTCATATGAAGGTAGACGTTTCGATATTGTGAAATTTTCATTTATGGATTTGTAAAGCCACATTAATGGGGTTTGTGGGTTTACTTTTACGGTTATAATTGTTCCCATTCCGTAGAACAATCTTGACACAATGTGACAAAGCATGGGAAAAAGTCTCATTTTAAACATTGTAGTTATACACTGCCTACCATGCAATCCTATCTCCCACCGAACTGATTTTATCCTTTTTCAAGCCAAAGGAAATGCATACTTAAAAATACTGTTACTGACTCTTAAAAACGCTTAAATTTATTTGAAGTACAAATATAGCCGTTTTTAAGATTTAAGTGAAGTAAGTAAGTGTATTTTTAAGTATTTTCTAATTGTACCGTATTCCGCAATACCCCCTGCGCAAGTGTTTTCATTTGAAATTAAAATGAAGTTAATGCGTTATCCAAAAGAGTTGAGGAAAAGTGGTCTCAAGCTATACGGATGGTATCTTGTTGTTGTCTTCTTTTTAAACACTGAAATTTGCATGCGTCCAGGTCCGTAGCCAGGACGAATTGCCAGAGGGGTGCCGGCTGCCCCCAGCCTAAGTAACGAAACCTCCAATGAATTCAGAGCCATATAAAAAGATAAAATCTGCAAATGGAGGGATTGGGGGCAGTCTTTAAAAAAATTGCGTACGGAGAGTGAAAGTTTTTCTTTACAGAGTGAATAACTTGGATAGCATGCGAAGTTTTTTAAGATTAGTCTTTGCGTCTTTATGTAATGGGCCATAAAAAGTCCGTAAGCTGTGACCGGTAAGCATTCCCTCTCTCGTCGGGCTTGTATGAAGTAGAATACGAAACATAAAAATACTTTCGTGTTCAATTTGTTGATTCGAGGCAAAGCCAATGTCAAATAATAACAAAAAAAGCCACTTTTCATTTTTCCCGATTTGCGTAATTTGTTGAAATGTACGATCACAACAAAAACCCTTTTTAAAAAGGAAATGTGACGCAAGTTCTCGTCCTTTCTTCCAAAACAACTGATATCAATTGGGGTGACGCGACGCTTACAGTCTTGAAACTTAAAAAATTCTTTTGGAATGTTTTCCATTCCATAAAGTCAAATGTTTGCATTGTGAAAGCTGAAAGAACGGAAAAACTATAACATTGGGGGTCCGGCATTTATGACGCATTTTTTTAATCAAAAATGAAAACATTCCAAAAGCGTCGCGTCACTCCAATTGATATCAGTTGTTTTGGAAGAAGGGACGAGGACTTGCGTCACATTTTGTTTTTAAATAGGGGTTTTGTTGTGATATCAGTAGTTTTAAAAGAAAAGAGAAAACAAATTTTTCCGTTGACACCAAACATCTCTCCATCCTAACACAGTCCAAAAATTTTGCTCATATTTGACCACTACTTTGAATACATTCACACACACATACAAAACATTCTTTTATATGGGCTTTATATAGCGCCTTCTAAGAGCCCTGGCGCCCAAACGACGCCGGAACCCCCCCCCCCCTTTTTTTAAATCTCAAGAAAAGTTATGGAACAGTTTTCGAGCATGAGCCAAAAAAGTCAGTTTTCATACAAATGCTTCTGGAACCCACTCACTAACTAACTAGCGTAGGTTGTTTCTATTAACTTTGGCTTCTATGAAATAGCACATTTTGCATAGGAAATGATCATTTTCTAAAGGTCATATATCCGGATCCACTGAACCAATTTTAATGAGTAAAATATCGATTTCAATCAAAATTTTACGTAGAATCCGGAAAACTTGGTTTCAGAGGGGTAAGGAAAAAAGTCAAAACTTAGCTGTATATATAGTTTCGTCGTATACGAAAAAAAATTTCTTAATTTTTTGTACGTATGTGGACCTGCGTCACGGGCGCATTGCAACCGCGCGCCCATGATTTTCTTCGTATACACTACTGCCGTGTTAAGCCAAAATTTGTGCTTAAAAGTTCTTCGCTAGGCTTTGAGTTTCTTTCGAATTCAATTCGAAAATTGGAATATTTCACTGGAATACAAAAGAAGCTCAAAGGTCTCGAAAGATTTTTATTTTCAAGAACACGAATGCGAACGTTGTTAAGGCTTAACATAGTCTGCCATTATGTACGTAAAATTGTATTTGCGTTGCAGATTTATTGGACCCGTACGAAGCACAAGAGGTCCTATACGTTTACTACAAACAATTTTATTGTAACATGGGGTAGATCGAGGTGGTAGTGGGGGGATGCATCTATTATCGTCTAAATATGACGAATCAGCAATAAAAAAAATGTCCGTCTGTCTGTCCGTCTGTCCGTCCGTCCGACTGTCCGTCTCCACTTTTTCTTCCAAACGGCTCAACCGATCAGACTAAACTTTTTTTCCCTGAAAGGTACATGCCTCCCATGATTCAAGTTCGAAGATGAGCAAAATCGATGAAGTGGTTCCGGAGATATGGTCGAGGAAGTGACCAAAAACATCAAACGCAAATATCTCAGCAAGTAAAGCACAGAAATTGCTCAATTTGATGTCAAATGAAAGCATTTGATGCCAAAAAACTGGGGAATTTTTTTTTTGTTGGAATCGGGTCAGGGGTCTGGGCACTGGGAGCCATGGAATGGGCGAAAATAAAATTTCTCTGCCCAAAATGATAAGAGATAGTTTTTTTTTCAGTATTTGCTTAAATACGCAATACAGAGATTTACTTTCAAAGGCAAAGGTGTAGAGAATTAAATTTAAGCGAACACGTGTTTCAGGGTTTTGAGGAAATATGGCCCAATCCTGGTATAGTCCTTGGATATAAGCTTTTCTAGATTTGAATGGTCTGAGACGTAGTTCGGTAGGGCCTTTGACATTACCTTGGGTAATTTCTATGGATCTTTGAAATTCTTACAGTTATAAAAGAACAGAAAACGTTGGATTGTTTGCTTATTTGTATATTTAGGTACGGTCGAGTCACTTTGCCACATCTATTCTGTTTGTCACATCTATTCTGGTCGTTGAATACAGATACGTCGTCGGCGTGAGTTGAGGTAACTGGTAAAGTGCTTTGAACGGTTCTGTAACTTTTGTAGTTGATTGAGTTTCGTTTTGGAACCACTACTGTAAATCGGCAGCATATACGCGATATGACTTTGCATTTGCAGGTAAGCAAAATAAATCTGTTTGAGTTTGTTCATCGGGATGTATCTCCCTCGCCTCCACATGAGTGGTATGAACGGACGAATCACCTTCTTGACGTGTTCAATATGTGCCTTAAATGACAGGTTTTCATCAAGAATCAAGCCAAGATACTTAAAAGTAGTCACTCGTTTAATTGTCTCGCCACTGATTAAGATGTCGAAGCCCGGAGGTTTCTTCGCTTTGCCATATGTCATGTAGCACGTCTTACCGATGTTCATCGTAAGAACGTTGCGACTAAGCCATTCATTTATGATCCGAATGTCTCTCTTCATGGATTCTTCCAGGTCTGCAGCAGTGTCGCATGCATAATACAAAGCGGTATCATCAGCCTACAGAATCAAACGTCCAAGCAACCCAAGAGTCAAAATGTCTGCCATATAGACGATGAAATGAAGTGGACTCATCTTCGACCCTTGTGCTACACCCACGGAAACACTCCGGAATTTGCTGCATTTGCCATTAATAGTAGTGGCTGTGTTGCGATTGCAAAGACACGCTTAAACTTGAGTGAAAGTCGGTAGGGGTCAACAGTGTCAAATGCACGCTTTAAGTCTATAAATATCACCGCAACGAATTTTCTTCTGTATCTGGACTGGGTAAAGTCAACAAGGTACGCAGCACCGAGGCAACACGAATGACGAATAAAACCGAATTGGTTACTTTTAAAGAAATCTAATCCGGTCAGATAAGCTATTAGTTGTGTGGTCAGCAGATGCTCAAATACTTTAGAGAGCGATGGTAGCAAAGTTAATCCTCTAAAATTCTCTATATCGAAACTTCTGAATTTGTGAATCAATTTTAGGCGACCCTTTAACAGCTCGACCGGGAAGACTGCAGTTTGAATCATCATGTTAAAGCAGAGCACAATCAAAGGAGCTATAGCGAGTGATGTTGTCTTCAAGAGGCTGATCGGGACTTTGTCTATACCGGTGGACTTCGGACGAATTCGACTTCAATTTTATTGGACAGCAACAATAAAATTTTAGAGAACACGTGTTTCTGGGCTTTAGGGAAAAACGACTTAGTCCTTGGATATAAGCTTTTCTAGATTTGAATGGTCTGAGACGTACTTCGGTAGGGCCTTTGACATTACCTTGGGTAATTTCTATGGATCTTTGAAACTCTTACAGTTATAAAAGAACAGAAAACGTTGGATTGTTTGCTTATTTGTATATTTAGGTACGTTCGAGTCACTTTGCCATATCTTCCCTGTTTGTCACATCTATTCTGATACGTACGGGCCTTTGGTTATGTTTCAAATTGCGTTTTGTTTTCGTTTTTTCTAAAAATATAAGATTACTTATACATTGTGGAAAGCGAGTAATAACCCTTCAAGTGTATATTACACACAACGCGCGAGCGATAGCGAGCAAGTGTGTGTAATATACACGCGAACGGTTATTCGAGTGTCCACAATGTGTAAGTATATAATTTTACTTTAATAGCGACGATTCGTCGAACATTAAACACAAGTATCTACTGATGGCCGAGCGAGCTGGGCACGGTAGCGCTAATTGTTTGAGATGATGTGTGGGGGCTCATTTATGATTTTTGTATTTTTTTTTACTTTTTGTATGTGACTATTTCTATTACTGTCCACGGCACATATTTTTATCTGCTTCTCTTTCATTCTTTAAGTGTAAACCATTAGTAAATGAAACAAAAAACGTTACTGTCCACATTACATTTTTGAGACTCATTCAAACGCTGCAGAGTGAAAGAGACAAATATAGTTCAAATGTTGAAGAGATAGAAAATTCATAGATTGCTTGGAATCAGTCATGTTTGTTTCAAAATATTCAAATTATCAAATTGTTGCATCTAGACTAGATAGAAGGAAGTGAAATAAAAAAAAATCGCGCATGCTTGAACCTAAATGCACACTTCATATAAATATTTATATAAAACACAACCGAAGATTATGTTACATTGAACAATGCGCGTGTGTATTCGAAAACAAAATTTCGAATTAAACACACACATGTGAGATTCCATTTACGTATATAGAAAACACATTTTATGAGAGTTTTCAATTGAATCACATTAGCTGCGATAATATAATTCGCAATTCATGTATTTAATAAGGTCATGTTGTGGTGTAGTGGTTAGCATCGTTGATTCGAATGCGGGGCGTTGTGTGTTCGATTCTCAAACGGACGTTTTTTTTGTAATTTAATATTTCTAGTCTAGCTGGTCATTTATCGCCCTAGACAGTGGAATTTATCCCTCTAGACGGATAAATACTGAGAATAATGCAATAAATTCTCATTTTCCGTCTCAAAAAGTGGCATTTAATGTGAGACGTATCGTCGCATATAAAGTAATAGTATATTATAATACAAGGGGTATAATCAAGTAATTATAGTCGAGGTCGGTAAAAGTTCGAGGGGCGTTAGCCCCGAAAATTTTTACCCACCAAGACTATAATTACGCGATGGTTCCCCTTGTATTATACGATAGTTTATCACATTTGAGCCTATAATTGCCAATTATGCACAAAACAAAAAATAACAACAAAATTAACATAAATCAAAAATTTCGTATAAAAACACTCATCGAATTTGTTCCAAAAAATTTCGTCTAGATTGATTTTTCGATTTAGTATGCGGTTGTCATGACAACACACGTTTTATTCTCATTTTTTAAAGAACCGGGTTATAATAGTGTTATTACAACCCTACTTTTAACAAGAAAGTCGACTATAATAGGCAGATTATAGCCTATTATTAGGGTAATAATTGGCTTATTATAGGCTCGAATGTGATAAAATATATAATTCGACTGACCGTCCATTTTGTAATGACAATTGCTTACTAGATTGAAACTATCTACATTGCAGTAATTTCGATATACCGTGTATTTTTATGTTTTGTGCAAAATTGGCAGGGTTATATCGCGCAATTATAGTCTCGGTGGGTAAAATTTCGAGGGGCGTTAGCCCTCGATTACTCGATATTACCCCTTGTGTTATAGAAGACTATTACAATTAAGTTTATTTTTACGTCATGTTTACATTACTACTCAGAAAAGTGTGCGATCGAAGCGAGGACAAAATTTATGATTGAAATTAACGATTGATAAGATTCTACTCTACCTTTTTCGTACTTCAGAAAAATATTTTCCTCATTCATTCTATAATTTTATAGTTCGACTGAAAGTTTCAGCGAGGGCAAGGAATTGGCTAGGGGGCAGATAGGGCGCTGCGGGTCTGTATCGGTCCTAAAACACGTTAATGTAAGGGGAAATTCAAGTTATACGTACCATCAAAAAGTCGACCCTTTTTCCCACATTCTCTGAGATACATTTTTTTGAAAAAAAAACTTCCCCTGCAAATAGACTAGTTAAATTAACTGGTTTTATGCACTTGTACAAACATCTGAGTCTAAATTTAGACGGAGACATGATTTTCGTTAGGCGTGGCTCGGAATTCACGTTAAGCATGTTGTTCTGAGTTCTACATTCTACGTTCTACTTTCTATTGAAATGTTCAATCACTAGTGGGTTATTCACCCCAGCTCGCAAGCGCTAGCAATTGAACACTTTTCTACCAATAAAACGATTTGTTTGTGGATGTTGTCCTCGTGAACTCCTCGTTCTTAATGCCATTTATTCTCATAATTTCGTTCCTTTTATACATAAATCTTTGCATTCTATGATCAGTTTCATTTAAAAAGCCTTCTTGATTATTCATTTAAATTCATATTGAAGAGTTACTTCATTGCATGAGTGATTGGTTGCCACAATTCCTGACATACTCCCACCTTGACCTTAAATAATGTCCACTATTATTGAGGTCAACCATAAAATGCTACCAAGGCGCCAATAGCCCCGGCCCCACTTCGGTCGGTCTTTGCATGCTTGAAATCCATTGTTTTCATAGTAACTGGTTTCCATCTCGTCTACCTTTGATTCGCTGATGCTGGGCCACCTCTGTCTCGCTGCGGTTTTCAAGGTGTCGGACCAGTCCACCAACCTTTTACTTCTATTGCTGCTACAAGAATACCAGACCAATTAACTAACTTCTGCCAACCACTGCTTCGCTGCATTTTCTGTGGTGTCAAACCAGTTCACCAACCTTTCACTTTCAGTTTACTTGACTTCACTTGACGATCGAACCATCGACTTCTCTTGACCATCGACTTTACCTTTCGATGAACCATCGACTTCTCTTGATCATTGTCCTCTTCATCATCGACTTTACTTGACCATCGAATTCACTTGACCATCGTCCTCTTTACTATCGACTTTACTTGACCATCGAAACATCGACTTTATTTGACCATTGAACCATCGACTTCACTTGAGTATCGAATCATCGACTTCACTTGACCATTGAACCATAGACTTTACTTGACCATCGACTTCACTTGACCATCAAACCATCGACTTCTTTCGACAATCGACTTCACTTGATCATTGAACCATCGGCTTTTCTTGACCATCGAACTATCAACTTTTCGTCGACTTCACTTGACAATCAAACCATTGACTTTTCTTGACCATCGTCCTCTTTACTGTCGACTTCACTTGACCATCGAAACATCGACTTTATTTGACCATTGAACCATCGACTTCACTTGAGTATCGAATCATCGACTTCACTTGACCATTGAACCATCGACTTCACTTGACCATCAAACCATCGACTTTATTTCGACCATCGACTTCACTTGATCATTGAACCATCGGCTTTTCTTGACCATCGAACCGTCAACTTTTCTTCGACTTCACTTTACAATCAAACCATCGGACCGTCAATTTCTATTGACCTTTGACTACACTTGGCAATCGAACCATCGACTTCTCGTGACCATCGAACCATCAATTTCTGTTGACCCTCGACTTTACTTGATAATCGAACCATCAACTTCTCTTGACAATCGCACCATCGACTTCTCGGAACTCAACTCCTAATTGTTATCTTAACTTTCTCGCTCAGATTTTGAAGAGGTGACTCCCACCATCCAATAAATCTCCTTGATCCTGGGTATTAGTTATCCGCCGATTTTTTTCCGATGCAATTAGTGACGTATATACTGCCGAATATCTGACGATATTTGATTTCTCATGTCCAATATCTCGTTGAACATCCACAAGAGTCAGGGTATGAAAATCGAAGTTTCTTGAGAGGCATCGTTGCTTGTTCCCTATCCGCACTCCGGTGAGCCGACTCCGGTAACATCCCCAGCGATAACCCAACTTCTATTTCATACCTATCTCTTTGTTCAAATTCTACATATGCGTAATTTCTTGGTTGGTTGCCACAATTCCTGACACATGTGGTCCAAAAAATGCCTGCCGGTAAAACACATTGATGGGGCAAACCGGCATTCTAAGCCCTACTAGTTTCCGCCCTAGTACATCATAGATGGTACTAGGTTTGCGTGCAATTCACACAGTAAAAAAAACGTCGGCAACGAAAGGATCTGTAAGAGAATCCATGTGAGCAAAAAGCTTACAAAAAAATTGCGGAACTAGTAAATAAAATGATCTAGCCTCTGACTCGGATGGGTTGTAACGGTTGTATTACTAAGCACATTTCTCTGTTTAAATGGTGATGGGAAAAATCGCCCAGTTGAATATCGTCCGGGACGTTATTTCACGGAGAATATTAAACGCGGAGGATAATATCGTCCGCGTCCACGGACGTTATTATTCTCCGCGTTTTTACGGAGGATAATATCGTCCGCGGACACGGACGTTATTATCCTCCGTAAAAACGCGGACGATAATAACGCCGTGGACGCGGACGTTATTATCCTCAGTGTTGTCTCTGAGGATGATTCCGTCTGTTATTTATATCCATGGAAGTATAAGACCAAGGCCTCTGCTTGGTCGTTAAAAAAAACTAGGGAGCTTGTCCTTTTACAAAATATCACAAAAACTAAGTGGCTAAGGAACTTAACCTTTTACGAAATGTCGCAAAACTTGGTGGTTAACGAATTGGCGCTTTAATTAAAGGTCACAAAAACCTAGGTGGCTATCAAAGCTAGGGAGCCATTCCTTTTACAAAATGACACAAAAACTGAGTGGCTAACGAGGCTAAGGAACTTTTCCTTTTACGAAATGTCACAAAACTAGGTGGCTAACGAAATTAGGTAATTTGCACTTTAATCAAACGTCACAAAAACATGCGGCTAGCGAAACTTGTGAGCTTTTCTTTTTACAAAATGTTACAAAAAAAAGGTAGCTAACGAAGCTAAGAAACTTTTCCTGCTACGAAATGTCGCGAAAACCTAGGTCATTAACAAAAGTAGCGAAATCTCCCTTTTATGAAATATCACGAAAACCTAGATGGGTAACAAAACTCAGAAACTTTTCTTCTTACGAATTGTCACTTGGATCCCAACTTCTTCAATAGCATGGGCAAAAAGGTTATAAAACATAAATTTGTTTCACAATATCGCAAAAAACATTTTTTGGTTATACCGACCCAGAACTCTATGAAGAGGTATCCTCTCACATTTCTTCACAAAAATAGTAAGAGCAGAGATATTCGTCTTATACGTCCATGGATACAAATAACGGACGCAATCATCCTCAGAGAAAACATCGAGGATGATAACGTCCGCGCGCACGGGCGTTATTATCGTCCGCGTTTTTACGGAGGATAATAACGTCCGTGTACGCGGACGATATTATCCTCCGTAATTTGTGCGGAGGATAATAACGTCCGTTTAAACTACGGATATTATTGTCCGTAAAAACGTGGACGATAATAACGCCCGTGGGCGCGGACGATATTATCCTCCGCGAAAATGCGGATAATAATAACGTCCGTGGACGCGGACGTTATTATCCTCCGTGAAAACACGGACGATAATAGCGTCCGTGGACGCGGACGATATTATCCTCCGTAAAAACGCGGAGAATAATAGCGTCCGTGGACGCGGACGATATTATCCTCCGTAAAAACGCGGAGAATAATAACGTCCGTGGACGCGGACGATATTATCCTCCGCGTTTAAGATTGTCCGTAAAATAACGTCCCGGACGATATTCAACTGGGCGATTTTTCCCCTCGCCCTGTTTAAATATTCAAAATCGTGGCGTACTAAAAGTGTTAATCGTTCAAAAGTATGAAAAGCTTAGAGAAAATTTCTACTTTAATTTTCACTCCACCTACAACTCCAAACGCTTGTTAAAAATGTATAACTTTGTGTACAATAATAGTTATTTGTTGTCTCGTTTGGAAAATAGTCGTTTGCCGAGTACGAAAAGTTGCATGGCGAGCTTGCGAGCCAATGCATTCGTACGAGGCAAACGACTATTTTCCAAACGACACAACATATAGTTTTGTCATAGTAGCGATCGATCGTTGAAACACTTCAACAAATTGTTGAAAATATAAATAAAAATGTTCAAAATGTTCAAACATCCAAAAAAATTTCTTTCTATGGCGACTTCATGCATCACACGCACATATGCACGTTTGTGGTGAATAATTGTAACCATACTGCTGTGCGATTTCTATGAAAATAATGTGTAAGTAATATAACATAACTTTTGCGTAGAGACGTATGTCCGGTTAGCTCGGTGGTAGCGCCGACGACTTGAGCGCGGGAGGCTGGTGGTTCGTTTCTTCATTGAGACTTTTTTTTTTAATGATGCGCAATGAGCAATATCACAATATAATTCCTAGATTTTTTTTTATTATTTTTACTTTGTAAGATGAAAAAACCAATGAATTTAAAGATCAATTTGAATTATTTGTCTAAAGGACATCGTTTAGAATAATGATAATATTTTAATAGCCGCTCACCAACATTTAATTAAATTACTGTTCCTACTGAATACGTTCAAATGGTGTATTTTTTATGATGTTCCTAAGTTTACATTGTGTTACAAGTTTGTTGATTAAACGAAAAAAAACGCCAATATAATTTTTTTTCAATTGAATGAAAACATTTCTTTCATTTATAATGGTGAAATTGGTGACTTTATGAATACACACCTACATCCATGCATAGCGTACTGTTAACGTTTATGTGAACTAAATGTATGAACGATTTAGCGTAGTGGTATCGTCTCGGTCTTGTAACCAGGAGGTCGGTGGATCGAATCTCGGTTGTGCCAATCGAATTTTTTATGTTAAGAGATTTCGCTTTAATGCGTATATTTCCGGACAGTGTCTTGCAGTGTCTTTCCCGGACAGCTACTGCAATGTGCATCAGAAATGACAACAACTTTCGAAACCAAAAACGACTGAGCAAACTCAACGTATCGAGC
>CM055406.1:67634389-67646283 GCA_029228625.1 Pseudolycoriella hygida
TTTAATTAAATTACTGTTCCTACTGAATACGTTCAAATGGTGTATTTTTTATGAGGTTCCTAAGTTTACATTGCGTTACAAGTTTGTTGATTAAACGAAAAAAACGCCAATATAATTTTTTTTCAATTGAATGAAAACATTTCTTTCATTTATAATGGTGAAATTGGTGACTTTATGAATACACACCTACATCCATGCGTAGCATACTGTTAACGTTTATGTGGAGTAAGTGTATGAACGATTTAGCGCAGTGGTATCGTCTCGGTCTTGTAACCAGCAGGTCGGTGGGTCGAATCTCGGTTGTACCAATCAAATTTTTTATGTTAAGAGATTTCGCTTTAATGCGTATATTCCCGGACAGTCTCTTGCAAAGTACACTTTCCCGGACAGCTACTGCAATCTGCATCAGAAATGACAAACTTTCGAAACCAAAAACGACTAAGCAAACTCAAAGTATCGAGCTTTATCTTTTGTCTTTTTTTTTTTAAATTTCATTGAACGCGACAGCCCAGTGCTCCAACTCTTAGTTAATATCATAGTTCAAGATGTTCATGTTCTATTCACGTTCATTCATTCTCTATGTCCATGTCCAGCCCATACAAGTAAAAGAATTTCTGTGTTCGTGTATCGGAAAACTTCTCGTTCATTCCTAGCCCGAACCTTACATATTTAACATCTCAATTCGAAAATGTAACTCAATTTTGATAAAAAAGAAACTTTTCCGTACCGAGGAACAGATGTCCCATAACGAGCTCATCTGTCGATACCATCTTCGTAATTTACTGATATTGCACTTGAAATGACCGTGATGAAATATAACGATTTGAATACTTGCAAATGCATTCTGTGTTGACTTTTATCTAAAAGGGAAAAAGAAAATCAATTTCAAGCAGAGTGTTGCTTTTATGTTTTTGTAAGTGAAATATCTTTATTAACGAAATATCTTAACGACCATTTAGCGTTGCTACGAGGAAACAATTTAAAGATAACGACCGTACAAATTGACTTACATTTTTCTGTTTTGAAAAAAAAAAGAAGAAATTGACATTCAATTCAATTAATAGAACATTATAAAAAAGTATTATTTTGTACCTCCTTATGATCCGATTTGTATTTTAATAATATGAGAAAGAGCATAACCAAAGACCCGCACGTATCAGAATAGATGTGGTAAAGTGACTCGAATGTACCTAAATATACAAATAAGCAAACAATCCAACGTTTTCTGTTGTAATGTCAAAGGCCCTACCGAAGTACGTCTCAGACCATTCAAATCTAGAAAAGCTTATATCTAAGGACTAACTCATTTTTCCCTAAAAGCCTGAAACACGTGTTCTCTAAAATTTTATTCTCTACAACTTTGCCTTTGGAAGCAACTTTCTACCTCTCATTGATTGATTGATTTTATTTAAGGGCACAAGCTTACATAAAATTACAATGAATAAAAAGTACTCCTTGTATAATTGCTCGCTTGAAGCACTTAGGCCAGCTTCATTGGGCCCATTGTGCCAAACCCAATTTTCACTATTCTATTGTTGTTGTGTGGTGATGCGGTGAAGTGATGATGGTATGATGTGCGCTATTGTGTGGTTGTGTGGTAATGATGGTAGAGGGCTGGTCAAGCCATTTGCTTCCTGTAATGTAAGAAACAACGTTAGCTACCGGTATTTCTCGAAATTCTTCCAAAGTGAGGTAGAAATCTCCTAGTCACTTAATCCTCAAGCCCACAAGGGCTGGACAGTGTAACAGGAAGTGCTTAGCTGTCTCAAGCACTTCCTACAGTTCGGGTCATTGCTGAGTCCCATCTTTTTCAGGTGGTATCTCAGCGTGTTGTGTCCTGTCAGCATTCCCACCGTCCACCTCAAGTTTCTCCTGTTAAGGCTTAGAAGATCTTTAGTAGTCTGCAAGTTTCATCCTTCCAAGAACTCTTTGGCCTGCCTGCAGGACCGCAGTCTTTCCCAAGACTTTTGATGCCTTTTGCGAGTCCGCCTCTTAATGAGTCCCATTACCAGCTCGGTGGGAATCCCATGGGCTGGTTCAGGACCTTCAGGTTCAGGTTTCGCTAGCCAGCCTTGCCAACTCGTCGGCTGTCTCGTTGCCTGGAACGCCTGAGTGACCTGGAACCCACACCAGTGACACTTCATTGTTCTCTGAAAGAGCCTCCAGTGCCACCCTGCTCTCCAGTATCGATTTAGCCGCGAACTTATAAGACGATAGCGCCTTTATCGCTGACTCGCTATCCGAGCAAATGGCGATTCGTCTGTTTGCAACCTGATTTTCCATCAGAGTTTCACAGCTCCTCCCGACCGCTTCGGCCTCCGCTTGGAACACTGTCGGGTATTTCCCAAGAGGTATTGAGATCCTGATGCTCATCTCGCTAGAGATACCTCTCATAGTTGTTGAGATTTGGGTCATTCTGCCCAATTATGGAAGTGGCCATATACCAGGATTGGGCCATATTTCACCAAAACCCTGAAACACGTTTTCGCTTAAACTTAATTCTCTACAACTTTGCCTATGACAGTAAATCTCCATATTTCATAGTTAAGGAAATATAGACGAAAAACTGTTTTCGTGTATGGCTAAGAATCTCAATTTCGTCCATTCCATTAGTCCCAGTGCCCAGACCCCTGTACCGATTCCCACAAAAATTTTTTGACATCAAATGCTTTCATTTGACACCAAAATGAGGAATTTCCGTGCTATACTTGCTGAGATATTTGCGAAAAAGTTTCATCGAACCTCGAAAATTAGTTTAGTAGCTTAGGGTGATCGGTTGAGCGGTTTGGAAAAAAAAGTGGAGACGGACGGACGGACGGATGGACATTTTTAGAAGTACGAAGTACGAAGGCCTGATGCGTTTACTACTACGTTTGTTACATTGCGAATTCGAACCCGGGAGTAAGGGGGAAACTTTTTTTGTTGCCTCCAGATGACAAATCAGCGAAAAAAAATGTCCGTCTGTCGGTTTTTTTCCTGAAAGATAGTCGAAAAACTGAGGTCAAGTTCGAAGATGAGCAAAATCGGTCGAATAGTTCCGGAGATATGGTCGAAAAGATGTCCAAAAGGTCGATGAAACTTTTTCACGCATATCTCAGCAAGTACAGCACGTAAATTGTTCAAATTAGGGTAAATGAAAGAATTAGATGTCACAAAACTGGGAAAAATATTTGTGGAAATCGGTTGAGTGGTTTGGGCACTGGAACCCACGGAATGAAAATTTTATTTCTCAGCCATATACAATACGAGATGGGTTTTCATCAACCTATGGTTTATTATAATTATGAAACACAGAGACTTACTCCCGAAGACAAAGTTGTAGAGAATTAAGTTTTAGCGAACACGTGTTTCAGGGTTTCCCCGAGAAATGTCCCAATCCTGGGTTTCAGAAACTTCTACAGTTCAGAGGGATGACTCCTATCTCTAGAACTATACTTACTTACTTACTTACTTACTTAACCGGCCCTACAACCCATTAAGGGTCTTGGCCTTATCCAACCGGACCTATCCTCAGCTAACGTCTTCCAGCTGGTTACTCCCGCAGTTCTCAGGTTGGAAAAAGCTGCATCGCACCATCTGGATTTTGGTCTGCCTGCACTTCTTTTGCCTTCCGGTTTGGTGATAAAAGTTTCTTTGGGATACGATTGTCGTCCATACGCTGCACATGACCAAGCCATCGTAGTCTGTTAATTTTTGTTGTTCTAACTATGTCCGGCTCTCCATAAAGCTGCATAAGCTCATGATTAAATCGTCTGCGCCATCTGTTCATACTTTCGTCATATACTGGTCCGAAAATTGTCCGCAGTACCTTTCTTTCGAACGTGAGCAGCGATTGTTCGTCTTTCTGAGTCATGCACCACGAGTCCGACCCATACGTAACTATTGGTCTTATCACAGATTTGTACAGTGCGCATTTAGAGTTTCTGCTTACTGATTTGGACTTTAAAATTTTTATCAGGCTGTAATAACTCCGGTTGCCAAGAGTTATCTGTCTTTTGATTTCGTCCATGATTACGTTGTCAGAATTAAGCAGAGATCCAAGATATACGAACTTGTCTACCACCGTAAATGTGTGTGTGTCAATTGTTACGCTTTTGTCGTGTTGTCGATTCGATGGGGAGACAATCATGTATTCGGTCTTTGTGTCATTAACCTTCAACCCGAGGTCGGTACCTTTTCTGTCCAAAGCCGTGAACTTTTCCTTAACAGCTTCCATGTTTCGGCCCAAGATATCCAAGTCATCAGCGAAGCCCAGCAATTGACTGGATTTGGTGAAAATGGTGCTGCTGGTGTCGATGTCCATGGTTCTCACTGCTGCTTCAAGGGTCAAATTAAAAAGCAGCGTCGCGAGCGGATCACCTTGACGTAGTCCTTCCTCAATGTCGAAAGCGTCTGACAATTTGCTTCGGATTCTTACTCGGCTGTTAGCTCCATCCATTGTCAACTTTGTTAGCGAGATTAGTTTTTTGGGAACCCCTAATTCCTCCATCACTCTCCATAACTTCCTCCTGTTGACAATGTCGTATGCTGCCTTGAAGTCTACGAACAATTGGTGTATTTCCACGTTGTACTCCTTACACTTCTCCAAGATCTGTCTAATGCTAAACAGCTGGTCCGTTGTTGAACGATCTACACGAAAACCACCTTGATATTCACCAACAGTAGATTCCATGTATGGAAGAAGGCGTTTGTATAGAATATTCGCAAATATCTTGTAGGCGATATTCAAAAGCGAAATTCCGCGATAGTTGCCACACTCCAATTTGTCGCCTTTCTTGTACAAAGGGCAGATGATGCTAGTCTTCCACTCTCCCGGCAACTCCTCGACATTCCAGATGCGCTTGATGAGCTCGTGCATCTCCATACATAATGCGTTACCACCGTGCTTGAAAAGTTCTCCAGGTATGTTGTCGGTTCCTGGGGCTTTGAAATTTTTGAGCTTTAAAATTTCATGCTCCACTTCCTGTAGCGTTGGTTCTGCAATATGTGGCTGCGCGGTCTGAAATGGTAAGTTGTTGTTGGTGTCGTTTCGGTTCGGTGGTCTGTTCGGGTTCAGCAGTTCCTTAAAGTACTCCGCCCATCGTCTGATGCACCTTTCCTCATCTGCTAAGACCAACCCATCCTTGTCCTTGCAATAAAGGTTGATGACTGTAACCTTTCCTCGATTCGTTTACTTTCCGGTAAAAATTTCACGTCTCTTTTCGATTACCAAACCTTTCAATTTCGATTAAAACTTCCTTGTCATGTTGTCGCTTTTTTCTTCGGAATAGTTTTTTCTCGAAATTTCTCTTCGAACGGTACTCTGCCATGCCAGCTCGAGTGCATCTATTTAGATTTCTCGCTCGAGCCGCATTTTTGTCATCCAGTGCTTTTCTGCATTCGTCATCGAACCAGTCATTTCTTTTCTTTCCCGTTCTCGTTCCTATCGTCTCTGCTGCGGCTTGCTCTACGTTTCGTCTAATTTGATTCCATGCATCGTCTACGTTTCGTTGTTCGCTTTCCATTCCGTCAATAATTTTCTTCTCCAAACTATCCACATATTGTCGTTTAATATTTTCGTCCTGCAGTTTCTCGACGTTCCACTTTTCCAATGCCGGCTGTCGATTGTGTGAAATCGAAACTCGAGCCCTAACAACCACCTTTACCAAGTAGTGATCTGAATCGATGTTCGGTCCCCTACAACTTTTGACATTCAAAACATTTGAACAGTGACGCCCATCTTTCAACACGTGGTCAATCTGGTTTTTGGTTCGTCCATCAGGTGATACCCATGTCGCTTTGTGGATGTCTTTATGTTCGAAATAGGTACAGCAGACAACATGTTCCTTGACGCTGCGAAATCAATTGCCAACGTTCCATTTTCGCTTGAATTTTCGTGGAGGCTATATTTACCAATAGTGGGACGGTAGTAGACCTCCGACCTACATTCAAATCCCCAAGTATGATTTTGATGTCTCGATTCGGTGCTCCATCGTACACTTTCACCAGTTTCTCGTAAAATAGCTCCTTCGCTTCATTATCTTTTTCCTCCGTTGGAGCGTAGACGTTAATAAGAGTATAATTGAAAAATTTTCCTCTTATCCGTAGAGTGCATATTCGTTCGTTGACAGGAGTGAAACCAATCACTGCGTTTCTGGCTCTACCGAAGACCATGAAGCCTGTTCCGTATCCTCTTGGGCTGTCGTTGCTCTTGCCGCTGTAATAAAACGTAAAGTCTCTACTGATCATAGAATCCTTCCCAGGCCATCTAGTTTCCTGTACTGCTGTAATGTCAAGTTTAGTCGCCCTTAGCGCACTAGTGAGTGATCTCAACCCTCCTGGCCGTAACAGAGATCTAACATTCCATGTTCCTAATTGTAAATCGTTGTCCTTTTTCCGTTGCCTAAGTCGTTGCCGTTTATCCTGTCCAATCCGAGGCTCTGTTGTTGAATTCATAACCATATCGCTTTTTTTGAGTGTGGTATGATGGCTAGCCACACGCACTACCCACTAATCCGTTTCCCCTATGACTCGTGGGCAAGTCATCAGGTAGCACTCTTAAGTTTAGCACTAAACTCCGAAGAGAATTGAGATCCCGGGGACTACGACTTGGACGTTAAAAGAGCACTTGATAGTTAGACAATTGCACGCCTGGCACATGACACGGACTACCACACTCCGCTCATATGCAATCAGGCGCTACCCTATCTAACTACCTAATCTAGAACTATGGCAGTTAGAAAGTTGCTTCCAAAGACAAAGTTGTAGAGAATTAAATTTTAAACGTACTTCGGGAGGGCTTTCTACATTACCTTGGGTAATTTTTATGAGTCATTCAAACTTTCAAACTATTCAAACGCAATATTTACTTAAATACGTTATAGTCTTTTCGTAACATCAACTATGTTTGCCACATGTATTCTGATACGTACGGGTCCCTTCATATGTTTTTTGTTGTTGATTCGTCATATTTAGACGATAATAAATGTATCCCCGCAACTCCCACCTCGATCTACCCCATGTTACATAAAAATTGTTTGTAGTAAACGTATAAGACCTTCGTACTTCGTACGGGTCCAAAAAGTATTATTTTGTACCTCCTTATGATCCGATTTGTATGTTGATAATATGAGAAAGAAAAAAGCTACCAAATAAACATCAGCCTGAACAATGCATGAGTTCAACACATACAAAACTTTTTTGGCGCCACTTTATGTTTTCACTTGTGAAAACAGCCTAGAATTGTGAAAGGAAATTTATCGCTTTCGTACAAAACATTTTCACATCACAAGTCACTAAAAAACATCAGCAAATACTCACTCACAATTTTAATATGAAGAAAACAACTTTTTGAGTGCGAATTTACGATGGAATTCTTTTCGGTTTGCATGTAATGTGATATGTTATGATGACATGCTCCATGTGACCCTTTTGATCTTGAGATTGTTATCACTGATAGTCAGAGCGATTGCTTAATCTTTCAGTGAACTGAAGGAATTTTGTGACTGCACAACAATGTTAGAAAATCCTTTTTGTATTGTACGCCCCATAACGTTTGGTAATCCCTGAATTTGCATTTTCATTTATTAACTAATGGATTTTAGCCAAATAAACGAAATAATTAAATTAGTGGTTGAGTGACGCATTACTTCAATGTGGTTCAGTGTATTCACAGCAATATTAGTGTTCTACACTCACAGAAATTTTTTTTTCAAAGTATGTCACATCCAATTTCTGTCTGAAAACACACAAGAAATTGCAAAAAAACATTTTCATTGTTTCGCATCCTATTGTTATTACATCTACTAGTTTTCATGGCGTGTAACTGTCAAATGAGTATCGTAAAATCGTAAAATTATCTGTACTTTGAAATAAGTCTGCAGGCGTCAATAACAAAACAGAGTTTAACGGCTTATGTCAAAAAACACGGTTTTTCATGACACGATGCACCAGCTGTGAAACTATTTAGTAGCTTAAGCTGCGTGTTATGAAAATTGATTTGTCATGTCGACGCACTGATGAGGTAAATGTGCATGTACGAAGTGATTAAAATCCACTATCGCGACCAATACTAAGACTCCTTAAGAGCGTGTCAGATATTTGAATAAATAAAATTTGATCTGAAAAAACATCGCATTGTATTATGCAGCCGAGTACTTTGTGATGTTTTTTCAAATCAAATTTTGACACTAAGACTCAATAATTATATATTCTGATTCAGAGAATCTATACAGGGATGTGTTATGCAAACAGTAGATGTTTCGGAATTTAAAATTGATGATCACTGCCTTGGAAATATGCTATCAAAAAACATCGCAAAACATAGAACTGTCAAAATATCTGACACGCTCTTAAGATCAACCTCGTATATTAGATTCCAATGTGATCACAAAAACAGGATTTATCCACGAATAAAGAATCTTTTTGGTTCTACAAGTCCATTTTTGAATTTTACCGATAAAATTTAGTAATGGCAGCGGTTTTCTTGGAAATAAAAAGCGGGAAAGCGTTTGCGCCCATTATAATAGTACGTGTCATTACACCATGTTTCACATGAACTTCCACATTTTTGTACCACATAATTGCAAACTCATTTCGCTCATTTTCCCGCTTCGAGGTGTACTGAATCCATTAAAATTATTATTTCGAAATACATATTGTCGGCAGCGTATTGTTAATTTTGATAAAAAATTCGACTGTATTCCTGTTTAAGCCAAATATCTGGAAATATTTGTCAAATCAGATGGAAAATATGTCATTATTTATTCAAAGTAGTGTGTACATACATCAGCCATTTTATATAGTTCGGCTATTGGACCCTATATTTTGTTGATATTAGGTGATGTAAACAGTAATAATTCGTTTTATTTTCATTGCTATTGTCCAACGAAATGTTATGGTGTCGTTATATTTTTGTTTCTCAAATAAAAAATCGTCGAATCATTTTTAACCAAAAATTATGCGAATTCTCTCTGACTATATTTATGGCGGAATTTATTCAGAACTTTGTTGAAAAAAAAAAAAACTTTTTCCATTTCGATTTCTAAATATTTTTTGTGTGTAAACACATCTATTTCTCTCATAATATACATGATGAAAATTTATTGAACACACATCGGGCAACATATGTAGATGTAGATATTCAATTCAACGATGGCGTATCGATTTTCTATTTGAAATTTATACAACCGAAAGGCCATATGTACCTTCATTTTAGCGATTGTGTTATGTGTATTGACTATTTTAAACAAACAAAAAGGGCCAAAGGTTATATTTCTTCGCTGGTATGAGATGGCAATGATTTTTCGGGTGATAGAAAAACCTATTGTGCGGAAGTTTCTTTTTTTTTCATCTCAAATATAAGTACATTTTATGTTCGGTTCGGGTGTAATGTACATACATTTGTCGATATTTTTGTGCCAAGCAAAGGAAAGAAAAAAACGTGAAAGGAGCTTTTTATGGGGCTATAGAAAGATTTAAAAGCAAAAAAGTTTCGAAGAGAAAAAAAAGCAGTGAAAGACAATCATCAAACGAACAGTTTGAATAAATTTAAATAAATCTAAAATTGGTTTATGTTTTACTGAATAGGTACGCAAAGTTGGTGAAATGGTTGTGCTGTTGTGGTATGTCCTTTATCATGAAAAAGGTATAACATTTATACCAAATATTTTCCGCCTTTTCAATTGACATAAAGTAATTTGTAAATCTTTTTGAATAAAACATCAAAATTAAATTAAAAAGTTTTTCATATGGTTCCTCGACGCTAATATCATCAAGCGAACGCTTTTTGAGTGTGAAATTATAAACATAAAATTGGAAAAAAGTACCATGGTTGCTATCCTTGCAAGCGTTTGATTTGAGTAGTCCACATATAACATAATTCAATTGTACCGTGTTCAATGTTTACGTTTTTTATGTTGTTTAATATCGTATTTGTCTTAAAATATCTACGTAAATTTAACAAACATCGTTACGTCCTTATGAATTTACAATGTTGTTTAATTACTGAGTTAGAAAGCAAGTTTTTTTTTCGAAAAATCTTTCTCGTAACGTCCAGGTAGGGCCGCAGCCAGAAGATGTGGGCCTCAGGATACAGATGAATGTCTACGATGATGCAGTCATTCCTAGGAAGACATAATCCGAAATAAAAAGTGAAAGAGGCACACGAGATTATGAAGTTATCAGCAACCAACACAATCTCAACTGAACAATTGATTGTGTTTCAAAGATCCAGAAATCCATTTAAATCTAAAAAAGATTATATCCAAGGATCGGGCTA
Source organism: Pseudolycoriella hygida (assembly GCA_029228625.1). Classification (NCBI taxonomy): domain Eukaryota; kingdom Metazoa; phylum Arthropoda; class Insecta; order Diptera; family Sciaridae; genus Pseudolycoriella; species Pseudolycoriella hygida. The sequence goes on from CM055406.1 coordinate 67,644,648, forward strand.
TTTTCTCCTAAAACCTTGAAACACGTGTTCGCTCAAATTTAATTCTCTACAACTTCGCCTTTGGAACCATCTTTCTATTTCTCATAGTTCTACAGATAACAGCCCATTGCCCAATTCTGGAAGTGGCCATATACCAGGTACCTTTCAGGGAAAAAAAGTCTAGGGCGATCGGTTGAGCGGTTTGAAAGAAAAAAGTGGAGACGGACGGATGGACATTTTTTTTATTGTTGATTCGTCATATTTAGACGATAATAAATGTATCCCCCAAACTCCCACCTCGATCTACCCCATGTTACATTAACATTGTTTGTAGTAAACGTATAGGACCTTTGTACTTCGTACGGGTCCAAAAAATTCAACATCGAAAATAGGGTGATGAAGGCTTAGACGTCAAATGTGCATAACAACGACCTTGACAAAAATTACGTATGAGCTTTAGGGAGGGGGTGTCCCAAACTTAATAACAAAATTTGGTTACTCTCAAATGCGAATAAATGATTACATTTGCATGCTTGCTAACAAAAAATGTCACTCGAAAAGCACTTCGGCTCTTGTCGATGTGACGTAAATAACTATTTTTTAGTCCTACTTGCGCAGTGTCGTTTCAGAGGTAATGAAAAGATTTATCTGTAAAAAATGGAGTATGCGCTTGAGTTGGCTAATTTGGTTAGACTTTAAGTGCCAATAAAAATGAAAATTATAGTTTCAAGGTTCACACGAAACGTTGTTGTTGTGATGAAAAATTACGTGAATCACAAAGGGACGACGTATTAAAACTCAGCCAGTGCGATTGCAGCTATTGCCTTCGGCGTATACGTCGGCTTTCGCACTATCTGTATCTATATGTACTAGTCGCCCCTAGGGGCTACCCAGGCTTTATCATTTTCGCTTGTTGTCTATTCAGAGAGCCGAAGCAAATCATTTTTCGTCTTAAATAATGATACGAAATGTTTCATGACGTTATACCACTTCGTTGGTATTACCACTAATAATACTAAAATCGAAGTGGGCGAGAAGGGCACTATGAATCAAAATACTTTCTTTGCCGCAAAATAACTTCATCTCCCCCGTATTCCACTTCCTCCATATTCCACGTTCACCGTATGCAAGATTCCCCGTATTCAACTTTCCCCGTATTCCACGTTCACCGTATGCAACGTTCACAGTATTCAACGTTCACCGTATTCAACGTGCACCGTATTCCAAGTTCCCCGTATTCCACTTCCCCCTTATTCCACGTTCCCCGCATTCCACGTTCCCCATATTCCACTTCCCCCGTATTTCACTTCCCCCTTATTCCACTTCCCCGTATTCCTCCTCTCCCGTATTCCACGTTCACCGTATTCAGTTTTCCCCGTATTCAACTTTGCCCGTATTCAACGTTCACCGTATTCAACGTTCACCGTATTCAACGTTCACCGTATTCCACTTCCTCTGTATTCCACTTCGCACGTATTCCACGTTCTGCGTATACAACGTTCCCCGTATTCAACTTTTCCCGGATTCCAAGTTCCCCGTATTCTACGCAAGGCTGCCATGCTATTGAAAAAAAATAGCGTCGCTATCGCTATCGCTATTCAAAATTCAATAGCGATAGCGTCGCTATCGCTATAGCGAAATAGCGATAGCGATAGCG
>CM055406.1:67659247-67671526 GCA_029228625.1 Pseudolycoriella hygida
TCCAGACCACGTTGTGGATGGCTGAATCAACGGATCTGCCTGCCACATATGCGTGTTGCTTACTATTTAATGGTTTCCGTCTCAACGGATCATCTCTAGTATATCTATCCAGAATTCTTTCCATTACCTTTAGCAAAGAAGACGTTAGACGGATTGGTCTGTACGCTTCAGCTTTGGCATATGAATTCTTCCCTAATTTGGGTATAAAAACCACTTTCACTTCTTGCCAATTTTGTGGCAAATAAGATAGAGCTAAGCTTGCTCTAAGCATACTAATCAAATAAGGCATCACAATTTCTATCGATTCTTGAATGAAGATTGGTAGAATTTGATCATACCCTGGAGATTTGAAAGGCTTGAAGGTCAAAATTGCGCACTTGATCCTTTCCTACAAATCCTTTCAAAATCTTTCTTCCAAAATATAAAAACTTCCGAAACTCTTCAAAATCTTCCATTTTAATTTCCCGTTACGCTCAATTCTTCTCCCAAATTCAGTAGAGTCTAAACATTTCAACTTCAATTTCCTTTCAAAATTTCTTCCCGAATGTTGGGAAGGCAACACTGTAATTCAGCAAATTCTTTTCTCTCACACATTACCTACTTCACATAGATTCGATTCCCGGAACCAGATTGTCACCTTAATTATTATATTCAAATTACGAAAACCAAAAAGTATCTTTTTTCGATTTCTAAATTTAAATTTAAATTTTTCTCGGTCATCTGACCAGTAAATTAGTCAGCGTGTGTTGCGTTTATAAAGTAGAAAGCTGAGATCCTTTATCAAGGTAAAGAAACTGTGAATTTAACGTAAAACGTGAAAGAAATTTAGTTTTTTGTATTTCAATTGTTTAGATCATTCGCTTAGCTCATATCATCGTAAATTGCTTCTTTAGCCGTCGTAGGATTCGTTAGCTAAAGCAATTTCTATGAGTAAGACTGACCTGAAATTAATTGATTGTGGTTACTAAAATTTACATAATCTTCATAGTTATAGTACACTAGAACACACGTAAGAGCACACGCTGATCTAAAGGGTTTATAAATCATCTTGTAGTACGCTAGAAGACTAAAAGTAAGCAAACTGTTTCATCATGAAACCGAATTATATTGTAATGCAAAATTGTAATTCCCTCTAGGAAAATTAAAGCTCTCTCTTTACTAACATCGATAGATGCCTTTTATTCGAGTGCTATACATTTCGATCAAGCTAGCAGTGCTACGAAGAGCCAAAGGTTGCGGCTGCAACACCGAACCTTCGTCAAAATAGATTCCCTAGTCAAGGTTTTGCTCAATACAAAAACTTTGTTTTCACTTTCAATAACTCTCTATTTACTTTCAATTTTTAAAACAATAACATTTCTATTTCCCTTACCTCAATTCGTGCAATAAAATTCAAACCGTGAAACCGTGAGACTGTGTAATAATAATAATAATCTGCCTTAACAACCCATCATTATTTACTAGTTTCGCTACTTTTTGTGGTTCTACTATTTGAGATCCTTTCATTACCGGAAAGTTTTTTTTTTTGCGACTGTGTAACCAATTCCAAAATCAAACTAAAATTTTTCCTTCTTTTCCCTTTTGAAACTAACAACTCATTTTCCACTTTGAATAACTATTTTGACACTAAAAACCCGCTCTCCTGGAGGTGACTCAAACAAGATTCAAAATTGATTCACGCATGCCCAGGTGAATTAATCAAAAAATCACAAGTTTCCCATAAGTAAGGAGACTAAACCTTTCCAAAGCAACAACACATTTAACCAACCTCAGGGACCATCTCTCAAAACTATTCAAATGTACTGAGTGACACTTTCTCAAAAGCAATCCTTTACAATATTTATAATTATCTTCATAAATCTAACGAATTCCTTCTTCTTCAAAACAAATTGCAACGGTCCAAACTTTAAAACGTACAAATCCACGATGTCTGAGACATCCATCCCAATTCCTAGTCCATCCATTCCTAGTCCAATCTCAGTCTTGGCGGTAGGCAATTCAACAAATTCCTCAAACAGCTTTTTAATGGCCGAAATTCCAAAATATAAGAATTCACTATTTCTAATACATCCAATTCCAGTCAAATATATTTCAACGGCCGAAAGTCACAAATAACAAAAATTCACGATGTCTAACACACCCATTCCTAGCCAGATATAAGGCTTCGTGGTAGGCAATTCGATTAGTTCCTCAAACAGTTTCCTCAACGGCCAACATTTTAAAATGTAAAAATTTACGATTCCCAGCCAAGTCTCAGCCGACGACTTTTTGATGGCGAAATTTCCACAATTGTTAACTTGAGAACAAATAATTGAAATCATTCAATAAAATTGGAAATTTTGGAAATTTTTTAGAAATTTTAGAAATGGAATTTTTCAAAAATAGGCCCTGATTGCCACCCAGGGTGGAATACTCTCCCCGCTACTGTTGTGTATGGTCGTGGACTCCCTCATCAGGAGGTTGAACAACGAGAGAATTTTCGCCCAAGGGTATTCGGAAGACTTGACGATTTTGGTCATAGTGAAGTTCGAGAGCACGTTAGGCGAAAGGATGAGATACTTGCTGAAGTTAGTGGAGGAATGGTGCTGAAATAATGGCCTTTGGATAACACCGTACAAGACGGACATAGTTCTCTTCAGCAGGAGAACGTCGGGTCATGAACTTGTAGGGAAACTAAGGTTGTCCAATAAAGACATTGTTCCCGGAGCGAGGGTAAAATATATGGGAGTCATTTCCGATTCCAAGTTAAAATGTATCGAGCACGTACGGTTTCGGGATATGGGAAAATCAAGAAGATTATGCCTAGGGACCGAATGAAACCGGAGACAGATGTCATGCAACGCTTTGAAGTCTTTGTATCCAGCAGGTTGGAATGGCTGGAAGGCTGACCAAGCTGCTTACCAGATGAAGGAACTGTAAGTTTCACTGACGCTTCTAAAACTGCAGAGGGCGCGGAAGCCGGAGTATTCTCTATGGAATCATCGGTGGATAGATGGTATCACCTAGGGAGATTCGCCGATGTCATTCAGGCTGAGACTTCCGCTACGCTGATGGGAGTGGGAGAAGCAGTCTCGATAGAGGAATGTGGAGAAAATGTTACAATCTGCTCTGACGGAAAGCGATGATTAGGGCGCTCATGTCGCCAGTCGTGACATCCAAGCTAATAAAAGAGTTGAGGGAAGCCCTGAACCAATTGGGACTGAAAAATCGAGTAACTCTGGCGTGGAGGGCAATGAGAGAACAGATGAGCTGGCGAGGAAGGGCTCGGCGACATCAAGTTGCGGGCCAGAGCGTCTTATACCTATACCACACTCGGCGTGTGTGAAAGCGGTGAAGAGTTGGGTGAGGTAACTATTGGTGTGATGGAGGAATGTACACTGTACACGAAGTGCTTCTTCCCGGCGCACGATGGGAAATGGGCTAGAGAATCGCTAAACATGGACAGGGAACACATCAAGAGGGTGGTGGGTGCGATCACTGGGCACTGTCGATAGCAAGCATCTGGCTAAAATGGGGCTCTCTAATGATCCCAACTGCATCTGCGGCCTGGGTGAGGAGACGGGCGTTCATGTTAAATGTGAATGCCCGAAGTTCTCCCCATTGAGGCTTAAGATTCTAGGAAGTCATGTGTTCCAACCCGCAACAGTGATCAACATGAGACTTGTCGCTCTGGATAGAATCTGGGAGGTTTCCAAGATTACCAAATTACCATAATGAACGGATATCGAAACAAAAGATCGCTAGATCACGGACTCATCAAGGTCCGACCCAAACTGATAAATCTAAAAAATCTACAATTGTCAAAACTGTCGTACCCCCTGAGACCTAGTTTTTCGGATTCAACGTAAAATTTTGATTGAAATCGACATTTTACTCATTAAAGTCGGTCCAGTGGATCCGAAGATATGACCTTCAGAAAATCGTCTTTTTCCATACTTAATATGCTACTTCATAGAAGCCAAAGTTAATGGAAACATCCTACGTTAGTTAGTGGGTTAGTTAGTTAGTTCCAGAGCCGTTTGTATGAAAACCGACTTTTTTGGCTCCAACTCGAAAACGGCTCGATAACTTTTCTTGAAATTTTGCAGGGACCTTCGGGTGGGCATTCCACACCATGTGAGATTTTAAAAAAGGGAGTACCGGCCTCGTTTGGGCGCCAGGGCTCTTAGAAGGCGTCACATAAAGCCCATATAAAAGAATGCTTTGTATGTGTGTGTGAGTGTATTCAAAGTATGGGTCAAATATAAACAAAATTTTTGGACTGTGTTACGATGGAGATAGATGTTTGGTGTCAAAGGAAAAGTTGATAGGTTGGGTGTGTCAGGGTGACCAACAAAATGCCCGACGGTGGTATGGGACGGACTAAGGGGGAAAATAAATTTTTTTATGTATCTTTCGCCCAAAATGTGCCGTTTTTCGCACTGAAAACTAGACCTAATTTGACGTTTTTTGATCAAAATTCGAAGTCGACTAATAAAACCAACGTTCAAACTGGACTAATATAATTTTACTTGTCAGGTTTCATTCATAAGTTGCCGTTTCTCAATGATTGCTTCATGAAATGTTCAAGTTCATTTCGAGAATATTGAAGAGTATAATTTTACCAATCTCGCACAATATGACCGACATGTAGTACGTGGTGCATACATAACTATTTTTGATTTTTTTTTTGGTTGGAGATAGATGTTTGGTGTCAAAGGAAAAGTTATTGGGTTGAGTGTGTAGTGTGTCATACACACTCAACCCAATAACTTTTCCTTTGACACCAAACATCTATCTCAAAACAAAAAAAATTCAAAAATAGTTATGTATGCACCACGTACTAAATGTGGGTCATAACCAACAAAATGGCCGACACGACGGTGTAATGGGACGGACTTAGGGGGAAAATGAATTTTTTTTTGAGTTGGAGATAGATGTTTGCTGTCAAAGGAAAAGTTGTTGGGTTGGGTGTGTAGTGTGTCCGGGTGACCAACAAAATGACCGACGGTGATATGGGACTGATTTAGGGACAAAATTGATTTGTTTTAAAATTTTTTTTTGTTGAAGATAGATGTTTCGTGTCAAAGGAAATTTTTTTTCGACGAAAATTTTTTTCGCCGAAAAGTTTTTTCGTCGGAAATTTTCGCCGGTAAATTTTTTTTCGCTGCAATTTTTTTTTTCGCTGAAACTATTTTTTCGCATTAAATTTTTTTTCGCCGTAAGTTTCGCCGAATTTTTTTCAAGCTAAATTTGTTTTCGGTGAAAAATGTTTTTTGCTGAAAATTTGTTTTTCTCTGAATTTTTTTTTTTCGCTGAAACATTTTTTTTGTTCAAAATATTTGAATAGTGAAATATTGCAAAAGAATTTTTGCGTTCCGAAGCTGTAAGCGTCACCCAAATTGATATCAGTTGTTTTGGAAGAAGAGACGAGGACTTGCGTCACGTTTCCCTTTTAAAAAGGGTTTTTGTTGTGATTTTGATTTGCGTTTTAACAAGAAATTATTTAAATAATGGATATATTCAAAATATTCAAACATAACCAAAGACCCGTACGTATCAGAATAGATGTGACAAACAGAATAGATGTGACAAAGTGACTCGAACGTACCTCAATATACAAATAAGCAAACAATCCAACGTTTTCTGTTCTTTTATAACTGTAAGAATTTTAAAGATCCATAGAAATTACCCACGGTTATGTCAAAGGCCCTACCGAAGTACGTCTCAGACCATTCAAATCTAGAAAAGCTTATATCCAAGGACTAAGTCAATTTTCCCCAAAACCCTGAAACACGTGTTCACTTAAATTTAATTTTCTACAACTTCACCTTTGGAACTAACTTTCTAACTCTCATAGTTCTGGAGATCTGGGTCATCCAGCCCAATTATGGAAGTGGTCATATACCAGGATTGGGCCATATTTCCCCAAAACCCTGAATCACGTGTTCGCTTAAATTTAATTCTCTACAACTTCGCCTTTGGAACCAACTTTCTAACTCTCATTGTTCTGCAGATCTGGGTCATCCTGCCCAATTATGGAAGTGGCCATATACCAGGATTGAGCCATATTTCCCCAAAACCCTGAAACACGTGTTCGCTTAAATGTAATTCTCAACAACTTTGCCTTTGACAGTAAATCTCCATATTGCATAGTTAAGGTATATGGCCAAGAATCTCAATTTTGTCCATTCCATTGGTCCCAGTGCCCAGACCCCTGTACCGATTACACAAAAAAATTTTCCCAGTTTTGTGACATCAAATGCTTTCATTTGACACCAAAATGAGGAATTTCCGTTCTATAATTGCTGAGATATTTGCGAAAAAGCTTCACCGACCTTCGAAAAACCATGTTTTTGGTCACTTCCTCGACCATTTCTCCGGAACCACTTTATCGATTTTGCTCAGCTTTGAACTTGAATCATGGGTGATCGGGTGATCGGTTGAGCCGTTTGGAAAAAAAAGTGGAGACGGACGGACAGACAGACGGACAGACGGACATTTTTTTTATTACTGATTCATCATCTCTAGACGATAATATTTATTTATTTATTTGATCAATAAACAGACCTTACGGTCCAATAACATATTAATCATTACTAAACATACAATTTTCGTTTCTAATTTACATTTCAATTTCACAATTCAAGCTTCAATTTCTATTTGACAGTCAAGGTAGTAGCGTATTCCGTACCGAGTTTTTAAAAGATTCAAACGATTTATTAAAAATGTTAACTTGAAAGAAGTACTCGTCATGGTGGTCCTGCATTCTGTGTAATGGTTCATTTTGCACGATGTTGCTGGTGTACTTCGGAGTGTAAAAGACGGGATTATCCTTCCTTGTGACCCGGCCATGAGTGTAGTATGTTAATGACTGATGCAACTTTGTGTCCATACGGTTATGAATTATCTTGTACAGGATTATCTCATCATTCATCAACCTTCTCGACTTTAATGACGTAATTTTTAAGTTTTTGAGTCTATCCTTATATTCAGATTTATGCATATGGAATTTGTGGTAGAACATCCTGGTAAATTTGCGCTGTACCCTTTCGACGATATCATTATGTTTGTTATAAAGAGGACTCCACACAGCAGCACAATATTCTAGTCGACTTCTCACCAAAGAGTTGAACAGCGTCATCATGCTTTCTGATTTTTTGAAGAACCTGCCACACCGGAAAACAAATCCTAGCATTTGATAGGCTTTACGGGTCATTACGTTAATATGTTCAGCGAAAGATAGTTTGCTATCAATTATGACGCCTAGGTCACGTTTAGATTCGACTCTAGGAACAATTTCTCCACCAATCCGATATTGGTGAGCGAGCCGATTGCTTTCACTTTTTCGAGTAATGGACATAATTGCACACTTATTGGCGTTTAGACCCAACTTGTTGGTACCACACCATTCATGCAGACGATCGATTTCTGATTGGAATAAGATGCAGTCATTACTAGATACTATTTTTCGAATCAATTTCAGGTCATCCGCAAAAGCAAAGGTGTCATTGAAGGCTGACAGGAGGTCGTTAATATACAAAATGAACAAAAACGGTCCCAAAATTGATCCCTGCGGTACCCCTGACATTGGAGTGATACGTTTTGATCTTCCTCCGCCAATCACTACGATCTGTGAACGATTTGATAAGTACGAATCAAACCACCGAATCAAAGATTTACTAAAGCCAAAAAGAGCCAGTTTTTTCAGCCGATGATGTACTATCCGATCAAATGCTTTTGAAAAATCCGTGTATAACACATCAACTTGACCACCATTTGCCATTGCTTTAGATACAGATGTGACAAACTCCATTAGATTCGTTTGCGTTGACCTTTTTGAAAAAAACCCGTGTTGGGAGAAATGAATTTTACCTTTGGTTTTGTCAAAAAGCACATTAAACATAAGCCTTTCGAAAATTTTTGAGATTGCACATAAGATCGAAACTGCCCTATAGTTAGTGACGTCATTCCTGTCTCCCTCTTTGAAGACCGGCGAAATGAAGCCCAACTTCCATCTATCAGGAAAGACACTTTCCTTCAGTGATTTGTTGAATAGAATAGACAACGGAATGGCTAATGACTCTGCGAGTTCTTTATAAAACATCATTGGGACACCATCAGGATTGACACCTTATTAACATCAAATCTTTTCAGCACTCTTTGAACATCAGATGGGGAAAACGTAATATCATTACATTCTCTCTCGCCCAACGACTCATACAACGCATTTATCTCGTCACTACGGTTTTCCTCACCGTCCAATTGATAGACAGTGCTGAAGAAATTTGCGAACAGATCACAGATTGACACTCTATCATTGCTAACTTTATCCCCGAATCTCATACTGTTGGCCAGAGCGTTCGTCTTCTTCAACGACTTGGTAAATGAGAAAAAGCACTTGGTGTTCGATTTGAGCTTGCTTTCACAGTCGTCGACATAATTCGAGAAGCACACCTTAATCTCATTTTTCACTTGCTTCCGCAATTTCGAAAAATGACTCCTGTGGAATACGCTACCATCTTTATTCAACCTTAACTTGGCATTAGCTTTTTTCTTAATGAGCTTAATGAGCCTTGGAGTAAAATACACGGGATAATCCCTCTTGGAACTGTACATCTTAGGAATAGCATCAATAAAAGATTCTATAATCTCATAAAACCGATTTACCGCACCATTCGCGTCCTGCCCACTCAGTTCAATATCCCATTCCACGTTCAACAATTGCTGATTAAGCGTAGGATAATCAGCTTTGTAAAAATTAGCCTTCGGCTCTCTCTCCTCACGCAAATATTTCAACAGACTCAGATCAATACTAACGTTTAATGCTGGGTGGTAAGAGTCTTCCGAAACTAGTGGCTCACTGCATCTTGTGACTTCTATCTTACTAGTGAGGACAAGATCTAACGTTCTATTGAGACTGTTTCGCACGTTGCAGAATTGATTCAGATTACACAGAGCATTCAGATTCAGCATCTCATGCGGAATGCGCTTATTTACTTTAGTTTGACTATTTATCCTTGCTTCGCGTAAACCATCAGCCGTATACCATTCGATGCTATCGCTAAGATTGTAGTCACCGAACAGAACGAAACGATCATTCACATTTGCTGAGGTAATAACGTCACTAATCTTTTTAAAATGAACCTCGTAATTCGGAAAATCACTTCCATCCTCTATATATCTTACATTAATATTGGTTCTGAAGCCATTTTCGTGGACAACCGAAATCCAAATGTCTTCTTTGCCTAGCTCCCATTGACGCATTCGCATTGATGACAACTCACTTCTAATGGCAATCAGACATCCAGCACCCCTGGACATTCCAGTTTCCTGTTTGTTACGATCCACTCTAAATACTACATACCGATTATCGAAAAACTCTGAATCATAAAAGCATTCATTAAGCCAGGTCTCACTTAGCAAAACAACATCATAAGAATTAGCGATGAGTTCAGTAAAAAATCTTTTACTCTTTGTTCGCATACCACGAATGTTCTGATAATAAATCTTTAGCTTTGACATTTGACTCTTAGTCTTCACACTCGTGTTCAATATTCGGATAAGGAAGAAAAACAAAGTGAGATAAACAAATGTCTACAAAAGTATGAATGAATTTTGTTGGGTGATCTTACGTTTTGGTTTTTCGTTTAACATTCACCCTTCTGTAGATTTTGTTTTTTCGTGATCGATTGGTGAATTAATACAATATAGTTTGATCTTACGTTCGGTCTTACGTTTTTAACTCACCTATAAATTTTCGATAAAATTCTTTGGTTTTTACAGTTCGGTTTTACGATTCAAATATAGAAATTTTTGTTTTGTTTCATTCGTTTAATAACTCAAAATAACCTGCTAATAAGCAGTGGGAATTGATAAAGGAAAAGTAAGTTCTAATTAGCTTCGTATTAGTAACACATTCGAGATAACCAATGGAATTAGCAACTGTACATTACCTGTATTTCAGATGATTCGACTATTCGCATCATTGAATGATTCCTTAAGGTTTGAATGCATGAGAGTTGAGGTTATGTTATTCATCAAATTTTGTTCATGTGTTTTAATTACAAATTATTTACTTAATGTCCTGTACTTCAACTGATCGAAATGAAATAAACACTTGCAAACACTTCTAGAATAAGTTCAAAATCTCAAACATTGATTTAGATTTAGAATTTAATTCAATTTTGCGATGATAATAATATATGTGCGTGCGTATATTCTTCTTCTTCTTCAAAATAGATGCATCCCCCCCTCTCACCTCGATCTACCCCATGTTACAATAAAATTGTTTGTAGTAAACGCATAGGACCTTTGTACTTCGTACGGGTCCAAACATGCAAGAAACACGTACATATCAGAGTAGATATGGCAAACAGAATTGATGTTGCAAAAAGATTCGAATATATCTAAATAAATACTGCCCTAACTCTTAACTTAAGTGTATGAAATTACGTCCACTTTAAATTGGATTGGAAATTGCCGAAAGGGCAATATTGAAAAACCCATCGGAAGAAAAAAATATTATTAAAAACGAAATGCAAAACATGGAAATATTCAAATTTAATTTATTGCAATTCCAATAATTCTGCGTAGAGCATCAACATAAAACATAATTACAAAATCACTCACAGTAAAATAAGAAAAACTCAATAAAATTGACAACACGTAAAAGTAATATTTATACCTAACCTTTTCCTTATAAGCTAAGCCTATCCATCTTCGAGTGGAAGGTAAATAATAAAAATGAGCAACACACAGAAAAAAATTATATTTTCTGATCACGTAATAACATTTATCGAGTTAAGAAATTCTCTTACTTCATTCTTCTCTACGCAGCAACTAAGTCATATACAATACCGACTTATATACTGGGAAGGTATGAGAATAAAAAAAATTGGGCCACCATATCGACGCTATATTACTAAAGTTATTTTCATTCAATGCGAATATTTCAAGATGGAATATGTATAACAAATATCGCTAAGAATTCCAATAATAAAAGATAGAAAAAATTGAGTTTGATGTAGAGGACGATAAAAGATATTATAAGGACTCAGAATGAAGCACAGTCATTCAAAAAGAGCTGTGCGTCGCCGCAAACGACGTCCACATAACTCCACACCGGAAAAATAAAATGTGATACACGACGGAAATTCCATGTCGCCAACGCTCCTTTGCGCTGATTTGCGACGCCTGGTAGATAACCAAATCTGATTTTGCAACAGCATATTTCTTTTGACCATCGCACAGTTCTACATACATGGCATTTATACGTTAGCTGCAAGAAAATAAACCCGGAATACTTACGATATAGGAAATAATATGCATAAGAAGAGATCAAATTTCGGGATTAACTTTTTTGTCTATTTTCGTATTGAGAGGGTTTGGGAAAAATATTCTACATTTTTATAAATTGTAATTGAATTATTATACACAGGAAAATTACTGTTATCTATTTTACTTATTAAAAATTTACGATATTGTTTCGCATAACTATGCAGATAAGATGGCCACATTTTTCTTTAGTTGTTCATTAAATAAATTTTCAAATATTGAAACAAAAGATCACAAAATCATTATTCTTCAAACGAAAATTTTCTTTGTTTGTGATTACGCTTGCTACCAGTACGTTTCCCTATCAAGCGTCAACGTCTTTAAGCTCATGATAGTATATTATATCACTTGGACCAAAAAGATATGACTTCGCTCCGCTCCATCCTTGGACGTTTTCAACACCGTGGTCAAAATCATATCTTTTTGGTCCGAGTAATATATATATTTTATGTTCAAGCGGAGCAAAAAGTCACATTCCCAACAAACCACAACATCAAACTTGAATTTAAAATTTGTGTACTGATCATAGTATGCTGCTCACATTTTTATTTTTCAATCAGTTGCAAATTGTGGCTATTTACAACAAATTAATCGGTCAAAAACACACATTTACCATACGCAACAAGAAAAAAATCAAATGGATCTACGCTTCAAAATTCGATGTAAATCATTGTATGAATGAAGAGACGAATTGTTAAACCACTGGACTAATATGCGGCAGGTCGGTGAAGTATTTAAAATCTTGGTCGGCACAAATTAATTTTTCATGCCTCGGGGCCAAAATCGAAGGAAATTGTATAAATTTCTCTCGATTTTGGACCTCTGCATGAAAAATTTTTTGTGTATCTGTTTTGGACGACTCATTTTAGGCACTTTCGCATGTAGACCTCGCTTTGCTCGGTCTACAACACGCGAAATTGCCTAAAATCAGTCGTCAAAAACAGATACACAAATAACTATTTT
>CM055406.1:67677286-67716097 GCA_029228625.1 Pseudolycoriella hygida
AAATCTAGAAAAGCTTATATCCAATGACTTACTCGTTTTTCCCTAAAACCCAGAAACACGTGTTATCTAAAATTTTATTGTCTACAACTTTGTCCTTGGAAGCAACTTTCTACCTCTCATAGTTCTGGAGATTCGGGTCATCCTGCCCAATTATGGAAGAGGCCATATACCAGTATTGGGCCATATTTCCCCAAAACCCTGAAACACGTGTTCGTTTAAATTTAATTCTCTACAACTTTGCCTTTGACAGTAAATCTCCATATTGCATAGTTAAGGAAATATAGACGAACGAAAAACTGTTTTTGTACATGGCCAAGAATCTCAATTTCGTCCATTCCATTGGTCCCAGTGTCCAGACCCCTGTACCGATTCCCACAAAAATTTTTTCGCAGTTTTGTGACAACAAATGCTTTCATTTGACACCAAAATGAGGAATGTCCGTGCTATACTTGCTGAGATATTTGCGAAAAAGCTTCACCGACCTTCGAAAAACTATGTTTTTGGTCACTTCATCGACCATATCTCCAGAACCACTTCATCGATTTTGCTCATCTTCGAAAAAAAGTTTACGCTGATCGGTTGAGCCGTTTGGAAAAAAAGTGGAGACGGACGGACAGACGGACAGACGGACAGACGGACGGACGGACATTTTTTTTATTGCTGATTTGTCATCTCTAGACGATAATAGACGCATCCCCCCACTCCCACCTCGATCTACCCCATGTTACAATAAAATTGTTTGTAGTAAACGTATAGGACCTCTTGTACTTCGTACGGGTCCAAAAACAACTTTCTAATATAATTTCAGATTAATCGCGAATTGTGAAGAAAATAGTACGTGGCGGCATCTACGAACAAAATTAAAAAGTTTCAGTATCATTGGCGACCAAAAAGCGTCTAAAACTGCAATTCAAAATTAGCATACTCAACAATGTCAAATAGCATCAAAATGAACATACTCAACAGTCTGAAATAGTCTCAAAATGGGTATACTTAACAGTCTCAAATAGTCTAAAAATGAACTTAGTCAACAGTCTGATATCGTCTCAAAATGAGTATACTCAATAGTCTTGAATAGTCTCAAAATGAGCATACTCAACAGTCTCAAATAGTCTCAAAGTAGCATACTCTACAGTCTTAAATAGTCTCAAAATTAGTATACTCAACAGTCTCAAATAGTCTCAAAATGAGCATACTCATCAGTCTGAACAGTCTCAAACACCAGAAAAATGTCTATTAATTGAGGCAAAAATGAGCATACTCATCATTTTTAATGATGATGACGGTCTCAAAACAGTCTAAAACGTTCGAAAATGCAGTACTCAGTGCCATACACAAAAACAGTCTCAATTACAGTCTCAAATCGCATGGTTTTTTTTACTCGGGATTACGTACTTACACCTCTTCCACTAGACGGGAGGATAGGTTGTTTCATCACTGAGGGGCACAAGGACCTCATACCGAATTGTACTATATCGTAATAATGACGATCTGAAGCCGAAAGCCAGTTGATTTGTAAAAACTCCAAATATTTTTGAACTTTCGAAATTCTTTAGAAATCAGTATTTTTCGAAACGAAATATTGTCAAAATGAATTGATCATAGAGAATGAATTCCGAATTGGCATTTGATTTTTAATATTAAATAATGCAAAATGCAAAGTAGATACCACCGGTCGTGAGAAATAAAAGCTGTTCGAATATTCCCCCTTAAAACTTACTTCCATGCAATCTTTGTCGTTTCCGTTCGATTGGTTTGTTTATTTTGGATTTTTTTTATCAATTGTGGACATTTTTAATAATCAAGAGTCAACAATGAATTATTCAGCAAAGTCACGACTATCTGAATTCTCATCAAAATGAATTTTCCTATTATAATGAATATGCTTAGCCTATAGACATGAGTTTTACGTATGCGTCAAGTATCGAACAGCAGCAGTTATTGACGATGCATTACAGCGTAAACAACTAAATGCATTAAAAACCGCCTAAAAGTATTCTTATTGTTAATTTGGCGCGAATTGCTTTCTGCTGTCAAAGTCAAAGTCAGATTCAGTTGTGTTTATGTTCTTGGTGTTGTAGTTTGTTGCAACATTGATTTCGCGAATCGTAATAAAATTGCGGGCGTTGATTATTCAATTTAACTTCCAATCTTGATTCTAACAAACAGTTGAAAGCTTCAATTAGCTGCATTTCGTTCGGTGATTCAAAACACGTTCGATAACAGAATGTCAATTCTACTGGCTGATATCGATGCAACTTGTGCAGCACTGGGATTCAATGACGGAAATGTGTACCATTTTGAGGACGATGCTCTGCAAGGACTTAAGGTAAATATTGTAATGTTCATCTGTGTGAAATTTTGTGGTTATGATGTGCCGCATTTTAGCATCTTATTTGGATCCTTCGACGAGATAACGAAATTCATGAGCATCGTCGACATATCGGTCGAGGTCAGGTACTGCAAACCGACTTACTTCCAATGCTGATGAATCAAACCGAGGAAAATGACATGTCCGACGTTTTGCTCCGTTTGCTGGTCAATTTAACGAATCCAACGTTATTGCTGTATCGTGAAGAGTTGCCGAAAGACGGTCCCGGCAGAAGGAACTTTTTAGAATTGACGGAAATATTGCAAGGCTACAAGGCTGCTTTTTCATTGCAACCGGTCTGGGCAGCACTTGGAAAGCGTCTGCAAAAAGTGCTCGAAATTGTAAGTGAAGAAGTTTTTGTTTTTCAATTTTTGTTTCCATGTTGATTGTGGTAAGAGGTTTGGTGTTTTATTTATTGAATTTTGTTAGCTTTCAATACAAAAGATTTGTACACCAAAGTTGATAATATCACGTTGAAAGTTCAATAATATTTTCTGAATAATTCCAAAACAAAATTGATATCACAGCCAGCCCGTATGTTTTGAATAACTGAAATTGAATATTGAAATGCGCGGGTGTATTTTATCTGTTCAAGCGTTATGTTATTGAAACCGTTGAGATGTTATGGAAGACGATTTTTCACAGTCTTTCTTTCTTTCAATGATGGTGCAGTAACATTCATCTACAATAAGTCTTCCAGCAGTGCTTCAAACCTAAAATATTCAAATACAAAATATAATATAAGAGTCGAGAAATGCGAGTAAATGAAAAATATTTCTACATATCATCGATGTTTGATGCGCGTACTCCGAATGTTATTCGAGGGAGTTTTGAAATTTGTTTAGCTTGGTGAATGCAATTTTTATTGATTCACATGCGAGAGATATATTCGTAAAATGGGCTTATGAATAAAAGATTTAGACGGCATCAATGCAAACGAAAGGAAAAGAATTTCAAATTTTCTTTCTCCGACTATTATTTGGTTGGCTTTTGTTTATGGATACTTTTTTCTGTTCTTTTTTTTTCAATTGATCAATAATTTTCGTTCCACGACCATATTTGAGGTAACGCTTGTTTCATAAAATGTTGTCAATTGCTAACGAGGGGATGCGCACATCCATATCTATTGGATGTTGTTGCATTTGTTTCCGTTTATTTCTGATACGGCCATTTGATACGACATCTGAATTGGAATTTAAAATCCACACAGATGAGTCTGTGATTTGGCTGTTTACATCTAAGGGTTCATAGTATGTGGTGTTCATCTTTCATCAAACCTCAAGTAAATCAAATGAAATCAGCAAGTCCAATTTATTTATTTATTTATTCATCAACGGCCGAAGCCACCTGAAAATTTAAAAAAGAAAAACAAAATTTAACAGAGTCATGGTGAATGAAAAGGAGTGAATCTAACAAAACTCCGAATTGGAACGTTGTCCGATCCAGCATCAACCAACGCTTCGTGTTGCTAATGGTCATATGATATTACAGAAAGAGAATCCTTAGGTGGTGCAACTTTTCATTTCAGCTTTTATCGTCAGCTGGTCCACAAATACATTGAAAATATGCTACGTAGCATACAACATTCTTCGCTACGTTAACGTCATCTACATGAAATTAATTTTTTTTTTGTTTTGGCGTGTCTATTCAAAAAAAAATCGTGTCAGCCAATTTTTTAATTATTCTTAAACTGCAAAATTTTTCTTTTTGTAAAAAAACTTTTTATGTTGCAAGTTTTATGTAACGAACAAACATAATATAATTCGTGTTATGTTTCATAAGAAAGATTGTTGTTTCGATGAAACGTATCGGTCAGCGTCGCAGAGATGATAACAGGTGGCGTTGCGTTTACCTTTTTGTATCCGTCAAATAGGCCTGAAAATTTCTTTATTTTGAACTACAACTTTGACATTCTAAAATTTTATTGTCGACGTTATCAATCGTTTTTTCATGGAAAATTACGGCACTCACCTAACAATCGCAGATAAACTGCAAATCGTACAACTGCACGTCAGAGGATTCAAAAACTCTTTTATTTCTGCACAGATGAAATGCCATCGAAATACAGTTTCACGTGTGATTCAGAAGTGGAAAAAAGGCCAATTCTTTCCTTCAAAAAACACTAGAAATCGTCGGTTTAGTTTATCTGCTCAACAATTTCATCAAGTTTTGAGATACTTTTTAGTCCATCCGTTTAATACGTATAAGCAATGCATCCAGGACCTTAAGCTTCTCGTTTGTAGGAAAACCATTGCCACAGTGTTGACCAGGAATGGAATCAAGAACTACGTAGCCTGTCCAAAGCCATTTCTGTCAATGCTAAATCGTATCAAACGGCTACGATTTGCAATGAAATATCGAGACTGGAGCTGGCAGCAATGGACCAATGTAGTTTGCATCGACGAAAAAACTATTCAAACGTATGCAAACGGGAAAGTAATGGTGAAGCGAAGGCGAAATGAGAGGTACGAGCCACGGAATTTGGTTTCACGAGAGACCCAAAATTCCAAAAACAAAGTGAATTTGGTAGGAATGGTTTCGTGTGACGGTCCGAATATTATTTATTCAGTTTCGACTAAACTGAACGGAAACCGCTTCGAACAACTGATGAAGAAGAAGGTTGAAAAATTGTTCGGAAACAAAATTGTTTTGATAGATAATGCAAAAATACACCTAAAAGGTCTCAGCTATTTACGGAGAGCTGGTCATACTATTTTCGATTTCCCACCAAAAAGTGCCGACCTTAATCCTATCGAAAATGTTTGGGGAATACTACAAAAGATTCTAAACAAAAAAATGAGAAATGTTTGTATTTCAACTCGAACTGAGCTTCTCGAGCTAATCAGAGAAAGTTGGAAGGAGATACCTGTCATTTTCATTCAGAAATGTTTGTTGTCGATGACAAATCGGTTGAAAGATGTTATCAGAATGCAAGGTGGTCAAACGAGATTCTGATGTAAAATTTCGATAACAGGTTTTCTAAATAAAATGTTTTGAACTTAAATTGAGTCCTTTTCTTCGTATAATTTGGTAAGTTTGCCCGAAATATATAAAGGAACAACTTCTGCTGGGTTTTCAACAAATTATTTTTTAACAATTCACACAATTATATCCACTGTTTTAATCCATAAAAGTTGGGGAAATTTTATTATTTTCGTTTTTAAGTGAAATTATTCGACCATTTGTTGGATGCTCTCATTTTCCCGGCTTTTAAAAAACTCGGCAATGCGCTTAGCTCGCTCAGCTTGAAATTCAGCTTCTTCACTCTTCCATTTTTCACTTAATTTCTTATTTTTCTCTTCCAATTTCTTTCGTTTTGACTCTGCAATTGTTTCCTTTCGTTTTATTGCTCCAATCTCTTTATTGATCAGCCGCTTAAAGACTGTAGCTTTTTCATTTTTCGTAGAGTTCAGTTGAACTCCTTTGAATTCAAAGGCATTTCCATTCCAATAATGCCGTAGTATATCCGTAACAATGACCTTTATTGTCTTGGTTCTTACCGTCGGCTTCGACGCTGCAACAATGTTTTGAATACTTTCCGGATGTTGGGAGATGGGTTGATGTTGATATTTAAAAAACCAAACGTTATCGTCTCCCGCTTTGCGAACGGTTAACATAAGGTTGCCGCGGTCTTTGTCGTTTCTGATTTCAAATAATATTTCGGTGGTATTTTCTTCAGCCATTTTCGACTACAACTGTATTCGGTTTACGCTTCTGAACTGAACTTTTTTATTTTTTTTTACTTTTATATTTTGACATATTCACTAACGATAACACCCATATAACCGATAACATTAGTCTGTCAAGGGAAGTTATGGTGAGTTGCGCTACTACTAACAAAATGACTTATTAGTGACTTTCATGGCGTATGCTAATTTCCCAAAATTACCTAGGTTTGTTGTAAAAATCAATCAAATCATAAATAATTAAGAAGAAAAGACGCTAAACTTTATGATATATGAAATGAGAACCTAAATCTACAAACTCAAAATGTGACATGAAAGTCAGCTCCCAGTCAAAATTATTAAAGTTAGCTTAACTTACCATATTTTACCTTAGATTTCGAGTATCTGACATGACATTAGTTTCAGTTATATTTATGTGCTTTTTCTATAAATTTTTTATCATGGACGAGGAAGCTGATGAAGAGATTTATCAACGCCTTAATAGCTTGGAAGTCGAGAATTCATTTCTTTCTCAACAGGTGAAAGACCTGGAAAAAGCTTTAACGAAGCAAAAAACATTTCATCGGAAATTCGTAGATGATGTGACGGAGGCAGAAGAAATGCGTATCAAAGATTTCAATAATGAAACCAAAGAACTTCGCGAAGAAAATAAACGATTCAGAGCTGAGATACGTGATCTGACGAAAGAAAGAGATTTTTATGAAACTGCATACAATTCACTTGCGGAGGAAGGAGACAGTAACGTAAGATCGAATAAAGTACACCAAGTGATATCCAAGCCTATACAACACCCACACAATATTGGACACTCTTCAACCGATGTTCATCCACTTTCCACAATGCCGCCGCATTTCTTTATCAACGTCAATGAAGCTGCGGTTAAACCACATAAGAAAAAGAACCAAAGTTTGAAAGAAGTTACTAAACAATCGGAAAAGTGGTTCAATGATTACAAGAAATTGAAGCTTAAACTGACGAAATTTTCAAGTGACAATAAGCATTTAAAACTGAAGGTCAGAAAACTGGAAAAATTCAAAGACAGTATACAAAAAAAGAAAATCACCCAAGAAGCACTGAGAAATGAGTTACAAAGTTTGTCTAAACAAGCTGTGAGAACAAACGAACAAATTTTCAATGCCAAAGCCCTTGCCAAATTAGGCGCACTTTAAAATGAGTCACTATCGCCATCACCCTATATTTGAATTCAGTTTAATATTTTCAATAAAAAATGTGTAATAAAAACGTTTATTTCAAACTTTGGAAACCGAAGTTGTCGATGATTGACTCGACTCCGTACCTTCAGCAATAACTCTCACAATTTTAGACGGGCGAGCTCGATTGGCCGATTCATGACCTTTGCGACGCTTTCGACTGCGATTTGATACTGAGCTGTTTGAGCGTTCTGTTTCAGATGAGCAAATTTCAGTTTGGTCGTCTGATGAATGAAACAATTCCAAATCTTGAGCGTCATCAGTTTGACTTTGTTGAAGAGTTAAAGTTGTGTTGCCCGAAGCTTCAGAATTTTCAAGTACATCCACATTATCTTGGACAGTATCACAGAATACCAAGATTTCGGTTTTCGTGGCATTGAGTTTGAGGTTTCTAGTGAAAAGGGACGAAATCTGGCTGGGCAATTCAGCCAAGATCACCTCCAATTGATTTTCCAGCTTGAGAGTTGTGTACGTTGTCAAAGCAATAATTTTTCTGTGTACAAACGACCGCAGACTTGTGTCTGCTTGAAATTTAAAATCCAAGGCTTTTCGTTTGTTTTCAGTGAAAGCGTAGGAGTATTTCTTTAGGAATGCTTCTCGGGCGGCTTCCCATTCGCCTTTAAAGAAGTACTTACTAAATTCCGGTTTGTGTTCTTCAATAACAAAATTTCTAATTTTGTACAACTTGTCTTTGTCGGTCTTAACATCGACGCATTTTTCAAACCGATTCAAAAAAATTAATGGATTCGATTCACCATCGATGAATTTTAAATCGTATGAGGACAATCCTTTCTTCGGATTTGGTCTTCTCGATATTCGCAAAACTGTAATTGTAAAAAATATAATTAAATAATAGACGCAGGCATATCCAAAATAATTGCTTACACGTCTCCAATTCTTTTCCTTTAAAAAAAAAATTTATCATTGCGAGCTGGCTAGCATCCAAAGAGATAGGTATCGTTTCTACATTTCGCAATTCTTTAATAAGGTTTTTAAGGCCTGATGGAAGCGAGCTATGTTCATCAATAATTGAATCTGCTTCTTCGAAATAGTGCCAATCACCTTTACTTTTTACACAAAGCACAAATTTTCGAAATAGCCGCAAAGAAAAGAAATTGTTGTTTCCATTTTCGGTTTTAGTTTAAAATAAAGAAATTTTCAGGCTGATTTGACGGATACAAAAAGGTAAACGCAACGCCACCTGTTATCATCTCTGCGACGCTGACCGATACGTTTCATCGAAACAACAATCTTTCTTATGAAACATAACACGAATTATATTATGTTTGTTCGTTACATAAAACTTGCAACATAAAAAAGTTTTTTTACAAAAAGAAAAATTTTGCAGTTTAAGAATAATTAAAAAATTGGCTGACACGATTTTTTTTTGAATAGACACGCCAAAACAAAAAAAAAATTAATTTCATGTAGATGACGTTAACGTAGCGAAGAATGTTGTATGCTACGTAGCATATTTTCAATGTATTTGTGGACCAGCTGACGATAAAAGCTGAAATGAAAAGTTGCACCACCTAAGGATTCTCCTTCTGTAGAAGGTTAGCGAGTCGTTTTTGCGCAAGTCCAATGGTCCACCTGAAAAAAAAAAGATTCGTGGAGACTAGTCGTCTGGACTAGCTGTTTTTGCGCAAGTCGGCGTAACTTAGAGTTTCATTTGAGAGTCATGAGACCCGAGTTGACTAATCAGCTTCTGATTAGAGTGAGAACCAGTGCCTGTATTCGTGAAAACATTTTGAATGAATGAATGATTTTATTTAGAATATTTTCCATTTAAATAGCTATTACATTCTATCAACTAATACTAAAATTCATTATGCCTTTGGCTTATCACATAGTCTTTCAATAATTTATTAAATTTACACAATGAGATTTCTCCGGTAATTGACTTTGGCAACGAGTTATACATTTGTATTCCCTTATAGAACAATGCATTTTGGCTAGTCGACTTTAAAGCTGCCGTTAATTTAATATCACAAGCGTTCCTTAAAGGTCTAGACTGGTCGTCATAATTAAATCTAATTTTGTTCGTCAAATACTGCGGCGCTTTTCCTATCACAATCTTATGAACGAAAATCATTGTATTGAAATTGATCAATTCATTTACACTCATCAACTCCAACATCTTTAGCATTTCGTTCGACTCTGTTCTACGCTTGGCTCTCAAAATGTTCCTCATACACTTATTTTGCATTTTTTGCAATCTTAGAACATCGCCTCGATTGCATAGGAACAGAACACTACTACAATATGTGAAGTGCGGTTGGATCAACGATTTGTAAAGATTTAACTTCTGGTAGGAGTTCAACTCATTTCTAAGTCGCGCAAGCACTGAGACCTTCATCCCAACTTTTTTGCAAACGTAATTCACATGATCATCACACCTAGATATTTCCACTTTTCAACTACTGACAGTTCAATATCATTTACTAAAATGTGTATTTCGTCTTTTTTTATCGTTTTGTGCGTTATCACCATCACTTTCGTTTTGTCAACATTTAACTTAAGTTTATTTTGGCAGATCTTGTTGAATAGAATGGCAAGGTCGTTGTTCGCTTGCGAAACAGCATCTTTAATGTTGTCGGCAATCACGTACATAAGAGTGTCGTCAGCAAACAATTTGATTTTACTATTGTGCAACTCATTTCCGAGATCGTTGATGTACATTGTAAAAAGGATTGGTCCGAGAATGGACCCTTGTGGAACGCCGAACTTATTGTTAATTTCTTCTGATATGACTTCACATATTTTGACGACTTGAGTTCTTCCCGATAGGTAGCTTTGAAACCATTTTAAAGCTGTTCCTCGAATGCCCAATTTGTATAGCTTTCGTAGCAGCAATGCCGGTGTGATGGTTTCAAATGCCCTTTTTAAATCCAAAAATATCGCCAGTATAATTTTTGAATGATTGAGCGCATCTTTCCATTCATAAAAAATATCATTGAGCGCCGTTTCGCATGAGTGTTGAATTCTAAATCCCGATTGGTAATCTTTTAGCAATTTGTTGATTATAATGAATTCAACTAGTTGTTTTTGTGCCAATTTTTCAATTAATTTTTCCATGCATGGGAGCGTATGTATTGGGCGATGTTCGTCGATTTTTGTCGTTCCTGGCTTCTTTTGAATGGGAATCAGTGTTCATCGTTTCAGTGAATCCGGAAAGATACCGGATGCGAAAGATTCGTTGATGATATTCACTAGCTGCGCTCCAATGACGAAGCTGGCATCGAGTAGTACAGTAGGAGTAAGGAAGAATTTGTCTGTGTTATTCTTCATCTCTTTTATTGTCCTTTTCATTCCTGATATTGTGACAGAACGGAATGCGAACATTCTCGGATTTTCTGTCAAATTGTCATCATATTCTATATCTGGAATGGCAGCATTCAACTCGACAATGCTGTTGACGTAGAAGTTGTTGAATTCTCTGGCAATGTCGACATCATCTTCATACGTTTTGTTTCCGTCAGTGATATAAGCAATCTCATTGTTTTCCTTGTTGAGTATCGATCGAAGAATTTTCCATGTTTGTTTTTGGTCTCCATGCGCCTTGTCCAGTTTTCGTTGGTTGTATTGAAACTTTTTTATGTGGATTGCGGTCTTGTATTTTCGTCGGAACGATCGGTACTCTTCCCATACTTTATTCGATTCGGACGAGTCTTTGGAATACTGTGCGATTTTGTACAAACTATTTTTCTCTTCACGCATATTTTCCAGTTCTTGATCATAAAAATCTCGAATCGACTTAATTTCCTTCACTTTTTTGAATTGAGTGACACTACCGCGCAGGTTCTCTAGCAGCCAGTCTGTTTTTTCATTCACAGTTTTATTTTCAACAAATGTCCATGAATCACTCCACGATTCTACAGTTCGTTGTAATGTGATGGTATCATAGTTGTACCACAATGTTGTTGTACGAGTTTTCAACCCGCATTTGGCCTTGTTACCATATAAAACAACTTCTAGCATTCGATGATCGCTGATTTGGTCTTCTTCTAATACAGCACACTTCAGTTTGTTTGCATTTATATTTGTTACACACAAATCAATCATTGATATTGAATCTCCTTCGACTCTGGTGGGCTTGTCCGTCAACTGTTTCAATCCGTTGTCGTCGATCAAGTTTTGCAGCCGCCTAATGTGGGGATCATGTTTCAACATGTCAATGTTGAAGTCACCACACACCATTAGTTGTTTGTCGCTATATGTTTCACACCACTGCTCGAATGTGTCCAGTACTTGATTCTTATGTTCATTCGACGATGAGAAGTATGTTCCAGCAATTAGAGTAGGTATTTCATTCAATAGGATCTCAAATGAAATGTACCACGACACTTTTTGTTTCAATGTCTGCAATTTAGAGAATTTAATTTGCTTACTTATGTATATACTCACGCCGCCTGTGTGTTTGGAATGAGAGAAGCAATTGAACAAAGCATAACTTCGAATGTTCAGACCACTAACGTCGCAATCATCGGTCAAGTGTGTTTCGTTGACAAAACATATATCGGGCTTCCTTTTCCACATCACATATTTCAATTCAGTCAAGTTGTTCTGTAGGCCTCTGATATTGGTACATAAAACGTTGATGTTGTTCGTTTGTTGCTATGAGGACTCATTGTACTCGATTTTCTTCTGCAGGTGAGTGAGGCGACGTTGAAGAACAGCACATTCTTTACTCCATGCATGGTGATTGGTAGCAAGTTTCGTCTTCCATTTATCATTGGTAAATTTGCAGTTGATTTTCTTGATTTTCTCGAATTTTCGCGATTTTCATGAATTTTCGCGAATTTTCAGAATTAAGACGAGTTGTGCCAAAAACATCTATAACATGTAACTGAAGTGTGAAATTCCTCATTTATTTCGAAGTATTGGCAGTATTGCAAAAACGCGTGCGTATGAGAATATTGATATTGCAAAAAGGCTCTTAGAACTATCTGAATTGAACGACCCATAGAAATTACGGAAGATAATGTGTAAAACCCAACCGAAGTCCCCCTAAAGGTAGTTTAATAAAAAGTGAGCTAGGACACTGCAACGACTCCCATGAGAACCATGGTAAAGGCAAAAATGTTCTCGTCAACATCCTCTACAACAATTCAAAAAACATATGCAATGGACCCCTACGCATCAGAACAGATGAAATGTTGCCTAAGGTGGTGTCTCACAAATTGATGGCGTACTTTGTTACAATTTTTCTGGAAATGTACTAAACATCCAGCGATTCTAGTTCTTTCATGCACTAAATTCATCCTTTCTCTACTGCATGAAACTTCTGGATCTTGAATTCGAAGTACGCAGCCTTCAGAAAGTTGCAACAAGTGGAAGCATGTTATTTCAGCCAGGAAGCCGGGCGTCAAAAAGTGATGTTAGGAAATGTTAGAGCCAATAGCGAGTGCGTTATGGTAAAATAATAGTCAATTTCATATCAGGCTGCGTACTTTGTCATGATTTAAGGTCAATAAGAAGACAGCCTGGTGTTAAAAATTGAAGCAGATCACTATGACGGCATTAATGAATGCTGTACAATTTTCAATCTTGAAAGCAGGCTGCGTTCTTGAGCTATGTTCGTTTAAATGTAGACGGCAGCGGCAGCCTGGTGTCAAATTGCAATTTAGTGCATTGCAAAGCATTCGTCAACAAGGCTGGCAGCGCTCATGAAAAAAATGAGCGGCGCTCGCGCTCCCGCTCAAACCCTCTAAAAATGAGCGGCGCTCGCGCTCGCGCTCGGAGCGCCGCTCATGAGCGGCGCTCATCAGCGCTCATTTTTAGCGCTCACGGACTAAATTGCAAAAAAGTCAATGATTCAAATGTTCACTAGTGCTGTTTTTAGACACGTACGAAGTACAAACGGGTATTATACGTTTGTAACATAACAGAGTGATGATTTGCGTGCGTGCCTGAAGTAGTCTTAACCGCAGGGCCCCCATGAGTGAGGGAATGAGATTACGCTCAATCAGCGCGACCACTAAAAGTATGTTGTGCTCTCTTCAGTTCCGATCGGTGTGTAAATCATCTTTCGGATCCTGTGTAGGGATCGGCACCTATCTAAATACCTACTGATTCTACTCCACCTAGTTGTCTGGGAGGAGTAAGGGTCAGTGACCCCAGTACGATACCGCCACAGTACACATACTCAAAAACCAACAGCCCCCGCGTCAGCGCCATAGGCACCTCAATCAGTGTTGGGGTCAGGTGTCGATGTTGTTCACACCTGAGGGCATCCTCAGGATTTTTGTGGAAATCGGTTGAGTGGTTCGGTGTTAGGAGTCCAAATTGATGAAATAGATGATTATTATTCACGAATATTGTATGAAATTAGAGGTATGCTTGGAAAGTTTTAGAGGCAGTTGAGAGGAACCTTTTTCCCCATTGGAACATGGGACCTGCAGCTCATATTACGGCTGCTAGTCGGGCGTGAGGAAGGTCGAGGACAAAAATTTTTATGATATATTGTAGAATACGTTGACGAGAACGTACTTTGACGTTCGTACTTCGTGAGGGTTTTTGCCACTAATTTAGATTTAGGTCAAGACCCTTGTTTACAACCAATCTTTCGTACTTCTACACTCTAAGAAATGTTCTGGGGGCGTATCCAAAAAAGCGAAAATGTGAAAATTAAAGACAACCTTAGTGAACACAAAATCTGAGAAAGTAGTGCCACATAAACTTGCAGTTGGATTCGCAAATTTCTCAACCACTCAGCCAATGAAATGTTCTTTCGAAGTCGAGAAAATCCACTCCTCAACATTGCAGGAAAAATTGGTACAAACAAAAGGTCAGTCCGGACAGGTATAAAATAAAAAAATCTAAGAAAATATTATTAAAATATAATTAATGAGCGCGTGAGCGCTAAAAATGAGCGGCGCTCGCGCTCCCGCTCGTGATTTTGAAAAATGAGCGGCGCTCGCGCTCGCGCTCCGAGCGCCGCTCGGAGCGTCGCTCACGATGAGCGGCGCTCATGCCAGCCTTGTTCGTCAATGCCGTCACGGTGATATGCTTTAATTTTTGACACCAGGCTGCCTTCTTTCTCATGGTTCAAGGTCACATAGAGGGCAGCCTGGTGTCAAATTGAAAAGTATTGCGATGTAAAGTACTGTCTACTAGATTCAAGTTGCCCAAAGATCATTTTTTGACACCAGCCTGCCTTCCCGGACTTGGTTACTGCAACACCACCTTCTCTTAAGTGTATGAAATTACGTCCACATTTAATTGGATCGGAAATTGCCAATTTGGCAATATGGAAAAACCCGTCTCCAAATCCACAAGAAAAAGGGTCAAAATCAACCTTTCTTACAAAAGTTGTTCCAGACCGGTGCAACAGCCTTAAACCGGGGAAGTCTTTGCATGGTCTTATAGTAGGGGTAGTACTAGAACACCCCATACTCAGTTTTTCGGTTCATCGCTGCTTCAAGCAGTAAAGCGTTCCCGAAGTTTTCACTTAAAAGGACTAATAACTCAGGAGTGGGGGAAGGCTCCAAGGAATCCAATGATGAAAAACCTTTGTATCATTGGGGCTTACCATCCCATAAAAGTTCATTTGATTTCATTTCGTTTTACACGAGTTATAGTCAAAAAACCATTTTTACCACCCCCTGACATGCACTTACTTAGCACACCATAACTCCCCCAAAACATCAAATTTTCCAAAAATGAGAAATTACTTTTCTTACAATAGAACAAGGAATCGTGCCATTCATCGGGAAAAAGTAGGACATGTTGTCCCAAAATCGTTCGAAGTTTTCGCAAAATCACTCTTAATAGTAAATCTCCATACTGCATAGTTGAGCAAAATTAGACGAAAAATCATCTGTTTTCGTATATGACCAAGAAACTCAATTTCGTCTGTTCCATTTGTCCCAGTGCCCAGACCAGTGACCCGGTTTGAACAAAAAAAAATTTAAAATTTTGTGCGATCAAATGCTTTCATTTGACACCAAAATGAACAATTTCCTTGCCATACTTGTCACTATATTCGCGAAAAAGTTTCACCGTCATTCGAAAATATATGTCTTCGGACACTTCTTCGACCATATCTCCGACCGATTTTGCTCATTTTTGAACTTGAATCATGGGAGGCAGAGAAAAAAGTTTAGAAAAAAAGTGGAGACGGAAGACCAGACGGAGTATTTTTGCTGATTCTATATAGCTATAGACGATAATAAATGTATCCCCCTCCATCAACTCTTCAACTATTGAACTTCATTGCTTTGCCTCCCAACATCAAAACTTAATTTTTTTGATTTTTTGATTTTGGGGTGTTGAAGATTTCGAATAAACAGACATGAAAACCTCAAAATCTCAAAAAAGTTCAAAATTTGAGAACACCCTACTATACAAACATAATCGTTATGAATTTTCTTCGATAATTCATGAATTTTCGCGAATTTTCATGAATTTTCGCGAATTTTCATAAATTTGCGCGAATTTTCATGAATTTTCGCGAATTTTCATGAATTTTCGCGAATTTTCGCGATTTTCATGAATTTTGACGAATTTTCGCGATTTTCGTTAAAATCTTTCACTGAGAACCATAGGTTAAGTTTATGAGATTCTGATCTTACCATTCAGTTTATATGTAATTTTCAACCTCCTGATAGCAATCTTGAACGATTCATGTGGTATATTTTGAAACCACATGTTATTGATTGGCTCATAAAGACAATATTTTGTTCCGTGTTCGTCAACCTTGCTTTTAATTTTAGTTGCGTCAATACTCCCATTCAACAGTCAGATTCCTCACTTTGAATATTTTCAATGTCTTTAACTAAGTCTGCTGAAATAATTATTTCGATAGGATAGTGATACAAATCAATTCGACTCATAGGAACATCAGATTTGATGACTTTGACGTTATTTGGATTGCTGTAAAAAACTAGGTCCAAGATTCTTCCGTAATGGTTGCGGAAGCTGTTAACTTGATGAACGTTACCGCTCATCATAAGATAGATGATATAAGCTTTCGTTCCTTCACCCACATTAGTGGGGAGCATCACATTGCTTTCAAGTGAGTTGTCTTGACTACTGATTAAGTCGTCAATACTGTTAATGTGGTTATTGAAGCTGTCAGGAATCCAATCAACAAGGCTTAGATTGACATCTCCTAAAATATACATTTCATCATTAACTGTAGACATTTACAGAAGAGCCTGAAGGGATGTATAGACAACAGACAAAAAGCGAATGACTTTGAAGCTTTACTTTAACTAAAACCATTCCGATGTTGCCGGTGCCAGGCACCAGAACACATTCGCTAGGTAAAGATGATCGGACAGCAATCAGAACACATCCATATCTTTGATGTACGCTATTTAATTCAGACCGATCAGTTCTATAAGTAGTACGTACGCTCAAAAAGTCGGATTTTTGACCCCCACCCCCCTATCGTATGCTTTTGCACGTTTTTGGAACGCCACCCTCTCCCCCCTAAGTACGCACGAAATTTGAATTTATGTACATTTTCCTAGCACACAACTTTATTACGCATTTCAGTCATTAGCACATTTTTAGATGAATTCGTTTCTCAGTTGCACAAAATGGAATTCCGTGACTTTCTATTGAAAATTCTGAGAGTGTAACGCACGATGGAACTACCACTGTTACTACTACTATCTCTACTAACAAATTACAACTGCCGACACACCCATATAAAAAGACATTTAGATCTGATCATTCATTGATATCGTCCAATGAAAAAATAGTCCTGTAGATATAATAGAACATTACGTATCTGTGGGTAAAATTCACTTATCTTCGAGGGGGAGGCTTGAATCCCAAGCCGAAGGCGTGGGATATAATCCCCCTCGAAGATAAGCAAATTATCCTCACAGAAACGTACAATATGTTACATGCTGATGGTTGAGAAATGCGTATTACGAGTTGCTTGCAGCTATCATTACAGAAAATACTAGTCTCCCCATCGAAAATAAGTGAATTTTATCCACAGATACGTAATGTTTTATTATACCTACAGGACTATTTTTTCATTGGACGGTATCAATGAATGATCAGATCTAAATGTCCTTTTATGTGGGTATGTCGGCAGTTGTAATTTGTTAGTAGAGGTAGTAGTAGTAATAGTTGTAGTTCCATCGTGCGTTGCACTCTCAGAATTTTCAATAGAAAGTCACGGAATTCCATTTTGTGCAACTGAGAAACGAATTTATCTAAAAATGTGCTAATGACTGAAATGAAGCATGGTAAAGTGTAAATAGCTTTTTTATCAGTGGACGTAAAAATTCCCCTCTTGGTCACACATTTTGATAACTTGAAGACTACAGAACGAGTTTACAATAACTTTCTTTTTGAAAAAAGTTAGACCAAAGTGCGCACTCCTTAGCCTACCCCGCTCCCCCATGTACGCCTCTGTACGCTTTTTATAGAGTCTCCCACCCCTTACTGAGTACGTACTACTTGACTGGTCCCATAGCTGTGACATTTAATGACGGGAAATTGGACAATTCATTTGAAGAAGCTACGCCTGAAGCAACTTGAGAGAAAAGAGGTCTATTGACCGTGGCAGATTTAATGGTTGCTATCTTAATCTCGGATAAAACGAAAGCATAAAAAATTGTTTCCTTGCGATGGTCAGTCACTGAAGATTTAATATCACGAAGTAAAGATAGCATCTCTAAAGAGTCGCTATTAGCGGAAGTTGTATTAGTGAATTCGAGAATGGAGCATTGGTTAGACTGACCCAGAACATCGGACGATTTTTTAGAGCCCTTAGAATTCCTAGGCGACAAAGAGGCATTTGGAGTCACGTGTTCCGAGGATACAACAAAAGGACAATTATCTGCCAAACAAGCATTGCACAGAACAAGTACATTCTTGGAAATTAAGACCTCGTTGGCTGGTCTCGAGATGCCAATACACAACAGATGAATTAATGATTTGCATTTACCACAGTTCACAGTGCTCTCGAGTTTCACATTTCCAGGAGGACAGTCATCACGACTGCAACTCCTTAGTTCGTTCATTGCAAATGCACTAACGTCAATCAGAATAAAATTATTGAGAATATTTTATAAAAATCAAACTAAAAAAAAGGAGTCAAGATAAATCATGCCCGCAGCGGTAGCGGAGGGCGTGACGCAGCCCCCACACCAAAAAAAAAAAACTTCCACAAACCCAAAAAACTCCATACAAAAACCTTTGGGACAAGGAGCCATATATAGGCGAACTTTTGAGTTTTTTCCCCTCGCCCCCCTCCCCCTCCAAATTACTTAAAAAAAAACTACGTCGCAGCAGCTTTCAAGCAAGCCCTCACTCATCCAAATCGGTTGAGAGATGGTTTCTTCTAGAAAGTTATAGAGTTTCATCAGGAGAACTTTTTGGTATCATAAGAAAATGGCTGCCAGCTGTCATAGCGGCGCCATCTTGTTTTTTCGTTTATGCTTTTTCGGTTTTCGAATTTTAGCTCCGGAATGACACTACATAGAGAGATGGTTTCTTCTAGAAAGTTATAGAGATTCATCAGGAGAATTTTTTAGGATCCTAAGAAAATGGCTGCCAGCTGTCAAAGTGACGCCATCTTGAATTTTTTGCTTTCTTCTGAATTAGAATAGCTAGAGAGTTGGTTCTTTCGGGAAAGTTCGATAGATGACTTGGGCATCATATTGATGAATAGAAAGTGGGGTCGCCGACGCGCGGAAATTGGTCAAAATCGAGGCGAAATTTTCGCCAAAATTTTTATTCATCGAAATCGATTGATATTGGCTTGGGCATCAATTTGATGAATAAAAAGTGGGGTCGCCGAAGCGCGGAAGTTGGTCAAAATAGAGGTGAAAGTTTTCGCCAAAAAGTTTTTTTCGTCGGAATCGACAGATATTGACTTGGACATCATTTTGATGAATAGAAAGTGGGGTCGCAGAAGTTGGTCAAAATCGGAGGTGTTCAAATGAAATGGTCAAGAAACCAAAACAAAACAAAAAACTTCCAAAACTACTGATATCCCAACAAAAACCTTTTAAAAGGTAAAGTGTGACGCAGTCCCTAATGTCCACATTCAAAATTAATGATATCAGTGGAGGTGACGCTTACGCTGAAAATACGCAAGAAATGACGATGCAAAAAAAACTTTTTAAAAAATTCAAATGTTTGAAATTGCGTCACAAATGCCAGAGCTATCAACGTAATAATTTTTCCACACTTTCAGTTTTCACATGCAAAATTTTCTCAAAAACTAAGTTAATAAAGTTAGTTGGGTACATTTTAGAAGAGTTTGAAAAATTAATTTTGAACTCAGTAAAAACGTTAGCCTCAAAAGTCAGGCATCAATAAGGTCAAATTTTTGCTATGTAAAAACTGAATGCACAGAAAAATTATTTCGTCGTTGGCTCTGGCATTTGTGACGCAATTTCTAACATTTGAATTTTTTAAAAAGTTTTTTTTGCATCGTCATTTCTTGCGTATTTTCAGGGTAAGCGTCACCTCCACAGATATCATTAATTTTGAAAGTGGACATTAGGGACTGAGTCACACTTTACCTTTTAAGAGGTTTTTGTTGGGATGTAAATAAATATGTTGATTATTGAATATACCTGGCCGGGTATTTTCTTTTTATTAATCAAAAAAGAAAAAGAAATTAAATTATCAACGCGTGAAAAAGGACGGGACAAACAACTAATGCTTTCGAAACAATAGGGAGCGTCATATTTTCTAAACGCTAAATCCCACAAAAACGCTACACACTAACGATAAAGGCGATGCCAAAATTTGACAGAAATGAATGCGTTCAGGTCAGAAATGATGCGTTCGTATAAATGAGAGAGGATGTTTATTTTAATAGTCATTTATATCACAAGGTCTACTCGTTTTCGCATGATGTGTTGAGTTTACATTTTCATCTTTCAGATGTGACAAAATTTTTCATTTTTTTAGTAAACATTTTAAAGGATATGTTTCATCATCAAACTTTATAGACCGTTAGTACCTTCCGGTGTGAGGTCTTTCTGCCGCAACCCCAGATTGGTGAACTATCGTCCTCCATGCCCTCCTATCGCCCGCCAAGGCGATGGTTTGTTCGCCCAGAGAAAGTCCCCTAACTTCTAAATCTGATTTAATTGAATCGATAAACCTTCTCCTTGGTCTACCTCTTGGCCTAACACCCGGGACTTGTGCATCCAAGATCCTTTTCGGTAGCCTGTTATTACCCATCCTTTGAACGTGCCCGAACCAGCGCAGACGACTGGCCCTTGCCGCCTCTTCCACTGACGAAATCCCTAAGTTTTCCCTAATGTCGCCGTTCCTTATATGATTATCCCACTGCTCCCTCCTATTAACCTTCGCTATATTCCTAAGAACCCTCATATCAGAAACCTCCAGGTCATGCACGAGATATCCGCAGTCAACCCAACTCTCACTACCATACAGAATCGTCGGCCGGAATATTGACCTGTGAATAGATAACTTTGTTTCGCTACTTAATTCCCTTTTGTTGAACACGTGCGACCTCAACTGACTGGCCACCGCGTTTCCCATTTTCCTCCTTTCCTCAAATTCCCTAACTAACTTGCCATCCTCTGAAAAAATGGTTATGTTTATGCATTTAATTGAAATGATCGGGAAAGAGAAAGAGAAAGAAAAATAGATGTGTTCGTATGCATGTTTCTTATTTCACAAAAATTACATTAGGTATTCCTCTAACTGAGGTGGTTCTACGACAAAATATTGACCCACCTGACTGTTATAGAGGCATGTATGACAATTGTGAAAGTTGTTGCCACCTTAAAAAAAAATTAGCGACTTTTGAACTGCAAATTTTTAATTTTTTTTTTTAAATAAACGAAAGTAAACAGGCTAACAATTTTTGAAAATCCCCATTCAACGGACACTCTTAAAGAGCTCATTATCTTATTTACCTCTAACTCGTTTGGGTCAGTTGTCGATTTGAACGGGGTAATTAAACATTTATTCAATGGATAGCCCAAGTCCCCGTATACATAAGGGACATCTACGTATTGACCAAAACGACCTTCCAACATCTGAATAAGGTCACTTTTAGCCAGCATATGACCATCGTGTCGTCTGCTCTCCACTGACACAAACAAATTAATGACGATTCCATTCGATAGCAATAAACTTTGAAATTTCAAATTTCAAATATAAAATATACAGGGCCTTTCATACGATACTCTCAATCATTCAATAAAAGTGTGAAAGTGACGAACATAGTAGACTGTCCAGTTTCATATGAATAGGTCCTGTATAAAACTATAGAAATCAATGTAGTCAGCCTTCACATACCTCCCTCTGTTCATAAGTAGGTCTACTGATGCTGTTAACTGTTCCATCAATGAACCCCAAGCAACGGTCGTACGAAGCTCCTTTTTCACGAATACTACGACATAACTTCCGTATCCGTTGGTTCGGGTTTATGTTTTTTAAGACATGACCCTTTTCACGAATTATATGGTCAATCATGTAATTGAACGTTTCACACAGGACGCTACGGCCTCTAGGAAAGAATTGCATCATGTCGAAGTATCTGTAGGTGAAGGTGAACGTTGCAAACCGATATAATAACCTTGTAAGGTAAGCAAGCCGTTGGAGTATCACACACGCAAGCTTCTTCCCCTTTGATCTTAGCTCCACTTCTCAATACAATTTCCTTAGGAATCTGTTAGGATTCGAGTCGACCTGAATTCGTCCGTCGGTCAGTCCATCAACCGCACCAATTTGGACATGTTTCACTTTACTTTTTTCTTTCCCCATCTCTTTGCATTTTACTTTCGCTTTCCCTTTCTTTTTCCCTTCATCTTTCTCTTTCCCTTTCTCGTTTCACTTTTCCTAGACTTATTACTTTCGAAATGTTCATTTAAAGATAAATTTTGCCGTCCAACGATCGCATTGCTTGTTTTCCCAACTATCAGTTTAATTACAGCTCGTATTTCGGACAATTTAGCCAACACTCGTCCGGTTTTTACTTTAAAGTGTATTGTGATTTTTCCATCGAATCGAAACATATACTTTAAAATGTTTACTAAAAAAATGAATTAAGAAATGAGAAATTTTGTCACATCTGAAAGATGAAAATGTATTTTAAAATAAACTTCCTTAAACAAAACCATCTCATTTTTACGAACGCATCATTTCTGACCTGAACGCATTCATTTCTGTCAAATTTTGGCATTGCCTTTATCGTTAGGGTTTAGCGTTTTTGTTGGATTTAACGTTTTAAAAATCTGACGCTCCCTAATAACAAATAACACTGACGTTTACATAAATCACATAATGCGCCAATTAACATGCAACGTTTACCGTGCGTAATTATTTACGTGTATGCACTAAAAACGAAAATTGTTCACTTATTTAACTATAAAATCTTGTCAGTACAAATGTTGATTTGAAAGAACTCGATAAATTCCACAAACACCACAACTTAAACTTGATTAAAAATCAATCCAATCAAACAAAGATTATGCATTGATGAACTAATTTATCAAATAAAAACATAGAAGGGACCCGTACGTATCAGAATAGATGCGGCAAACAGAGTTGATGTTGCGAAAAGACTGGAACGTATTTAAGTAAATATTGCGTTCACATTGGACTGTATTGGAAATTGCCCGTAGGGGAATTTTGAAAAACCCGTCCGAAGTAAACAAAACACACAAAATTGACCTCCAAACAGGGAAAAATGTTCTCCTCAATTTTGTTTACAACATAGCAAAAAACTATTTTTTGGGCTAGGGCCGATCTAGGGCCTTAAGTAGAGACCTCGGATACATACTTCCATAGACAAAAATGTTTCCCTCAATTTGCTCTGCAAAATAGCAAAAAACATTTTTTTATGTTAGGGCCGACCTTAGGACCGACATGAGGCCCACTTGAGCCCTAAGCACAGGCAAAAATTATTTTATAAATTGTCGGCCGTGCCGAGATCTTTCTAACAAAAAAAAAGTTTTTGAAAATCGGAAGAGATTTACTCGAGTTATGTACAAAAAACACGTAGGGCCCTAACAAAGACTCTTTTTTAGTGCCCTAGCTAAGGCCAAAGACTCAAATCGAAAAATGTTTCTTCCACATGGTCATGCCCAGATCTTTCAAACAAAAAAAAATTATGAAAATCAGAAAAGATTTACTCGAGTTATATGCAAAAGACCAAAAACCACTTAAACGGCCCTAGCTCGGCGGCCCTTGGACCGACAGTGCCCAGATTCAATCCCATTAAATATTTTTCGACTACCTTTCAGGAAAAAAAAAGTTTTTGAAAATCGGTCAAGATTTACTCAAGTTATCGTGTTGACGGACAGACAGAACGACAGACAGACCGACAGACAGACGGTCGGACATTGTTTTTTTTCGCTGATTTGTCATCTGGAGGCAACAAAAAAAGGTTCTTACTCCCGGGTTCGAATTCGCAATGTAACAAACGTGGTAGTAAACGCATCAGACCTACGTACTTCGTACGGGTCTAAAAATCGAGCAAGTAAAACTCGTATGAAGCGTTCAACACACACACACAAGAAGAAATGATAAAAGTGTCTTCTTCTAGCGGTACTTTGTTTGATCACCAATCTGTTTTAGAGCGTTAGTCCTCCGAAAAATTATATCC
This sequence comes from Pseudolycoriella hygida, assembly GCA_029228625.1. NCBI lineage: Eukaryota > Metazoa > Arthropoda > Insecta > Diptera > Sciaridae > Pseudolycoriella > Pseudolycoriella hygida. The sequence continues at coordinate 67,701,125 of CM055406.1, forward strand.
CGACTTTGTCACTAATTTTTCTGCAGGTTTTTAAGAATCTAAGCGTGTGGTGTGGTAAAGAGAAAAACTGTCGTTGCAATGACAACCACATTAGATGCAATTTTCGGGGTATTCCGGAATGGTCTAATTTTTGCGAGAATGCTCGGAAGTGTAACTTCATGCTCCTATCTGTTGCTTGGTGATGCGATGTGCAGCTTCATGTGCATCATGTTTTGAAATTCTTAAACCGATTCCGGCCTTCGGTGCTGGGATCTCCTCCCTCCTTGTTTTTTGTCTTGTTATTCAAAGTGTACCAGTGGTAAGCCTAGGTGTAGCTAATTGACCCCTTACCACTTGGTGAATGTCAAATTAAAAATTAAAATTTGTTGCACATCTTTATACCAGATTTTGTCCCTAGTGAAAAACAGATCGGACGCACCCGTGATATGCCACGAAATTCCTACAGCGTCATACACTTTCTCAATGTAGTTTCGGATATACTTTTGTTTTCTTTATTGTTAGCGAAAATGCTTCGTTCCGTCCCGTCGTGTCGGTTCAAATTTATTTAACTTCATTGTTATTGGCATATACTTTTTACTTAACTTCCGACCTTTCAATTTGCAGTCTTGCAAGTTCAAAGCTGTGAAAATGAAGCGTTAAATTTAAAATTCAAACGACATTGTGAATCGTGATTGTCCAACTGCTTAACATTTATTGATTTCACTTGTTTGTGCAATCAACAGCATCGGACAATAGAAAGGGTGTATCGTAACAACTACAATGAAAATGGAAATAGCGTTGCCTTTTTCCTCTACCCCATGTCTCACAATTGCTTTTTTCTCCAGTTGTACAAAACTTTGCTATCATAATTCATAACTTCGTATGGACCCCACACCCATTGTGTATCCAACCATATACCCGCTCTTCAAATGCTCTTTTAATATACATCCACTCGTGTCGATGCTTATATCTTTGAATTCTATCTGTATCATTGAATGTCTGAATATATGAATACTAATATTTTGTGATTGTTATGCTTTTCATGGTTTATGCCAACAGATAGCTCTAAGGTAAAGCTCTTTTATTTAAATTTAAGATTTTTCGTTAATATACAACCAAGTAATAGCAATTATTGTTGCTCAAATTTTAATTGTATTTGTTGTCGGATTTGGGTTCATTTGGCCTTGAATTTTCAAGAGATTTCTTGTGATTGTTCACTGCCGGTGGTATTTTACGGAAATCAAAGTATTCTTCAACTGTAACTGATTTCTAAAGTGCCGGACGTTAATTGCTATTGATAGTAATTTACAACCTTCCGCATCTCGTTTTTCTAATTAAACGTATCTTATTAAGTCAAACAAAATCTAAAATTTTTTGTATATACAAAAAAAGCCTCTGAAAATTTTTAAATGCCGTCGCCTCCGGCCGTTTACTCTACTACTCGATTGGCCTGAAAACTTGTCACATTATCGCTTTGCGCAACGTACACGAGATTTGGTTTCTATTTATTTTTTGAATTTGATATGAAAAGAACTGACAGCTCGGAAAATATATTCAAAGCAAAGTTTAAAATACGAAAATTGCGATACGTTATTAAGACACGGCAGCGTGGCTTGAGATTTAAATATCTACATGTACACTATGCAGAAAAGTTATTTGCTATTTGAGGGAGAAAAGGTGAAATTCCGACAAGAGTGAAAGTTTGCCGCTCGAGCTGAATTTTTCTATTTTCCTGGAGAGTAACACAACGCTTTTTGTGTGTGCGGTGCGTGTTGGGAATAATCGTTTTAATCTACGAGAAAATAAGAATTTATTGTAACGTTTTTATAAACAAAAATAAAGTGACAGTTCGGGGAAGAAAATCTCTCCGTGTCCACACGGTAAAACAATAACTGAGAAAATAAAAAATGTCTTGCCTGAATCGTCAATAAAACGTCATCTTCACCATATTTGAGTGGAGAAAATAAGGTGTTTACCTTGTAGCGTGAAAATTACCTTTTTTATTGAAAATTAGCTACTCTGTAGTTCCTCGACCTCAGATCCTAGGATCCTTTGTTTCCTTCCCGGTCATCATTTAAATCTTCACTCAAGCATTCCTGTCGCTACCAAAAATCTGTCAAGTGTGGCAGGTCCCAGATTAGCGATTTGGGATGGTCCCACGAAATATTCCCCGCCTCAGTTGAAGGTACTTGGGGCATTCACAAATTAAGTGTATGGCCGTTTCCTCCCCCAATCAACAAGAGCGTTCGGTGGTTCCCGAAAGCCTCAACTTGTACATGTGCCGATTCAACCCGCAATGTCGAGTGATCGCTCCTACAACCCTCCTTATGCGACACCGGTCCATCACTAGCAAGTCATTAGCCCAGTTCTCGTCAGGTCTCGGGAAGAAGCGCTTCGTGTGAGCACCTCCGTCATATTCCTCCCATCGCTCCACGTGTGTTCGCCGCACCCAGTTATTTAGCGCTTGCACACACAACGACTTGGGTATTGGCAGGTAGGGTTCGGCTCCCATTGATATAGTCTTTGCCCCTGCCCCTTCGACCGACTTGGATCCGTCTGTAAATCTAGCGTTTGCCCTTCCACTCAGATAGGCCGGCCATCTGTCCAGCCACTCCTCTCTACTTGGAAATATCGTTTCGAACCGCCTTGTGAAGTCAATCACCGGCGTCATTCGGTCCCTAGGCATGCTAAAAACTGGTCCGGAATCATCTCACCGATTTTGCCATGTCCAACCCCAAAACGGGCAGCTCACATACCATTCTGTGTCAACCTGTCCGCTGTAGCAAAAGCTCTAGCCAGTGACCAGTCCTCCTCCGATGGGAGGAAGATGTCTGACACTCTGACCTCAGATTTTTTATCTCCGCAGCCAGGGAAGTGAGTCTCGAGAAGATGTTTTGCCGTTCCCTCTCCGCTCACTGTAAAGCAGCCGTTAGGCATTCGCAAAGAGCTCGGTTGTAGCCTAGTGTCCTTAGCGAGGATCCTATGTAATACATAGTATGTATTCTTGCGTTATCTGGAATATGTTCCATTTCCGCACAGAATCTTTATCACACTTCCCTAGCTCTATTCCGAACCTCTTTCTTCAAAGCCTTTTGAGCCACTTTATAGTTAGCCTAGTCCGCCTCTAGCGCTGTCCTCCTGACTTTATTCCACGCTCTTCTCGCGTGAAGCCTGAGTTTCTCAACTTCCTCACTCCAGAGTTTGCCATCTTTCTTTCGAACAGACTTCACCTCCGGGCATGAATTCTCATAGGCGCTCGTCTAACTCCACCGATGATTCCGGCATGACATTCTTCAGTTTGTCCCTCAGAAAGCCATTGTACTGCTCCCAGTTCTGGGATTCCTGAACCTGACCACCTTTGGCACATAACCCTTCAGACTGAACCGTATGGTTCTATGGTCCGAAAATTTGGGTGTCAGAGAGACCCTCTATGAATCAATTTGATCCACTAGGTCCTCTGATGCAATTGTTATGTCCAGCACTTCCTCTCTATTTCTAGTAACAAAGGTCAGTACATTACCCCTGTTCAAAATAGATAGATCCGAGTCCGCTATGAATTGTAGCAATAAGGTCCCTCTGGGATTAATGTCCTTACTTCCACAGACCGTTAAAAAATTCAAAAAATGCCACTAAAATTCGAAAAATTTCAAGAAATTCCAAAAATCCCAAAAAATTCCAAAAATTCCATCGAAATTCCAAAAATTCTACAAAATTTCACAGAAATTCCAAAAATTTCACAGAAATTCCGAAAACTCCAAGAAATTCCAAAAATTCCACAGAAATTCCAAAAATTCCTCAGAAATTCCAAAAATTCCACAGAAGTTCCAAAAATTCCACAGAAATTCCATCGAAATTCCAGAGTTCAGAAATTCCAAAAACTCCAGAAATTCCACCGAAATTCCAAAAATTCCAATAATTTCAGAAACTCCATTTTGATTCCAAAGATTCCATCAGCCTGTACCAAAAAAAAATGAAGTGGATAACCCCTCGGAAGTAAGTCATTTTACATACTGTCAAATCAGCTGATATAAATAGGAGTGCACAAGAAATGCCTTTCACAGAGTTTTACATTACATTAAAAAGTGGGTCACAAACGTCAGGTGAAACGATGAAAACTAGTTCCTTCTCTTAAAAATGTGACTTTACTTAATGTATTTTTAGACCTGTACGAAGAACGAAGTTCTTCGAAAAGGGGTCTTATGCGTTTACCACGACGTTTGTATCCACCCCAATTTCGACCCGGGACCTGAAAGGTTGGGTACTGTCGGCCCAAGGGCGGTTTTTGGTTTTTTGTACATAACTCGAGTAAATCTTTTCCGATTTTCATAAATTTTTTTTAATCGACAGGTTTATGAAAGCCCAACAATTTGGAGAAGAAATTGTTTTGAGGTTGGGCCCTAGGATATAGCTAGGGCACTAAAAGCGAGCTTCTGCTAGCGCTCTACGTGTTTTTTGTATATAACTCGAGTAAATCTCTTCCGATTTTCAAATTTTTTCTTGATCGAAAAGTCCAGGATTGTGTCCCGTTTTATGGAAGAAAATTTTTTGATTAGAAACACTTGGACTCAGTCAGGACCCTAAAACTGGGTTTTTACTAGGGCCCAACGTACTTGCTTACATAAGCTGGATAAATCCTAACTGATTTTGTTGATTTTTTGATCTATTTGAGAGGTAATCGAGTACCGCATTATATTCAAAAACAAGTTTGGACCCGGTGCTTGTGCTTAGGACTGAAGTGAGCCTCAGGTCTATCGCTATCCTAAGGTCGGCAAAAAATTTTGTTTTGCTATGTTGCAGAGCAAATGGAGGGAAATATTTTTGTCTATGTAAGTATTTGTCTGAGGCCTCTACTGAGGACCCTAGGTCAATACTAAGGTCGGCCCTAGACAAAAAATAGTTTTTTGCTATGTTGTAGAAACAATTGAGATGAACATTTTTGTCTGTTTGGGGGTCAATTTTGTACTTTCGAAAGGCCTTTCTTACACCGCTTTTTCGGACGGGTTTTTCAATATTGGCATCTCGGCAATTTCCAATACAATTTAATGTGGACATACACTTAAGAGTTAAGGTAATATTGACTTTAATACGTTCGAGTCTTTTCGTAACATCAACTCTGTTTGCCTCATCTATTCTGATACGTACGGGTCCCTTCATATGGCAAAATCGGCGACTTTTTGACCCCCTCCCACGCCTATGTCACGCAACCTCGAAACGCCTCAACCTTTGTGACGTAACGCTAAAAAAAATCTAGTTAATACACACAAAGACATTAAAGCGTCGAATTTCATAGCAAATGGAATATTCTGGGCACATTTGTCAATTAAAAAACAATTTCAAATCTCGAATTCGTGAAAATGCGTTTTAAGACCGATGTTGATGCTGGAGTTAGTCGTTAAAGCTATGACCTACTGAAAGCTAGTACGTGTACAACAGGCGACTACTCTTGAAAACTGCCTGAGGAGCCTCTGGGGTGCAAGGTATGCCCATAAAGCATGTTACCATTTTTGATCGCCATAAAAAACTCTACAAGTTTCGCTTTGAATCCATCTGTTTATCTTTCGCACAAATACTGCTATTTACTCAAAATCTTTTGGCTAAAAAGATTCAAGCTTACAGTTTGATTAAGGCGCCTGGACTAAAAGAAAAGTGCATTGATTTAATATAGTAGTATACAATTCGTTATACGTGTATATTTTAAGGCTGTGTGGTGCAGTGGTCTGCATCGTTGGTCACGACGCGGAACGTTCCTTGTTCGATTCTCAGCTTTAGAGTTTTTTTATTTAAAATTTCTAGTCCAACCGATTATTTATCCCTCTAGACAGAGGAATTAATCACTCTAGACGGTTAAATACTGAGAATAAATACTCATTTACCATCTCAAAAATTGCCATTTAATGGGAGACTTATCGTTGATATAAAATAAAATATGTTAACTCAATAGAAAAATGTGAAAAGATTTCACATAAATCTTGCGTGACGTAACGCTCCACTAGACCCCCTCCCTCCCTGTCACGCAAGTCTTCCCCCTCTTGCGTGACATAATTTATGAATGACCCCAAAAGTATAGAAAAATAACTTGTTCTATTGGTCTGACATTTCTTCCATTTTTCGATCAAACTGTGGACTTGCGTCACGGATGCTTTGGTACCGCGAGCCCATAATTGTTGCTAAAAGTCTTTCTATTAAGCAAGGCTACCCTATAATTCGATTTTAACAAAGAGTTGAAACAAAGAAGCTCAGCCCATAAATATAATGCAACAGATGCATCAACCATAAATTTTATTTTAATTATTTTTATTTTATAGAAAAACATTTAAAAAGAAGTTGAGGTTTCTTATCTTTCTTACATCTTTGTGCGACTAAAGATGAATACAGCAATATTAAAGGCATAAGATTAACGAAATTTAACAAAAGAGGCAAAATGGTAATTAAGTCGGAAGAATAGGAAAGAAGAAAATTGTGGAAAGTTTAAGCATTTTATGCTAAAATGTTTAGTACTCGGTTTACGTTCGAAAGTGTAGTAATTAACGTTGTGGATACCAAATTGAAAGGAGGAAAATGTAATTTAGTTTTAAGTTTAAATTATACAATGGGAGAAAGGGATTTTAAACGGCCATAATTATAAAATTAACTGAAATTTTGTAGCTATGTTTCAGAATTCAGAAGAATTGATTTTTCCATAAATTGTCAAAATAATGATTTTCTATTGTAAGAAGATAAAAGGTCAGTTAGTTAATGTATCTAGAGTGTTTAAAATTTTTCATTCGTTCTTTTTTATGCTTCTAACATTCTACAGTTCTAATTGCGATAAATTCGTTACAATAAAGCCAATACAGTTCAAGAGCAAGAGAAATGAAACAAAATGTCCATTTTACACAGAGTTATATAGCCAATTAATTCAGTTCGCCTAGACTTCCTTATTGCACTAAGTATCTCATCTGTGAGTGATAAAAAATAGGACACTTCAAGCTTGTTTGCGACAAAAATAAAATCTTCACCATTGAAACTATGATAAAAGAGGGAAACGTTGCAATAAATAGCTTTTTTCGACCAAGTTTGTTTGCCCACGTTAGAGTCCATACTTGAAAATCAAACAGAGCGAAGTACCACTGGCCAATTCCATGCAAAAAGTGGAAAATGCGTTACTTGCAAACGCTCTAACGGGTAAAATGTTTAGATATTAGAATTCCCTTGTATGGAGAAGTTGAAGATTGAACATTTGTAGAAACTTCTTTCATATAACACATGCCTCGTATGTGCTTTTTTTAGCAAGAAAACAACGTTTGCACATAACCTATCAATGGAATTGCCCCACTATTTCCAATAATCTATTTTCAGGATAATGAACAAATATTTTATGCAATTTCGTTGAGGATATAGAGGTTTTTGGTTGCGAAATAGGGTACATTTCGAAAACATTTTTTTACATTTTTGAGTGGCGAAATAGTTATTTATGCAAATAGTCGCGAAATGGAGTTGTTTTTGTCACTAGACGTGAAGTTATCAAACGAGCGAAGCGAGTTGGATAAACACATCGTGTGACAAAAAAAAAAACAAATTTCGCAACGTTTTTCATACAAGACTTTATTCAACAACTTGTGAAACGTGAACTTTTGAATGAGTGATAAAAAGTTACTTTTTGTCACTAGTGATAAAAAGTAAAACCAGTTATAAAACGACCTCTCTAACGTAACCGAAACGATGTATGAAAAAGTTCACATCTAGTGACAAAAACAACTCCATTTCGCGAATAGTTGCATAAATAACTATTTCGCCACTCAAAAATGTTTGATAACTTCACGTCTAGTGACAAAAACAACTCCATTTCGCAACTAGTTGCATAAATAACTATTTTGCAATTCATCGACAAAAAACACGCTTTTTCGTGCGGCTATTGCATGAATTACTATTATGTTACATTTGTGACTATTTCACTGTACATAATAGTAACTTATGCAACCAGCTGCGAGAAGTAGTGCTGGAAGCGATGCGATGTTTGACAAAAGAAAAACAACCAACTTCGCAACGTGTTGCATTCGATGTTCTATAGAGCAACTTGCAAGAAGTGAACTTTCGAATTTAAAGACTAGGAACGTTTTCATACAAACACTTTTTATCTTTCGAAAGGGTAGTGAAGTAAAACTCACACCTGGAGAATTGATCACGTTGCCTCCTGACAGTCAAGTATGATATACGCAAGACTCTCGATCAAGGCCTATTTTACAGAAATTTGTTGTACGCTTTTTATTATTATTTAAAACGATTCGGATTTTTAATTTCGTCAGAACGCTCAGTAAGACATTTTTAGGAAAAATATGCTAAATTTATTCTTACAGTCACACATAAGTTGTTTTACATTACAAGTTCTTTAGTTTCATAGAGAGTTTCTTACGTAGTTGTTATGAATTTAGAGTAGATTTGGAAAAAACTAATAAACTTGCAGAAATTTCTGCAACTTTATGCAAAAATTTCTGTAAAATAGCTACATTTAATTACAATTCTTATTGTTGCAATGTGTGAGAAAGTTGACATAATTCATATTCGAATAACTAAATGCAGATTACCAAACATAACCAAAGACCCGTATCAGAATAGATGTGGCAAACAGAATAGATAAGGCAAAGAGACTCCAACGTATCTAAATATACAAATAAGCAAACAATCCAACGTTTTCTGTTCTTTTATAATTGCAAGAATTTCAAAGATCCATAGAAATTACCCAAGGTAATGTCAAAGGCCCTTCCGAAGTACGTCTCAGACCATTCAAATCTAGAAAAGCTTATATCCAAGGACTAAGTCATTTTTCCCTAAAACCCTGAAACACGTTTTCTCTAAAATTTTACTCTCTACAACTTTGCCTTTGGAAGCAACTTTCTACCTTTCATAGTTCTGGAGATATCGGTCATCCTGCCCAATTATGGAAGTGGCCATATACCAGCAACGGCCATATTTTCCGAAAGCCCTGAAACACGTGTTCGCTTAAATTTAATTCTCTACAACTTTGCCTTTGACAGTAAATCTCCATATTACATAGTTAAGAAAATATAGACGAAAAACTGTTTTCGAATATGGCCAAGAGTCTCAATTTCATCCACTCCATTGGTCCCAGTTCCCAGACCCCTGACCCGATTCCCACAAATTTTTTCCCAGTTTCATGACCAAATTTAACATGACCAGTGACTGACGATTGGCACTAGATGCCGAAATGTTGATCTCTTCTAGTTATCTCCATAGCGCAACTGTTCCAGATGTGTTAATGTCTGAGCGTCATGTCAGTGACAAAATAATTCAAAAGAACTTATCTGAAAGAACTTATCAAAAAACGTTCACATAGAAAAAGTAATATGTAATGAGTTGTAATGTAACCAGTGATCACAATAGTCAGAATCACCAACTCAATGAAAAGTAATTCACTGCATCTGACAGTGACTGGGAACAATTCAAGTTTCAAAAATGAAACCGCCAATTTTTTTTGTCATATTATTAGAACATGGTAGGCAATTTTGCTAAAAAAGTGTTACTGAGACCTACTGAGACTAATAAAGAATAAAAGAAAGCATACAGATCGATTTGCCGCATTCACCACATGACAACAATTTCTTTTTAGCTGTATATTGGGTTGTATCGAGTCTTGTGCCATATTCAGCTTTAAAAACAATCACAACAAAAACCTCTTAAAAAGTAAAGTGTGACGCAGTCCGGAAGTCCGCTTCCAAAATTAATGATTTCGCTTGAGGTGACGCTATCGCAGATAAAACGCAGAAGTTTGTTTGAATGGAACCTTGTGTGTTTTGATTTGCTGAAAAAATTAGAGCGCTTTCTTTGAAACAAAATTACGTTGTGTTAAAAAAATTGCGTCACAAATGCCGGACCCAACGACGAAATAATTTTTCTGTACCTTAAGTTTTTGCGCTGCAAAAATTTTACTTTTGCTTGTTATTGCGTAGACTGTTTAAGATAAATTTAAATTTTTGCGTGTAAAAACTAAAAGTATTGAAAAATTATTCCGCTGGTGGGTCCGCAATTTTTTTTTAGCACAACGTAATTTTGTTTTAAAAAAAGCGCTCTAATTTTTTCAGGAAATTAAAACTTTGAACACAAGATTCCATTCAAACAAGTTTCTGCGTATTATCAGCGACAGCGTCACCTCAAGCGATATCATTAATTTTGGAAGCGGACTTTCGGACTGCGTCACACTTTACCTTTTTTGTTTTTTGTGATATCAGTCGTTTTGGAAGTTTTCAGTTGTTGAAAAAATTTCTATTTTTTGAAAAAAATTTTTCTCAAAAAAGAAAATTTTCTTACAAAAAAAATTTCTCGTTCGAAAAAAAATTGTCTTCGAAAAAATTTTCTACGGAAAAAATGTTCTCCGAAAAAAATTTTTCTACGAAAAAATTTTCTCCAAAAAAATTTTTCTCCGAAAAAAATTGTTCTCCAACACCTTCGGCTACCATCGGAACACTTCGTATCACCTTCGGAATACTTTGTGTCCGTTTGGGACACTAACAAATTAAATAGCAGCGTACACACGCGCGACATATGCATTTCATAAAACAAACCACATAAACACAATTTTATTAAACACATTACCTGGCATAAATCACTTGACACTTTCACACACTTAATAAACAAATATTGAACGCTCAAACTAAGGTAGCGCATGGTCAATGTCATTAACATGTAAAATAAAAAGACTAGGTTGACAATATTTAATAACACTGACCGTATGACAAAATATCATAACAAACAATATGGTGACTATGCAACAAAAGTGTCAATGGACTTTTTCCGGAAATTGCATTTCAAGCATGAATATGAATTGCATATGTTAGCGCATTAATTCGAACTGCACATTGTATTGAATTAATGTAGAGAAAGAAGGGGAATGAATTCCTCTATATAAAAGAGAGGTTCATTCCCGAATAAAATCAGTACCTTTTAAGATACCAAACGAGCTTTTTAATTGTCCATTTCCCTAGCTCAAGGAAATATCATCGTAACGAAAAAGTTACAAACATCAATTTTTTCTTGGTTTCATCGTGAAATCAACACTTTGTGTCACCTTCGCCTTCCTTCGGAACACTCGGTGTCACCTTCGGAACACTTCGAGTCACCTTCGGCTACCTTCGGCTATCTTCGGCTATCTTCGGCTACCTTCGGCTATAACTTTCTAGAAGAAACCATCTCTCTAAGTAGTGTCATTCCGAAGCTAAAATTCGAAAACCGTAGAAGCATTAACAAAAATTCAAGATGGCGCCGATATGACAGCTGGCAGACATTTTCTTATGATACCAAAAAATTCTTCTGATGAAACTCTATAACTGTCTAGAAGAAACAAACTCTGCAAGTGTTATCATTCCGGAGCAAAAATTCGAAAACCCAAAGAAGCATAATTTATACCTAATAAAAATCCAAGATGGCGTCACTTTGGCAGATTTCTGAAAATCCCAAAAAATTCAGCTGATCAAACTCTATAACTTTCTCGAAGAAACCAACTCTCTAAGTATTGTCATTCCGAAGCTAAAATTCGAAAACCTAATTTATTGCTTGGGAAAATTCAAGATGGCGCCAGTTTGACCGCTGGCAGCCATTTTCTTAAGATCCCAAAAAATTCTCCTGACCAAACTCTATAACTCTCTCGAAGAAACCAACTCTCTAGCTATCGTCACTTCGGAGCTAAAATTCGAAAACTCCGTGCATTACCACTTTGACCACTTTTCCACATGTCACGGCTTTTCCAGAATTTTCCCGGAAAAGCGGCATATGAAATTTTTCATTTGGGGCCGAGACTGACGTTCCCTGAAAATTTTAAGGAAATCGCTCGGGCGGTTCTCGAGAAAAAAAAAAGTAGATAGATACATAGATACATAGATAGATCGTTGACACACAACACAGGGATAAAATTGTTATTACTTGCAAAGCAGATTTTACCATCAATATATGGAAATTGGTCATCTTTGATTGGCGATATCTCGGCTCGTTTTCAACCGATTTTGATGAGTGAGGGCTTGTTGGAAAGCTGCTGCGACGAAGTTTTTTTTAAATAATTTGGAGGGGGAGGGGGCGAGGGGAAAAAACTCAAAAGTTCGCCTATACATCGTGTCTTGTCCCAAAGGTATGGAGTTTTTTGGGTTTGTGGACGTTTTTTTTTTGGGTGTGGGGATTGCGTCACTCTCTCCGCTACCGCTCCGAGCATGATTAGGGGGAAATTGTCTAGTCCTGGATGATTTGCTACCGCGTGCCAATACCTTTTGCATCAAACGTTAAACATAATATTTCCATCTGATAAGTGGACTACTGTAGTACTTCTTTTTTTTTTAATAAAAGTTAGCCGTTTACTAAGTAAACGCGCACGGGGGCCTTTGTTTGGTCCCATTGTGCTGGCTATGGATCTTACTCCATTTGTTGTTTATTAGAACCCGTACTAGCAATGTAGTTCAGGATGCCCTTCGGATGAAGATTTTAATCAGTTCATACCTGATAGTGTAATTGCCTAAGTGCTTTCTTCTTTTTATGACGAAAGCTGGGCAGTTACAGAGGTAATGTTCGGCTGTGTCAGTGTGGTGCCCACACAGATCACATCCTGGGTCCGCTCGTTTACCAATGGTGGTTAGGTGTTTATTGAATTCATAGTGTCTTGTAGTTACTCCTGTGAATATTTTTAATCTTGCCCTGTTGATGCAGTTTTTGGCTTGTCTGCAGCCAGGTATGCTTATTACTTCCATACTTTCCGAGCAGATTGATACATTTTGGTCCCTCATATTTTCCAGGTCCCTCATATTTTCCTGATCCCTCATATTTTCCTGTATGAGCACATAGCAACCTTCCATAATTCCTCCGCCAAAAATATAGAGGAATAACTACCCAATGAGATTGGGTTTCTTATTTTGGGATAATTGCAGTACAGTCCAGCCCCTGCCGAGGTGCCCAGCAGGGAGCCGTCTGTAAACAAGACTATACCGTCTGGTGGTAGCTTGCCGTTAAGCCAATCTTCTCTAGGTGTGATTATAATGTTAAATTCCCTTTTAAATTTGTATTTTGTTACAATCTAGTCCGTTGGCATGCTAAAGTTTTGATAGTTGCTAAGAGTTTTGAACCAGATACGAGAATGGTTAGTATCTCTTAAACTATTACCCTGTTGTTTGACCAATCTTCTCAATACATTAATTGATTCTGTTTCTATAAAGATATGTAACGGTGTCAGGCCTAAAAGTGCCTCCATGGTAGCGGTTGGAGTCGATCTCCAACAGCTTGTTATTGCCTTGGAATTTATCTAGTTTGTTTCGCACCTGCCGGTTTTTACATATATGATTCCAAAGGAAGCATCCGTATGTTAGAATAGGTCTGATACTTACTTACTTACTTACTTAACAGCCGTTTTTAACCCAAGCGGGTTTTGGCTGACTCCACAACAGCAGTACGCCGCCATCTCTGACGATCCTCGGCGACAACTTTCCAATTTCGAATCCCCAATTCACGAAGGTCTCCTTCCACGCAGTCAATCCATCTCTTCTTCGGTCTCCCCCTGGGTCGTGCACCATCAAATTGACTCACGAAAACTTTCTTTGCCACTCTGTCATCGTTCATGCGGATCACATGACTCGCCCATCTCAGTCGTGCTGATTTTATAACACCAACAATGTTCTCGGCACCGAAAATTTCCACGAGCTCATTATTCGTTCTGATTCGCCACGCATCACCCACCTTGACCGGTCCACAGATTGAGCGTTGAATTTTCCTTTCAAAACATCTCAGCCTGTTTTCTTGGTTTACTGTCAAGGTCCAGGTCTCGCTGGCGTAAGTTGCAACGCTCCTCATCATCATCATCATCATCAACACACTTTATAGACCGTTTGTACCTTTCGGTGTGAGGTCTTTACTACTGATCATGGACCACCCTTCTCCATACTCCCCTATCCTGTGCCAAGGAGATGGTTTGTTCGCCTAGAGAAAGTCCCCTAACTTCTAAATCGGATTTAATTGAGTCTATCAACCTTCTCCTTGGCCTACCCCTGGGACGCACACCCGGGACTTGAGCATCCAATATCCTCTTTGGTAGCCTGCTATTACCCATCCTCTGAACGTGCCCGTACCACCGCAGACGACTAATCCCTGCCGCCTCTTCCACTGATGTAACCCCTAAGTTTTCCCTGATGTCGTCGTTCCTAATATGATTGTCCCACTGTTCCCTCCGATTTACTTTTGCTATGCTCCTAAGAACCCTCATATCAGAAACCTCCAGGTCATGCACAAGGTATCCGCAGTCCACCCACCTTTCACTACCGTATAAAATCGTTGGTCTGAAGATTGACCTGTGAATAGCTAGCTTTGTGCCACTACTTAACTCCTTTTTGTTGAACACATACGACCTCAACTGACTGGCCACTGCATTTCCCATTCTTCTCCTTTCTTCAAATTCCCTAACTAACTTGCCATTCTCCGAAACAATGGCTCCTAAATATTTAAACTCAGAGACCTGTTCCAACTGCTCCCCATTTAAACTGCAAACTACATCCTTCCGGGATTTGCCAATATGCATAACTTTAGTTTTACTGACACTTATTTTCATGCCGTATTCCTCACATGCAGCATTCAGGCAGTCTCAATTCTCCTGCAAATCCTTGGCATTATCTGCTAATAGAGTTAAGTCATCCGCATAGGCCAGGATTTTCATGATTACTTCCCCCACCTTCACATTCCCTTGCAAATTCGCTTGCCTGATAATCTTGTCCATAAAAATTATGAACAGAAGAGGGGCGAGACAACAACCCTGACGAACTCCCTCATTAACTTCGAAAGCCTCACTAATTTCACCATCTATCCTTACCGCAGCCTTGCTCCCTGAGTAGATGCTTTTGATAGCGCCCAATAAACTTCCATTAACCCCGTCTTCGCCAAGTACCTCGAACAGCTTTTGCCTCGGTACCCGATCGAATGCCTTTACTAGGTCGATGATGCACAAGTATAAATCAATATTTCTCTCAGAGAGCTTTT
>CM055406.1:67719724-67749277 GCA_029228625.1 Pseudolycoriella hygida
ATAAAAATTTCAAGGAAATCCCAAAATTACAGGAAAATATAAATTTCTAGAAAAATTTTAAATTATCAAAAAAATTAAAAATTTCAAAAGAATTAGACTCTCTAAGAAAATTGGAGTTTTATAAAATATGCGAATCCCCGAAATAATCGAACTTTCTGCAAAATTAAGCTTTTAGGAAATTTACAAAATTAAACAAAAAACTACATTTGCAAGAAAATTCAAATTGTTGAAGTAATTTCTAAATCCAACATTAAATAAAAAATAATGCGAAGAAACAAATATCGATCTATTCCGAAATTTGCTAACAACAGAGTCATCAAACAAATGTGCAAAAATTTTAAGTCAGAGAACGTTTGAATTTTACAAAAAAAATGCGCCAATCAACGAACTCAATGAAACTGCATTATCGATATACATTTAGCAAAAGCCAAAAGCGACAACACTAAAACTGGGTGTGGGTTTTAGATCTCAAAGAACTCGCAGAACCCACAAATCGCAAGTTTTGTATAATTTTTCATTTAGATCGATTGTATCTCGTCGGATACTCTACTTTCACGGATGGAGCCTTGTGTTTATTCCCTTCCGTTTCTGGCTCGGAAACATAGAGATATTGCGGAGCAATATCTTTTACTCTTTTGACAAATATCTCATATTCTGATAGAAGATCATCAATATGTTTCATACATTTCATTAACATCAAATAGTTTTCCGGCTGTTCCCAAGATCTTATTCCGATCACTTTCAATATTAATTCTGCCTTCCAAGTTGGAAACAAACAAAATGAACTGAATTTCCGGTAGCTGATAAAGCATTTTCATATTCATTGCAATTCGTTTCAATTTGTAGAGTGCTTCGTCGAGTATTGTGCACGACGTGTTTTTTAACAAAGACAGGACAAGAATTATATTCCCCTTTTCCAGTGACTTGAGTCACTACAGAAGACAAAGTTGGAAACAAATCTTTATCCAAAGAATCGACACTTACATCTTTTAGGTTTGTGCTCATTTTACCTAAAGTGCTGACATAGGTCTCAATGGTACTCGAAACTTCCCATGGAGGAATGCCAGGCTTTTGAACGGCGTTCGAAGTTTTTCCAATATCTTCGTAAACATCGCTTAAGGCAGCACACGAAAATATGAAAGGGGCATTGTCTATTTTGTCTAGATTATCGTCTTGTTCCTGGTTCATGTGACGATAATAGAACTCGTAATTATGGAGAAATTTACAAATTACTTCGTGGCTATAAGTAGCGAATCGAGTGTCAGAAAAATGACAGGGCGATCGAACTTTCTTTTTTATTGGGCCATCTTGATGGGTACCTTTTGGGTACCCATCTCTCTGTTAGTAAACTCTGTCAGGCTAAAAGGAAAAAAGTGGTGGTTCGGAAATTTCGTGTGGGAAAATTCAGGGACGAGGAAGTTAAGTCTCGCTTTATGTCAAAATTCAGCGAAGCTTTCAAAAGGCTTCCTCCGGACTGCGTAGACATTGAGGTTGAGTGGGCAAACTTTAAGGAATTTGTCTTGGGCGTAGCTGAGGAATGTCTAGGTAGTGTCTCTAGTGGGGGTAGAAACAAAAAGACAGGCTGGTGGAACGCAGATATCAAAAAGGCGGTATTAGCTGTATTTGATTTGGTTACAGGGTAAGACGGACGAAAAGCATGAGGCTTACAGGGCTTGCAGGCAGGCGGTTAAGACTCTAGTCAAGGAAGCGAAGGATCGGTCGTGGAAAAAGTTTGGGGAGGAATTGGAAGAGGCTGGTCAAGGAAGGGGTAAAAAATTTTGGTCGGCAATCAAGGATATTAGGCGTGGTGGTGAACAGGAGGGCTGCGGTAGCATTTTGGGTAAAGATGGCGAATTAGTTACAGGTAAGGGTGAGGTCCTGAAAACCTGGCAGGATTACTTTCAGGATCTATTCGCCTCTGTCAATCCCGTAACAAGCCTTGACAGGGAAGCGGGCCGTAGCTTGGAGGGTGAGGAAGAGATTACATTAGAGGAAGTGTCACGAAAGGTCAGCAGGCTGAAGGCAGGAAAATCCGCAGGTATAGACGAAATTAGGACAGAATTTATTAAGAATAGCGGGCCGGGTGGGGTTCAATGGCTTTGTAGGATTTTCAATTTAGCATTGAAGTCCTCAGTAGTACCCGCTGACTGGAGCGTCGGTGTTATTGCTCCGATCTTCAAGAAGGGTAACCGCAAAGTCCTTACCAACTACAGGGGGATTTCACTCTTGAGCGTGGTCGGAAAGGTTTATGCAAGTGTGCTAGTAGACAGGGTTAGGGTTATAGTGGAAGATGTTCTTGACGAGGTTCAGAGTGGTTTCAGACCTCTGAGAGGTTGTCAGGATCAGATCTTTTGTCTCAGGCAGGTTATAGAAAAGCTCTCTGAGGGAAATATTGATTTATACTTGTGCATCATCGACCTAGTAAAGGCATTCGATCGGGTACCGAGGCAAAAGCTGTTCGAGGTACTTGGCGAATACGGGGTTAATGGAAGTTTATTGGGCGCTATCAAAAGCATCTACTCAGGGAGCAAGGCTGCGGTAAGGATAGAGGGTGAAATTAGTGAGGCTTTCGAAGTTAATGAGGGAGTTCGTCAGGGTTGTTGTCTCTCCCCTCTTCTGTTCATAATTTTTATGGACAAGATTATCAGGCAAGCGAATTTGCAAGGGAATGTGGAGGTGGGGGAAGTAATCATGAAAATCCTGGCCTATGCGGATGACTTAACTCTATTAGCAGATAATGCCAAGGATTTGCAGGAGAATTTAGACTGCCTGAATGCTGCATGTGAGGAATACGGCATGAAAATAAGTGTCAGTAACACTAAAGTTATGCATATTGGCAAATCCCGGAAGGATGTAGTTTGCAGTTTAAATGGGGAGCAGTTGGAACAGGTCTCTGAGTTTAAATATTTAGGAGCCATTTTTTCGGAGAATGGCAAGTTAGTTAGGGCATTTGAAGAAAGGAGAAGAATGGGAAATGCAGTGGCCAGTCAGTTGAGGTCGTATGTGTTCAACAAAAAGGAGTTAAGTAGTGGCACAAAGCTAGCTATTCACAGGTCAATCTTCAGACCAACGATTTTATACGGTAGTGACAGTTGGGTGGACTGCGGATACCTTGTGCATGACCTGGAGGTTTCTGATATGAGGGTTCTTAGGAGCATAGCAAAAGTAAATCGGAGGGAACAGTGGGACAATCATATTAGGAACGGCGACATCAGGGAAAACTTAGGGGTTACATCAGTGGAAGAGGCGGCAAGGATTAGTCGTCTGCGGTGGTACGGGCACGTTCAGAGGATGGGTAATAGCAGGCTACCAAAGAGGATATTGGATGCTCAAGTCCCGGGTGTGCGTCCCAGGGGTAGGCCAAGGAGAAGGTTTATAGACTCAAGTAAATCCGATTTAGAAGTTAGGGGACTTTCTCTAGGCGAACAAACCATCTCCTTGGCACAGGATAGGGGAGTATGGAGAAGGGTGGTCCATGATCAGTAGTAAAGACCTCACACCGAAAGGTACAAACGGTCTATAAAGTGTGATGATGATGATGATGATGATGATGATGATCATCAAAGAACAAATTGCTTAGTTCGATAATTTTGCAACCTTTTCGTCAAATGTGCCTGCGAATAGTCGTTTCCACATATTTTCATATATTTTGGCTATTCGCCGGCGCCGGCGAATAGTCATTTTCATATATTTTCGCTATTCGCCGGCGCCGGCGAATAGTCACTTCGTTTGATGAATACCTAAAACGAATAGTTTGTGTGTTATGAGTGGCTTCGGATGTTGAAGCATTTGCCTTGATTGGTGTAGAAGTCGTTGGCGTTGCAATACGACTTACATTCGTCAATGTCAAATTAAAACTCTTAAGGAGAAAAACAATTTCAAAATTTAAAAAAAAAATCATCACCGAACTGAAATTAAATCAGAGTGAGTAAAAACCAATTTCTTCTCATTCTTAGTTTCAACAAGGGTAAAAGAAATAAACTGCAAATTTTAAGCTGCAATTTGTCTTGAGAAAAACTTAGTGAGTAAATATATTACGCTTATAGAGCGTTGCTGTATAAAGTTTTGGGCTTCGAGTGAAATTGGCTTCTCTATGGTATACAACACATTCAGTAAAATTGTATGATGTTTGTGTGTTCTTTAGAGATATTCAGAAGATATGTGAAAGTTTTTAAATGAAAGATAAAATGCATCGCGAAATTCTTCGTAATGCACTCTAGCCAGTGTGTATTTATTTAATATAATCAAATAATTATTTAAGGAATTTTAAAACTTCCACTTCGACTGAAAAATCTTCATCAACTTAAATAGAACGGGAATCAGTGCTTAACGTTATTGACTTAGATCTGGCTAAAAAATTTAAAATGTTGTATATTCATTAATTTAATGCAGCCAGTGAGCGTTGGCCTGAGTATTTCATTGCATTCTGTTCAGTATCAAAATCATTCGAAAGGCTCATGTTCAACTTGCTGTTTGACAGAACCAAGAACTTGATAGAATCCTCTCAACACGGGTTTTTTTCGAAAAAATCAGCGCAATCCAATTTAATGGAATTTCTAACATTAGTATCCCAATTAATGGCGACAGGGGGTAAAGTCGATGTATTGTATTCAAATTTTTCAAAAGCGTTTGATCGAATAATGCATCACTGCCTTCTCAGTAAATTGCCTTCCTTCGGCTTCAGTAAATGTTTAATACAGTGGTTCGATTCATACTTATCAAACCGTTCACAGGTTGTTGTGATTGGAAAAGGCAGATCAAATCCTATAAATCCATTATCAGGTGTACCGCAGAGATCAATTCTCGGTCCATTCTTGTTTATTTTATACGAAAACGACCTTCTGTCGATCCTTGATGCTTGATGCTTGCTTTTGCTGATAACCTGAAGTTGGTAAAGAAGATAGGTTCTGAAGTGGACTGCTTCTTATTTCAGTGGGAAATTGATAGCCTGCAAGAATGGTGTGTTTCTAATGAGTTGAGCCTAAACGTAAATAAATGTGCGATTAAGAGCATAACTCAAAAAACTGAAACCAATCGACTTGATTTTTGGTACAGGATCGGCGACAAAGATGTTCCAAGAGTTGACTCAAAGAAACATCTAGGCGTCATAATAGACAACAAGCTTTCCTTCAACGAACATATCAATAACATGAACAAAAAAGCCTATCAAATGCTTGAATTTATTTTCCGGTGCGACAAGTTCTTTAAGAAGCGGGAGAGTATAATAACCTTATACAATTCAATAGTCCGTGGTCGTCTTGAATACTGTGCCGCTGTTTGGAGCCCTATCCATGACAAGCACAACAATATGATTGAGAGGGTTCATAGAAAATTCTCTAGAACTTTTTCTACAAGTTCCAATTAGATAAAACTGATTATAAGGACAGACTCGAAAGTTTAAAAATTGAACCGTTAGAGTCACGAAGGTTAAGGAACGACGAAATTATTTTATACAAAATTATTCATCGTCGTATGGACAGAAAACTGAGCAAGTCAATATCATTCTACAATCATGTCAGAGTAACAAGGAGGGCGAAGCCTATCTTCTACACGCCGAAGTATACGAGCAACATATACGAGTACTTCTTTGAATCCAACATCTTCAGATTGTTTAAATTAAGGGGTCGTATGGGTTTACCAAGACGTTTGTAGCCACCCCAATTTCGACCTGGTAGTAGGTAGGGAGCATCGATCCTGGTGCTTAGATGGCGAATCAACAATAAAAACGTTGTCCGTCCGTCTGTCACCGCGATAACTCGAGTAAAACTCAACCGATTTTCAAAAACTTTCTTTTCCTGAAAGTTAATCGAAATATCTTTGACGAAATTGAATCTAGGCACTGTCGGCTCAAAGGACGCCGAGCTAGGGCCGTTTAAGTGGTTTTTGGTCTTTTGTACAAAACTCGAGTAAATCTTTTCCGATTTTCAAAAAGTTATTTTGTTTGAAAGGCCTGGGCATGCCGGACATTTTATGGAAGAAACATTTTTCGATTTGAGTCCTTGGACTAAGCTAGGGTTCTAAAAACGAGTCTCTGCAAGGGCTCTATGTGTTTTTTGTACATAACTCGAGTAAATTTTTTCCGATTTTCATAATTGTTTTTTTAATCGGCACGTCTATGAAAGCTCTACTATTTGTAGAAGAAACTTTTTTGAGCTTGGGCACTAAAAACTAGTCTCTGCTAGCGCTCCACATGTTTTTTGTACTTAACTCGAGTAAATTTCTTCCGATATTTCTCTAGGTCTAGGTCTAGGACTGTCTCCCGTTTTATGACAGAAAACTTTTTGATTAGAAACCCTTGGACTCAGTGAGGACCCTAAAACTGAGTTTCTACTAGGGCCTAACGTGTTTGCTTACATAAGTTGGATAAATCCTAACTGATTTTGTTGATTCTTTTTCTATTTGAGAGGTAATCGAGTACCGAATTATATTCAAAAACAAATTTGGGACCGGTGCCTGTGTTAGGGCTGAAGTGGGCCTCAGGTCTGTTCTAAGGTTGGCCCTAGCCAAAAAAATTTTTTTTGCTATGTTACAGAGCAAATTGAGGCAAACATTTTGTATATGGAAGTATGTGTCCGAGGCATTTCCTTATGGCCCTAGGTCCGTCCTAAGGTCTGCCCTAGACAAAAAACGGTTTCAATATGTTGTAGAGAAAATGGAGGGAAATATTTTTGTCTATGTAAGTATTTGTCCGAGGCCTCTCCTGAAGACCCTAGGTCGGTCCTAAGGTCGGCCCTAGACAAAAAAGTGGGTTTTTCCTACGCCGTAGAAAAAACTGAGATGAACATTTTTGTCTATTTGGGGGTCAATATTGTACTTTCGGAAGGCTTTTTAGACCCGTACGAAGAACGAAGTTCTTCGAAAAGGGGTCTTATGCGTTTACCACGACGTTTGTAACAAGTCGAATTTCGACCCGGGCATAAGGGGGGAGCACCGATCATGGTCCTTAGATGACGAATCAGCAATAAAAAAATTGTCCGTCCGTCTGTCAAACGATAACTCGAGTAAAACTCAACCGATTTTCGAAAACTTTTTTTTTTCCCTAAAAGGTAATCGAAAAATCTTTTATGGGATTGAATCTGGACACTGTCGGCCCAAGAGCCACCGAGCTAGGGTCGTTTAAGTGATTTTTGGTGTTTTGTACTTAACTCGAGTAAATCTTTTCTCATTTTCAAAATTTTTTTTGTTTGAAAGACCAGGGCAAAGCCGACAATTTATGGAAGGAACTTTTTTGAATTTGAGTCCTTGGACCTAGCTAGGTAACTAAAATCCAGTCAGGGCAAATCTTTTCCGATTTTCATAAACTTTTTTTATGTTTGAAAGACCTGGGCATAGCCGACAATTTATGGAAGAAACGTTTTTTAATTTGAGTCCTTGGAGTTAGCTAGGGCACTAAAAACGAGTTTTTTGTACATAACTCGAGTAAATCTCTTCCGATTTTCAAAAACTTTTTTTTGTTTGAAAGATTTCGGCACAGCCGACAATTTATGGAAGAACTTTTGCCTGTTTTTAGGGCTCGAGTCGGTCTCATGTCGGTCCTAAGGTCGGCCCTAACAAAAAAAAATGTTTTTTGATATGTTGCAGAGCAAATTGAGGGAAACATTTTTGTCCATATAAGTATGTATCCGAAACCTCTACTTAGGGCACTAGGTCAGTATTAGGTCAGCCCTATACCAAAAAATGGATTTTTGCAATGTTGTAGACAAAATTTAGGATAACATTTTTCTCTATTTGGGGAAGTCAATTTTGTGCTTTCGGAGAATTTTTCACACCGTTTCTTCGGACGGGTTTTTCAATATTGTCCTATCGGTAATTTCCAATACAACTTAATGTGGACGTTCGAGTCTTCTCGTAACATCAACTCTGTTTGCCGCATCTATTCTGATACGTACGGGTCCCTTCATATGTTTCTACATCGTTTCTTCGGAAGCGTTTTTCAATATTGCCCTCTCGGCAATTTCCAATACCATTTAATGTGGACGTAATTTCATGCACTTAAGAGTTAAGGCAATATTTACTTGAATACGTTCGAGTCTTTTCGTAACATCAACTCCGGCTAGTAGTTTTCCCCTCCATAAGCGAGTTTTTCACTTTTTGTCATTCTTGAAGATCAAACAAAATCAAACGACTATATTTTTCAAGCACTTTATACTATTATGCGCTAACCAACTTTTACCAATTGAAAAAAGTGATCGCTACGTAAGGTCACCGATATATACTTAGCACTATAAGTTTACTTTCGCCCCTCAAAACTGACATTTTTACTTTCGGCTCTGATATAAAGCATGTAAAACTTGATAGAAAGCAAATATAGTTGAACTCCAACAATGAGAATGGTTTTCTTAAGCTTGGTGTTCAGAATGTTACAGTAAAGTATATTTCAATGTGGACACATTCTCTAAGATCGCAGACTAAAAAATTTTTTCGACCCACAATTAAGTCAATGTTTTACAAGACATGAAAGTTGTCCACACTAAGCCTAACAAAATTTACCGTTTCTTAACACCACCAGTTGTTCCAATATATGTTAATTCTACAATTTTTCCTTACAAAATATCCAATTTTCTGTTTTCATGTTAGCGTTTTTCCATGAAAATAAAATATTACTGTAGCAGTGATGGAGAATTGAATTTTTTTATTTGAACAAAAACTTTCCCTTGTTTTCAGCGTTTATAGCTCACAAGTTTTTAGACCAGTTTACAGTCTCTAGGTTTATATGTTTATTTCGTTTGTTTTATAACGTTCGTTTGTTTTATAACGTTCGTTTTCGCAGATAGTAATGATAATATTTTGCTTAAACGGATGACATTTCACAATATTAAGGGATTGTTCACAAATGGTGTAACGTTTTTTATTGTTGGTGTGAGAGCTGAAAGCGTAGAAAAACTATTACATTGGCGAGTCCGGTATTTGTGACGCATTTTTTTAACCGAATGTGAAATGTTTTGCATTTCGAAGCTTTAAGTGTCACTCTAATTGATATCACTAGGAAATAAATGAAAACCAAAATCATGTAGCTGCTCTACAGACAAAAAAATCGCTATTTTTTGCGAAAAAAAGTCATTACGTTTTTTAGTTTGGCTCTAGAACCTCTCTAATTTTTTGACTTTTCTATGGAGACCAAATCGCGCCCATACAAAGTTAAAAAAGTTTTAGGGGTGCCAGAGCCAAATTGCACAGAAAATTGACTTTTTTTCGTCAAAAAAAAGGCCAATTTTGTTGCCGGTAAAGCAGCTACAAAAACTTTGTTGGCTAGTGTATCCAGTTGTTTTGGAAGACGGAATAAGAACTTGCGTCACATTTCCCTTTCAGAAGGTTTTTTTTGTCATATCAGCTCTTTCGGAATTAAGGACAAAATTTGGCGCCACGGCACTTCGGGCTTTCAAAATTTCAAGAAAAAATATCGAACCAATTTCGAGAAAATTCCAATTCTAATTTTTCATACAAATGGCCCTGGAAGTAACTAACGTAGGATATTTTTATTAACTTTGGCTTCTATATGGCATATTGTGTACTGAAAATGACCATTTTCTAAAGGTCATATCCGCGGATCCATTTTTCCGATTTTAGTGAGAGACAGAGCAATTTCAAAAAAAAAAAAAATATGTAGAATCCGAAAAACTAGTGCTGAAGGGGTAACGCCATGAAATTTTGCATACTTTGACATAAGCAGTCGCAGCCGTACTATTATCGTGGATTCATTCTCCAGAAAACTTTCAGATAATAAACCAAAGAACCAGTTTTTTTGTTTGAACAAATCACAACAAAAACCCCTTTCAAAAGTCAGATTTCACGTGCAAAAATTTGGCTACCCGTAATCCAATCGTAATCTGAAAACCCAGAAAAATTTTTACGTTGGGACGGTTCGGCATATTTTTCATCGAAAATATTTCAAAAGAATTTTTGGCGTTCCAAAGCTTTAAGCGTCACCCAAATTGATATCAGTTGTTTTGGAAGAAAGGACGAGGACTTGCGTCACATTTCCCTTTTGAAATGGGTTTTTGTTGTGATATCAGTTCTTTTGGAAGTTGAAAAATTGTTTTTAGCGAATTATATATAGAATTTTATTCGAGCCGCCGCTGCGTCGTCGCCAAACCGAAGCGCGGCTGATACTACTTCCATGGGCATTTTGGCAGCCACCCCGATACACTACACACCCAACCCAACAACTTTCCCTTTGACACTAAGCCTCTATCTCGAACACCCAATCTTGTCTAATACAAAATGTACCACACATTGAACACACAAAAACAAACATATGGGCTTTATATGGCCCCTTTTTTAAAATCTCAGAAATCTCAGAATCCCCAGCTGAAGCTCCCTGCAAAATTTTAAGAAAAGTTATTTAGCCTTTTTCGAGCGCGAGTCAAAAAAGTCATTTTTAATACAAGTGCCAATGGAAACCAGTAACTAACTTACTAAGTAGCTGACTAACTAACTTCGGATGTTTTCATTAATTTTGGCTTTTATGAAAATACACTTTTTGCATTGAAAATGAACCGATTTCAGTGAGTGAAAAGAAGTTTCCGTAGAATCCGAGAAAAATATTTTCCGGGGGGTACGTCGCAAGGGGAAGTGAAAACTTCGCTGTATATATAGCTCCGCAGTCTACAAAAAAAATTGTCCTAATTTTTTGTTCGTATGTGGACATGCGTCACGGGCGCATTGCTACGGCGCGCCCATGCAAAGTTAAAAGTTATTGAACTCACGCCTACATTTTTCTTTAGTGTTAAGAAAAAAGTCAAAATTGTCGACGTAAACGCTAAAGGAATTCACTTCAAAAAATATGAGGGTATATTTCCGCATATACTGCATATTTCGTATACTTCACATATATTGAAATGTCAGTAGACTCGTTAATATTTGGGAGTGTAGATTCATGTCATTATTGTCATTATTTTCAACTGCAAATATTTATCGAATGGATCAAGTCTGACTAGTTGGTTGTCAGTTCAAAATCAAGTGGGCGTTACTTGAGGTTCGGTGATTAAAATCAATTTTCCCATACAAATGGCTATTAATAAATTTCACACTTATCACGAAGTGGTCGATATTTACCGAGGCCCATCGTGACAAGAGTATATTCGTTTTTATGACATAAGCGAAAACGAGACGACAACATGGAACAGAAGAAAAATTTCGTATTACTCTCCCTAGTCGATGTAATTTGACATCGGAACGACGCGCGTCAGCGATAAAATAATTATTACGCGTCTGCGGGAAAATGTATTTATCTTCGAGGAAGAAACTTGTATAACTTGAGCCGAAGGCAAGAGATATAATCCTCCGACGCGTTCCGTTGAGTAATACTCGGCCGCGATAAATATTTAGGTTCTAGAGGCGCTATAGCATCGAAAACTCTTGCAGTGACTTTCATGATTGCACCATCATCATCGACACCAGCTAGATATTTTTGTATGGTCGCACCGTCACCATTTAACCCCAACCGATATAACACCAAGCATTTTAAAAAAGCGTCGGTAAATTATTGGTTAAAATTTTTGAAGACATTAAAATTCTTGTGGCCGCGTATTTCAGTCAAGATCTTTTCGAATTGTAATGGAGTGCACCGAAGTGTTATCCGAAACCTTTTATCGTCATAAACTGGAATGTCTCTTCATACCATGTTTTGGGAACCTTCGACATGTATGAAAATCGAAACATCGGGATGATGTCCAAGTTGTGCGAGACGTTATCCAAAGCGTCCGTCGTCGATATCTTCCTCTTGTTCTGTTACTGTCAGTTCAAAAAAATCGAAAAAAAGTTCCACTGTTGTTACTTACATCCTAATTATTATCTGAATCTAAGCACGATAACTCGTCCGCAACAATCAATAATCAATAAATTTAATTGCCATTTTCTGAACTAATCTGATAATTTGTTGTGACGTTCGAAATATGCAAAATAATGACATGACTTAACACTCCTAAATACTAACAAGCCTATTTAAATGTGCGAAGTAAATACACAAAACTAGTCGAAACCCCCGCCCCTAGGGGCTACGCAAGCTTTATCATTTTCGCTTGTTGTCTATTCAGAGAGCCAAAGCAAATAATTTTTCGTTTTAAATAATGATGCGTAATGTTGAAGGTCGTTATATCACTTCGTTGATATTACCGCTAATAATGTTAAAAACGAAATGGGCGAGAAAGTCACTATAAATCGTAACACATTCTTTGTCGCAAAATGACTTCCCCCGTATTCTACTTCCCCCGTATTTCACTTCCCCCGTAATCCACTTCCCCCGTATTCCACTTCTCCCGTATTCCACTTCCCCCGTATTCCACTTCCCCCGTATTCCACTTCCTCCGTGTTGCACTTCCCCCGTATTCCACTTCCCCTGTATTCAACGTTTCCCGTATTCCACTTTCCCCGTATTCAACGTTCCCCGTATTACACCTCCTCCGTATTCCGCTTCCCCCGTTTTCCACTAGCCCCGTATTCCAAGTTCCCCGTATTACACTTCCCCTGTATTCCAAGTTCCCCGTATTCAACGTTCCCCATATTCCACTTCCCCCGTATTCCACGTTCACCGTATACAACGTTCCCCGTATTCAACATTCCCCGTATTCCAAGTTCCCCGTATACCACTTCCCCCGTATTCAACGTTCCCCGTGTTCAACGTTCCCCATATTCCACGTTCACCGTATGTAACGTTCACCGTATTCAGCGTTGCACTTGCTACAGACGAACGTTTTTATTTTGTTACACTTTGACTTTTACTATTCAAAAAACAACGTCATAACGTGAAAGTGTAACAAATTAAAAACGTTTGAGTGTACGTATTCTACTCTGACACTTTGCTAAAGATACTGATGGTCTATCTCTTATGCCTTGTACGCCCCGAACTTCTAAAACCATCAAAATTGACCACATGTTCAACTGTCCGACATTTTCGAAGAAACCAACGCCGTATTTGACCCAAATTTCATTCTAACACAACATCTTGACTGACTTTCGGCCGATTTTAAATTTTGACCCGTTTTTTACCCATAACTCCCTTATTTCAGAACAAAATCTCATTCCGGAACATGTTTTCTCGACGTTTTGCACCATACCCGACAACATATCAAAAAGTAAAATAACGGGATCGTTATAGACAGACTAATAAAAAAAATGGACAAACAGACGGATATTAGACGTTGATAATTATTAATATGCAGTTTATGCGAAAATATACCCGCATATTTCGGCATATTTTTTGAAGCGAATTCCCTTGCTGTAACTTTTAACTTTGCATCCATCCGGTTCCTTTAAACTAAAAAAGTTTTTTCCTTGGTATATTATCTGAAAGTCTTTTGAAGAGTGCATTGGTTTCCCGAATTCTCGATTCCCAAAAACTGATCGACGAACACCTCTAATTATGAAATGTCAACTGATACCGCCAAATTAAGTTATGAGTTTCAAGTATTTTGATGCAATTAAGTATCAATATCAATGTGCGATTTCGGCTTATGTCAAAGTATACGAACTTCATGATGATGCTTTATCATTCATCGCTTGACATATGAATTTCGTCATGGAATTTTGTACATTTTGACCTTAGCCGACGTCGTATTAAAAGCCTATAAAACACAGAGACTTTTAATCAATACAGTTGACAGAAACTCAATATCAAAGTTGAGATGCAACATCATCATCGTTTCAGTTTCCGTTTTTTTTTTTTTTTTTGAAAAATTTCCCTTTGAGTTCCGTACGGGCCCAACACCCTTTCTTTTGTTGTATGCATTGCAATGTGCAACCTTGTCGGAAGAATTACCACCCTTCAAAAAGTATGAATCATGTAACTTCCTCTAGCTGCTTTATATAAAAAACAAAATTATCAAATTCCAACCGAAAAATGTTCATATGATAAATTTGTGCAATTAAATAAACTTAAAAAAATGTCCTCGAATTCCTTTGCATTTTATGTATGAATAAAAACACTGTAAATTATTCTATCTCTTAGTCCAGTGCGAATGCAATGCGCCATCATACCACACGATTCTCAGCTTGAGCCATGCAATATGTTGCAAAATATGGTCTTAAATCTTTGGAAATTGTTTTAATAATGATAAATTATTAATTACAAACGGCGAAAGTAGGGGAGATTCTCTTCGTGTATGCTATAGAGGAATATCATATCGGTGAAGGTTTAAAACGTAACGCTGTTTGTTCGAAAACATTTCACATTGGGTTGGAAAATGGTGCACTCACCGTAGTGTCTACCTAACGTAACTATATTTTATTGCAGAGAAAATGTTAACATTTCATAAATTATGGGGTATTAGAAACTGAGTTTATGCGGTTTTGGAACATATTTTTGAAATAATCTTATTGTGCTCTGTTGTAATTCTGTGTGGTTAAATTGAACATTATTATTTCATACTGCATGCTTTGGAGATTTTCTGCGTTCGTTTTATTGTTGTTTTAAAGCACATTAACTTAATGAAAAATTCTTTGGCATCAAAGTTCAAATCGAGCAATAAAGCCTTACACTGCGTTTTATTATTATGACGTAACATTTGCTTGAAAGAGCATGTCAAATATTTGCTCTATATTTTTTGTAAGGAGTTTTTGATGTTTGTAAACAATTAGTTTATATTTTGTCTTATGCATATTCTTTTTATATAAAATATCTCTTGAAAGAAAACAAAGCAGGCTTTTGTGTCAATTTGGAAAGTTTTGTTTAAAGAAAGGTTTGTTTTTAAAGCATAAAGAACCCTCTTTGTGGCGAGATAATGTGCACGGAGAGATTAAAAATTCACTTCAATTCGTGAGGCGTTTTTGTATTCTATCCTAGAAAATAATTCACTATAGCATCCCAATGTAATTTGTATCCCTGCTAACAAGAGCCTATGATGGAGGAACGCACACGAAGGGTTACTTACCGGCGCCCAATGGGAAATGGGCTAGAGAATTGCTAAACATGGACAGGGGAGTGGGTAGTGGGTGCGATCGCTGGGCACAGTGGATTGAGTCTGGCTAAAATGGGACTCTCTTATGATCTCAACTGCACCTGCGGCCTCGGTGAGGAGACGGGCGTTCATGTTATATGTGAATGCCCAACGTTTTCCTCATTGAGGCTCAGAACTCTATTAGGAGGTCATGCGGTCAATCCGCAACAGTGACCAACATGGGACCTGCCGCTCTGGATAGGCTCCTATCTGGGACAGGGAGGTTACCGAGATTTACATGATGATCGAGTAACGAAACAAAGGATCGCTACATCTTATCAAGATCCCACCAAAACTGATAAATCTGGCACAATTAGAGGCTGTTCATAAATGAGGAGGTGGGGAAGGGGAAGGGGCCCACAAAAACTAGATGTGATTGGACGGTGTGAGGGAGGGCCATACTAAATAGGACGGGTTGACTGACAAATTGCTGAAACGAAAAAAGCAGGCGAGGAGTTATGGGTATGACCTAAATTTCCACGTCACCGTCACGTTTCTTAAACTCTCTCTCTGACTACATATCAAACATCAATGAAGTTATGAGTGAAGAGGAGGGACATATTGGCGTATGTGCCTTTCTCCTCGTTGAGTGATAGTGAGCCCAAAGATGAAAAGTTTCCCTGGCGTATAATATACTTCAGAACACCACACAGATTCGTATGCCTTTCTAATATACGTCTCCCCAAAGCATCGACTATAGCTTCGCCGACAGATTAATATTTCGATTTTGAAGTTATGTCAATGTAAACGATACAATGGCAGCAGCGGGGAGAAGACTGGCCTCATGTCGTGTAACGCCTCCTACTTTTCGCTTTTTTCATTATTTGTATAAAAAAACATAGAAGGGACCCGTACGTATCAGAATAGATGCAGCAAACAGAGTTGATGTTACGAAAAGACCGGAACGTATTTAAGTGAAAATTGCGTTGACATTAGACTGTATTGGAAATTGCCCGTAGGGCAATTTTGAAAAACCCGTCCGAAGTAACGGTGTAAAAAAATTCTCCGAACGCACAAAATTGACCTCCAAATAGAGAAAAATGTTCTCCTCAATTTTGTCTACAACATAGCAAAGAACTATTTTTTGGGCTAGGGCGACCTAGGCCTTAAGTAGAGGCATCGGATCCATACTTCCATAGACAAAAATGTTTCCCTCAATTTGCTCTGCAACATAGCAAAAAACATTTTTTTATGTTAGGGCCGACCTTAGGACCGATATGAGGCCCACTTGAGCCCTAAGCACAGGCAAAAATTCTTCTATAAATTGTCTGCCGTGCCGAGATCCTTCAAATAAAAAAACATTTTTGAAAATCGGAAGAGATTTACTCGAGTCATGTACAAAAAACACGTAGGGCCCTAACAAAGACTCTTTTTTAGTGCCCTAGCTAACCAAAGACTCAAATCGAAAAATGTTTCTTCCACAAATTGTCGGTCACGCCCAGATCTTTCAAACAAAAAAAAAATTTAAAATCGGTAAAGATTTACTCGAGTTATGTACAAAAAACACATAGAACCCTAGCAGAAACTCGTTTTTAGTGCACTAGCTAAGTCCACGGACTCAAATTAAAGAAAATTTCTTCCATAAATTGTCGGCCATGCCCAGATCTTTCAAACGAAAAAAAATTATGAAAATCAGAAAGGATTTACTCGAGTTATGTGCAAAAGACCAAAAACCACTTAAACGGCTCTAGCTCGGCGGCCCTTGGGCCGACAGTGCCCAGAATCAATACCATAAAATATTGTTCGACTACCTTTCAGGAAAAAAAAAGTTTTTGAAAATCGGTCAAGATTTACTCAAGTTATCGTGTTGACGGTCGGACAGGCAGACCGACAGAGAGACAGACCGACAGACGGACATTGTTTTTTTCGCTGATTTGTCATCTGAAGGCAACAAAAAAAGGTTCCCCTTTACTCCCAGGTTCGAATTCGCAATGTAACAAACGTGGTAGTAAACGCATCAGACCTACGTACTTCGTACGGGTCTAATCAATGTAGTCAGTCAAGTACGGTCCAAAACGTAAATGCGGACGCATTATTTTAATTTAAAAATATTGATGAAAAAACCGGTATCGCAAATGCAGAAAACCGGTAAACGGTTTTCAATCACTACGGTTTTTACTGGTTTTTAAAACCGGTTGCAATCCCTATTCTCAACTCTTCATCCACATTCATAGTCAAACACAATATGTTAATAAACTTCGAAGTAAAATAACAATTTATGACAAAAATGAGTTTTTTCTTCGGTACACCAAATGTTGTCGACATTTGAATAAGTATACGAAAAAATATATTATTTTGACTGGAGCGTACTCCACGATTCTTTTAATTTAAATTATGAATATTTCACAATTCCCTTCCAAGCTGTGCTTGTGTGAAGTATTTCAATAATATTATTCTCTCAGCAGAAAAGCTTAAAAAATAGACTTCGTTATTCGTTTTGCAGTTCAAACACCAGATCGAAAATCTGTCTCTTAACGTCGTTTCAAATGCAAAAAATGCTAATTCAGTGCATGCATAACGTTATATTTTAATTAATAAATATTAATGTGGGGAAAGATGTTCAATATCTATTTTTGTAACAAGTTGCTTGCACAGCGTTTCTCTTCGTTATAACAGTTAGAACAGTTTCCGGAGGGAAACCACTTACAGACAAGTTAAAATTTTGCAAGGAAAAGTCTTTAGCCAACTAGATTGTTATTGAAAAAAATGAAAATTCTGCCAGTGGATTACATAACAATTAGTTATGCAACCGAGTATAAAGTACTTTGCACCGAGTTCCACACAACGTTTTATGCAGCAGAGGCGTCTGCTTTATGACACTCAGTTGTATAATAGTATGTTATAACACAAGGGCTGTAATTTGAGCCCATGTGTTATACGATATTTTATAACACAAAGGCCTCAAACTTATATGCATATTATAGCCCCGAGTGTTATAAACATACAACTCCTTTGCGAAAAGTAAACTTTTTCATGCCTCAAATGGGTGACGTAAGGTGCTACTTTTTGCCGATGTGAGATGTTGTGATGATGTGAGAAAAACTAAATCTAGTGATATTGAAATTGACAGTCGAACTTGCGTGCAAATATTGCGAATTCAGTTGTTTATATGCAACGAAGGCGAAAATTGCCTAAAATCGATCGTCCAAAACAGGTACACAAATAACTATTTTGACACAGTATGCAAATATCAAAGTCGCTTTGATCGTTTGGTAACTTTACATCCAGTGACAAAAAGTACCACTTTTCGCAACTAGTTGAATATTGAATATATACAGGAACGGAAAAGTGAAAGCCGACAAGTTTCTGATTTGTATGGTAAATCAGAAACTTGTCGGTTTTCACTTTTCCGTTCCTGTATTACTATTTCCTAACGCATGGGAAAGGCTTTGTCAGCGAGTGTGAGCCTCCAACACGATCCGAACGCGAGTTGTAGAGTGTCATTTTTCGTATACGAAGCAATCTGAGTCACGGAATATACTATTCCAACATTTTTTTACATTTTATTTTAAATTGCAAATATATATGTTCTAAAAGAACCCAACAAAAACATGCACTCATGTACGTACCCATATTTCATTTTGTACATAGAAGCATTATACCTCTGTCATTCATGCAAACGTCCTTCCGTAGTCGTGAAGTAAAACCTTTCGTTTTATTTATTCAATATTTTGTTTATTTTACATATTTTCCGTTTTATCAGAATGACAATATTATTTTAGGTAACTTCATTTTACAAAACAAATGAATATTCACAAGCATCAATAAAAATATGTCATTCATTTTTAATTCGCTCTTTATTTAATTGGAACTAAACAGGACTTTTATTTCGTTGTAGCAATGTATAAATATTATGATATGTTTTAAAAGTTTTGTTGGTAATAAATACTCACAGGTTAATTGGAATCCATTCGGGTTGGTGCATGCTCATAAAAGTGTATAAATCAGACAGGCTTTATTTTGGCTGTACGGCGGAAAAATTGTACTGAAACAAAAACCACGCACGTGGTTTTGAACTTGCTTCATATCGCACATGACACAAGCGAAAAGA
The DNA here is from genome assembly GCA_029228625.1 of Pseudolycoriella hygida. Lineage (NCBI taxonomy): Eukaryota > Metazoa > Arthropoda > Insecta > Diptera > Sciaridae > Pseudolycoriella > Pseudolycoriella hygida. The sequence continues at coordinate 67,738,709 of CM055406.1, forward strand.
CTGCATTAGACAAAAGCAGTTAAGATTTTATAATGTTATAAGAAACTAGTCGAAACCCCCGCCCCTAGGGGCTACTCAGGTTTTATCATTTTCGCTTGTTGTCTATTCAGAGAGCCAAAGCAAATAATTTTTCATTTTAGATAATGGTGCGTAATGTTGAAGGCCGTCATATCACTTCGTTGATATTACCGCTAATAATACTAAATCGAAGTAGGCGAGAAAGGCACTATAAATCAAAATACTTTCTTTGCCGCAAAATAACTACACTTCCCCTGTATTCCACCTCCCCCGTATTCCACCTCCCCCGTATTCTGCCTCCACCGTATTCCACTTACCCCGGATTTCACGTTCACCGTATGCAACGTTGACCGTATTCAACTTTCCCCGTATTTCAAGTTCCCCGTATTCCAATTTCCCCGTATTCCAATTTCCCCGTATTCCAATTTCCCCGTATTTCACGTGCCCCTTTTTTTTTTTTTTCTCAAGGGTGAGGAAACCTTCAAAAGGCACCTGGTCCTCCTGGACCCAGGTAGTGTTGGATTTTTACCAACTAAAACCTCCTTCCTTGATCGCCACGCTCTCGTCTCCCCGGAACCGCCTCACAGCATTACTTCGGGGAGGGGCTGTGCTTTCGCACCTACTCTCTCAGATCAACTGCCAGTCTTCGTTGATCGTCTCTCCATGCACTTTGTAGCTTCACCATTATCTTCGCAATTGCGTTGTCCGCTACTTTCCACACTTCTTCGTCGCGACACATTTCCGATATTATGTTGTCGGCGTTTACGTTTGGCCTGCTCGCGGCTATCAGCTCACATCGCTCCTGTTCAAAACGGGGACAGACAAACACAACGTGCTCTGCAGTTTCTTCCTCTTCAACGCATGTCACGCAGAAAGGTGATTCCGCGTGTCCAAACCTATGCAGGTACTTCCTGTAGCACCCATGACCCGACAGGAACTGCGTCAGGTGGAAGCTAACCTCTCCGTGTTCCCTATTTACCCATGTGGTTACGTCCAGGATAAGCCTATGAGTCCACCTTCCATTTTCCGCGGAGTCCCACTCTCGCTGCCATTGACTCAGTGATTCGACTCTTACTTGTGCCCTCACTGTTTTGGTGTTTTGGCCCCCCCTTTCCTTCAGTCTGTGGCATTCACTGTCTTCCATCAGCATGATGCATATAGGCATCGTTCCGGCTATCACACATACCGCTTCCGAGGAAATCGTTCTGTATGCGCTTGCTACCCTTATGCTTGACAACCTCTGGGTTTTTATCAACCTCCTACGGTTCCTCTTTGTGTCTAACGCCCTTATCCACGCTGGTGCCCCGTAGCGCAGTACCGACAGGGTAACACTTGCTAGGAGCCTCCTTTTACTGCTGCGCGGTCCAAACCCATTCGGCATTATCATGGCCAGTGCTGCATTGGCTTTCATTGCCTTTCCGCACGTATAATCTACGTGGGCATTAAAGTTTCCACGATCGTCTAACATGACTCCAAGGTGTTTTAGCTGGCGAGTGGATGTGATCTCGTTCCCCCCGATGTTCATTACAATCCGCTCAGTTTTCCGACAATTGCTCACGAGCATGATCTCGGTTTTCTGATGGGCCAGCTTCAGTTAGCCATTGTCATCCAACTTTCTACAGTTTCCAACGCCTCTTTCGTGACGACTTCCACCTCCAACTTTGACGTTCCGATAACTATGAAAATTAGGTCGTCGGCAAAAGCAATCGTCGTAACCCATCTTGGCAGCTGCAGCCGCAGCGCTGCGTCTTACATCGTATTCCACAGCGTTGGTCCTAATATGGATCCTTGTGCAGAAAGCTAGCCTCTGTCAGTGGAGTGCTTAATAATGTGAAGAAAATTCTTCCAAAACCAATTCTCATGAAGATATACTTCGCCCTCGCGCACTCTCACTTAGTATATCTCACAGGTGTCTGGGGACGGGCAAGTAAAAAGAGTATCGACCAGCTACATACCTTGCAGAAGAGATGCTTGAAAAATGCATGTAAGTTACCGCAACGCCATTCCACTATTGACCTGTTTAAAGTTCAGTGTCCAGGCGTCTTAAATGTTAATAGTCTCTATAAATTGAGCATTTGCAATTTTATGCACAATTCCATTAGAAAGCAGTCACATAGTACTGTCACGTTTAAAGAGACCTCGCACAGATATCAAACCAGAAATCGCAAATTATTCTATCATGCTGCTACACGCACGAAGCTAGGGGAAGGAGCACTTACAATTGCTGGAAGTGTTCTGTACAATACACTTCCGTTGAGGATCACACTATGCAATGCGTACTTGTTCAAGAAGGAGCTTAAGGAGTTGCTCTCGGAGCGCCAGTACCCAGGCTAAATCTTATGCATCTCCTCTCAGCTGTTCTGAAGAAAAATCGATTCATGGTATACATTGCCTCCAAGAGGGGATTATTTTTTTCTTTTTCTTTCTGCTTTTTTTATATTTTGCTATAAGTGAGTACTTGGAAGCGTCATCAATCTCACATAAAATCGGCTACACTCGCCATTAGTTTCTGCCTGTTTGCATAACCATTACCTTCAGTTTTGTAATCATAAATAAACAAATATTTCTCCAAGTGAATTGCCATTCTTCCCTATAAAATATCTATATGATCTTTGTTTTGTTTTTGCGTTAATATTTAATATCGCGAAAGTAAAAATTTTTTTTTCTCTTTTCCCACAACATAAAAACAATAAAATTTATAAATAAAATTATATATTAAGTTAAGCTAAATTAAATTAAATTGAGCTAAAATTAATGTTTCTTTAAAGTACCCAGCACACTGAAACTTAAATTACCATTTAAATATGAAATTGTAACAATTAAATAAATAAATAAATAAATAAATAAATAAAAAAAAAAAAAAAAATAAAAATAAAAATTGTGGAACACCAGCTGTGATGTCTACCATCTTTTTTTCCACGTGCCCCTTATTTCACTTCCCCCGTATTCAACGTTCACCGCATTCAACGTTCCCCGTATTCAACGTTCCCCGTATTCCACTTTCCCCGTATTCAACGTTCCCCATATTCCAGTTCCCCCGTATTCCACTTCCACTGTGTTCCACTTCGCACGATTTCCACGTTTACCGTATGCAACGTCCCCAGTATTCAACTTTCCTCGTATTCAACTTTCCCTGTATTCAACTGTCCTCGTATTCCAAGTTCCCCGTATTCCAAGTTCCCCGTATTCCAAGTTCCCCGTATTCCAAGTTCCCCGTATTCCAAGTTCCCCGTATTCCAAGTTCCCCGTATTCAACGTTCCCATATTCCACGTTCACCGTATGCAACGTCCCCCGTATTCAACTTTCCCCGTATTCCAAGTTCCCCGTATTCAACGTTCCCCATATTCCACTTCCCCCGTATTCCACGTTCACCGTATGTAACGTTCCCCTTATTCAACTTTCCCCGTTTCCACTTTCCCCGTATTAGAAATTCCCCGTATTCAACGTTCGCCGTATTCAACGTTCGCCGTATTCCAAGTTCCCCGTATACCACTTCCCCCGTATTCAACTTTCCCCGTATTCAACGTTTCCCATATTCCACGTTCACCGTATGCAACGTTTGCCGTATTCAACGTTCACCGTATTCAACGTTCAACGTATTCAGCGTTGCACTTGCTACGTATTATACTCAGAACTTTTAACAATATTTTCGGGCAGCGGAGCAAATTTTTGCGCATTTTTGCCACCTTTGATCGACCCTGGACACCGAACCGCTCAACTGATTTTCTTAAATTCGGTTCCGCTACCTTCACACTGTCGAAACCGTTCATTTGACACCTCACTGGCCTCATTCCGGCAACTACCCGCCGAGATATACCAGAAGAAGTGCTCCCGTTCTGAACAAAATCGCTGAAAAATGGCCTATATCTCGGAAGTGGGAAGCTTTTTCACCCAAGATTGTTTAGCAATTTCGTTGCCCCAAGCCTCCACTAACGATTGGCACTCAAAAATTGTCTCTACTTTGTCCAACAGCAAAAGTTCCCTAACAGCAAAGTGAGGAAACCCCGAAATTTGAACAGTTTCCGCTGCCTAGCTCTTCCGCATGAAGTCGGATCAAAAAATATTCTTCTACAAAGTTGTAGGCCATCAAAAACTCTAAGACTTTTCTTCGCCGACCAAATCTCTAACACAACATCTTGATTATATTTTAACCGATTTTCAATTTTGACCCGTGTTTTATCCATAACTCCCTTATTTCAGAACAAGATTCCACCCCGGAACATGTTTTCTCGACGTTTTGCACCATCCCTGACAATATATCAAAAATTAATTTTTAAGTAAATTTCGGGCAGCGAGCGGTGCAAATTTTTGTCCATTTTTGCCACCTTTGATCGTCCCTGGACACCGAACCGCTCAACTGATTTTCTTTCGACACCTCACTGGCCTTATTCCGGCAACTATCCGCCGAGATATACCAGAAGAAGTGCTCCCGTTCTGGACAAAATCACTGAAAATTGCCCTATATCTCGGGAGTGGGAAACCTTTTCACCCAAGATTGTTCAGCAATTTCGTTGCCCCAAGCCTCCACTAACGATTGGCACTGAAAAATTATCTCTACTTTGTCCAACAGCAAAAGTTCCCTAACAACAAAGTGAGGAAACCCCGAAATTTGAACAGTTTTCGCTGTCTACCTCCTCCGCATGAAGTCGTATCAAAAAAATTTCTTCTACAAAGTTGTAGGCCATCAAAAACTCTAAGACTTTTCTTCGCCGACCAAATTTCTAACACAACAGCTTGACTATATTTTGGCCGATTTTCAATTTTGATCCGTTTTTTACCCATAACTCCCTTATTTCAGAACAATATCCCATCCCGAAACATGTTTTCTCGACGTTTTGAACTATCCCCGACAACATATCAAAAAGTATTTTTTTTACTACTCAGTTTAAACGCAAAAATAACGGGATTGTTATTTGAACCATAAAACGATTATTTTAAGGTTTTTTTTTTTGTATTGCTTGGTCTATAATTAGAATCTTTTGATCTAATAATTCACATTATTGGATCCTTTGTATTGCTAGGAACTCAGACCAAAAATTGTTTTCACAATTAACTAAAGTGAAAATATTACTTTCCAACTTTTGAAGGGACGAAACAAAAGACAACGACAAATATGCTGATTTCGGCGTATCACGCCCTCACATTCAGAAGTATGTGATCTCATCAGTACAATTTATTATGTCTTGTCGGACTATGTGTATATCAGCGCACATAAAGACAGAATGAGCAATCATTCGAATTACAAGGCTTTATATACACCTGTTTCTAAACAATTTTAATTATTGAATTTTCTTAAGGTACTAGACCTTTGTTGTCAGATCTCTCACATCCAACTTTTGGTTGAAGTCTCAAATTTTTACTTCATATTTTACTGAATCTGCTACATCCAGCATTATTTTAGAGCTCTCACACGTCGTAGCAATAGTCCAATCTGCCACATTGAACAGTTTTGAAGTAAATCTTCTTAACTTCTTTTTGGTGATCGATTTTCATCATCACCAGTAAATTTAATGAATAGCTACCAACATTCAAGGTACGGGATTGTGACCGACAGACAAATAAATAAACAGACACATAAGCAGACAAACTTTAGACGTTTATAATTAGTAATTGAAATCGAAAGGAAAAGAACGTATCAAAAGATACAAATCCGCAGTTGACTAAAGTAAAAAACTACTAAAGGTAGTGCATAAAATTACTTCCTATAAACAGTTCACTTAACACACCATCAAGAAATATTTTGTCGTTAAGTAACACCGGTAGTAAGAAAGCTTTCAATGAATATTTCGAGTATTTTTAAAATCAACTTAACTATACACAACTTCATTATTGAAAAACACGAAGGATGAGTTTCACCATATTTGTAGATTTCGAATCTCAAAACTTGAAAATTTTCCGTACACAGTGTACATCATGAGGAAAATTTCAACTGTATTAGGAAGGGGTAATTGGAAATCACTAATGATTTCTAAGCCTTGAACCAGCACTGAGCCCCGAGGTCGAAACAGTTTTTACATCTCTATCAAATTCACTTAACATGATCCATGAAAAACGGAAGAGTATTTAGCTCTGTTTGTGAAATTTCACTTCACAAGACATTTAACGGATTGAATAATCCTAAGCTAAAATTTCGGATGAACAAAGTTTCGAGAAACATTTTTTTAAAGTTTAAGATTAATAGTTTAGACACTTAAATGTCTCTTCTCGGTATCTACAGTTCATATACCCACACTGCATTTGTTACCTAAATGGCACATATTACGATTCGAACAAAACTTCAGTTTGTGGTAATTTGTTTGCTTTTCCACTAACGTATTTACTGAACTTAAATAAAAGACATTTAAGTGAAGGATACAAATTATTTTATACTTTGTATTTGCACTTCTTTTCATGGATAAAGATTCAGAATTTTCTTGTCTATAAAATGCTAGTAATGAAAAAAATACAGAAAAGATGTGAAGTCAAAATAACAAACAATCGAGAGTGCAGAGTTGTAATTTTATAGTTTGTCCGATATTTTACGAGCTAACTCAATATCAATAGAAAATGTCTTATTTGTCTTATCTGTCAAATCGAAATAATTGGCATTACTCGATAGTGTTTGAATGAACACTTAACATTGAACCATTTAATTGAGTCAAGAAGCAACACCCCTAATTTCATTATAAATTAACTTATGCATGAATAATTTCTTTCTATAGAGAAGTATGGCCGGAAAACGATTGTTTTGGTTCCGCTTCTGCAGCTCCTGAAGACGAATTCATCTTGCTACATGAAATTTTTACAACAAATTTGGGACCAGGTGAGTTTTGATTGCATTGCTACTATTTTCATTGAACAACATAATTATTCTAGATGATTCTTTTTTAATTGCATTGAAAGAAATGGTTCTAGTTCCCCTATTTTAGGGAATATAAATTCCTAAAATTTGTTAAAAAAATATTTCTAAAGTAGACTTGATGACTAAATGTTACACTTTGATTATGTCAATGTCAATTTACATTTAAAAATACCAAGGCGTGACCTTTACAGATTAAGTCCACTGTAAGAATGTGTGTTTGAGATATTTTTCATTAATTCTAAACAGTTCTTTTTTGGGTGAAATACTTAGTGGACATTCACAAAGTACGCGCGCTACAAAGGGAGGAGGTAGTTTGACAAAAGAGTGCTACTAGCCAAATTCATTTCAGATTGATTTCTTGTTGTTTTTCTGGTAGATAATCGAGCCTAGATGAACGTTTGGGGAAAGTCATGTTTCGAAAAAAATTGGATTTAGGTGGGCGACGGACGACTTAAATGTCCGAGTTAAATGATTTGTTCACGAAAATTTTACGAGCGAAGCGATGGTCATAATCGTACGAGTTAAGTAATTTGATCAGAAAAATTTTACGACTATAAAATACTCTTACCAGCGAACTTAATTGTTCGTGAATTTAGTTGATCAATTGAACAACTTTCACCAGTGTTAGTGTTATGTTTGCGGGAAGAGCGATGCGAGGGGCCGTAGTCGCACGAGTTAAACAACTTGTTCGCAAATAGAATTTGATAACTAAACGACTTAGAAAAGTATTTTATTCTCGAAAGTTAAAGTACAATTTTTAGCCGAATTTAGCGCACCATTTTATTCACAAAAGTCAAAAGACACTTTATGGCTAGATTTAGCTCACTTTTAAGGGGCTCTGCATAAATAACATACGCTGTTTCAGTGCTGCCATCAAATTTAAATCATGAATAACTTGGAAAATATACACTTTTAAGACGTCACTTTTGTGAATAAAATGGTGCGCTAAATCCGGCTAAAAATTGTACTTTCTTTCGAGAAGAAAATGCGTCTCTAAGTCGTTTAATTTAGAAGATAACATCCACTTTCGGTTTAAATGGCGGCCATCTTCAATTGTAAAAAGCCAGTAAATCCAACTAAAAATTACTTTTTAACTTTCGTTAAAAAAGAAAGTATGTCTCTAACTTGTTTAGTTTAGAAGATAAGAGCTACTTCCGGTTTAACTGGCGGCCATCTTGAATGTCAAAATAGTGTTAAGTCCAACTTTCGTAAAGAAAGTATGTCTCTAAGTTGTTTAGTTTAGAAGATAAGAGCTACTTCCGGTTTCAAAGTGGTCACATTCTTGACCTCTACTTACTAAACAACTTTCTAGAACATTTAATATTTCGCATATTTTACAAGTTATGAATTTTTCAGAATTAAAACGAATTGGTACCATAGTGCAATGTCGGGAATAGTCAACTATCAAGGTGGATTTTTAATAATCAATATTATCTGTATTTGAAAAATCCTTCCAAAGTAAAGTTGTAAAAAAATAATATTCGACCGACCTGGGAATACTTTAAGGAACACTTCGACTATCTAGTAGTCGAGTAGCGAAAGTTAGGCCCACTCTATGGACACTGCACCCCGACTCACTTGACCTCAGTTTTTCGATTATCTTTAAGAGCGCACACTGCTTACAAAAGAGCCATCTGTCGGAATCTTTTCAACTAATGAAAATTTGTATGGAAAAAGTCGTAATTTTTTGTAACGTTTTTCTCTTAAAGTCTTAAATGAAAACGAACACTTATGTAGTCATTACAAACTTAACCTATTCCCAAACAAAATTGCGGAAACGCTTTTGGAGAAAACATGTACATTTGCTTCAAATGTGAATTCCAATATTTCACTGCAAAAGTCAGTATTTCAGCTTTTCTACTTAATAAACACTTCAAAACGCATAATTTTTTCGACCAATGTGTTTGCTCACTTAATCTTTAACTGAATAATACATGTAAATGACAGAAAACATATTCTACGAGTCAGAAATGGATAACAACTTTTTGAGTTGATACATTTACAAATATTTGTAAACGTGAAAAGCCAACAAAGTTGGCGGCCATTTTTATTTGCAATCATCAGCTCGAAATTTTTTGTATCAATTTTTGACTTTTAGAAATGTTTTCTGTCATTTAAATTGATTGTCCAGCTAAATACTAAGTGAGCAAACACATTGGTCGAAAAAATTATGCGTTTTGAAGTGTTTATTAGGTGAAAAAGCTGAAAGACTGACTTTTGCAGTTAGATATTGGAATTCACATTTCTAGCAAATGTAAATGTTTTCTCCAAAAGTGTTTCCGCAATTTTGTTTGGGAATAGGTTAAGTGTGTAATGACGACATAAGCATTCGTTTTCATTTAAGACTTTAAGAGAAAAACGTTACAGAAAATTGCGACTCTTTCCATACAAATTTTCATTAGTTGAAAAGACTCCGACAGATGGCTCTTTTGTAAGCAGTGTGCACTCTTGAGAGAAAAAAGATTTTGAAAATCGAATTATCGAGACCTCAAAAATTAAAAAGACGTTTGGTTGTTATCTAACAAGCATCTTGTCAAGGCACCGACCCACTCAAAAGGTGTACTTAGTAATAACATCGCAGCGTATTTCTCCTCAGCTAGGAAGACTCGAAATGCTATTCCGAACTTTACATCTCTTGTTGTACAAACTGATGTTGTTTGTTTAATTTGTATCAGCAATGAAGTATCATTTTATTATAAAAAAACATGATCGTAATTTTGGTATACATTTTTGTGGGTTCATATTTCCACCCAAAAGCTGAATGAAATATAAAAAAAAACAATTCTCGGCTCTCTTGTGTAGTGGCGATAGTAGCCATTGCTTTCATTTTTTTTGGTAAAATATGTGAAAATAAATGCTAAAAAAACAAGTAAATATAAAACCGAATGTTGGTACAACAAAGCACCCTTATCTACATGGAATGCACACATAAGTACATAAGATGCTACATGGCTCAGTTTTCCCATAAAGTTAAGTTATATATGTAAGTTAGATAAATGAAAAGTGGTGTGCTCGCATAAGTTTATGTGAATAGTTAATGTACACAAACAAAACTATATTTTACGACGAAAGACGAAAAAGCTGGTCTGAATTCTCTATCGGTTTCGTGACCACGTTGAAGCATTAAATATTTATTGAATTTAACGGATGTGAGTAAGCGTCAACAATATGAATGTCAAACGTAAAAACAATGAAATTCAAATTATTTATATCTTCGTTCTTGTATTTACAATTCACAAGATGTTTGAATATTATGTCACGTCAAGACCGTGTCTGTTAAAAATGATGTTTTTCCAGAGTAACTTTTCTTAAAATAAATTGTCAATTTCAAAATAGTAACCTCAAAAGCTAAATAAATTAATTGTTTTTGCATCTAGTAGTTGAGCTACTTTCTTGAGATTGTTAAGTTTTTTTAACAAACTTTTCGCTAGAAGATAGGCCTACACTTTCAGCCAGGACACTTGGTGCCGCAAATTCAAGGACTATTTTAGGGAAAATTTTCTCTATTTTCCTAGTTAGACCCGTACGAAGTACTTAGGTCTGATGCGTTTACTACCACGTTTGTTACATTGCGAATTCGAACCCGGGAGTAAGGGAAAACTTTTTTTGTTGCCTCCAGATGACAAATCAGCGAAAAAAACAATGTCCGTCTGTCGGTCTGTCGGTCTGTCTGTCCGTCAACACGATAACTTGAGTAAATCTTGACCGA
>CM055406.1:67763043-67846398 GCA_029228625.1 Pseudolycoriella hygida
GGTGTAAAAAAATTCTCCGAACGCACAAAATTGACCTCCAAATAGAGAAAAATGTTCTCCTCAATTTTGTCTACAACATAGCAAAAAACTATTTTTTGGGCTAGGGCCGACCTTAGTACTGACCTAGAGCCTTAAACAGAGGCCTCGGATACATACTTCGATAGACAAAAATGTTTCCCTCAATTTGCTCTGCAACATAGCAAAAAAAAAAATTTTATGTTAGGGCCGACCTTAGGACCGACATGAGGCCCACTTGAGCCCTAAGCACGGGCAAAAATTCTTCTATAAATTGTCGGCCGTGCCGAGATCTTTCAAACAAAAGAAAGGTTTTGAAAATCGGAAGAGATTTACTCGAGTTATGTACAAAAAACACATAGAACCCTAGCAGAGACTCGTTTTTAGTGCCCTAGCTAAGTCCGAGGACTCAAATTAAAAAAAATTTCTTCCATAAATTGTCGGTCATTCCCGGGTCTTTCAAACAAAAAAAAATTTATGAAAATCAGAAAAGATTTACTCGAGTTATGTACAAAAGACTAAGAACCACTTAAATGGCCATAGCTCGCCGGCCCTTAGGCCGACAGTGCCCAGATTCAATCTCATAAACGATTTTTCGACTACCTTTCAGGAAAAAAAAAAGTTTTTGAAAATCGATCAAGATTTACTCAAGTTATCGTGTTGACGGACAGACAGACCGACAGACTGACAGACAGACAGACAGACAGACCGACAGACGGACATTGTTTTTTTTCGCTGATTTGTCATCTGGAGGCAACAAAAAAAGTTTCCCCCTTACTCCCGGGTTCGAAATCGCAATGTAACAAACGTGGTAGTAAACGCATCAGACCTACGTACTTCGTACGGGTCTAAAAATTACCTTAGCCAACTACTACGTGAAAAAGGATATGACTGCTATGAGGAAGTATATGCGGTGGATACTGACGGAAGAGCTCGATACAGCGATATTATTTCCTTTGATCCTAAATCTTCAAGAGCACACATCATTGACCCAACAGTCAGATACGAAAATAACGACCAAGGACAAGATGATTTAGTTAGGAAGGAAAAACTGACAATATATGAAAAGTGCATACCATTTTATGACGAAAAATACCATCCAAATTACGGCCATAGGGACTGGACAGTGCACGGCCTCTTTTTCGGAGCAAGGGGGTGCTTCGGTAAATCTGTCATAGAATTTTTTACTCAATTCAAATTAGACAAAGCTAAGTTAAAAGAGCTCTCAGAGCTGATTTTAGTTAAGACAATTCACATAATTAATCAACATGTTTAGTTTATAACTAAATTACGTTATGACAATGAATTTAAATTCGGCTTTATGTTTGTATAACGATTGTCTGTAAAGATAGATGGATATACTGTGTATTAGTGCAACCTTTGTTACGAGGGCAGTTCCTTTATTTGCTTAATAAATGTTTTCTTCTTCAAAAATATATTTCCGTAAGTGTAAATAGTTTTGTCATAAGCGAATTCAAGGTAAATTGACCCCTCCTCCCCACCGTAAGTTACCGTATAAATTCTGGGACCTCCCCCTAAAACCCGTACGTCATTTGTGAACAGCCCCTACCTTATGCCATATTCTATCGTAAATGCTACAATATTTTACCTACACACAATTAGCCGAAATTTTATGTCGAAATTCTCAAACGTTCGAACAACAAACAAATTGTTAAGATGGATTCCACTACGGCAGGATGCTTAATTTATTTCAATGCAACACTAAAGCGGACGTCATTAAGGAGTGACCGTCCAAATTGATTTAGATGTGACAATAAATTGATTTCATTGTATCGATTCGATCTTTACTCGTCATCCAAATAATTTGAGGCATTTGATAGGATAGGAATTGCATATTAGCCTCTCATATATTGGAATGATCTCTTCACAAAACCACAATCATGCCACATGCTCTTCCTTTCTACACTAGTTTCACCACTATACTCGGTTTAGCATGTTTTGAATAAGTAAAATGGTATATTCTCCAATGTGTCGTTATTTATTCTCGAACATGGCGGCAAGGGAAATTTATTTCATTTTTGACACACAAACGAAATGTTAACCTTTTAAAAAGTGTTGGTGAACATCGACAATAATTTTAAATATTTCATTGTTGTTAATAGCTTCCAAAATTGAATTTTCTTAATTTTAAATAAAATTTTAACTCTCGTGGAAAACAATTTCGCCAGTGAATAATAAAGTAAACTCCGTTTTCTTCTTATGTCAATGTTTTGTAATTGTTTGTCTTTTATTTTTACTGTGTGTTTACACACATGCATACATGCAGTACTCGGCAAACTAGAAAAGAATATGATATCACATCACAAGTTTTGCAGTTCCTTTCATACAGAAATGGACGCCGCGTCGACGGGCGGAGGCCAATCGAAAAGAGTCCACTTCACTCTTTTAGTGCGTTAACAGCTTATGTCAAAGTACATCAAGTATATTGATTTCCATGACGCGATGCTTAAGCTGTCAAGCAAGTAATGTGTCATACTATACTTTGATATAAGCCGTTGACGCACTGACGACTAAAAAAATGAATTTTCGCGGAATGCCCACTTTAGTACTTTAGAAATAAAATTGATAGAAAAAATTTTCCTTAGCTGCTGAACGACTTTTCTGTCTCAAATTCCTGAGCAGTTATATAATTTTAACCTCAACTATTACCAAATGTTGTGGACGTGGAAGAACTTCTTTTTAATTCGTGAAAATCGTTCATTTCATCATTTTCTTTTACGAGATAATTAACTATTGTTTGAAGTTTCATTCTCGAATTTTACAACTTTGAGTAGATGTGGGGTCACTTTTTAACCTGTCGGTAAATGGCTCACTTTCAGAAAATATGTCGGTATCGGCTGGCATTATGGGGCGCTCACATCTGCTTTCATGTCTTACGTATATCAATAAAAGAGCTTGGTATGCTTTTGAACCAATAAAAACTAATGAGATAAACTCATGGTATCATACAAACACAACGAGAACTTGTTTGTTTCGATATTAAAAGGATATTAAACTGCATTATTTCAATGAAAATAAAAATGCAAGCTGGTTAACGTTATTATATGGCATTGTGTAACCCTTAGGTTTACGTTCGGTTTTATTCTAATTGTTATTTGAATGTGCAAATAAAATTACAACCACATAAGGTCAAAAGATCTTTGGTACAGATAATGCGCTTAAAATTTAAAAAAAAAGATGTGCAGCCATCTCAAAACTCAAAGGGAAAGTGAGTTTAGAACACTTATAAAAACAGATTTTAGTTAGATTTGATTTATTTGGTTTATTAAGTAACTGTGACAATTTAACTTGGGTTAATTAGGCCGCGATTTTGACCATTTTTAGTTCTTTAATTTGTTCTTGATTTGGAAATGCAATTCCATGTTGACGGAGTCGATGCCGCGTTATAGCCGAGCATGTCACAAAAAGATCTTTCGGCGTAGCTGTGTTCTCCAATACCATGGTGTATGTACGTGTGTTTGCGTGGTATGCAGTGTATCGAGATAGTTCCGATCAGTTTGCATAGATCCGTTCTGGAACAGTTTAATAAGTAGTTGAGTTTTACCCGTATGTTTTAACCACAAAAACCCTTTTTAAAAGGGAAACGTGACGCAAGTCCTCGTCTCTTCTTCCAAAACAACTGATATCAATTTGGGTAACGCTTACAGCTTCGGAACGCAAAAAATTCTTTTGAAATATTTTCATTTTCGATTAAAGAAATGCGTCACAAATGCCGGACCCCCCAATGTTATAGTTTTTCTGTTTTTTCAGATTTGACACAAAGAAATTAAGTTTTGCGTGATGTGTGGAGTACGGGTAGCCAAATTTTTGTCGTGCGAAGAAGAGACGAGGACTTGTGTTACGTTTCCCTTTTAAAAAGGATTTCTGTTGTGATATCAGTAGTTTTGGAAGAAAAGAAAAAACAAATTTTGGAGAAAAAATTTCCAGTGAAAAAAAAATTCCGGCGAAAAAAATGTTCGTCGAAAAAAATTTCCTTTGACACGAAACATCTATCTTCAAGAAAAAAAAAATTTAAAAAAATCAATTTTGCCCCTACCACCCGTCCCATACCACCGTCGGTCATTTTGTTGGTCACCCTGACACACTACACACTAGCCCTTCTCATATCAGATTGAGTTTTTTTTTTCGGGAAAAAATATTTTTCATTTCATCGGCGATAGAATATCGTACGTTATTCACTCTTGCATATAAAGGAAAAACCATACATTAAATCACTAGGGAAAATTCGTTTTCTCTTTGCCAATTTGAACTCACGACCCACCGATCCGCAAAAATCGACGCTAACCACTGCACAAATTCGCTCATTTGCTCAAATTCGCTCATTTGCTCAAATTTTGTTGATACTGTTTGTTGACAAATAGAAGCATATAGTAACGTAGAATGTACAAATATGTCTCTCACAAACACTAGCGTTGTTTTTCTCGGTATACAACATAGGCTTATGTATTTTGAGTGGTTTTCTTTACGTTTTGTATTTTTGTTCGTTTTTTATTTAAATCAGTTTTTATTTATGTTATAAATGTGATTTTCTCACAGAACAAAATTGAAATGTCTATATGAAAATAGTTACTTCACGTGACGACCAAAACGACCAAATAAATAAAATTAAAAAAAAATATTGGAAAAAAATTGAAAAAAAAAGACCTGCAGCCGCCGAACTCGAACCCGCGGCATGAAGGATACAATGCTAACCACTGACCCAATACGGTCATTCGTTAAGACTAAATTTTGTTGATAATGTCTGTTGACAAATAGAAGCATATAGTAGAATGTATGTACAAATGTCTCTCACAAACACTAGCGTTTTGGTTCGTTTCGTATTTGAATCAGTTTTTATTTATGTCATAAATGTTTTCTCATAGAGCAAAATTCAAATGTCTATATGGAAATAGTAATTTCACGCTCACTCGTTATGTACAATATTTACATTAGAAGAAATCCTCGATTTTCTCTCGCCCATCAATAAAGTACTATTTCGGTGATAGTGTCAACTTGCCGCATGTACTGTGAATTTGTATTCTGAAGCTAAAGATTCTGTTAACAAATCAATCAAACAACGGGTAATGCCTTTAAACACCTGAAAATAATGAAATTTCCACCAAAAATCTATTGACGCGCGCCAAAATCTATAAAATCTAACACAAATCTGGTAACACTTATCGCGCATATGCCCGAAGTAACATCGCATACTTCGAACCAGCTGAATATTATAATTAGCACATTAAATCGAATTCGCACAATCGATGTACCGCATAAAACACTGCCCACCTGTAATTAAAACGTGATCGTTGCAAAAATTATATGATTTCATAAAACTCCCAATCATAACTTCTCGTGTTCTTCACAAACATTATCTTAATGGTAACCGAAAGTTGATTACCACACTAATTTTTTTTTAGATTTATCAGGGTGGGATGGCCATTTCTGGCTCCTAAAACACAGATTTATTAATCCTTTGTTTTCTTCCCGTTCATCATGTAAATCATTTAAAACCTTCCGGTTCTCACCAAGAACCTATCTAGAGCGATAGGTTCTAGGTCTAAGATATCGGAGGGTCGAATCACATAACCACCTAATGTCATGCTCCTTAGCAGGTGGAACTTCGGGCAATCGCATATTACGTGGACGCCCGTTTCCTCCTCCAAGCCGCAGTCACATCTTGGATCAGCCGAAATGGTCTCAGTCCCAATCGGTTTAGGGTCCCTTTCAGCTCTTTAACCAGTTTTGACGTTGTCACAGGCGACGCGAGCGCCTTTATCATCGACTCACTGTCTGAGCAGATGGTCGCTCTGTCACCCGTCATTTCTTCTGGATTTAAATTCACCACTCCTATCAACGTCGCAAACGTCTCTGCATGGAGGACGCTCGCTAACTTTCCCAAATGGAGACTGTCGCAATTCGCCGGTTCCTGCGAATAGATTCCGGCTCCCACTCCTTCCTTAGTTTTCGACCCATCCGTAAAGCTCACCAGTCCATCAGCCGGTAGGCATGTTGGCCAGTTTCCTAGCCAATCCGCTCTGTCCGGTATAACGATCTGGTATCGCCTCACAAAGTCGACCTGTGGAATCATGCGATTTCTGGGCATATCAAAGATCCTGTCGCTGATCATTTTCAGGATCCTTCCATGGCCAGATTCAAAATTTCTCATCCAGATACCATTTTGCTTCAGCCTGTCTGCCGAGGCAAAGGCTCTTGTTTTAACGATGATCTGGATAGGCGATAGCGGAATGAGCGCTTCCATGGCTGCTGTGGCCGTAGTTTTCATAGCTCCTGTGACACAAATGCACACGAGCCTCTGAATTTCATTCAACTCCTTCCTCGCGCTCTCCACATTGAGTCGAGGCCACCAAACTATGCAGCCATGGCTCAACATGGGCCTGACCACCGTCTCATAGATCCACAATATGGTTCTAGACGGTATTCCCCAGTCCCTTCCAAAAGCCTTTCGACAGATCCAGAAAGCGGCCACCGCTTTCTGTGCTTTGTATTTAACATGCTCGATCCAGTTGAACTTTTGGTCGAGAAAAATCCCCAGATACTTTACTTTTGGACTAGGATCAACAACCTTTCCGAAGAGTCTGAAGTTCCCCACTAAATTGTGTCCTGTATGCCACAGTCATACTATGATTCCCACAACCAGGACTTGGTTGCCACAATAATGAATCTTGAAATGCTTTTTTGTGTGTAAGAACTAGTAACGAAAGCTTCAGACGAATCCTCGGAACCGAAAAATATGTCGAATATCTAGTATTGGTCCTGAAAACCTGCGATGAAACGAGTCGTACTTTCTATAACACCACCTAAGCTTTCAGGTTGCCTTTTTAACATTTCTATCCTAAATAAACTTGCGTCACATATAAACTTTGCTATCTTTTTTCAAATTTTAAATACAATTTCCAGTTAAAGTGTAAATTTTAGTATTTTTTATGCAAACAGAAACGGTCATTACCACCTAGAGGCATTAAGGTAGGAATATTATGTCATTACTACAGCAGCTCAATGCACACGTGTTTACTTTGCGTTTTAATATATCATAGTGGATTTAAGGATTATATTAAATGATGCATGTAAAATACAGACCCATTTATTTGTTATTCACTTTACGAGGGGAATGATAAGGGCAGTTGGGGTTACTTGTATAAACAATCGCGAAGACCTTACACCGAATAGAAGCGAGTGACTGTTGAATAAGACGCGGATAGACCGAAAATAAGTTGAGAATGTAAGTGTAAGCCACACGTTTTGTTATTTTCCCCTCACTTATTAATCTGTTTGCTAGCGATAAATTTTGCTAAACGTAATATGCGAATGGTGGCGAAGTGGTCGAGTATAACGTTTTTCTTTTTGAATGAATGTTAGCTTTATTTCGAATATACTTGAAAGAATTCGGATAATTTAATCCTTACAGTTTTACCTTACAGTTTTGTGATCAGCTATTGTGTTACAGATTTTATTGCCCACTGTGGCAGCGCTAGAGCCCCACACACAACCATACAAGCTATTCAGAAAGGAATTTTATTCGTTTTTATTGTTGCATAAAAATAAGGTTGTAAACGCGATCCCATGGTATGGTTTTCATTTTTAAATTAAACAGAAGCACTGCACGTGCAAAAAGGACTCATTCAATTCGAAATGTTATTGGTTTGGAAATAGGTTCTCGCATTCATCTGTTCTCATATTCATATACTGCGGTGGAAACAATGCTTGTTAAATTTTTTAAAAGAACACATGAATTTCAAATAGTTTCTTACGCTTTCGGTATACGTATAAATATTAAGGTTTTGTGTATACTTTGGAATTTGGGGTGTGATGCTGACTTACATAAAAAACGAACAATTCGGCAACAAAAATCAAGGAAAGCGATTGAGTTAACGAAAATGCGCCATCAAAATGTTTTTGTAAATGTTGGAAAAATAGAGATTTCTGTGTTCTTTAGCGCGTTGCATCGTCAGCAGAAATGTTTACAAAAAAAAAACTACTGTGTACTTTGTGCGGGTTTTGAAATGGTCGAACAATTGGTTCAATCGGTACTTATGTTACGGTGTATGATTTTCACAACGAGAATGTTATTGAAATAAACAGTTCACATTGTTTCGGATAATATGAACACTGTTGTGTCGTTAAATTGTTCATATCGTTCTTTTTTCTCTGTTTATCACCATGTTAGTTTTAGAATGGAAAAATCGTTACAAAGTTTTTCAGTTGCAGTAGATTTTAGTAAATAGCTTACGTTTCTATTCACATTTATGAAATGATACTTCGAATTGAAATTTAGCGAAGTCACACAAGCCAAGAGCGATAAATTTTTTCCACATTTCTTATTTTGTTGATTTATAAAAGTTTGCAGATAACAATGCAAAAGCAAAAGAGTGTTAAGCATCGGCAAGACATACCAACGAAAATATTAATAGAAACGTCGGCAACCAATATTGACAAAAAAGCCTTTCTTCTTTTTGTAGAATTCCTTTGGTGTTTCTCAACTTTTTATTGGTGTTTAGTGCCGATTTCATTTTTTTCTTGTCGATTCAATCATGTCGATGTTTCACTATGGGAAATGAGATTTGTTTAGAAACTTGAACCATTTAGAACTTTCAACCAGAGGCACCGACTTGTAGTAGAAGTCACGTGGTATTTTTATGAAATAAATGGCATTTCATCATATCGATTTAAGTGGTTTAGGTAAACGTTTTGGGTGGTGCCCTGAACAAAAGTAGTTTCGCTCACCCACAACAATCAGGCTAAACTTTAAAAAACGCCCAATTTTTTACTAAATTTGCCTGCATTTTTCATCAAGAAACGACCGGCTTAAAGCCCGGTGGGTCTTTTTTCTATCTTGAAATTGATCGCAATTACCATGAGCTATTGATACTAAATGCAGTTGATATGCTCGCAGTTGGGTTTGCAATATTTTTGCCGTCAGTTCATAAATTATAAAATTATATTGGCGCATTCGGTCTAAATTTGGACCGTAATATAATTCGGCCCATAAGAAATACATAGCTCAATTATCTGACGGAATTATATTTACAACGAATCGGCAATGATTTAATATGAGAGCTGACCGAGTTGGGGATATACACACTCATCAACCAAATAGTTTGACCTAGCCAGAACCTGAAACTTGGCAGGTCATGTTCAGGTTTTCTCGGGCGGACCTAAACCTGACCTGAACCTGATTTCAAGAGTTCAAGTTTCAGATACTTAGGGACCATCCATAAATTACGTACGCTTTTTTCAGTGCTGTCATCAGATTTAAATCAACAATAACTTGGAAAATATTCACTTTTGAGACGTCAAATGTATAACCGGCCATACATTTGATGTCTCAAAAGTAAATATTTTTCAAGTTATTGTTGATTTAAATCTGATGACAGCACTGAAAAAAGCGTACGTAATTTATGGATGGTCTTTATTCAGTTTTACCTTTAAGATTACCTTAATCTGGCTACTTCAGGTCAGGTTTTAAATTTTGGTTCAAGTTTCGAGCATTACAACCAAATAATCAAGTTTTCAGTTAATAGTATATTATGCACCGCTGTCCAGGATGCTCTATTTTGATGATTTGGATAATCCAAATCGTCAAAATACACCATCCTGGACAGCGGTGCATATATAGTTTTATCTATCGAGAGCAATATATCGAGTTAAACAGTTTTGCCCTAGGGAATTAAGTACGAGATTATTGCTCTAGATAGATAAAACAAATTAAATTAAATTGTATCAAGTCACCTTAGCATTTGTTTTTTAAGCAAACAATGCCGAGATGCAATAACCATACTTGTTCTCATTGCCTATTCTCAGACATTATTTCTAAGTTCGGTATCTGCTCGATGGGTACATCTCCTACACATTTTGATTGATTGATTGACAAATAGACCTGAAAAGATCTTGTTCTTCAATCAGATTTCTCATGGTCTTTCCCAGCACGACATTTTACTATGGACATGTCTAGACTGTTCTCTGACGCATCATCTGTGCCTTGGGATAGCGTATACAACTCCGCTGATGTGAATGTTATGCTCAACTCTTTTAATGCAAATCTTCTTAATTTGTTAGACACACATGCACCTTTGTCGCCAATTCGTAATCAAGCTTCAATTACATCTACTGCTCCTTGGTATACTGATAAGATTCGTCGCGTTATTCTTGAAAGGGACATAGCTGGACTAGCTTACAGGCGAAATGAGGTGTCTAAGGTGCATTTTCATAGGTTACGAAATGTTGCTACAAACCTGATTAAAAAGGCTAAGTTTGATTACCTTCACCCGAAGTTTGATACAAGGTTAGGTTCGAGGTCTCTTTGGCGGAATCTGCGTGACATTGGTGCAGTGGCTTCAAGTAAGGTTAAGCCAGAATTCACTGCAGATGAATATAACGCTTATCTTACGTCTCGCAGAACTATGGCGGCGCCGTCGGTGTCAAGCTCCCCTGTGACACGACCTCTCGGTGCTGCTTCCTTTAGCTTTATAAACGTGACTCAGCTTGATGTTGCTAGAGTAATCTACTCTGTCAGATCGAATGCTATAGGGCTTGACAATGTGCCTCTTGTATTCATCAAGATTATTTTACCATTCATTGTTCCAGTGCTCACGTATATCATCAATTATATGTTTTCGTCTTCAACATTGTCACGTACCTGGAAAATTTCGAAAGTGTTGCCCGTCTATAAGAACTGCATGGATTGGACGATTTCCGTCCAATTTGTATTCTACCGTGCCTGTCTAAAGTATTTGAAATTCTGGCGAAGGAGCAGATTGTTGCTCACCTTAATGAAAATAATTGTCTCAACCAGTTCCAGTCTGCATTTAGGAAAAACCATAGTACCACCACCGCTCTTCTTCACGTCTCGGATGAAATAAGGCAATCCTTCCAAAAGAACCTTCTGACCATTTTGGTCCTTTTGGACTTTACAAAGGCTTTCGATCTGCTTGAGCATAGTACCTTGCTTTCGAAACTGACCTTCTTCTTTGGATTTTCCTCGTCAGCTACCTCTCTTATTCGCAACTACCTATGTGAGCGGTTTCAACGTGTTTCCATTGGCAAATATGTCTCTGAACCTCTTTTCAATACTTTGGGCATTCCGCAGGGTTCAGTACTTGGTCCACTACTATTCTCTCTATATATCAATGACCTTCCGAGCCGCTTAAAGAACACGTTGCATCATCTTTTTGCAGACGACGTCCAGCTTCTTAAGTCATTCCTACCGGAGAATGTTGATGTTGCCGTGCAAAGTGTAAATGCAGACCTGCGTGCGGTCTGCCAGTGGGCACGCGAAAATTCCCTCGTACTGAATGCCACCAAATCGCAGGCTATTATTTTTTCAGATAGTGATGAACACTTCCTAGCCCCACCAATTACCTTAGATGGCATCGTCATCCCTTACACATCCACGGTTTTAAATCTTGGTGTTACCATGGACCAGGCGATGTCATTTAGGAACCATGTGAATAACCTGTGCTCTAATGTTTTTGGCCGACTGCGTAGTCTGTGGCCGAACAGCCATATTTTCCCATTGAAAACAAGACTAGCGCTAATAAGAGCGTTAGTTATTCCGGTATTCACTTATGCTGAAGCTGTTTACTTCACGAATCTGCGAATGGGTGATATACACTCACTTGAGCAAGCGTTTTCTGCTTGTGTTCGCTTTCTATATAGGTTGAGACGATATGACAGTACTCATGGTTATAGAAATCGTTTGTTGGGTTGTTCGATTTTCAGATTCAGTTTCAGATTATCTCAAATACAGACAGTGCGTTCTTGTACACAAGTTTGCGCTTACGAAGACCCCTAATTATTTACACTCAAAACTACGTATGGGCCGGGCTACGCGCTGCCGTCAGTTCCTTTTGCCGCGGAACACTTCGACTCAATATAACCGGTCGTTTTTTGTACGATCTATCTCTAATTACAATCATGTGCCGGTAGACATCAGAAAATCTAATTCAATTGAGCGATTTAAGATCTTGTGTCTAAATCATGTTGTTGACGGCGCCTCTGCTGGTACTTAAATGATACGCGGCTGATGACTGTCGGTCTATCTCAATTGTGCATGTGGCATTCATGACCTCATTACCTCCATAGCCTAGCCGACTGTCAGAAAATCAAATTCAATTGTGCGATTTAAGGCCTTGCATGTAAAGCGTGTTATTGATGTTAGATGGCACCTACCTGCCCGGAACTTAAAATAAATTTGTCAAATGGCTGTCGATCTATCTCAGTAGTGCATGCGGTATTCATGACCTTTGTTTACCTCGAGAACCTACCTTTTTTTCAGAAGTAGTGAAATTGCACATAGTTTTGAGACCTATTCAAGCGTAGTTTTCTATTTCAGTATCGTTCTGTTTGCATTGTTGTCTGTCAGTATCAAGCAAAATTGTATATATTTATGTTATTTTTTTTTTAGTTCTTTAGTTCTCGTTACTTTTTTCTCTTTTAGTTTTAGTTAAGTTTTAGTTTTAGTAAAGCTTGTAAGTCCCGTGTCGTTGTGAGGACCTCTGGAACATTTATACAAGGATTAATTTTCTTTCTGTTCCTTAATAAATTGAATTGATTGATTGATTTTTGTTAATAAAACCATAACCCGTACGTATCAGAATAGATGTGACAAACAGAATAGATGTGACATATTGAACAAATCTTGCAAAAAGACTCGAACGTATCTTAATATAGTAATAGGCAAACAATCCAACATTTTATGTTCTTTTATAACTATAAGAATTTCAAAGATCCATAGAAATTACCCAAGGTAATGTCAAAGGCCCTACCGAAGTACATCTCAGACCATTCAAATCTTGAAATGGTTATATCCAAGGATTAGGTCATTTTCTAGAAGTTGTCATATCCCAGGACTGGGGCATTTTTGCCCAAAACCCTGAGACACGTACGTGTTCGCTAAAATGTTATGCTCTACAGCTTTGATTTTGGAAGCAACTTTGTACCTTTTATAATTCTAGAGATATGGATCATCCCTTCCAATTCTAGAAGTGGTCGTATCCGAGGATTGGGGCATTTTTACCCAAAACCCTGAAACACGCGTTCGCTAAAATTTTATTCTCTACAACTTTGCTTTTGGAAGCAAATTTCTACCTCTTACAGTTCTAGAGATATATATTATCCCTCCCAATTCTAGAAGTAGTCATATCCCCGGATTGGAGCATTTTCACCCAAAATCCTGAGACACGTTTTCGCTAAAATTTTATTCTCTACAACTTTGCTTTTGGAAGCAAATTTCTACATCTTACAGTTCTAGAGATATGGATCATCCCTCCCAATTCTAGAAGTGGCCATATCCCAGGATTGGGGAATTTTCACTCAAAACCCTGAGACACGTATTCGCTAAAATTTTATTTCCTACAACTTTGCACTTGAAAGCAGCTTTCTACCTCTTATAGTTCCAGAGATATGGATCATCCCTCCCAATTCTAGAAGTGGCCATATCCCAGGATTGAGGCACTTTTACCCAAAACCCTGAAACGCTTGTACCTTAAATTTCATTCTCTACAACTTTGCCTTTGGAAGCAACTTTCTACCTCCTATAGTTCTAGAGATATGGATCATCCTTCCCAATTTCACGTGTTCGCTAAAATTCTATTTTCTACAACTTTGCCCTTGGAAGCAACTTTCTACCTCTTATAGTTCCAGAGATATGCGCCATTCCTCCCAATTCTAGAAGTGGTCATATTCCAGGATTGGGCATTTTTACCCAAAACCCTGAGACGAAAATTTTCTGACATCAAATCCTTTCACTTGACACCAACATGAGCAATTTCCGTGCTATGCTTGCTGAGATATTTGCGAAAAAGCTGCACCGACCCTCGAAAAACCATGTTTTTGGTCATTTCTTCGACCATATCTCCGGAACCACTTGATCGATTTTGCTCATCTTCGAACTTGAATCACGGGAGGCATGTATCTTTCAGGAAAAAAGGGTGATCGGTTGAGCCGTTTGAAAAAAAGTAGAGACGGACGGACGGACGGACGGACATTTTTTTTATTGTTGATTCGTCATATTTAGACGATAATAAATGCATCCGGTCAACTGCCACCTCGATCTGTTACATTAAAATTGTTTGCAGTAAACGAATAGGTCCTTCGTACTTCGTACGGGTCCAATCATATTTGTTTAAACCTCGAATAAGGAAACATGTCTCTTTCATTTGTAGAATAGAAAAACCTATTCGCTACAGAGTAATTTCGTCAGTCAATTCGCAGCTCTCAGCCAAGATACAGTCCTCTGAGTTATTGATTAAAAACAAAACTATTGATAATCACAAATTTTTGAATGAATATAACTAAATGGAGATGGTATGATTCATTTTATAAAATATTTTTATATTTTAGTAACATACAAATTTATGTACGTACCTTGCAGATTCTTCAGCGGCTTATCGCTCTCCGCGGCTTCTCTCACCACAAAAATTTGCCTGACATGTACCAAAAAACTAAGTAGACCCTCAGGAGCGCGTTCGAAAACTAAAATTCTCAGTGAAACCTGAGCAAAATTGAATATTAGACAAGTTTCTGACATAAACCGTTCAGCAACTAAAATGTTTCACTGGGTTTCCTTGAATAAAAATATTTGACAATATTTCAAAATTTATACCAACAAAAAATTGTCTTTCATGCTTTAAAAATTAATTTATTACATTCAATAATCGTCCCTCGCACTCCTAGCCACTATTGACAATTTTAATTCAATTGACGAACTATGTTTACTAACGATGACAACAACAAACATTCTTCATGACATCTCTCGCATTCTTCACGACCGATTTTGGCCATGAACAATATAACCTTAAAGTTAACAATGACAGCATTAACTGAGCAACTCTGTGAAACATTTTACTTTTCGAACGCGCTCCAGGGAGCCCAAAAGTGCCTTCTTTAAAGTCGGAGAATCCGTTTTCGCCGCACAGCCCGCAATTTTTTCACTTCGGCCTAGCCTCGCGAAAAATTTATTAGGAAAAAAGATCAAACTATAATTTGAAAATTGCCCAGCTCGTTGAATTTCGGTAAGTTCCATCATACATCCTTGATTGGGACAGAGATTCTAACAAGTCTATGCTGATATTAATGTCCTTTCGGACGATTGGCTGGAGCAGCGGATCTGCGTCAAACAACGCAGCCCATACGCTCGATGCTGTTGTCGCTTGAGGCCATCTGGAGCCTGGAATAAAGCCAGGAGAACCTCCAGAGATGTAGATTGGAACGCTTACAGAACATCACAGAGAATGTAGCGAGGGAGGCATGGAAAAACTTCTGTGCAGAAATGGATCACGTTCCAGACTATGTCAGAATTCATAAAATCCTTGCAAAGAATTCGAAGCTTACACCAGGCTCATTATTGAGGCCCATTTCCCGGGCTGCAGTAACGAGAAAAGCGACCTCGGAGAACCAGCTCCACACTCGCCGTCAGAGGAGGACTGGGCTCTGGCTAGCCGGATTGGCACTGTGGACAGGTTGAGATGGGCCATCGGGAGGTTCAGGCCATTCAAGTCGGCGGGAAACGACGGAATATTCCCTGGTCTTCTAAAAGAAGCCGGAGAGATTCTGTTGGAACCGCTCTGCAGAACCCTGCAAAGTTCGCTAGCTCTTGGTCACATACCAATGGCGTGGGAAACCGTTAAGGTAACATTTATACCGAAGCCAGGTAAACCCTCCCATTGTGAGGTGTAGGACTTCAGGCCTATCACTCTCACATCTTTCGTACAGAAAACGTTAGAAAGGCTGATAGATTTCTATATCAGGGACGAAATCCTTCCGAGGTATCCGCTGCATGCGAATCAGCACGCATACCAGGTAGGGAAATCTACCGATTCTGCTCTTCACAATCTGGTGGCCAAGATAGAGAGATCTTTTGAAGGTGAGGAAATTGCACTTGGATGCTTTATGGATATTCAAGGCGCTTTTGACAACACCAATTTTGAGATCACTCGCCAGGCCCTAGAGAGTAGAGGAATAGCACCGGTAGTAACGAGGTGGATCACTAGTATGCTCAGAAACAGGGCAATTGAGGCAACGGTATGTGGCCACTAGGTAAGTTTCTGGGCATCTAGAGGCTGCCCTCAGGGGGGAATACTATCCCCACTGCTGTGGTGCATGGTCGTGGACTCCCTAACTAGGAGGCTGAACGACGAAGGAATTTTCGCTCAAGGGTACTCGGACGTTCTGACAATTTTGATCAGAGGTAAGTTTGAGAGCACATTGGGCGACAGAATGAGGTACTCGCTGAAGATAGTGGAGGAATGGTGTCGAAACAACGGCCTCAGGGTAAATCCGGACAAGACTGACATTGTCCTTTTTAGTAGAAGGATGTCTGGTCACGAACGGGTGGGGAAATTGAGGCTGTTCAATAAAGATATCGTTTCTGGAGCGTGGGTGAAATACCTGGGAGTTATTCTCGATCGTAAGTTGAATTGGATCGAGCACGTCAAGAACAAGGGACAGAAGGCTCTAGTAGCCTTCTGGATATGCAAGAACTCATTTGGAAGAAACTGGGGCCTGCCGTCCAAGGCTATACGGTGGATGTATGAATCTGTCATGATGAGTCACGGCTGCGTTGTGTGGTGGCCGAGGCTCGACATTAGGAGTGCGAGGAAAGAGATGAACGAGATTCAAAGGCTGGTATGCATTTGTATTACCGAAGCTATGAAATCGACAGCCACGGTGGCTATGGAAGACATTAATTAACCTGCCACCGGTCCACGTGGCATTGAAGGCGAAAGCTTTTGCTACGGCGGATAGACTGTCTCAGAACGATCTTTGGATTCCGAATTTCACTTCGGGCCATGGGAGAATCAAGAAGGCTATCACTAACGAGGTCTTTCAGATGCCTAGGGACCGAATGAAACCGGAGACGGACTTCGTAAGGCGTTTTGAGACTGTCATACCCGATAGGTCTGAATGGCTGGAAGGTTGGCCAAGCTGCCTATCAGATAAAGTAATTGTGAGTTTCACTGATGGCTCTAAAACTTCAGAAGGTACGGGAGCCGGAGTATTCTCCCCGGAACCGTTGGCGGAAAGGTGGTACCACCTAGGTGGGTATGCCGTTGTCTTTCAGGCTGAGATTCTCGCGGCACTGATGGGAGCGCGGGAAGCAATCTCACCAGAGGCATGTGGGAAAAAGGTCACAGTCAGTTCTGATAGTGAGGCAATGATCAAAGCGCTCATCTCGCCTGTCGTTACATCCAAGCTAGTAAAAGAGTTAAAGGAAACCTTGAACCGGATGGGACGAGAAATCAGGTGACGCTGGTCTGGGTTCCCGGACACTCTGGCGTGGAGGGCAACGAAAAGGCGGATGAGCTGGCGAGGACAGGCTCGGCTACATTGGGTTGCGGGCCAGAACCTCTCATACCCATCCCACACTCGGCATGCGTAAAAGCAATAAAGAGTTGGGTGAGGTCGGAATTCGCTAACCATTGGAACACTTATGAAGGAGGAATGCACACAAAGCGTTTCTTCCCGGTGCCCGATGGGAAGTGGGCCAAAGAACTGCTAAATATGGACAGGACACGCATCAAAAGGGTGGTGGGTGGTGGGTGCGATGCACCTGGCAAAAATGGGAATCTCTAATGACCCCAGTTACACCTGCGGCCTAAGTGAGGAGACGGGCGTCCACGTCATATTCGAATGCCCGAAATTCTCCTCACTAAGGTTCAGGACACTAGGAAGTCATGTAGTCCAACCCGAAAATGTCTCCAAAATGGGACCTGCCGCTCTAGACTGGTTCCTGGTAGGGACTGGGAGGTTTTCGAGATTTACATGATGAACGGGTTACGAAACAAAGGATCATCAGATCTGTGTTTCAAGGACCAGTAATGGACCGGCCCAAACCGATAAATCTACAACCCAAGCATTGCTAGGTGCGCTGGGAGAGGGGTGTTACGAAGCACCCATTGGTCCTGCTGCAATTGACCAAAGCTATTCGACAAGCGATATCCACCCCTGATGTGAATTTCTTCAACAACCAACGTACTGTAACATCTAATTACAACATTGACACAAGACAAAGTGCCCTTAATGTACATTGAACAATGTTAAAATTCAATATCCAACATCGTATAAAGTATAAAGCAGCTACGATTTATTTCTTTTCGTTTCTATTCGCTTCGTTGGCAAATATTTTTTGAATGAAAAACTTACTGGAATTGTTAACTTGCCCATTTTCTTGCAACAAATCTAGTATTTTAAATCCCCTCATCAAATGAAAGATGATTGTTTATGAAATACATTACCCTGCGATTGAATGTCTTATCTTTTTTATTGAACCTACTAAATCTGAAATTACGACACGCATTTCGACGGAATTAGCGAATTGAATGTATACAAGTGGAGCGTAACATTTTCACGAACAAATTTTATCCTTTTATAATATTCGTAAAAAATTTATAATCGAAATCATCAGAACTCTAAATGAAATCGTGAAAAGGCAGAATTCATTTACATTTATTTCAAATAAAAAGAAAATACTTTCCCTTTCCTTTCAGTATTTATACGTTTCCATTTCATGATATACTACCTGATACAAAACCATAAATAAAGTTCAGCTAATGGATTGGGTTACGAAAGGGCATTTAACCAAACTCGTCCTACAACCTTACTTGAAAGCATAAAACAAAAATCAAGAACATAAACGAAAACTAAACAAAACAAAATATCCAAAATTTATTGTCTGAGAATCCATCTAATCGAATACTTATAAATATACAAAATGAGGGGGAAAAGTAAAAAACAATAAAAAATAGGTCAAGTGGCACAAAACAATCTCTCATCCCAATTTGCTTGGAATGTTTAGGAATCTCATTTTTTTATTCTCTTTTCAACCCTATCTGACTAACTTTCTCTTCGGCACTTTGACTTTGTTTTTTTTTCCTCAAAAGACTTTTTCCCTTTCTTTGTTCTTGTGCAAATCGGTTGTTATTCGTCGACTGTTGCGTGCTGCCTGAGATACTGAATTTTCGTTGTTGCGAGATTTTAGTGTTGTGTTTTTCTAGATTTTCTTTTATGTATGTGGCACATAGTGTGGAACTGTTTTTTAACTTACAGTAATTATTCGACAGAGAATATTAAGAAGAAACTCCGGGAAAAAAGACTTTTCTTTGACGATGTGAGCTTGAGAGTTGTGAAGTAGAAATAAATAGAGATATATCTCAAAGCAGAACATTTCTTTGCTTTTGATGTGTAGTAATTTAAGATCGTCCGTAGCTTTACTTCTTTTAGGTTCAATCTACGTTTCACATGTATATTCTGCAAAACTTCATAATGCTGTCGTTAAGCAAAAAAACCTTGAAGAAATCCTCACACGTCACAACACTCTCAACTACCATCTAAACAGTATTTATGACTTTTGAAAAAGGCCTAATATGCAAAGTATGCGAAATGCTCGAAACGAGTAGCCAACTCATTTGCAATCGTCCAGCGTTTAGAGATATCTAGGCGAAATATCTGGTTGATTACTCCATTACGTCAGAAGAGCAGTTCAGCAGTCCTCGCTTTTAGTGAGACGACGGCTTGAACATGTTGACAGTAGCTTTATCTGTCTGCCAATGTAGATAGCTCAAATGGATTATTATCGAAAGACATAGCCCGTTTTATGTGTCAATATAAAACTGTGTAAAATATTAAAGTGGAATATGTGATTTGTGTAGTGGGAAAGTTGATGTTGTGATTTCAAATTTTTTTTCGATCTTTTTTGCGTGTTACCTGGGACGAGGATGACTACAAAGATCCAATATAGCAATTTTAATTCATAATTTCTTTCAAAAGTATTGGAACTTAATGGAAATAATTTTACAACGTTCAGATGATCAGAGTATTGAAAATAGCAAAGCTGCCATTTTAAACCACATGGCTGCTATTTTGATTTTGCATACAAAAAGTAAGTTTCACTTTCTGGATCATTTTTAATACATTTTAATGAATACCGGAAGGTATGTTGTTATTATAGAACAGGATAATAGGACGTTAATATATCATTAATGAACACAACTATATGTTCACAAGCGGACAGTATATTCAAAATTACAAAACAAGATGTGACGAACAGTACTTTATGTATTATAAAACTTATATAAAAGTACGATTATGATTTCAATAAGTAGTACGTAACTGCTGTGAAGTTAGCCCGTGAGAGAATATGGTGGTCAGAGAGTCAGTACGTGAAAAGTGAACGGCTCCTCGTCACTCTCTCACAATTGTACATATTATCTCAACCAAATCTTTTTATTGTGTCATGTAATCTTCACTCACTTCCTCACCTCACTCCTTTAGCGTTACGGGTTTATCGGCTCTCTACGTGTGAGGGGTCCCCGGTTCGGTTCCGATTTTTTTTAATAAAATGTTGATAAAATACACTTTCAATTTTAATTTTTACTCAACTTCCGGAAGCATTTATGCGAACTAACACATTTAACAATGTTCCCTCCATTGAAATATGTTTCAAAAAACGTTATTCAGGGGATGCGAGATCTAAGCCAGGACAGTCTTCCCAGACGGCAGCCCGAGAAAGTTCCCGCCCGTGAAAAATGTATTCATAGAGACTTTGTTCTGGGAATGACATATGTGAGGCCTGCACCCGATGTGAGGCCTGCACCCGATGTGAGGCCTACAACCGGTAGTGAGTGTAGTCGTTAGAAAGCCTATGACAAGGACTGTCTCTGGTAAGAGTCATCAATGGGTCCAAGCCTTCCTTCCCAGACGGCAACCCAAGAAAGTTCCCGCCCGTGAAAAATGTATTTATAGATGGTTTGTTCTGGGAATGACACATGTGAGGCCTACACCCGGTAGTGAGTATAGTCGTTAGAAACCTATGGCCAGGACTGTTTCTGGTAAGAGTCAGTAATGGGTCCAAGCCTTCCTTCCCAGACGGCAGCCCGAGAAAGTTCCCGCCCGTGAAAAACGTATTCATAGAGACTTTGTCTCGGGAATGACAGATGTGAGGCCTGCACCCGATGTGAGGCCTACACCCGGTAGTGAGTATAGTCGTTAGAAAATCTATGGCCAGGACCGTCTCTGGTAAGATTCAGCAATGGGTCCAAGCCTTCCTTCCCAGACGGCATAGATACTTTGTTCCGGGAATGACAGATGTGAGGTTTGGACCGTCTGGGAAGCAAAGTTTGGACCCATGGTGACTCTTACCAGAGACAGTCCTAGCTACAGGCTTTCTAACGACTGTACTTGAAATGTTCCTTGGAAGGCGGCTACTACTTCCATGGGCGAAAATGTTCCCCTTAACTGCCTCTACAACATATCAAAAGTTTTCTTTAGCCGCCGCCGGCGCCGAACCGAAGCGCGGCGGCTACTACTTCCATGGGCGAAAATGATTCTCTTAACTGCCTCTACAACATATCAAAAGTTTTTTTTGAGCCACCGCCGCCAAACCGAAGCGTGGCGGCTACTACTTCCACGGGCGAAAATGATTCTCTTAACTGCCTCTACAACATATCAAAAGTTTTTTTTGAGCCGCCGCCGCCAAACCGAAGCGTGGCGGCTACTACTTCCACGGGCGAAAATGATCCCCTCAACTTTCTCTACAACATATCAAAAGTTATTTTTTTTGGCCGTCGCCACCGCCGAACCTACAACATATCAAGTTTTTTTTGAGCCGCCGCCGTCGCCGAACGGAAGCGCGGCGGCTACTACTTTCATGGACGAAAATGATCCCCTAAACTTCCTTTAAAACATATCAAAATTTTTTTTCTGAGCCGCCGCCGCCGCACAGTGTATTTTTTGTAAGGGTTTGCTGCTTGGGCTTCAACTCGTACAGATTTCAAAATTTTGATGATATTCTATTTTATTTGAATCAAGAAAAGAATATAGGACAGCTGTAATTCCTTTCGATCAATAAATTTTCAGGACTCCCACGTCCAGAGACGAAAACGTTTGTATGGTCAAAAACCAATTTTTTTTGTTGAGAGTATTGCCACTTTGGCTATATATTGCAGGCAATTTGCTTGAAATGGATCAATATTTTTTTTTTAGGCAAAGGAAAACGTTCTTCTTCTGACCATTTATAGTAAGGCAGCCTGGTGCCAAAATTCTGTTTACGCCCGCATCTCGGCTTTACCGAGAAATATTGATTACAAAAAGTTTCAACTTGGCACCAGCCTGCTTCCCTGAGTTCTAGAACAAAGAATGCCGAATCCGTATGACAGCTATAGGAAGGCAGTCTGGTGCCAAAATTCTTTTTACGCCAGACTCTCGACACCAACAAGGATATTGTTCCCAAAAAGTTTCAACTTGGCACCAGCCTGCTTCCTTGAGTTCTTGACCAAAGAGTGAAATCTTGAAAATATTTTTGATTTTTTTGAAATTTTGTTTCTAAACACTCAACACGTCTCCAGTCACACTGATATATTGTTTTTAATTTTCAGAAGTTTGGTTCTCCTCAACTCATTTGTTCCCACGAGAGTCAGAAGATTTTTCGAACCGAAAAGGAAAACCGTTTGTCCTTTAATCTTTCCGATTAAAAACGAAAAAAAAGAAACGTCAAAATATTGAAAATTGTACAAATTAAAGCCCAAGCCGCAAAACCTTACAAAAAATACACTGTGCGCCGAACCGAAGCGCGGCGGCTACTATTTCCATGGGCGAAAATGATCCCCTTAACTGCCTCTACAACATAGCAAAAGTTTTTTTTTTGAGTCCCCGCCTATTTTTTGCCATTTTGGCACACCCAACCCAACAACTTTCCCTTTGACACCAAACCTCTATCTCGAACACACAACCATTGCCTCATACAAAATGTGCTATCATACACACTACACACACAAACACATAAATATGGGCTTTATATGGCGCCTACTAAGAGCCCTGGCGCCCAAACGAGGCCGGTACCCCCATTTTTTAAAATCTCATATGGCGTCGAATGCCCACCCGAAGTTATCGAGCCGTTTTCGAGCACGAGCCAAAAAAGTCGGTTTTCATACAAATGGCTCTGGAACTAAGTAACTAACTAGCTAACTAACCCACTAACTAAAGGGCTCATTATACTACACGCGATGCGATGATGCGAATTGCATCGCGTAAGTTTTGTGTGAAAGTTCAACTTATTAAAAATTATTTTTTTTATGTCAAGTTGAGCTTTCACACAAACCTTACGTAGGATGTTTCCATTAACTTGGGCTTATATGAAGAAGCACATTTTGTTTGGAAAATGACGATTTTCTAAAGGTCATATCTTCGGATCCACTGGACCGATTATAATGAGTAAAATGTCGATTTCAATAAAAATTTTACAAGGAATCCAATGGTCTCAGGAGGGTATGACGCAAGGGAAAAAAGGCAAAACTTAGCTGTATTTATGGTACCGAAGTCTACGAAAAAAATTTTTCTGAATTTTTTGTTCGTATGGGGACTTGCGTCACGGGCGCATCGCTACCGCGCGCTCATGATATAGATATCAGACTTCTGTTGTATGAAGCAATTGTAGATCGAACCTTTGTACCTTTGAACCTTCTTTCATACAACACAATTCTCGTAGGTACTTAGTTTAGCAAGAAAACAACGTTCGCACGCCACCTACTAATGGAATATATATTCTGCACTATTAATTTTACGAAGAGTTCTCTAAAAAAATTGTGATATTCTATTTATTTATTTCGTTTATTCTATTAATGCTATTTATGGCTCAAGCCTATTGCCTATTTTATTTGTAATTTTTACTTTCCTCTAAGCTTTGATTTATCTGTGTCTCATATTAACTGATTTAATGTATTTATGTCCCAATGTATTTGTGATATACCGTCAATTGTATTAATGATAAATA
The DNA here is from genome assembly GCA_029228625.1 of Pseudolycoriella hygida. NCBI lineage: Eukaryota > Metazoa > Arthropoda > Insecta > Diptera > Sciaridae > Pseudolycoriella > Pseudolycoriella hygida. The sequence continues at coordinate 67,786,844 of CM055406.1, forward strand.
AACGAATACGAAAATCAATTTTCTAGGAAAACAGTTTTTCTTTATCTCAACTATAATTCAAGGGGTTGAAAACAATGAAATTAATTTTTAATAAATTTGAATTTAGTGCAAAGTTCCGTTTTCCCGAAACAGAAAGAAAACGTTTCTTTATTCAACAAATGCTTCTAAAAGTGAATAAACGCCAATTTTTCTTGTGTTACTGTCTTTATTGTAAGAAAATACCATATTTCATGATGTTTAATATTTTATTTCTATTTGTACCCGTGCATTCCATAAAAAAACGAATCTTTCGACTGTTGTTACATGAACATGTTGTATCTGCAGCGTTTGCACAGCCCGAGGTCGTAGCCTGAACACATTTCGTTCAACGCATATACCATCACATTTTCATGGAAAGGCCCTCTGTAAAAGTATTTAACGTGTACCCACTCGGTAAGTTGATTTACACAGTGTGCGATGCGATAGGTAAATGGTTCATAACGTACGTGTAGTCAGAGTAGTCGGTAAATCTTATGCGACGTGTTTGTTTTGATATAGTAAAAGTTTGTGATTCTCAAATTTCTTAAATTTGTGGTATTTTACGGAAACGATTGTCCTGCCTATGACATTACTCAATTCTCGGCAAAACATGTGTTCCCTAAAGCCGCCTATAAGTTCTCAATAAAGATGAAAAACTTGAATTAAATCTCGATACTAAACAAAAATTTAACCGACAACTAAAGTCATTTCATAGAAACATGAATGAATTGACACGCGGCAACTTTGATTCGTTCGTAGAGTGAACATAACAAAATTTGAAACTTGAATTGATTTTTATGAAATAAGATGTTTTGTAGATTTCAACTTACCTTGTGGGTTACATGTTAAAACATAGTACAGAGGAACACTGCGATGTTTACGGTAACGAGCCCCGGAGGGGCGAGTTACCGTAACGCACACTTGTAATATTACTCATAACAGTGTTCCTCTGTAATATACTATTTCTGTTAAAATTTTTTTTTACATCTTTATGTAATACAGAAAAGCGCTGGGCTCCAGTTCCATATAAACCATTTATTGTATACTACATATGCAGAGGTGTCTATATTTTGGATGTGCAAAATGTAAAAATGTTTTTATACATCAAACACAAGTATCATTACAAAAGAAACATACATTTCATTTGTGCAAACGTTTTTCATAGAAACACCCTTAGGATTGTTGTATATTTTCAGTTTTATCTGGCCAATTCTACTTCATGTATGTACACAAATTTGTTTCCATTTTATATGAGAAACAATAAAGTAAACATACAACACAGGTTTCAGAACTTAAGTCTCCACCTCAGTCCGCTCTTCACTTAACTCTGTTGGTTTGAATTATTTATAACCTCATGGCAAAGAATAAGACGTTAATCAAGTATATGGAAAGTTCCGTCATTCGTACGTCACATTTTCAGAAATTTGAATACAAATTCTACGAAGTTCGTGCAACGAAGGAAGAATCGGGGGAAGACTTACTCAGAAGATCTTTGTGCGAATATAAATGTCTCGACAAATGTCGAAAATGGTGTCATCGAATGACGAGTCAAATCAGACGCTTAATCGCCACGGGAGCGAGGAGTTTGGTGAAAGAAATGGATTATATTTTTGATGTAAAAATAATGTAAATTTTGTGTATGTTTCATGGAAAGATGATGGAAAGTTCAACGATAATTACATAAAATTCATGAAGATCTGGGAGTTGCGGGAATTGTGAAAAGTTTACACAGCGCTGTGTCTGCACTCCGCACAGAGAATCAATGCAGAAATATTACGAATAATAATATCTACGATATTTAATAGTATGATACTGCCGAATTTGGCAAATTTGCCTACATGTGATTGGCAAATGTGACCACTTCCCTAACCTGTGTATTATGGTGTTATTCACATCTCGGCACATTTCGACACAAAGTTTTCAGATGTGCAAGAGATGTGAGGAAATGTGCGACGCGAACGACACATGTGACACTTGAAAAAAATAAAATTTCACATTTGCGAGGCAAATATGACTCACATATGTGAAAACAAATGTGGAAATGTGAAAACACATGTCCACATTTCTTGACTCAGAACCAATTTTTCGATAAAAAAAGCAGACTGGTACAACAAATGCGGCAAATGTGCAAAAAAAAAACAGCTCAGTACCTGAAAAAATAGAACAAAAGTACGTATATTTGAAAAAAAAACACAAAAAAATACGGATCACTTAATACCTCGACGAAATTCTTTTTGAGCTTAAACGGCCGTACGTAAAATTCACGAAACATAAATTTGGAAATGTATGTGAGAGGTTGGAACGTTGGACGTAGTGCTAAAATGTTCAAAATTTCGCAGATTGGTTGTGAAATAATGAGTTCAGACAAGCATACCCGCTGAAAAGAGAACGTTTTCACACACATGTATTTTCGAAAAACTTTTTCAAATATAGACGATATTAATGAACTGACAATGTTTAGTAGTATTTTTCATTGAAAAGTAGCATTTCTCGCAACTCCCTGCATTATTTTTCCATCATTTCTACAATCAAAATTAGAAAAACATTTACATCATTAGACCCGTACAAAGTACGTAGGTCTGATGCGTTTACTACCACGTTTGCTACATTGCGAATTCGAACCCGGGAGTAAGGGGGAAACTTTTTTTGTTGCCTCCAGATGACAAATCAGCGAAAAAAACAATGTCCGTCTGTCGGTCTGTCGATCGGTCTGTCTGTCCGTCAACACGATAACTTGAGTAAATCTTGACCGATTTTCAAAAACTTTTTTTTTCCTGAAAGGTAGTCGAAAAATATTTTATGGTATTGAATCTGGGCACTGTCGGTCCAAGGGCCGCCGAGCTAGGGCCGTTTAAGTGGTGTATCCGAGGCCTCTATTTAAGGCCCTAGGTCAGTACTAAGGTCGGCCCTAGCCCAAAAAATAGTTTTTTGCTATGTTGTAGACAAAATTGAGGAGAACATTCTTCTCTATTTGGAGGTCAATTTTGTGCGTTCGGAGAATTTTTTTACACCGTTACTTCGGACGGGTTTTTCAATATAGCCCAACGGGCAATTTCCAATACAGTCTAATGTGAACGCAATATTTACTTAAATACGTTCCAGTCTTTTCGTAACATCCACTCTGTTTTATTTATATAAAACATGAACCCTTTTGCATGCGGCATTACAATACTTGGCCTCATGAAGAAGTAGTTTTCGGAAAAGCTCATTAGCGGCCATCTTAGGCTCGGTCCGGGCCCACATTTTTTCTTGGATGCTCTTAAGTCTTTCATTACCTATCGAATAGAAAGAGAATCACGAAAATCGGATGGAATTTACTCGATATATATGTATAAAACATATGAAGGGACCCGTACGTATCAGAATAGATGCGACAAACAGAGTTGATGTTACGAAGAGACTCGAACGTATAAGTAAATATAGCCTTAACTCTTTAGTGTATGAAATTGCGTTCACATTAAGTTGTATTGGAAATTGCCGGTAGGGCAATATTGAAAAACCCGTCCGAAGAAACGCTGTAAAAAACCTTTCCGAAAGCACAAAGCATAGAAAAAAACATTTTTTGGGCTAGGGTCGACCTTAGTACCGACCTAGGGCCCTAAGTAGAGGCCTCGGACACACAATTCGATAGCCAAAAATGTTTTCCTCAATTTCCTCTGCAACATAGCAAAAAAAATTTGTTTTTTGGTTAGGGCCGACCTTAGGACCGACATGGCCCACTTTAGCCCTAAGCACAGGCAAAAGTTTCTTTTATAAACTGTCGGTCTTGTTTAGAACTTTCAAACAAAAAAAAATTTGAAAATCAGAAAAAATTTACTCGATTTATGTACAAAAAACACATAGAGCCCTAGCAGAGACTCGTTTTTAGTGTCCCAGCTAAGTCCAAGGACACAAATTCAAAAAAGTTTCTTCCATAAGTTGTCGGCTATGCTCAGGTCTTTCAAACAAAAAAAATTAATGAAAATCGGAAAAGATTTGCCCGAGTTATGGACAAAAACACATAGAGCCCTAGCAGAGACTCGATTTTAGTGCCCTAGCTAAGTCCAAAGACTCAAATTCAAAAAAGTTTCTTCCATAAATTGTCCAGGTCTTTCAAATAAAAAAAATTTTTGAAAATCAGTAAAGATTTACTCGAGTTATGTACAAAAGACCAAAAATCACTTAAACGGCCCTAGCTTGGTGGTCCTTGGGCCGACAGTGCCCAGATTCAATCCCATAAAATATTTTTCGATTACCTTTCAGCGAAAGAAAGTTTTTCAAAATCGGTTGAGTTTTACTCGAGTTATCGTGTTGAGAGACGGACGGACGGACATTTTTTTATTGCTGATTCGTCATCTAAGGACCATGGTCCGTGCTCCCCATACTCCCGGGACGAATTTTGACTGATTACAAAAGTCGTGGTAAACGCATAAGACCCCTTTTGAAAACTGAAAATGAACTACTTTAGAGTAATCCTGTGCTCATGAACTATGTGCTGGCATTTTGTTTGACTGGAATCCGTCGAGTCGAAAATCATACTTTGATGACTGAATATGAAGCATAACCAACTTCACGTGAATTTATTTTCTCACCTCATTAAGAGGTGCGAAAATAAATATTTTCGCACCTCGTTTTATTTTCGCACCTCCTGCTTCGAACTACTCTTGAAAATATCGACTTTCGCCCCTCATTTGAGGTGAGAAAATATGAATTTTCGCCTAACAAATGTGAAAAATATATTATTTTATAAATTTTCTCTCAATTTTAGACCTCTGCATGAAAAATGTTTTATGTATCTGTTTTGGACGATGATTTTATGCACTTTCGCATGTAGACCATGCCTAAAGTCAGTCGTCAAAAACAGACACACAAATAACTATTCTGGAATATTTTCTTGATGTTTTTTTGGGCTGACAAAGTTTTCATTAAAATTGAAGAATTGTGTCACTTATCAATGCTTCGACATGATGGCAATTGCACATTTTAAATATTACAAGTTTCGTTTAATTTTTCGGTTTTATGTGACCTAAAAATCGCAATTACTCCTTAATTTACTCGTGTAAATAACAAAATCGCGCAATTTTTTTCGCTACAATGTTAAATGAAAACAATACATTTACATGCGACGGGGCCGAAAATAAGGGCATTTTTGAATTTTTTTGGGATTTCACGCCTTTGCATGTAAAGTTGTATGTAGAGGTGTGCGCCGGGGTTCTTCGGCTGGGTGTTCATGACAGTCTCTAGCCTTAGGGCTACATTCTAGACTTGTCGAATGTTCAGCAAAAATGTAGAGGAGAGTTGTATCTAATCGGCTCACAAAGACAATTTTGCTTGTAAATGTCATTTGAAAACTTTATTTGAGTTGCGCCAACTTTAAGTCGACATTCGGCTGAGAATCGGCTTAAATTCGGCGCAACTCAAATAATGTGTTCCAGTGACATTTACAAGCAACATTGTCCTTATAAGCCGATTAGATAAAACTCTCTTCTACATTTTTGCTGAACATTCGATTAGTCTAGAACGTAGCCCTAAGGCTAGAGACTGTCATGAACACCCAGTCGACGAAACTCTGGCGCACACATCTAGTTGTATGTGTACCTGTTTTGGACGATTGGCTTTAGGCACTTTCGCTAAACTGCCTAAAATGCATCGTCCAAAATAACTATTGTACCGCCGGAACTGTTAGCGAATGTTCGCAGTCGTAGAATGTATAATTGCTCCTTTAGCAGCATGAAATCGCTAGAAATATTAAACTTTAAATATTATTTCTGCTCTGTCATTGCTTTTTTTTCTCACCATTTGCTACTCTTAATTTTGTTGAATTGCAGCAGTTGCAGACACCATATATATTAACTGATGACAGTCGAGTTTAGGCTCTATTGCATGTAGAGTAAAATGTAACATGTGAAAATAGATGAAAATTTCGCATTTTTGAACATAAATGTTTCGTTACATATAAAAGATTAGAGTTGAACGGGACGCCCAAAATAGCGGGTACGTGTTTCTATTTCATAGTTTCTGCTTAAACAGAAATTCGTAGAGAAATAAGAGCAGCATTGATTCCAACAAAACCGTATTTTCATCACAAGTTTCAAAAACAGTGTTTTCGTCACTAAAATAAAATGTCAAGTTGTGGGGTTTTTACAAATCCAAGTTTAGTTCAATGTTTTCCTCGGCAAAATTCTCTTTTCGGAACGAGATAACATTATTCATTTTTCGTAACTTGCAGCATAAATTACTAGTGTCAGGTTATGTGTGCGACCGAACTCATACTAAATGCAGCGAAGATATTTGAAATTTCTAGCCTTGTGTTCGAAATAATTTTTATCCCAAAGAAAACTATCTACAGAAAGTGAAAAATCTATCAAATATTTCTCTATATATCAACTATTTTCGGCGTTTACATTCTTAGCGATTCAATCTTTCCAAGAGTCTTTACTGTCGTTGTTGGATTTAGAATTAAGTAGCAAGTATTCGGGAGCCTCAGAAGTTCCGAAAGAAACTTCCTTGACATTGGTATCTGATCTCGACCGATGTATGGTCCTACGGGTATGAAATTTGTAAATTCTCGCTCGTCTCTAATGAAGATAATAATAATCTCACACATAAAATTGCACAGGAAACTTCTTTTCCGGCCTTTCGACTTTTGCTGCAACGGATTATAATGAATTATTCAGGAGTCTTCAAAGTTATACGTGAATTACAATATACTTTATGACTAAAGCGTCACTGTAATGTTATTAAAAATATTATGAACACATTGTGTCTCTAATTTTATATTTTTACACTTTTCTCTTTATGTCAGTCACTAAATACACACACACAATATGGTGCACAATTAAAAATAATTCTTAATTCTTAATTCTTAAATAAAATTTCTTTGAATTTCGTTATATACTGTCGCCAATGTTTTATTGCTGCAAAACGAAATGCTGTGTAACATCAGTCTGACTCAATATAATGCTTCCTTTATACAGGAAGATGAAACTTTTCTATATGTGCACTGTGCACTTTATGCGGTAGATATAACAATTGAAGGAGTTTATTGTTCTAGTGACTCATATTTTAAGATTTGCTGAGAAAAGTGTTTTAGATAAAGATACGAGCACTTTCATGGCTTCATTTGTGCTCAAACAGACCAAAATCAACTGCAATATGGTTATAGAAATATTTACTCTGACAAGAATAGGTTGTGGAAGGTTATAATTTTTTGCAAATAGCAATTAGTTTTATTTCAACGAAATGCCAACAGGAAGGAATGAGTAAACAATTTATTCGGGATGATCATGAAAACACTCAAGGCATTACGCGTCGAAAGCAAAGGAAACTTGAAGTTATTTTTTAACCAAGAGGGAAAATGAGAAATTGAACAAGGCGATAACATAAGAATACGTATGCAAGGGACCCGTACGTATCAGAATAGATGTGACAAACAGAGTAGATGTTGCAAAAAGAATCGAAGTAAATATTGCCTTAACTGTTAAGTCTATGAAATTACATCCACATTAAATTGCACTGGAAATTGCCAAAAGGGCATTATTGAAAAGCGCGTCCGTAGCAACGACGCAAAAAACCTCTCCAAATCCATTAATAAGCCTAAAATTTAAAAAGAAATTTCCAAAAAAAGTTTGAAGAAAAAATTAAAAACAAATTTTTTCGCACACACACACACACACACACACACACACACTAGGGCCGATCTTAGAACGAAGTTCTTCGAAAAGGGGTCTTATGCATTTACCACGACGTTTGTAACCAGTCGAATTTCGACCCGGGAATAAGGGGGGGGGAGCATCGATCATGGTCCTTAGATGACGAATCAGTAATAAAAAAAATGTCCGTCCGTGCGTCCGTCTGTCAACACGATAACTCGAGTAAAACTCAACGGATTTTCAAAAACTTTTTTTCACTAAAAGGTAATCGGAAAATCTTTTTTGGGATTGAATCTGGGCACTGCCGGCCCAAGGGCCAATGAACTAGGGCCGTTTAAGTGGTTTTCGGTCTTTTTTACTCGAGTAAATCTTTTCCGATTTTCAAAAACTGTTTGAAACTGTTTGAAAGGCCTGGGTATGGACGACAATTTGTGGAAGAAACTTTTGTGATCTTGAGCCCTAGGACTTAGCTCTAAAAAAGAGTCCCTGCTAGGGTCGAACGTGTTTTGTGTACATAACTCGACTAAATCTTTTCCGATTTTCAAAAAAAAAAAAAAAAAATCAGTCGAAAGGTCTGGGAATGCCAAACAATTTTGGAATTTTTTTATTTTGGGTCGCTGGACCTAGCTATAGCCCTAAAGAAGCGGACCCGCTAGGGCCCTACTTACTTTTAATACATAAATCAAGTAAATTCCATCTGATTTTCGTGATTCTTTTTCTATTCGATTGGTTATGAAAGCATTAAGAGCAACCAAGAAAAAATGTGGGCCCGGGCCTAAGATGGCCGCTAATGTTAGGTTGGATCGATCTAGGCAATTTATTTTGGAAAAATTCAAACATCTTGAGAACGATAAGAGATAGAAGATCGGTGTCAAAGGCAAATTTGTTGGTTTGGGTGTGGCGCATGTCATAATGTCTGCCAATATGGCCGCTAATGTTAGGGTGGATCGATCTAGGCAATTTATTTTGGAAAAATTCAAATATTCTGAAAACTATAAGAGATGGAAGATCGGTGTCAAAGGAAATATTGTTTGGTTTCGGTGATACGCATGGCATGATGCCTCCCAATATGACCGCTAATGTTAGCGTGGTTCGATCTAGACAATATATTTTCGAAAAATTCAAACATTTTGAGAACTATAAGTGATAGAAGATCGGTGTCAGTGGCAAACTTTTTTGTCCATGGAAGTATGGGTCAGAGTAGACCTGTGTGCCGGCGTGCGCCGCGCCGAGCGCCACCGAAAAAAGGGCCTAAAATATGCGCCGCCGCCGCCGCTGAAAAAAATGTCACGCCGCCGCTAGCCGTCGACAAATCTTTTCGGCGCAATATTTTTTTCGAATAAAAACGGAGTCAGTTTTGTCACAATGTATTTTTATATATTTTGTTATTTAATCCATTTAATCTCAATCTCAGATTTCGATTTAACAAATGATCACTAATTTCGTTCTATACATTTCTTCATTTAATCCATTTAAAACTTATCATTTAAAACCATCAAAACTCAACAACTCGATACACTAAGTATATGGGTCAGCAAAAACAATTGTTTTAACTAAAGAATAGTTATCGTGAATAAATAACGTTTTTTCGACAACGTTCGGCCCCAAAGTACTGCGCTTCGCATTCACGACTAACCCTGTCGACGATACTGCACGCTCGCTAAATCTGCTCGTAGCTGGAATACAAAGATATTTTTTTACTAGCTCTGTGAGATACGACAGGGAATTGCTATGGTTCTTCCAAAATAATAAAATGTCAAATCGTTCAATATCGTCTTTTGGGATGACAGTCAAGAAATATTTGTGAATTTCTTCATCGACTTGACCACTCGCCTCTGTGATTCGGTAGAGGAGTATGCATGTTTGGCTATTAGTTCAGCAACAGTTGATTGTCTATTCTTTGAATTCTTTTCTGGCCTTACAGAATTTTGCGAAGAAGTCTCTTCTTGAGCAACACTGGGCGGATCAATTTTCAAACATTCTGATTTGAGAAATTCGAATTTAGAGAATTTTCTTTTCTGTAGCTCAAACAGCAATTTCGGTAAGTTTTGGAGCCGCGGATCTAGCAATGTTGCTACCAATATCTCGTGTGTGATTGGAAACCTGTAATCAAGGTTTGCTGCCATCCTTACTTTCAATGTCGCTATTAATTCACTGTCTCTTTGGTCGGATTTCAATGAATTTTCAATCTCTATACGAAATAGCAATGCATTTCAAAGAGTGAACCTTTTCTCATACGAAAACATTTCCACAGATTCTCGATTTTTTTTTTTAAACCTACCAGATCCTGGATTGTGTCGCACTCGTTGATGTGTATTGACATCGGCTCTTCACGAAGACACAACACTTTGTTCACAGCGACCCGTTGAGAACCGAGACTCTCTAACATTATCAGAATTATGTGCCTTCGTGTCAATAGTTTCCAAAGGGTCATCCGGGTTATTTGATAGTACTACTACACTTAAAGGTAACCTCTCGGCAGCGGTAAATCCTTCGTCGTCGTCTTCAAGGATATTTTCGGATACGTCGTCGTAATTCACAAAAAAAATATTTCTGCGATTCACTTTTTTACGCCGCGCCGATCGCCGCCGAAAATATTGCTAAAAATTGCGCCGCCGCCGACGAAAACAAAAATATCAGCTAGCCGAGTGCGCCGCCGCCGAGGCTCGAAAAAAAATTCCGCCGCCGCCGAAGAAAAAAAAATCTCGGCTAGCCGATTGCGCTGCCGCCGACGTTTCGAAAAACACACTTCCGCCGCCGCCGATATTTTGCGTCCGGCGCACACCTCTAGGTTAGAGGCCTTTCCTAAGTGCTCTAGGTCGGTTCTAATATCAGCGGTAGTACATTCTAATATCAGCGGTAGTACAAATAACATTTTTTGAAAATATGTCTGAAAAAAAAGTTGTTACTTTTTTTATTTTGACGGTTGCTTGAATATTTGGAGAGACTTTTACACCGTTTTTTCGGATGGGTCATGGGCGCGCGGTAGCAATGCGCCCGTGACGCAAGTTCCCACGAGCAAAAAATTCAGAAAAATTTTTTTCGTAGACTTCGGAACCATAAATACAGCTAAGTTTTGACTTCCCCCCCTTGCGACGTACCCACCGGAAAATATTTTTCCTGGATTCTACGGAAAATTCTAAGGCGAAATGTCTTTTCACTCATTAAAATCGGTCCAGTGGATCCGGAGATATGACCTTTAGAAAATCGTCATTTTCCATACAAAATGTGCACTTTCATAGCAACCAAAGTTAATGGAAACATCCTACGTTAGTTAGTTAGTTACTTAATCGTTCCAGAGCCATTGTATGAAAACCCACTTTTTGGAGTTTTCTCGAAAACGGCTCGATATCTTTTCTTGAAATTTTGCAGGGACCTTCGGCTGGGCATTCTACGCCATATAAGATTTTAAAAAGGGGGGGGGGGTACCGGCCTCGTTTGGGCGCCAGGGCTCTTAGAAGGCGCGATATAAAGCCCATATGTATGTGTTTGTGTGTGTGTGTGTACGGAAGCATATTTTGTATAAGACATGGTTGGGTGTTCGAGATACAGGTTTGGTGTCAAAGGGAAAGATGTTGGGTTGGGTGTGTAGTGTATAGGGGTGACCGCCAAAATGGCGGAAAATGGGCCGGGGGCTCAAAAAAAAACTTTTGATATGTTGTAGAGGAAGTTGAGGGGATCATTTTCGCCCATGAAAATAGTAGCCGCCGCGGCTCTGTTTGGCGGCGGCGGCGGCTCAAAAAAAAACTTTTGATATGTTGTAGGGTTTGGCGGTTTCAAAGCTTTAAGCGTCACCCCAAATTGATATAAGTTGTTTTGGAAGGAGGAAGAAGGACTTGCGTCACATTTCCCTTTTAAAAGGGTTTTTGTTGTGATTTTTCAATATTGCCCTTTCGGCAATTTCCAATCCAATTTAATGTCGACGTAATTTCACACACTTAAGAGTTAAGGCAACATTTCGAATCTTTTTGCAACATCTATTTTGTTTGACACATCTATTCTGATACGTACGGCGGGTCCCCTGAATATGTTTTCTCTACAACACTGCACAAAATAAATGCAGGGGATTTTTATGCATCAGAGTATATGTGGCAAACAGAATAGATGTTGCAAAAAGATTTGAAATGTTGTCTTAACTCTTAAGTGCATGAAATTACGTCGACATCAAATGGGATTGGAAATTGCCGAAAGGGCAATATAGAAAAACCCGTCCGAAGAAACAGCGCAGAAACCTCTCTAAATCCTTAAAAAAGTCTCATAATTTAAAAAAAAAATTGCACTAGGGCCGATCTTAGAACCGACCTAGAGCACTTAGGAGAGGCCACTGACTCATACTGCCACCAACATAAATGTTCGCATCTACTTTCTCTGCAAAATCTCACAAAAAACCTTATAATTAAAGAAATATTCACGAAAAATCACGAAATATCGTATGTGGTCGCATAGCTCGAGTTAGGACCACGCTGAAGACTCTTCAGCCCGAACCACTCGACAGATTTTCACTAATTTAATTTTCGTGATTTTTTATGTCAACATCTTTTATTCAAAACCTTGAAGAGCGATTTCGGTTCTAGTTTCGCAGAGATATAAGTGAAAAAGCTCCACGAACCTTCAAAAAACCATGTTTTTGACCACTTTTTCGACAGTAACTTCGAAAGTTTCCAACCGATTTTGCCCAATTTCATTCCCGTAATCAATTTGGTGATTATCTTTCAGGACAATTTTTTTTTTGAAAATCGGATAAGATTTACCCGATTTATGTAGAAAAAACACGTTGAGCCCTAGTAGAGATTCAGTTTTAGGGCCCTGGCTGAGACTAAAAGCTCAAATATCAAAAAGTTTCTTCCATAAAATGTCCGGCATGCCCAGGCCTTTCAAACAAAAAAAAATTATGAAAATCGGAATAGATTTACTCGAGTTATGTACAAAAGACCAAAAACCACTTAAACGGCTCATTGGCCCTTGGGCTGACAGTGCCCAGATTCAATCCCAAAAAAGGTTTTTCAATTACCTTTCAAAAAGTTTTTGAAAATCGGTTGAGTTTTACTCAAGTTATCGGTGATGGACGGACGGACGGACATTTTTTTATTACTGATTCGTCATCTAAGCACCAGGATCGATGCTCCCCCCCCCCTACTCCCGGGTCGAAATTCGGGATTACACTCACGGAAATATATTTTTGCATTAATAGAATTTTGTACTTCTGCGCAGCTTTTTAACACTGCAAAAACTTGCGCAGAAGTACAAAATTCTATTTGATGCAAAAATATATTTCCGTAAGTGATTGTACGTTACACTACGCCACTTACGCCGTTAACAATTCAAATTGAAAATCAAAATTGTGAAGTGGCACCATATAAAAATGACGAAAATGACACACTTGCAGTTGTCAATGAATTTGTGCTCGGCTCCCAGATCTACGAATTGTACCAATAGAGAGCACAAATTCAGGGCTTCGTTATAGGCCTATTCCCGAGCCAGCTCAAATTCCGGGGGGTGCTGACGACATGGACCTCCTGTCAAAACCCTTTTTTTTCTCTAATGTCGTCGTTCCTAATTTGATAATCCCATCACTCCCTCTTAAGTTTTGATATGATTCTAAGGACTCTCATATCAGAAACTACCAAATCACGTTCAAGATATCCGCAGTCCACCTAGCTTTCACTTCAAACAGAATCGTTGTCCTGATTAATGTATGAATAGCTAACTTTGTATCACTTTTTAATTCCTTCTACAGACATACGATTTTCCACCTTTCCTCAAATTCTCTACTATCTTTCCATCTTCTAAGCAAATGGTTCCTAAATATTTAAACTCAAAAACGTGTTCCAGTTGCTTGCTATTTCCCATCCCTCCCCATAGGCTCCTCGCTAACGAATGGAACGACACATTTTTATAAATATTATCTTCAGCAATCGACAGCTTGACCATTATAGCCCTTTTTAGGAGTAGGTGCCGGCGCGGCTTACAATTTCCCTGTAAAATTTGAAAAGAAGGTTGTTGAATACGTTGATTATTTAAATTAAATCGACGATTTTTATAAATGCACGTGCCCTAACAAGAGAACATTAACGATGCCTTTAACATGCAACAACAACCATAAAGACTTCGTAAAGACAAGCAATATCTGGCGAAAGGTATTTTAGCTAATTCCTTTAATATTCACCACCACATTCACACACATCCGTTCTCTAATTAATTTAGTTTTCTGCCATCGAAACGTTTTATAATTTTATTTTGTTTTTACTTTGAAAGTTGAAATAAAGTTTTATAATAAATAGAAAAGGATTAATGTATTTACTCAATATGAAAAGTTTTAATGGTTCTTAGACGGAATTAGTTCGGTGTTTTTATACGAAAATTCACATGATGCAAAGATTAATCTCATAGCACAACGAACAATGATGCCTCATCGTTTGATAATAGTCTTTTTGTCAACACAAACCAAGAATGCGTATATTTTCAAAGGCTTGTTTCTAGCAACAGGTGTGTGGGAGGTCAAACGTTTCTGCGCCAGCACTTTACAAATAAACACAACAAGAATAAATAAATCTACGAAATTCGCAAACGATTTACTCGAATTATGTTAAAAACATATGAAGGGACCCGTACGTATCCGAATAGATGCGGCAAACAGAGTTGATGTTATGAAGAGTCTCGAACGTTTTAAAGTAAATATTGCCTTAACTCTTTAGTGTATGAAATTGCGTCCACATTAAGTTGTATTGGAAATTGCCGATAGGGCAATATTGATAAACCCGTCCGAAGAAACGGTGTAAAAAAACCTTTCCGAAAGCACAAAATTGAACCCCAAATATAGAAAAATGTTCTACTCAATTTTCTCGACAACATAGAAAAAACCATGTTTTGGGCTAGGGTCGACCTTAGTACCGACCTAGGACCCTAAGTAGAGGCCTCGGACACACAATTCCATAGCCAAAAATGTTTCCCTCAATTTCCTCTGCAACATAGCAAAAAAAAAATTTGTTTTTTGGTTAGGGCCGACCTTAGGACCGACATGGCCCACTTGAGCCCTAAGCATAGGCAAAAGTTTCTTCTATGAACTGTCGGTCATGCCTAGATCTTTCAAACAAAAAAAAAATTTTGAAAATCGGAAAAAATTTACTCGAGTTATGCACAAAAGACCAAAAATCACTTAAACGGCCCTAGCTTGGTGGCCCTTGAGCCGACAGTACTTACTTACTTAACCGGCTCTACAACACATTAAGGGTATTGGCCTTCTGCAACATGCTTCTCTAACCGGACCTATCCGCAGCTAACGTCGCCCAGCTGGATACTCCCACAGTTTTTAAGTCGGCAAGAGCTGCGTCATGCCATCTGGATTTTGGACGCCCTGCACCTCTCTTGCCCTCCGGTCTGGTTTTAAGGATTTTTTTCGGAATACGATGATCTTCCATTCGTTGTACATGACCGAGCCAACGCAGTCGGCTTATTTTGGTAGTTCTGACTATGTCCGGCTCTCCATAAAGCTGACTAAGCTCATGATTGAATCGTCTGCGCCATCGGTTCTGCCTTTGATCGAATACTGGTCCAAATATTGTCCGCAGTACTTTTCTTTCGAACGTGTGCAGCGATTGTTCGTCTCTTTGCGTCAAGCACTACGACTCCGAACCATACGTAACCACCGGTCTGATCACAGATTTGTATATTGCGCATTTTGAATTTCTGCTTACTGACTTGGACTTTAAGATTTTCAGAAGGCCGTAATAACTCCGGTTGCCCAGAATTACTCGTCTCTTGATTTCGTCCGCGATGCCGTTATTAGTGTTCAGCTCCGATCCAAGGTATACGAATTTGTTGACCATTTTGAACGTGTGTGTGTTGATCGTTACGGTTTCCTCCTGGTGTTGATTCGAAGGCGGGATGATCATATATTTTGTTTTTTCGTCGTTAACTTTCAACCCAAGGTCGATACCTTTCCTCTCCAAGGCCATAAACTTGTCTTTAACAACATTGATTTTCTTTCCAAGTATGTCCAGGTCGTCTGCGAAACCTAGCAACTGACTGGACTTGGTGAAAATGGTGCCGCAGGAATCTATGTCCATGGTGCGCACAGCTGCTTCAAGGGTCAGGTTAAAAGGCAGCGTTGCAAGAGGATCTCCTTGACGTAGGCCTTCCTCAATGTCGAAAGTCTCTGACAGTTGATTATGGATCCTTACTCGGCTATTAGCTCCGTTCAGTGTTAACTTGGTTAGCGAGATCAGTTTGTTGGGGATTCCAAATTCCTCCATTACTCTCCATAGCTTACTTCTTCCAACACTGCCATAGGCTGCCTTAAAATCAACGAACAAATGGTGTGTTTCAATATTGTACTCTTTACACTTCTCCAAGATCTGTCTGATATTAAACAGCTGGTCCGATGTTGAACGACCTACACGAAAACCACATTGGTATTCACCTACAGAGTTTTCCATGTATGGATGAAGGCGCTGGTAAAGAATATTTGCAAATATCTTGTAAGCAATATTCAGCAGAGCGATTCCTCGAAAATTGCCACATTCCATTTTGTCATCTTTTTTGTATATGGGACAATGTATGCTGGTTTTCCACTCTTCCGGTAACTCCTCGCCGGGTAGATTATCTGTCCCCGGGGCTTTGAAATTTCTGAGCCTCGAAATTTCAGCTTCAACCTCTTGCATCGTTGGTTCTTCTATATATGGTTGCGCAGTATGAAATGGCAATTCGTTGTTTTCTTCGTTTCGGTTGAGCGGTGTGTTCGGATTAAGCAGTTCATTGCAATACACTTTTCCTCATCTGCTAAGACCAATCCATTCTTATCCTTACACAGCAAAGGTTGTTGACTGTAACCATTTTTGGATTCGTTTACTTCCCGATAGAAGTTCCGAGTTTCCTTCCTATTGCCAAACTTTTCAATTTTGATCAAAACGTTCCTATCCTGCAGCCGTTTTTTGTTTCGGAACAGTTTTCGAGCGAAATTTCTGTTCGAACGGTACTCTGCCTGGCCTGCTCGAGTGTATCGACCCAGAGTTTTTAGTCGAGCTGCATTTTTGTTCTCCAGAGCTCGCTGGCATTCATCATCGAGCCAGTTATTTCTTTTATTTCCCATTTCCCGTTCTCGTTCCCAAAGTCTCTGCCGCGGCGCTCTCTACATTCCGCCTGATTTGATTCCACGCATCGTCTATACTGTGTTGCTCGCTGACCATTTTTTCGATAATTTTTCTCTCCAAACTATCCACGTATTTGTGTTTGATGTCTTCGTTCTGCAGTTTTTCAACGTCCCACTTTCAATGCCTGTTGTCGGTTGTGTTGGACCGATATGCGAGACCTAACAACCACACCCATCTATCAAAACGTGATCAATCTGGTTTTTGGTTTGTCCATCAGGTGATACCCATGTCGCTTTGTGGATGTTTTTATGTTCGAAATACGTACTGCTCACAACCAAGTTTCTTGATGCTGCGAAATGAACTGACCGCGTACCGTTGTCGTTAGAGTTTTCATGGAGGCTGTATTTACCAATTGTGGGACGATAGAAGACTTCGCGACCTATCTTGGCATTCAGATCTCCAAGCAGAATCTTAATGTCACGTTTCGGCGCTCTATCATATATCTCCACCAGTTTCTCGTAAAATAGCTCCTTCGCTTCGTTGTCTTTTTCCTCCGTGGGTGCGTAGGCGTTTATAAGAGTATAGTTGAAAAATTTTCCTCTTATCCGTAGACAGCACAATCGCTCGTCAACAGGATTGAAACCAATCACCGCGTTTCTAGCTGTGCCGAAAACCATGAAACCTGTTCCATACTCTCTTGTCCGTCTTGACCGTCATTACTTTTCCCACTGTAGTAGAACTTACAGTCTCCACTGATCATGGTGTCCTTTCCAGGCCATCTCGTTTCTTGCACTGCCGTGATGTCAATTTTTGACGCTCTTAGCGCACTTGTGAGAGATGTCAATCCTCCTGGCCGCAACAAAGATCTTACATTCCATGTTCCTAGTTTTAAATCATTGTCCTTTTTCCGTTGCTTGAGTCGTTGCCGTTTTTCCTGTCCGATCCGAGGCTGTGTTGTTGAGTTCATTCAGTTGTTCCATCCATTTGTTGATCCATTTTTTCCGGTGTTTGGAGGTTAACCAAAAGCCCCCCCCCCCCCTACTTCCGTTTCCCCGATGACCCGATGGGCAAATCATCAGGTAGCACTCTTAAGTTTAGCACAAAACTCCAAAGAGAATTGAGGTCCCGGGGACTACGACATGGACGTAAAAAGAGCACTTGATACTTAGACAGTTGCACTACTGGCACATGACACGGACTACCACACTCGGCTCATACGCAATCAGGCGCCACCCTATCTAACTACCCAATCCCAATGGGCCGACAGTGCCCAGATTCAATCCCATAAAAGATTTTTTGATTATCTTTCAGGGAAAAAAAGTTTTTGAAAATCGGTTGAGTTTTACTCGTGTTGACAGACGGACGGACGGACGGACATTTTCTTTATTGCTGATTCGTCATCTAAGGACCATGATAGGTGCTCCCCCTACTCCCGGGTCGAAATTCGACTGGTTACAAACGTCGTGGTAAACGCATAAGACCCCTTTTCGAAGAACTTCGTTCTTCGTACGGGTCTAATCAATCTCTAGCCCTAAAATGCCAAAATTCAATCCGAACGCTCCATTTTCAGCTACCTTTCGTATGTTTCACGAAAAGTCCCGCTTTCAGCCAGGACACATAAAATGTAACTTTCGGTTAACATGGATAACAATGAAATCTCCATGTTGAAACAGAACTTCGTGAATAGTTTACGCACTCTCTCAGTTAAAGGATTCGTTTATTTTTTCAAATCAATGCGCTATTGCTACAATTTGTACAATAAATTAAACAAAGTAGAAATAGTTTTTTTGCTCATAAACACATAATATTAATGCAAAATAAATGCAAATATGATGAACAATAGTCGCTGCAATGGAATCGATTTTATTTTCATATTCAACTAAAAGTGTATAACCATTTAATAATATCTGAATTACATATTCAATTCGGTCGGTGTGCCTAAATGGTTATCTATGCATTTTAAATCCTGTTTCCATTTTAATAATGTGAAATGAGTGTGTGTGTAATGCTGGTGATTAAAATGGATTTTCATAATTAAATTTATTGCATTAATATTTTATGTGAACCGAGCCTTGATCTGGTCTCTGAATTACTTAAAATACGTAAGCATTACCTGACTGTCGGATAATTAGCCTTATTCGCTCATTTTCATACGTCATGTGCATCAGGTTCATCTTGGAGATTAAATTTCGTTAAATATTTAGCAGAAAATATACGGAAAGTTTATCCGCTCTTTTTACTCATGCAAAATTTATTTAAATTGAAAATTTTTCGTTCTATAAATATGACAGCTGTTGGTACAATGTATGTTCATAACGGTCTACTTTTTAACAAATAAAGAAGCCATTGTTCTGACATCTTTCGCTCATGCAAGCCAAATACTGTTATTTGATTGGTTTAGACCAACTGACGCGATGTGCGTTATCGGTTTCTGTCAGTGTGCTATGATGAAGTGCATAAACTCTGAAGTAGATCATATGTTAGTGGTATGGAGTTTGTGCGTCTTATCATTAAATTCGCTATGATTTGACAGAAGTCGATGTCGCACTAAATGCGTAAATTTATTTCGCCCGCAGCTAGTGTTCTATCTGTAATTTCCCTCCCTGAAAAGTCCCTAAATAAATGAGTACGGTCCGTCGTTAGTACATTGAACTGACTAACTTACTGATAAAAAAGTCGGCGACGACTAAAACGGCGACTCAAGCGACGCGTGTTATAAGAAAGAGGACCGGTGGAGGGTCCAGAAATCTACCGGAATGGAGGACGGGACACAGGAGATGTTAGCGACCCCTTAACAGCTTTCGCAGACATAGCCACTAGGTTTAAGAGCGATTTTGCGAAAACTTCGAACGATTTCGTACACTTTCGGGACAACATGTCCTACTTTTTCCCGATGAATGTGTCATTCGATTCCTTGTTCTATAGTAAGAAAAGTAATTTTTCATTTTTGGAAAATTTGATATCTCGGGGGAGTTATGGTGTGCTCAGTAAGTGCATGTCAGGGGGTGGTAAAAATGGTTTTTCGGCTATAACTCGTGTAAAACCCAATGAAATCAAATGAACTTTTATGGGAAACTTTTATAGAAACTTCGGGAACGCTTTACTGCTTGAAGCAGCGATGAACCGAAAACCTGAGTATGGGCTGTTCTAGTATACTACCCCTACGAAACCGCTTCAGAACTGGGTACCTTTAGGTTGTTCGGAACGAAAGTTCATCTGAAAGCGGCTGTTAAGTACCTCGGTGTGATCTTTGATCGTTGGCTAACATGGATACCTCACCTAGAGGAAAAACTTGACAAATGCATTGGTATCTTCTGGCTGTGTAGAAATGCTTTTGGTAGTACGTGGGGTCTTTCTCCCGAGGCTATCTGGTGGATATTTACGGCGCTGGTCAGACCTATTCTTTGTCACGAATGTGTAGTCTGGTGGCCCAGAGTGGAAATAGGAACTGCCAAGAAAAAACTAGAGAAGCTACAGCGTCTGGCATGTCTCTGCATGACAGGCGTGAAGGGTTCAACCGCTACTGCGGCCCTGGAAGCGCTTCTCGATGTTCCGCCGCTTGACTTGTTTATAAAATCTGTTGCTTTCAACACCTCTGTCAATATCCGGAGCAGCGGTTGGTGGTCTTCCGTTATTGAGGAAGGACACTCCGCCATAATTAGGGTAGTCAAGGACGAACGGTTGCTTATGCCAAGTCATCAAATCAAAGCGGAATATATGCTCGACGATTGCTTCGATTGGATTATCCTTAAAGCAGATGACTGGCTTGGTGAGAATAAAATCTTTCCTCCGGCTGAGGGCGTCGTCTGTTTCACGGATGGTTCCAAGGGAGAAGATTCATCAGGAGCCGGTTATTCTTGCGACTTTTTGAACATAGAAGGCAGCCTCCCAACCGGTTTCTTGGCATCCGTCTATCAGACCGAACTCTTTGCTGTGTCGAAACTTTGCGATGAAGTGATCAACAAAGTTTCTGGGGAAAATATCTATGTTTGCACAGACAGTCAGTCCGCTATTCAAGCGGTAAGTTCTCCTTGTATCAGGTCTAGAACCGTACTTGACTGCAAGGTCAGCCTTAACGAGCTCGGAAAGACCAACTCCGTGACAGTTCTGTGGGTTCCAAGTCACAGCGGCATCCCAGGTAACGAAAGAGCGGACGAACTTGCTCACCTAGGCGCCAGTAAAGCTTTTGTTGGCCCAGAACCAATGTTCGGTATTCCAATATCGACAAGAAAGGCCATAGTCAAAGAATGGCTTCGAAAGGAGCATCTCAGAGGTTGGTCGCAGTACGAAGGCGCAAAACACACCAAACTATTTTGTAAGAGTCCATCGATGGAAGTCAGGAAGACGCTGTTAAGCCTTAGCAGACCTGACATTAAAAGGGTTATTGAAGCCATTACCAACCACTGTGGGCTCAACAAATACCTCTACAACATCAGTTGCGTCGACAGCCCGGCGTGCCTTTGTGGCCATGGTGACGAAACCGGATATCACGTCATTAGTGTCTGTCCCAGATACAGACTCATTAGGAGGCAAATTATGGGTAAACCAGAACTAGATAGCTCCGATCTGATTCTCAACCCTATGGTTATAAACAATCTGGCTGTTCTTCTTCGGAAAACCAGAAGGTTTCCCATTAGTTAAAGAAAATCAAATCATAAGGCTGTGTACATTGAATATAAAATGGATCCGGTTCTCCCGCACAGGAAATCAATTCTATTCAATTTATTTTATTTTATTTTGAACTTGTCATAATTATTTGTAATTTGTAATTGTATTCCCTTTGTTTAATTAATAAACGAAGAAACTAGGGGGTGGTACAAAGAATCATCGATTCAGGTGCCAATGCCCCGACGTTCTTATCTATCTATCTATGGGATGTTCTAGTATGCTACCCCTACTGTAAGACCATGCAAAGACTTCCCCGGTTTAAGGCTGTTGCACCGGTCTGGAACAACTTTTGTAAGAAAGGTCAATTTTTGTTACTTTTTCTTGACTATTTTCAGCTGAAACTTGTCACTTACCTTTACCTTTATGAACGTCAGATTTAGACTGAAATCAAATGTTTGTGGGCGTTCATTCACAAATGACGTCACACACTGTGTCATAGAATTTTTTATCCCCCCTCCCCACTTTCAAATAGAAAAAGTGTTCAAAACGTTCTACATTTCCATATAAAACTCACCATCTTCACGCTTTCTTTGGTAAACACCCCCCCCCCCCTTCTGTAGAGTACACCGTCACTTGTGAACAGCTCCTTTTCGCATATCCAGCTGCAGATCATGTTTCAGGGCAGTTATACAGACTTCTTCAGCTGAAAATAGTCAAGAAAAAGTGTCAAAAATTGACCTTTCTTACAAAAGTTGTTCCAGATCGGTTGCACTGCAACAGCCTTAAACCGGGGAAGTCTTTGCATGGTCTTATAGTAGGGGTAGTATACTAGAACACCCCATACTCAGTTTTTCGGTTCATCTCTACTTCAAGCAGTAAAGCGTTCCCGAAGTTTCTACCTAAAATGACTAATAACTCAGGAGTGGGGGAAGGCTCCAAGGAATCCAATGATGAAAACCCTTTGTATCATTGGGGCTTACTATGCCTATGTTAATTTGATTTCTTTTCTTTTTACACGAGTTATAGCCAAAAAACCATTTTTACCACCCCCTGACATGCACTTACTGAGCACACCATAACTCCCCCGAGATATCAAATTTTCCAAAAATGAGAAATTACTTTTCTTACTATAGAACAAGGAATCGAATGACACATTCATCACGAAAAAGTAGGACATGTTGACCCAAAATCGTTCGAAGTTTTCGCAAAATCGCAAAAAGTAATGGCCTCCCTCAGTATAAAAAAGGGCCCCTATGCCCGTTAGGGTGGTCCAAAAAAATGTAAGGTATGGGGCCCCAGCGCTTAAACGATTCTAAATGTGTCCCTGACAAAAAGTGTCTATGGAGCCGACTTGATCTGAAGTGATTGGTGCTCAAGAGCAAAATAGTAAAAAAATCGCGAAAATCAGAAGAAATGCTGCAGCTCCACTCTGCACACTCTGCACTAAATTATCGTGAATTAATTTTTTTCTGAAAGCCAGATGTGTAACGTGTCCAACGGCACTTTACATGACATATTTGAGATAAAATTGAATATTTTGCGGCCATTTTAGTCAGGTACGTCTGTACGCGTAACAGGGCCGAACTGGCTACCTAAAGGCGCATCGGGCGATCAGACTAAAAGGCGCCAAGAGGTAAAAGCCGAAACTATCGGGCACATGCCCGAACGAGCTATAGAAAAGAAAACATTTTAATATGTCAAGTTTTTCGCTATATTCAGCCGGTGTCCATGTGTTTTATTATCAAATGTTGTAGGGCAAGCTGAATATAATTTGTAGAAAGACGCGAGCGAAATTTTTTTTGAACTTTAATAGATTTTGATTTGTTTTCCTTTCCCTTTTTAATTTCACTCCGTTTTTATGTTTACACCCCATTTCGTCGCCGCAGGCGAAATATTTTAGGGGAAAACAATACTTTTCCTTTGAAAAGAATTAAATGCATTAGCCTTTTATGAGTGAGTCAAAACTATTGTATTGCTTTTCCAGTCGCCAGAAAACGTTACACAATGGAATTAAGTTAAATTGAAACAATTTTTCCGCTTCATTCATTGAAAAAGTATCGTCGCTGTCGTAAAATTTGTAACATTTGTAAGGTAGTAAATGAAGACATTAGCGCCGCAGGCGAAAATTTTGAAAATGAAAGAATCGAAACATCTTTTTCCTTCATTCACGGGCTATCTGTTATGAAATAATAATTTTCGTAAAAGTGTAAGTAAGGAAGAAATTACATATTTTTCAGAAGGGCGCCTGACCGTGTGAGAGGCGCCAAGACCGAGGGGCGCTTCGGGCATCGCCCGATCGCCCAGTATGGCCAGTCCGGGCCTGACGCGTAAGAATTTTTAGACGTACCTCACTAAAATGGCCACAAAATATTCAATTTTTATCTCAAATATGTCATGTAAAGTGCCGTTGGACACGTTACACATCTGGCTTTCAGAAAAAAATTAATTCACGATAATTTAGTGCAGAGTGGAGCTGCAGCGTTTCTTCTGATTTTCGCGATTTTTTTTACTATTTTGCTCTTGAGCACCACCTAAGTCACTTCAGACCAAGTCGGCTCCATAGACACTTTTTGTCAGGGACACATTTAGAATCGTTTAAGCGCTGGGGCCCCATACCTTACATTTTTTTGGACTACCCTAATGCCCGTATTTCCCCCCAGTTAAAAGAGCTTATAAGAGACTTTGGTTTGAAAACTATCAGAACTAAATCAGGACAGTGATGTTACAAGTAAGGTTGCTCAATAGTGATTCGGGTGGCTGGTCGTATGTAATTAGTAACGTTTTGTTCAGAGGCATTCGTTAAACAATATCTAGTTTTGTTTTCCTGATACTCCACAATTGTGTATACCAGCACTACATCACCGTGGGGTGATATACATCTGTTCTTATTTAAATGGATGTTTTACGCATTTAACTCAAAACTTAATTATCTCTTTCAACATAAAAAGAAAACAATCTTCAAATTAAAATACTTAGTCAAACAAGACTTGGGTAACAGCTATTAAAAATAAATTAACATGAACCCTTTCGGAAAATTAGTCCCGAAATTTCTCCCACACCGAATGTACCACCCAACCGAACTCCTAATGATCATTCTCGTATTCCACATTACAATTTAACCGAAAGTGTTAATTCAGAATTATGTTTAACAAAACTTTTCTTTGCCGCGATTATCCTCGACAAACCTCATCGCACCAAAAATTTTATCTAAAAAACCATTTTCTATAAAAGCTTAAACTTTTTGAGCAAACCATTTGAATGAATTCTCAACATCCTTTTCTGCTCACATGTTTTAAAACTCATTAAACTAGACAATAATAATACTCGTAATAATCCTTTTCTTCCTTCTTATGCCTGTTTTGAGTGTAAGCTCAATGTACCAACAAAGTACGACGTTATCCAAAAACGAAAGTTATTCTTCTTCCATTCTGTGTTCTGCGAAGATGAAAACGCAAATAACATCCTTGTTGTTATTTCATTAGTCCTTCAAAAAACAATGATTAGCTAACCTACATGTAGCATGACGCTAGTAATGACGGCTTAAAACTGTTATCTGAGTTCATTATAGTTTTAGTTTGTCAGCAGTTTGCTTCTCTGAATCATTAAAGTGTATCTGTTCACCTATTTCATTGAAGTACATTTTGAAGGAGATAAACCTTTTAGACGTGATAGTTACATGTAACAACGCAACGTTCTTTCAACTCTTTCAACTTTTATTTATTTTCCGAAAATGCAAACAGTTATCGCATTTGATTGTTAGTTCTTTGTTTTAAGTATCTACAGAAGAATTAAAAAAAAAGTTTTTAACTTCTTTCATTAAATTTACATTCACAATGTTAAAGTTGAATGTGTGTGTTTACTCGGAATTGTTCAATATTTGATACGAACGCATACTTTTGCGAAAGATAAGTCAATCGAAGCTTGATTCAAAAGCTTTTCCTTTTCCGATTTCTTTGACACTGTAATATTCTATCAAAGAATCAAAATGACAAATTGTATTTCCCTTTGGAAATCCAATTCCTGAGCTAAGTTCATCCTCTTTATTCTCTTGAGTGTAAGTCAGGGTCTTACGACAGAAATTCACCTAGTATGCCATTTGTGATAACTATGATGAAAAAGCGTAAATTGTTTTTTGTAACACGATATCTTAAGATCACAACAAAAACCCTTTTTGAAAGGGAAATAAGACGCAAGTCCTTGTCCCTTCTTCCAAAACAACTGATATCAATTTGGGTGACTCTTGCAGCTTCGGAACGCAAAAAATTCTTTGGAAATATTTTCACTTTTGATTAAAAATACTTCACAAATGCCGGACCCTTCCAACGTAATAATTTTTCTGCGTTTTCAGATTTTACCCGCAAAAATTTGGCTACCTATACTTCAGACACCACGCGAAGCTAAATTTTTTGGGTGTAAAATTTGAAAGAACAGAAAAATTATTACGTTGGGAGGGTCAGGCATTTGTGACGCATTTCTTTAATCAATATTTTTAAAACAATTTTTTGCGTTCGGAAGCTGCAAGCGTCACTCAAATTGATATCATTTGTTTTGGAAGAAGGGACAAAGCCTTGCGTCACATTTCCCTTTTAAAAAGGGTTTTTGTTGTGATACACTCACGGAAATATATTTGTACCCGTACGAAGTACAAAGGTCCTATACGTTTACTACAAACAATTTTATTGTAACATGGGGTAGATCGAGGTGGGAGGTGGGGGGATGCATCTATAATCGTCTAGAGATGACGAATCAGCAATAAAAAAAAATGTCCGTCTGTCCGTCTGTCTGTCCGTCTCCACTTTTTTTCCAAACGGCTCAACCGATCAGCCTAAACTATTTTTCTCTGAAAGGTACATGTCTCCCATGATTCAAGTTCGAAGATAAGCAAAATCGATCAAGTGGTTTTGGAGATATGGTCGAGGAAGTGACCAAAAACATGGTTTTTCGAGGGTCGGTGAAGCTTTTTCGCAAATATCTCAGCAAGTATAGCACGGAAATTCCTCATTTTGGTGTCAAATGAAAGAATTTGATGTCATGAAACTGGGAAAAAAATTTTTGTGGGAATCGGGTTAGGGGTATGGGCACTGGGACCAATGAAATGGACGAAATAGAGATTCTTGGCCATATACGAAAACAGTTTTTCGTCTATATTTCCTTAACTATGCAATATGGACATTTACTGTCAAAGGCAAAGTTGTAGAGAACTAAATTTAAGCGAACACGTGTTTCAAGGTTTTGGTGAAATATGGTTCAATCCTGGTATATGGCCACTTCCATAATTGGGCAGGATCCATAATTGGGCAGGATGACCCGGATCTCCAGAACTGTGAGAGTTAGAAAGTTAGTTCCGAAGGCGAAGTTGTAGAAAATTAAATTTAAGCGAACACGTGTTTCAGGGTTTTGGGAAGATATGGTCCAATCCTGGTATATGGCCACTTCCATAATTGGGCAGGATGACCCAGATCTCCAGAACTATGAGAGTTAGAAAGTTGGTTCCAACGGCGAAGTTGTATAGAATTAAATATAAGCTCACACGTGTTTCAGGGTTTTGGCGAAATATGGCCAAATCCTGGTATATGGCCACTTCCATTATTGGGCAGAATGACCCGAATCTCAAGAACTATGAGAGGTAGAAAGTTGCTTCCAAAGGCAAAGTTGTAGAGAATAAAATTTTAGATAACACGTGTTTCAGGTGTTTAGGGAAAAATGACTTAGTCCTTGGATATAACCTTTTCTAGATTTGAATGGTCTGAGACTTACTTCGGTAGGACCTTTGACATTACCTTGGGTAATTTCTATGGATCTTTAAAATTCTTACAGTTATAAAAGAACAGAAAACGTTGGATTGTTTGCTTATTTGTATATTTAGTTACGTTCGAGTCACTTTGCCACATCTATTCTGTTTGTCACATCTATTCTGATACGTACGGGTCTTTGGTTATGTTTTTGCTTTAATAGAATTTTGTATTTCTGCGCAGTTTTTAACACTGCCAAAACTTGCGCAGAAGTACAAAATTCTATTTGATGCAAAAATATATTTCCGTAAGTGTATCAGTCCTTTGGAAGAAGGAAAATTGTTTCTGACAAATTATATATAGAATGTTTTTCGAGCTGCCGCCTCCACCAATCCGAAGCGTGGCGGTTACTACTTTCATGGGCGAAAATGATCCACATGACTTCCTCTACAACATATCAAAAGGTTTTTTTGAGTCCCCGCCTATTTTCCGCCATTTTGGTGGTCACCCCAAACCTCTATTTCGAACATCGCACCTTGTCTCATACAAAATCTGCTACCACACACATTACACACACAACCACATACATGGGCTTAATATGGCGCATTCTAAGAGCCCTGGCGCCCAGACGAGGCCGATACCCCCCCCCTCTCCCTTTTTTTTTCTTTAAATCCCATATGTCGTAGAATGCCCACCCGAAGGTCACTGCAAAATTTCAAGAAAATTTATCGAGCCGTTTTCGAGCGGGAGCCAAAAAAGTCGTTTTTCATACAATTGGCACTGGAGCTAACTAACTAACACTAACGTAGGGTGTTTTCATTAACTTTGGCTTCTTTGAAAACGCACTTTTTGTATTGAAAAAGATCATTTTCTTAAGGTCATTATCTCCAGATCCACCGAAAATAATGAGTGAAAAGACACTTCGCCTTAGAATTTTCCGTAGAATCCGGGACTTGCGTTACGGGCGCATTGCTACCGCGCGCTCATAATATTCTTAACCGATTTCAATTTTATTTTTGTATTCGACGAACACTGAATTTCGTGAAATAGGGTGTTATACAATCAGTAACTTGATTGTTATTTCAAAAAAACGCTTTTTCTTTTCGGCACGACAACTCGACTAAATCTTAATTTATTTTAAAAATTTTAGTTTAATTCGACGAAGAATGAAATTCCTCATGCACAGTTTGATTATAGGCGAAATCCGATCAGTAGACTACGAGTAATTCGTATATTATAATTATTGATATCTATATCATATAATGTAATTCAGACACGCCGACTTTACCTTTCCTTGTTGGGGGCTAACTTTGAATTAGTCTATTAAACCAAAGAGTTTTTTCGGATGGGGCCGTTCATAAAAACGTAACGCTAAGTCCGACATTTTTCAGACCCCTTCTCCCTCCTGAAACGCAAGCGTAAAGCAAGGTCAATACTCCCCTCCCCCTTTCGTTACGTAACACAACTAAACAAAATCAATACTCTCAAAAATAGTGTCTAATGTTGATATTTACATTTCTCGCCAGTGTGGCGTAAATTTTTTTTTTTTTTTTGGTAATGTCGACTGCTGGTATAACATTGTTTGGTGTTTTGACGAATGGGCAGCACAATATTCTTCGTGAATTCTTCGTGTAGATAACTTTTGAAATTCACACTGTGAAGGAAATTTAACATCTTCATGCTTTCTTCGGTAACCACAGTCCCCTCCCCCCCCCCCCCCCGTAGAGTATATCGTCACTTGTGAACAGTTCCTTTTCGCATACCCAGCTTCAGATCATGTTTCAGGCCAGTTATACAGACTTCTTTAGTTGAAAACAGCCAAGAAAACAACAATAGACCTTTCTTACAAAAGTGGTTCCAGACTAATGCAACAGCCTTAAACCGGGGAAGTTTTTGCGTGGTCTTATAGAACACCATATACTCACTTTTTCAGTTCATCGCTGCTTCAAGCAGTAAAGCGTCCCCGAAGTTTTCATCTAAAATAACAAATCACTCCGGAGTGGGGGAAGGCTCAAGGAGGTCCTGGGGAGGTCCATTGGGGCCTACCATCCATAAAAGTATTCACTAAGTTTCTTATGCAAATTACGGCAGAATGGTTAGCTCGTTTGCTTTCCAATATTCGATTGAGTTGTCAGTGTGATGGTTCGAAACTCAACCGCAACAGAAAAAAAATCGGTTGTCAGACGTGTATACAAATACACAGCTGGTTGAATAGGTTCAAATCTGGTATAGTTGTGTGTGAAGAGCTGTCACACGGCTTACCGGTTAATACATTGTTGGGAGCTGCCGGTATTCTACTCCTACTGCGCTTTAGTGGGCTAAGCACTGCTATAGATACTAAGGCGCAACATTCAAAAAATCCTTCAGAGTGTAAAAAAATACTTAGAAGCCGTGGTTCGGAATTCACGTTAAGCATGTGGTCCCTAGTGCTAGGTCATTGCAATATCATGTAAAAAGTACTTTCACTAGCTATAGCAACAATAGCCGAATCTGTCACTTAAGAAAGTGTCCTCCCGGCTGAACAATACCATACGCTATTATTATTATATCGGGAAAAAAAGGACATGTTGTCCCAAAAGTGTACGAAATCGTTCGAAGTTTTCGCAAAATCACTCTTAAGCAAATTCAGCGCCTTAAAGAGAATTTTTTTTACTTTCGGGAACTCAGCAAGAGCTAGCGGGAGCGCGCTTTAAAATATCACAGAAGAGACAACGACGGACGGTTGAAAGAGCCAATGGATATAGACTATTTCATTTGAGAGAGAATTCGTCTATAGTGGTAAAGTGAGGTTAGTTTTTTGTATGAATTCGACAGTAGCTCCATACAAAAAACTAACCTTACGAATTCTCTTATTCTACACTATAGACGAATTCTCTCTCAAATTAAATAAGTCTATTGCGCGCTTTGAAGAGAAATTTTTGAAAGAACTTCTGCTGGGTATTTCACGCCTATCAACCTTTCTTGCATGTGTATTAAGTGTGTGTGTTCATAGAAGTTGGGTTCGACGCGGATTATTTAATGGCTAACAAGCTTTTGTCTTACGTCATAGATGAACAATGGTGATCATTTTTGTGAATGAAAGTAACGGCAAAAATTTTTAATAAATTGTGATTCTTGTGACGACCTAAATAAATATCAGTGGTTTTGAAAGGAGAGGCAAGAACGTGTTTCACATTTCCCTTGTTAATGGATTTCGATCCAAATATTTGTACATCAGCACATTTTCGTTGCTCTATTTTAACAAGAGACTTCTCTTTTCTAAAAAAAATCAACTGAGGACCTAAAGCGCAACGACTATCGCATAAAACTTAGTTTCATCAAAAATCCAGATGAAATTTGAGTTGTTCTTAAGTTTCGAGCTTTTATCTCAAAATCTAAAAACATTACTTCCTAGTGATAACGATGACGATGAATCTGACTTTATAATGAAAGCATCACAGCGAAAAAGCCGTAATTTGCATGTAAAATACCGTCTCCTGTTTAGACCCGTACGAGGGGTCTTATGCGTTTACCACGACGTTTGTAACCACCCCAATTTCGACCTGGGAGTAGGTGGGGACCATTGATCCTGGTGCTTAGATGAGGAATCAACAATAAAAAAGTGGTCCGTCCATCCGTCTGTCACCGCCATAACTTGAGTAAAACTTAACGTCAGGTCCCACCGGCAAATTTCAGAAGGCAGTCTGGTGCCGAAAAAGTTCCTATAACAATATTGGATGGGGGTCCGAGTACATTTCTATGTACTCAGTTCTGATTCGGCACCAGGCTGCGTACTTGAGGCATATGAATAGCCTGATATAAGGCAGCCTGGTGCCGAAAATCTGTAAATTTCATGGAAACGGCCGATACGAATACTATACGTCGCATAAAATTCAACTTGGCACCAAGCTGCTGCTGCCCTCTATATAAACATTAAAAAATCTTGAGTACGCAGCCTGGTGCCGAGTTGAAATTCATATGACGTACAGTATTTCTTACTGCCGTAACGATGACATTAACATATTTTCGGCACCAGGCTGCCATCTATAAGGCTACTCGTACAAATCAAGTACGCAGCCTGGTGCCGAGTTGGAACCGAATGCATGGCTACGTACTAGTTCACCCATCCAACATTGTTATGGGAAGTGTTTTGGCACCAGGCTGCCCAGCTGGAAATGCAGACTTCCACTTGCTACAATTTTATGAAGGCTGCGTTCTTCAGACCCAAGATCCAATAAGTTCAGCCACTAGAAGAAAGACCAATCTAGTTCCTGAACTAACTATAATTTCGGGATCTTTTACTCAGTTCTAGAAAAATGGTTACAAATTAGGGCTTGATTTTAAAACCATGACGTTAACTGATTTTCAAAAACTTTTTTTCCCTGAAAGGTAATCGAAAAATCTTTTATGAGATTGAATCTGGGCACTGTCGGCCCAAGGGCCTCCGTGCTAGGGCCGTTTAAGTGATTTTTGGTCTTTAGTACATAACTCGAGTAAATCATTTCCAATTTTCATAATTTTATTTAACTAGGGCACTAAAATCGAGTTTCTGCCAGGGCCATACATATTTTTTGTACATAACTCGAGTAAATCTCTTCCGATTTTCAAATTTTGTTTGATCGAAAGGTCGAAGACTGTCTCCCGTTTTATGGCAGAAAGTGTTTTGATTAGAAACCTTTGCACTCAGTTAGGACCCTAAAACTGAGTTTCCACTAGGGCCCAACGTGTTTGCTTACATAAATTGGATAAGTCCTAGCTGATTTTGTTGATTCTTTTTCTATTTGAGGGGTAATCGAGTACCGAATTATATTCAAAAACAGATTTGGACTCGGCGCCTGAGCTTAGGGCTGAAGTGGACCTCAGGTCTATCCTAAGGTCGACCCTAAGCAAAAAAAAAATTTTTTTTGCTATGTTGCAGAGCAAATTGAGGGAAACATTTTTGCCTATGGAAGTATGAGCTCGAGGCATTTCCTTATGGCCCTAGGTCGGTCCTTAGTTCTGCCCATGACAAAAAAATGGATTTTGCTATGTTATAGAAAAAATTGAGATGTACATCTTTGTCTGTTTGGGGGTCAATTTTGTACTTTCGGAAGGCTTTTCTTCGGACGGGTTTTTCAATGTTGCCCTCTCGGCAATTTCCAATACAATTTATTGTGGACGTTCGAGTTTTTTCGTAACATCAACTCTGTTTGCTACATCTATTCTGATACGTACGGGTCCCTTCATATGTTTTCTTTATAAAATACATAGAAATTAAAATGATAGAAAAAAAATCGGTGTGTGTATAGAGACAGGGATTTTATGGTGACACTCATTTGATGTTTATTTACACCTTTCTCGGTTATTTTGTCTAGCTTTAACATTATCGAATTAAGAGTACTAGTTTCGATGTTACATGTTAGAATGTTAATGTTACCGAGTAACATACCTGAAACGAATATATTTTTTTTTAAATTAAATTTTGCGCTTTAAAGTAGCAAAAAATGTAATTTGCACGTTAGACTGTATTATCATGATGGTTATTTATTATTGTTTGATGTTGATGTTGTTTATAAATTTTCGTGCTACCAAGAAAACAACAACTCGCGAGAACGTGAAAATGGTTGGTTGTTCATTGTTATGTTGTGTCCTGGGGTGATTTTCTCATTGTGTATAGAAGAGGCGAGCATAGATATTAGATATTCCAAAGGTATAAATGGATCTGGTAATTGGTTTGCTGCTTTAAAATTGGTTCTGTTATGTATGGTTGGAAAATTAGTTTTGGGGGTTAATTTGTATTTACGGTTGCGAACGTTAAAGTGTTTGCTTTATTGTAATCGTAGTCGCTAACAACGATATGAAATAGAAATGCGAAACCATAATCACTACTTGTTAAAAGCAAGTATCGAGAAATTGAATCTTCACTCTGTGGATTTATTTGATGTAATGCGATACGAAGGCTCTTAACTTGACATCATCAGCAGTATTCGCTTTATTTTATACCATTTGACATTTCTAATTTTCACCTTAGCAGCTTAAGTGCATTCTGTCATGAAAATTGAAATCATTTTCCTTGCACCACAAATAGTAGATTATAGTGGGGGTGCGGAAGTTTTTTTTTTTTTATTATATCAAAGGTTACAAATAATATCACAAATTCATAGTTCGAGCAAAGGTCACATAAAGACATTCAATTCACGCCTATCGTCGTAAGTATCACGGATGCAGATTGCGTTGCCCCTCTGGATTGCAATGGACACGCGCTGAAGCAAATAATCTAAGGAGCGAGCTTCTCCAGTATTCTTTTTCATTAGCTTGCCCAGCTTTTTCAGGAAGATCGATGTCTCAGGACCTATAGAGCCCAAGGTTTCGAAAGCGAGTGGAGTAAAATTGTAGGTGGTTTTCAGGTCAATGTAGTTGTTGTGTTTGAGTCGCTCCGCTTCGTCAGCCGCTGCCCCGCTCGCCCGAGATGTGCCGTTCACATAACTGGCTGCAATTGAATTCACTATCGTCACATCCCACAACAATGACCTACCTCGGCTCCACGGGTAGCTGGTGATACCGTCAGGGCGTTTTCCGTCACGCCTGGAAAGGCCGTATGGTTCGAGGTTATTAGGGAAGCCGGCAGAAGTGAACGCCATTGAGAATATTTTGTTCAACTCGCCATGTCTTGGGTACTTTCCCTTGTTTATAGAGCACGAAAGTCCGTGGTGGCCTTTGGAATCGACTATTTCACCGCAACCGCATTGATGTGGCTCGCATACTTTATTGCCCAGCCGAAGTGCAACTGCGAAGTAAGTCATTACATGAGTGATCAATTTTGTGAAATAAGCCAAACTCAATCGGGTGTTTTTAAGTAAAAAGCTTTGAAAACTGTTTTTTGACGAGTGTAGAGTTTGTATTCCAAGCCGAAGGCGAGGTATACAACTGCACGAGTCAAAAAAACAGATTATAAAGCAGGCTGCTTAAAAATAACGAACGAGTTTGCGAATGTCACGAAATGATCCAGAATGTATGACTTACTAAGCAACCCCCACTGTATACTGTTTAGACCCGTACGAAGTACGAAGGTCTGATGCGTTTACTACCACGTTTGCGAATTCGAACCCGGGAGTAAGGGGAAAACTTTTTTTGTTGCCTCCAGACGAAAAATCAACGAAAAAAATGTCCGTCGGTTTGTCTGTCAGTCTGTCGGTCTGTCTGTCCGTCAACACGATAACTTGAGTGAATCTTGACCGATTTTCAAAAACTTTTTTTTCCTGAAAGGTAGTCGAAAAACTGAGGTCAAGTTCGAAGATGAGCAAAATCAGTCGAATAGTTCCGGAGATATGGTCGAAAATGTGTACAAAAACGTGGTTTTTCGAAGGTCGGTGAAACTTTTTCACGCATATCTCAGCAAGTACAGCACGTAAATTGTTCAAATGAAAGAATTAGATGTCACAAAACTGGGAAAAAATATTTGTGGAAATCGGTTGAGTAGTTTGGACACTGGAACCCACGGAATGGAGAAAATTTTTTTCTCAGCCATATACAATACGAGATGGGTTTTCAGCAACCTATGGTTTATTAAGATTATGAAACATAGAGACTTACTCCCGACGACAAAGTTGTAGAGAATTAAATTTGAGCGAACACGTGTTTCAGGGTTTCCCCGAGAAATGTCCCAATCATGGGATTCAGCAAATTCTAGAGTTCAGAGGATGACTTCTATCTCTAGAACTATGGCAGTTAGAAAGTTGCTTCCAAAGACAAAGTTGTAGAGAATTAAATTTTAGCGAACACTTGTTTCAGGGTTTCCCTCAGAAACGTCCCAATCCCGAGATTCAGCCACTTCTAAAATTTGGAAGGATGAGTCATATCTCAAGAACTATGACAGATAGAAAGTTGCTTCCAAAGGCAAAGTTGGAGAATTAAATTTTAGCGAACACGTGTTTCAGGGTTTCCCTCAGAAACGTCCCAATCCCGAGATTCAGGCACTTCTAAAATTTGGAAGGATGAGTCATATCTCAAGAACTATGACAGATAGAAAGTTG
This sequence comes from Pseudolycoriella hygida, assembly GCA_029228625.1. Taxonomy (NCBI): domain Eukaryota; kingdom Metazoa; phylum Arthropoda; class Insecta; order Diptera; family Sciaridae; genus Pseudolycoriella; species Pseudolycoriella hygida. Next base: position 67,821,913 of record CM055406.1, read on the forward strand.
CTTCCAAAGGCAAAGTTGGAGAATTAAATTTTAGCGAACACGTGTTTCAGGGTTTCCCTCAGAAACGTCCCAATCCCGAGATTCAGGCACTTCTAAAATTTGGAAGGATGAGTCATATCTCAAGAACTATGACAGATAGAAAGTTGCTTCCAAAGGCAAAGTTGGAGAATTAAATTTTAGCGAACACGTGTTTCAGGGTTTCCCTCAGAAACGTCCCAATCCCGAGATTCAGGCACTTCTAAAATTTGGAAGGATGAGTCATATCTCAAGAACTATGACAGATAGAAAGTTGCTTCCAAAGGCAAAGTTGGAGAATTAAATTTTAGCGAACACGTGTTTCAGGGTTTCCCTCAGAAACGTCCCAATCCCGAGATTCAGCCACTTCTAAAATTTGGAAGGATGAGAACAATTTTATTCCTGTGTGGTGTGTCAACGATGTATCTATCTACTTTTTTTTCTCGAGAACCACTCGAAAAATTTCATATGCCGTTTTTCCGGGAAAATTCTGGAAAAGCCGTGGCATGTGGAAAAGTGGTCAATTTTGAGGGTTTTTTGGTAATGCTCGGAGTTTTCGAATTTTAGCTCCGGAGTGACAATAGCTAGAGAGTTGGTTTCTTCGGGAAAGTTATAGAGTTTGGTCAGGAGACTTTTTTGGGATCTTAAGAAAATGGCTGCCAGCAGTCAAACCGGCGCCATCTTGAATTTTCCCAAGCAATAAATTAGGTTTTTTTTGGTTTTCGAATTTTAGCTTCGGAATGACAATACTTAGAGAGTTGGTTTCTTTGGAAAAGTTATAGAGTTTGATCAGGAGAATTTTTTTTGGAATCATAAGAAAATGGCTGCCATCTGTTATAGCGGCGCCATCTTGGATTTTCGTTTATGCTTTTTCGGTTTTCGAATTTTAGCTCCGGAATGACACTACTTAGAGAGACGGTTTCTTCTACAAAGTTATAGAGTTTCATCGGGAGAATTTTTTCGTATCATTAGAAAATGGCTGCCAGCTGTCATAGCGGTGCCATCTTGGATTTTCCTTTATGCTGCTACGGTTTTCGAATTTTAGCTCCGGAATGACACTACTTAGAGAGATGGTTTCTTCTAGAAAGTTATAAAGTTCCATCAGGAGAATTTTTTGGTATTATTAGAAAATGGCTGCCAACTGTCAAAGTGACGCCATCTTGGATTTTTTGCTAAATTCTGTATAAGAATACCTAGACAGTTGGTTTCTTCAGGAAAGTTATATGAATCATTGGGAATTCGTGACACGAAGTGTTTCGAAGGTAGCCGAAGGTGACATGAAGTGTTCCGAAGGTAGCCGAAGGTGACACGCAGTGTTCCGAAGAGAGGCGAAGGTGACACAAAGTATTCCGAAGGTGATTAGAAGTGTTCCGATGGTAGCCGAAGGTGTTGGAGAACAAATTACAATTACAAACTACAATTGTAATTAGGGGTCTGGGCAGTGGGACCAATGGAACGGACGAAATTGAGATTCTTGGCCATACGAAAACAGTTTTTCGTCTATATTTCTTTAACTATGCAATATGGAGATTTACTGCCAAAGGCAAAGTTGTAGAGAATCAAATTTAAGCGAACATGTGTTTCAGGGTTTTGGGGAAATATGGCCCAATCCTGGTATATGGCCACTTCCATAATTGGGCAGGATGGCCAATATCTTCAGAACTATAAGAGGTAGAAAGTTGCTTCAAAAGCAAAGTTGTAGAGAATTAAATTTTAGAGAACCCGTGTTTCAGGGTTTTAGGGAAAAAGACTTAGTTCTTGGATATAAGATTTTGTAGATGTGAATGGCCTGAGACGTACTTCGGTAGGGCCTTTGACATTACCTTGGGTAATTTCTACGGATCTCTGAAATTCTTACAGTTATAAAAGAACAGAAAACGTTGGATTGTTTGCTTTTTTGTATATTTAGATACGTTCGAGTCTCTTTGCCACATCTATTCTGATACGTACGGGTCTTTGGTTATGTTTTATATGTATTTTAAATTTTTCTATTGTTCTCATTACTATGAAAACTTTTTCTCTGATCTGTCGGTTTCTGGGTATCTTGCTATCTATTAATAATTTTCGATCTCGAGAACAAGACAGCCGATCTTCCTGAAATTTTCAGTGGACGTCAGTCCACTTTTCCGGTAAAAATCAGGAAAAGTCGTGGCACCTGGAAAAGTGGTCACTTTTGTGAATTTTTCAAGCAAAGCTCGGAGTTATCGAATTTTGGATCCGGGGTGACAATAGCTAGAGACTTGGTTTCTTCGAAAAAAGTTACAGTGTTTGGTCAGGAAAATTTTTTGAGATCTTAAGAAAATGGCTGCCAGCATTAAAAGCGGCGCCATCTTGAATTTTCCTGAACAATAAATTAGGTTTTGTTTGGTTTTCGAATTTTAGCTTCGGAATGATAATACTTAGAGAGTTGATGTCTTTTACGAAGTTATAGAGTTTGATAAAGAGAATTTCTTTGGATCGTCAGAAATCTGCCAAAGTGACGCCATTTTGGATTTTCGTACGCAATAAATTATGCACCTTTTGGTTTTCGAATTTTACCTACCGAATGACAATACCTAGATAGTTTCTTCTAAAAAGTTATAAAGTTTGATGAAAACATTTTTTTGGGATCTTCAGAAAGTGTCTGACAGCTGCCAAAGTGGCGTCATCTTGGATCTTCGCAAACAATAAATTATGCTTCCTCGGGTTTTCGAATTTAAGCTCCGAAGTGGCACCTAGAGAGTTGGTTTCTTCTAGAAAATTAAAGAGTTTTGTCAGGAGAATATTTTAACATTTTAAGAAAATACTGCCAACTGTTAAAGTGACGCCATCTTGGATATTTTGCTACATTTGAATTCAAACCAATTTTTGCAGCGATAGCGTCACCTCAAGTGATATCATTAATTTTGAAAGCAGACTTACGGACTGCGTCACACTTTATCTTTATATGTTGTAGAATAATAAATTTACTGCGCTTTCAGATTTCACACGCAAAAATTTGGCAACCCGCACTGCATAAATCACGCAAAGCAAAATTTTTGGGGTGTGAAGTCTGTAAGCGCATAAAATTTATTACGTTGGGAGGGTCCGGCATTTGTGGCGCATTTTTTTAATCAAATGTGAAAATATTTCAAAAGAATAGGTAAGAAGGTTCAAGCGTCACCCAAGTTGATATGAGTTGTTTTGGAAGAAGGGCTCGAGGACCTGCGTCACATTTCCCCTTTGGGTTTTTGTTGTGATTATTTATATGCGGGTTTTATGTAATTCTGCTTCGTGTTCCGTCTAAGTTTAAAACTGCCCAAGGCAAGAAAGTCTCTGAAGTAACAGTTTGACCAACTTATATCCCACCTTGAGAACCGAGTGTTTCTTTCGTGTTTTTCTATAAAGAAATCTCTTAGAACCCATGCTTCACTGAGCAAAAATGTTCGTTTGAAAATTCTCTGCAGGAAATTAAAACAATTTTGTTGAGGTTGTTTCTCATTGCTCATTAAACTAAGACATTTTGTTTGTAGACCACAATCTACCGTACTTTGTTTATTGTTTAATTTTTGATAAATCACGTTTCGAATGTGTTGTACTGACCGCAATGGTTAGATAGCAGATTGAGGTGTGGAAAATGGTTCATTAATAAGTGCATCTGTTTAAGAAATTGTAATACCAACTCCAGTGTGTATCCACTCTCGAGAACATTTCCGTGTTAGGATATTGTACCATGAATTTGGACAAACATTAAAATATGTTACATCGTGGTACGGCTATCAGCTATGTGGTGTTTGGTGGCATTTGATGTATCATATCCTTTGTTGGTATGAATATAGAGTCGTAAGTAGTAAAAGCTTTTTCGTGATGCATGGAGTTCTGTGTATAAAGAGACATAACACCCAACAATTTAGATATGAAAAGATATGAATAATTAAAATATGTATATAGATGAGCTGAACAACATTTATGTAGCAATCACGCGATGTATGGGTGAATTATGATGTTTATAAATCACGTTTTCAGCGTCGACGGTACAATCGTGTGTGTAGTTTATGCATGGGTTAGCTATATAATAATTATACGAGTTTTAGTAATTTGTTTAATAAAAGCTTTGTTTTCCTCTTATTGCTTACATTGTAAGTTTGGCAGGTTTCGAAAACAAGAAATAATTTAGCATGCCATTAAAACCGTAAACAGCGATGGTTTTAACAGAGAAGCGAGTCTCGTTTAATTAAGCACCAAATACGTTTCCGTTGTTTGAAGCTTTTGTGACTACGTTCATTCAGCAGTTTAAAGAAAATATGCACTTAATGTTGTTTTGTCGAAATGCGCATGTAAATGATTGTATGTTTGTTTATTATGAATATCTTTATGAAAATAAACTCAAAACAAAACTCTCAAAACGACGTAGAAATGGTGTGTAGAAAACATAGCAGACAAACAACTGCATTGCTTATAACTCGTCTTATAATGACCGTGCATGTAAGTGCAGTCCTTCACCTTGGGTAAAGGCCGAGAACTATCATTATCTTTTTAGACCTGTGCGAAGAACGCAACGCTTCAAAAAGGGGTCTATTGCGTTTACCACGCCGTTTGTAACCAGCTGGATCGGGACCCGGGAGTATGTGGGTATTACGTTCTGGGGCGAGAAATCTACAAAACAAATTTTTTCCGTTCGTCCATCCATCTGTCAACACGATAAGTCGAGTAAAGCTTGACCGATTTTCAAAATCTCCTGCGTCCGTTTAAATGGTTTTTAGCCTTTAGTTATAAGTAAATCTTATCCAATTTTCATATAGTATATAAACGCATATGCTTACTAAGTGTCGTTTAACGATTATGTTATTTTATCACATCGGAGGGGATATTCCATACACTAAGTGTTTCCGTATATAAGGGATATGCCGTACCTTATTTTATGTATTAGGTGCTGCCTAGGGACTTTCATTTTACTTTATATTATTATTGTCCTAGAACAAAATGTTTTATCTGAAAGCGGCCGGTATGGTGTATTTATCGGCCGCAAAATAGGCCGATAAATGTATTGTTATTTGAAGAAATAAATTACTTGAATTTAATACGAAATTATAGTTACTGAAGCCAATCACAACGAATGAATTGAATTTCATGTGACATTATGCTCACTATATACCGACAAATACGTGCTTTGTACGAATGACGTATTCCTGAATCAAAATAAAGTTTCATCAAAATGCTCCGACCTGTGCGACGAACTGATTAAAGAAATGAAGAGACGGACTCTCAAGAACTTACATTAGGCTTTAGAAATGACAAGAGCGATCCACAATGAGTTCAAACCAGATATCGGACGACTCTGGTTAGATTCTTTAATAGAACTTTATTTTGATTAAGGAAAAATATAGCAAAACGACTCTATGACTGAATGGTATAAAAAAAGAATGAATTTTGCAAAGCTATATTTTTCAAAAAGTCTTTGCCTATATTTGTGAAAACATTTTCATGAATTTTCACTTGGTTAATACTTTTGATTGAACAATTTCTGGCCAACTATGACTTTTAAAAAGGCGTTTTCATGTTGATTCCAACGTGGTCTTTTTAATAGTATCAAAATTTCATTAAATGACATAATTCTACACGAAATCGGTGTACTATTGTGGAAGAGGAGAAGTCACAACCTAAGGGTGCTTTCAAAATCCAGAAATCCTTACATTGTACTACCGTTGCACACAATCATGCATATCATACCAATTTGCACAACATGAAAAATACTGTAAATCCGAAATTGTTGTTTCACCTATACCGACCGCCTTTTCAGATAAGCCAGCATATTGAACAGGCCATTGTAAGAGCCTAGTTACAGATAAGGTCTTTTTATTTTTCCCCACATTTTGAGATTCTCTAATTAATCTACTTTCCAACGTTTCCAACCTTCCACTGGCTTCGTTCACTTACAATTAAATTCAAATTTTTGTACGATTAGAAAATGTCATTGTGCATTGTGGTGAATTTTGCATTTAATTTTGTAATAATTACAATTTATCTACGTTGGAAATAAGAATCATTAGTAAATTTTAAATACAATGGTATACAGTCAATCAAATTTTTAGATCGACATAAAATTGGATTTAAACGTTATTCAATCCAACTAATTCCAATGCAATACATTCAAGAACAGAATACATTCGAAGACATTTGACATTTCGCTTTTGTGAATTTTAGTTAATTCTTGTAAGATCAGTGCGTCCGCGTAAACAAAGTGGTTTTTCAGTGCTTTAAATAAATTCAGATTGTATATAATTTTGATGAGTTATAGTACTACTTCCAATTGACGAGTTGTACATTTTGTTTTAAGTAAATTAACCAATTAAACGGAAAAAATCGTATGTTTCTTCGCTGTTTAGCTTGTCTTCAGAATTAAATTTTTCGGAAGCAATATTTTCTTTTCATTCAGAGTTTTTTTTAAGTGACTTGCATTTAAATCAATTCTGAACTTTTTTCCTACCTGGCGTTAAAATTTTGTGAAATTTCAGTAGAAGTGATAAGCCTAAAATTCAGTTCAAAAGTGGTGATCATACGAAATGATTTGGTTTGTCTTTTATATGTAACGACAAATGTCAAAAACTCGGTCATTGTTTTTTTCGAAGATAAGGTAAGTGCTGCAGTAGCTGACCATGTACCTGTAGTTAATCAACTGAATGTTTTCGTCAGTTTTGATAATTAATTTCGGAATATTCTGAAGATCAACTAAAGCGCTCATTTGGGTGCTATATTCCTAAATTAGTCGTTTTCGTTTATTTAATTTAACATTAACTTGATCAGCTACAGGTACATGGTCAGCTACTGCAGCACTTACCTTATCTTCAATTCGAAAAAGACAATGACCGAGTTTTTGACATTTGTCGTTACATATAAAAGACAAACCAAAACATTTCGTATGATCACCACTTTTAAACTGAATTTTAGGATAATCACTTTAATTGAAATTTCACAAAATTTTAACGCCAGGTAGGAAAAAAGTTGAGAATTGGTTTAAATGCAAGTATCTTAAAAAAACTCTGAATGGAAGGAAAATATTGCTTCCGAAAAATCGAATTCTGAAAACAATTTAAACAGCGCAGAACCATACGATTTTTTCCGTTTAATTGGTTAATTTACTTAAAACAAAATGTACAAATCGTCAATTGGGAGCAGTACTACAACTCATCAAAATTATTTACAATTTGAATTTATTTAAAGCACTGAAAAACCACTTTGTTTACGCGGACGCACTGAGTTTACAAGAATTAACTAAAATTCACAAAATCGAAATGTCAAACAGATGTATGGATGCGTTAAATGGATGCGTTAATTTCAGAGTTATCTTGTATGTTCTCGTAGGGTACAGTAACTTTGACATTACAATTGTAATTATCTTTTTACAATTGAATTTTTTTTTCGAATTCAGTTTTGTGAAATAAATTAAATTAATTTCATACGAATTCAAATAATTTTACTACTATGGCCGCACATTAAATAGGAACTTGTTTGTGTACTATACGCATTTGTCCCGATGTCCAACTTGAGTTCAAATTTTAATTTACGTTTTTCTGTCTGTCGAAGTGACTCAAGTGGAATGCATTGTCTCGTATTTTTCATTGTGAATACATGAGCAGAAAATGAGGCTTCGCATCAATGTCATCTTGATTTTTTCAGTTGCGCAGATCTAATTATCACTTGTTCTCGGCTATTAATATTTTTGTTCAGAAATTATGAGCTTTGATAATTTTGGTTTGCTTACAAACTCAAAATGTTGTAGATGTTGGTAGTACTGACACAAGTCAAAGCCTCTTCCATAAATTTTAATTTCAGCACTTCTCGCCATATTGAACTGGCAAAATAATTGCAATAGCTCGAAATAATTTTACCAAAAATACAATAAACGAGTGAAACAATGTTGCCATTCATCTGAAATTGATTGCTTCGTTTGAGTAAACTGGACGATGTAAAAAATTCAACCCGTGCGATTGCAGTCCTTGCCTTCGCACACGGTTGACATTTTTATAATTTAAATAATTTTACTAAATTGTGAATATTTCCAATTTTCCAAGATTCTTACGTTTTGCCAAAATTTTGATTTTTCCAAAAAATTTAAATTTTTCAAAAATTTAGTTGATAAAAGAAAAAGTCAAGTTTGTCCAACACTTTATTTGTCTTCTGACTACGAGTCTTTCTAAAAATTCAAAAAAATGTTGAAAAATTGCTAAATTAGGAATTACAGCCATACCGGGTCTCGAATCGATTCGAGTTTTATTCTAATGACGACAGATGTCCTTAGATTGTGTAGAAGCCATGGTTTTTAATTTAGCAAAAATGCAGATACTGCTAAACTTTTGAACATTGGGAAGTTTGATCTTTTGTTTGTGTTTTCAAAAAGAAATTAAATTTTTAAATAATTTTACAATTTTAGAATGCTTTAAAAAAATCATTTTCAAAAACTAATAATTTAATAGAAATTTCAAATGTATGAAAATTGTGTATTTTTGTTAGCATGTTTTATTTTACGTGCGGGTCTCACATTGTCTTCAAGATAATTTATCAACACAAGTGCGAGCGATAAGAAAATTAAATGCGTATATGAAACAGATAAAATAATCAGACACATGTTATAGCATTGTATTTAAAATTTACTAATGATTCTTATTTTCCTACGTAAATTATAATTATTACAAAATTAAATGCAAAATTCACCACAATGCAAAGCCTAAACATGTTGACATTTTCTAATCGTACAAAAATTTGAATTTAATTGTAAGTGAACGAAGCCAGTGGAAGGTTGGAAACGTTGGAAAGCAGATTAATTAGAGAATCTCAAAATGTGGGGAAAAATAAAAAGACCTTATCTGTAAATAATTTTTTTGAATATACAGGAATAACATACAAACAATCAATTACGCAATCTCGGAATGTTTTTAAGGCTTTGAGAACTGTTTTTTGACTCGTGTAATTATATTATTATATAAACTCTACCCTCGTCCAAAAACAGTTCTCAAAGCTTTTTGCTTAAAAACATTCCTCGATGCGTAATTATTTGTTTGTATGTTATTCCTGTATATTCAAAAATACAATTATTTAACGCGTCACTTACTGGCCTGTTCAATAATCTACTATTAATCGTATGGCTTCTTCACAACTGATATCTTACATTTTGTTACATACATTTTTCATATTATTTACAATACATTCTTAAGAACTACTTGTATATAGGCAATTCCACGGACATCATCGTTCCCACACGCAAAATTCTCAGTAGTTACGAAATAATATTAATAGGAAAGTAACTAACCTCAAGTTGAAGGATCAATCTTTATGATACACGCTTTTACATAAATATGATTTTGTAACAACTGAGCATTTCGAGCGTTGGAGCGAAGTTTTCGTGGAATGACCCATTTCAACTGTTATATTTGATATTTACGAAGCATTCTCACCGGAAGGTTACCAGCTAACAGGTTCGACGAGCCGAAGTGATAATGTTCTTCTTTTGTGCGATCCACTTTAGTGGCCATCATCGTTCACACAATGTTCGTTGCCCGCCATATTTTTCGAATGTGTGTATGTCCAGTACAGCGCCATCTATGAGGGGCTATTTGGGTTCACATGTCAACGAAATTCCCCATCGATTTTCTTCCGTCCATGTCATGGTACACATAAATTCACCTTTCTCAATGTGTGAGTGACGTCACACATTTGTGTACCTAATTTCTCGTTTCGGGCATCGAATACCGAAACTACCCAGATTCTGAGGCTAGGGTAGGCTTAGGGACGTTCCATATTGATAGTTTATTACAGAAAAATCCTATGCATCCCGGGGATCGAACCCGGGTATTCTGCGTGGAAGGCAAGCGCGTTCACCACCCTGCCATCCCATTCGTGTTGTTCGCACTGTAAAAACGACACTCAGTAAGTAAAAGATCAAAAAGCTCAAAAATGCTAAAATCACCAAACCACCTCAATTCAACGATACAAAAAAATTGTTCTCAGTTTCTATTTTTCGACTTTGAGCCTCTGTAGTGAACTAGGGCCCTACTCTATTTACAGGGCCCTTGTATTGTGTGCCAATAAGTGTGCACCGTATTGGGTGAAATTTAAAATGTAGATATATGACTTCATTAGACTGATGTTTCAGGATTTTTCGATTTTGAAACTCTCGAGTGAGCTAGGGCCCTATTCTGGAGTTATAAGATTCGCATCAGAAAAATGTCCTCATTTTGTCCTTCTTGAACAATCAGCAATTATAAGGAAAAAAATGGTCGACGACTAGATTTGAACCGGCGACGTTAGGGAACTTTGTTACATATTTCAGTGAAGGACAATTTCCACGACTACTCTGGCATTATGATTCGCAACAGAAAAATGTCTTCAATTTGTCCTTTTCGAATAATCAACGATTGTAAAAAAAAGGTCGCCGACGGGATTTGAATCGACGACGTTGGGGGGAACTTTCTTACATATTTCAGTGAAGGACAACTTCCATGACTACTCTCGAATTATGATTCGCAACAGAAAAATGTCCTCATCTTGTCCTTTTCGAATAATCAACGATTGTAAGAAAAAAAATGGTCGCCGACAGCGGAATAATTTTTCAACACTCAGTTTTTAGACGCAAAAATTAAAATTTACCCTAAACGATGTAATAAGAAATAAAAGTCAAATTTTCGCAGCGTAAAAACTGAAAGTACAGAAAAATTGTTTCGTCGTTGGGTCTGGCATTTGTGACGCAATTTTTTGAACTCAACATAATTTTGTTTAAAAATTTTTGTTGCGAATCGAAGCTTAATGCGTCACCCCCCTCTGATTTCAGAACTTTTGTAACTGGAAGAAAATAGTTTTACCTTAGTTGATTAATGCGTCACACTTTTCTGATTTCACAGCTTTTGTAAGCAGGCATAAAGACTTGCGTCACACCTCCTCTGTAAGAGGTTTTTTTGCGGATTACATTTTTTGGCGATTTAACTGTCCAGCAAAAAACGAAGACACGCCAAAAAAAAATCGCCAACGTGTGAAGGGACTCTCCCTAAATTACGTAACGCTAAGCGGGGGGGGGGGGGTGTACAAGAATTTGTGACAGATTGTTACGGGCTTTAGGGGAGGGGGTTGTAGAAATGTTACGTAACAAATACTTTTACAACCAAAAACTTATATTTTTAATTAAATTTGGTCAAAATCGCTTACAAAACGATACTTCACACTTTGGCGATTTTTTTGGCAATATTTCACGACTATAGTGGACGACAGCACAGTCCGTCCTAACTTTCCGTGCAACATTGTTGTATGAGGTGTAGCGTTACGTAACTGGAAATTAAATAAATTAAATGAAATGGTAACATGGGTGGTGCAGCATCAAAGAGTCGAAAAACCAAGTCTAAAAACTCGGCCGAGGGGTGATTCATTTAAGAGTCCGAATCTTGAACAGTTCGAAGTATCGACAAATACCGACAAAATATGGATGATGGATTTTTTAGGATTTTCATAGGTCCTTTACTGATTCATAAAGTTTCTACCTTAATTTACCCCTCTGCTCTGATTGAATCTGCTTGGTGGATTTTTGCAATGGAGAAAATATCCAGTCAAACTGAACAATACGATGGATGTACAGTTTTATTTTTTCAATTAATTAAAAGAAAACAATGTGAAGTGAGGTTATGTAAATTGGTACCTTAAGCTGGCAAAACATTGTTTCAGATTTACATTAAAATAATGAGACAATGTCGAATGAAAGAGTTGAATCTCACTCAACCCTTTATAACACTATTAGTCATATATTTAATTTACATATCCCAAACACACTACAAGAACTCTTTTCCTTTGACGACATTTTTTGCACCTTGTTAAACCTTTTTCCTTTATCTTGTTAGCATACATACACCTTTTCAGAGTGTTGGATACTTCTACGTATTTTCTAAGGTAAAAATATGTCATGAATAGAAATGGCGCAATCAAGATATACCTTTTAAATGTTAGATATTGTCGTTATGAATGTGAACCTAGCGGTACGGGTGCTTATTCGTTTGCACTATTTAGGTAACGATCCGAGATTTTAGTACTTCGAAAAGAAGTTTGACCTTATACCAACATAAACAGCATAGAGCTGGTTTTTCCATTTGTAAACGAGTGTTACAAAAAAGAATTGAAGTAAAAATACTTCACAATCAAAGATTTTAACACCGAAAACGATGCCGCGCACTTAACTGGCATTCAGTTAATGCCAACAACGACATCAATAAAAATAAATCTGCACAATGACAAATTAAAAATTAAACTCTCTAACAACAAAGAAAACAAATTTACCACATTTCAATTTGATTATTTTCTAGTCGTTTTCCTCTGTATAAAAAGTAACGTTTCGGGAGTTGTTGGTGTGATCCAATTGAAAACCATCAGTTCGGAATAAGTACTTCAAATTTGACTTGAGATTCTTTTTTCGGTTAAATTGTTCGGGGTATATAAAAACAAAAAGCTTTCACTCACATAAACTTTCTTGCAAACGACGAAATGGTTAGGAAAAGCATCAAATTTCAATTTATCGTTAAGACTTAAAATGAGTTCGCTTTTTTTTTTTGGTGGAAATCCATTTTCATGGAAATTTGTCTGTTTTATAGCATTTTTGTAATAATTTTATTTAAAGAATTGACAATCTCTTATTCGGAGATTGCGTGTGCTTTCATGATATTTTACCGTTGAAAGATGCTCGTGGCTTGTGTTGTTTGTGTTTGTATTTTCCTAGGTTGCATGTGTGTTTAAATCTAAAAAAAGAACGAGAAAAGCTTTTATTTATTTGGTACAATAAATTTTCTTTAACAGGATGTATGGCATATATCCAAGGGATGTAATGTTATACGTTTACGGGCGCAAAAGAAGTTTTATCGGGGTTAAGGTCGTATGTCGATATGCGAAATGGTTTTCTACAATGATATATGTTTAATAGCATCGAAGATGAGTTGTTTTTTTTATGAAAAATCTTGTTTTTCTCTGTCAGACATACGATCCTACATTTGTTTTACTATTGTTCCATTGTGCAAATCTTATTACTTTATTACTATTATCGTGAATTTTATGTCTTCGCAGAATAACTTTTATGCCATGAGAAATATCATGGAAGAAAGAGTTTATGTATTGAAGGCATTTTGTTGTTTGGCTTTTGTAGAATTCTTCAAAAAGGAATGTCCATGGATAACGTAGGACGTAATTTTCTGGAAAAACAACAGCAAATAAAAGCCTCAGATATAACAAAAGGAGGACTGGTTACTAGTTAAGGCTTTTTCGGTATATTGAAATTTCTGTGACGGTATTTTTAAGGTGGCAGGACATTTCTCCGCCGCAAATAACGCCCGGGGCGTTAATAACACCCGGTGCGTTATTAACGCCCACACTCCGGGTGCTAATAACGCCCGGGGTGTTATTAACGCCCGCACTCAGGGCGTAATAACGCCCGCACTCAGGGCGCTAATAACGCCCGCATTCCGGGCGCTAATAACGCCCGGGGTGTTATTAACGCCCGCACTCCGGGCGGTAATAATGCCTGGGGTGCTATTAACGAGGGGTGGCGCACTTCATTTATTCCATTTATTCTTTTATTCCATTTATTCCCAAAATTTTTTTTTTGTTTCTGCGAAATATCTGAACCAAGCACATCACAAGTTAGACAAATAAGTTCAAAAAAAGGTTTGCACAAATTATAAAGCATTTAAACCATCTTGAGATTAAATTTTATTTATTTTTTTTTTTTTTTGAATAAATGGAATAAATTTATTTATTCCATTTATTCCATTTTTCAACAAAAATTCTTTTAAGCTTTGAAAAGTGAGTTTTTTCACTTTTTGACACATTAGTGTGGTTTGTTGTGTGCGTTGCCATCAAAATCAAGTCTATTTGAGGTTTTGACGAATTTGAAAAAATTATCATTTATTCCATTTATTCCAATATTTATTCCATTTATTCCCATTTATTCGCATTTATTCCATTTATCCCATAAACCGCAGAAGTGCGTCACCCCTTGGTTATTAACGCCCGCACTCCGGGCGTTATTAACGCCCGCACTCCGGGCGTTATTAACGCCCGCACTCCGGGCGTTATTAACGCCCGCGCTCCGGGCGTTATTAACGCCCGCACTCCGGGCGTTATTAACGCCCACACTCCGGGCGTTATTAACGCCCACACTCCGGGCGTTATTAACGTCCGCACTCCGGGCGTTATTAACGCCCGCACTCCGGGCGTTATTAACGCCCGCACTCCGGGCGTTATTAACGCCCGCACTCCGGGCGTTATTAACGCCCGCACTCCGGGCGTTATTAACGCCCGCACTCCGGGCGTTATTAACGCCCGCACTCCGGGCGTTATTAACGCCCGCACTCCGGGCGTTATTAATGCCCGGGGTGTTATTAACGCCCGCACTCCGGGCGCAAATAACGCCCGCACTCCGGGCGCAAATAACGCCCGCACTCCGGGCGCAAATAACTCCCGGGGTGTTATTAAGGCCCGCACGCCGGGCGTTCTAGTTTGAGGCCAGTTTGGCCAGTTTGTCCGCCAATTCATTGCCGGAAAATCCGCTGTGGCCTGGAAACCACAACAAGGTAACTCGGTACCGCGATGCTAGTAGCTGAAGGGCGTCCCAGCATTCCAATGTTAACGAAGAAGCCTAAGAGCTCTCCAAAACAGCCGCGTTCCTTCATTCCAAATAAAACTTATATAAAATGTAAATGTAGATTTCATATTATTTCCATTTTGGACAGACGATGTTCGTTCATATCAACTTCAGACAACTGTGTCGAATTCTGATTCATCTATTATTTGTCATGAATATCATTCTGCTGTTACAGATGAGTCATAATTCTAAGTAATTGTCAATTATCACAAGATGCTGCCTTGCCAAAACATTGCAACATCAACACATTTGCGACCTCTTTATCTTCTTCGTCTCGTAAGACGTCTTTTCCGTTCATCTACGATTTCAACGGAACACTGCCCAAAGTTTAGTATACTTTTTAAAAATATTTTATTGTATAAGCGACGATAACTCTCCCATTAAACGCCAACTTTTGAGGTGGTAAATGAGAATTTATTGCATTACTCTCAGCATTTATCCGTCTAGAGGGATAAATTCCTCTGTCTAGGGCGATAAATACGTCAAACTAGAGAAATATATTAAACATAAAATGCTACACGAGTCAATTGTAAAATTCGCTTTATTTTATTTTAAATTGTATCAAATTATCACAGTTTCACATGCTAAGCATACATCATCAGGGCTTTTTACAAAGACAGTGAGGTGACAAAGAGGTGACTCTGACGATATCAATAATTTTGGAAGTGGACCTACGGACTGCGTCATACTTTACCTTCGAAGAAGTTTTTTTGTTGTAATATTAGTACGTTTGTAAGTTTTGTAAGGGGAGCTCTGCGACCTATGCTACCATGGACAAAAATGATCTGAGACTTTCTGGCAAACGCTGACAACTTTTTGACACTTCCTGAGTACTGTCTGAGACTTTCTAATTCTTGCTGATAACTTTCTCATGCTTTCTGACATTTGCTGACAATTTTCTGACACTTGCTGACAACTTTTTGACACTTGCTGACAACTTTCTGACGCTTGATGACAACTTTCCGGCACTTTTAATAACGTTTTCAGACTTTCTGACGCTTGCTGACATCGTTCTTAGGCTAGCTGACACTTTCTGAAACTGTCTGACAATTCGTGATAAATTTCTGAGACTGACTGACACTTACTGACAACTTTCTAACACTTGCTGACAAGTTTTCGAGAACTTCTGACACTTCCTGACAACTTTCAGACACTTTCTGACACTTGATGACAACTTTCTGACACTTGCTGACACTTACTGACAACTTTCTCAGAATTTCTGACACTTTTCCGAAGAAACAACTGTCTAGGTATTCTAATTCAGAAGATAGCAAAAAAATCCAAAATGGCGTCACTTTGACATTTTCTTAGGATCCCAAAAGATTCTGCTCACCACTATATATGACATTCCCGAAGAAACCAACTGTCTAGCTGTTCTAATTCAGAAGATTGTGAAAAAACCAAGATGGCGTCTCTTTGACATCTGAAAACCATTTTCTTAGGATTACGAAAACTTTTCCTCACCAATTTCTATAACTTTCCCGAAGAGAAACCAACTCTCTAGGTACTCTAATTTAGAAAATAGCAAAAAGTCCAAGATGGCGTCACTTTAACAACCGGCAGCAATTTTCTTAAGGTGTTAAAGAATTCTCCCAACCAAACTCTATAACATTCTAGAAGAAATCAACTCTCTACGTACTGTCATTCGATAACCCAAAGAAGCATAATTTGTTGCTTACGAAAATCCAAGATGGCGTCATTTTGGCATATTTCTGAAAATCCCAAAGAATTCACTTGACCAAACTCTACAACTTTGCAGAAGACACTAACTTCCTAAGTATTGTCATTCCGAAGCTTCGGCATTAACGAAAAAAATCAATCAATCAAGCTTTATTTCTACGAAAAAAAAGGAAACAAATCCTAATAAAAAATGCTTGGACGATATTATTATCAATTAACATTGAAAGGAATACGGACGGAATAGCTCCTTTTTCTTAAAAAGACCGGGATCTCTAAAACTAATGGACACAGCTCATAGCGGGGCTGGGGTAGAGTCCCATGCAAGTAAGGAAGCCTCCATGATGATACAGTGAGAGCTGTGGGTAGATAATATGGTAATATAAGCGCGAATCACGTTGACATACTTTTTTATTTAAAAATCTCTGGAAGTGACAGGAAGCTAAGTAATGCGACGGGATGTCTCAATGGTTACGCACTACCCTTCCACCAAAATAATTCGGGCTCGATTCCCAAGGCAAACAATTTTTCATTAAATGTTCCTAAAGTTCACTTAAGTTGAATAATTTTGGTAGCTGCAGTGTGTTTGTTGGCTGCAACGATGTACACCAGGCCCGGACTGGCGACCGAAGGGCGCACCGGGCGAGCCGACTGAGGGGCGCCAATCTAAGAATTTTTTTACATGCAAGGGTGTCGTTATCGTGTTGTAGTTTTCGTGATAATTGTGCCTAGATTGCATTGGCATGTAGAGTTACGTGGTGCTTGTCTGCTTGGAAACTGTTTGTTGAGACTCGAAGAATTATGGTATTCATCGTCGGCTCATGTACCCAGGAACAAACAATGTCCAAGCAGGCAAGTAAATAAAAATAACTATATAAAGACAAGAGCGTTTCTGTATATAGCAAAAGCTTTATTATGGCAGTAAGTAAAAATACAAAAAGTAACTATTCAATCAAATGACGCTGCAGTTCTTTCGATGACTGCCCTATCCAGCTGGCGGTCGGTTTAAACCAACTGGCGGTCGATTAAAACTAACCGGTCGATTAAAAGTGACCGGCGGACGATAAAAACCAACCGGCGGCGGTCGATTAAAACCAACCGGCGCGGCGGTCGATTAAAACCAACCGGCCGGCAGTCGATTAAAACCAACCGGCCGGCGGTCGATTAAAACCAACCGGCCGGCGGTCGATTAAAACCAACCGGTCGGCGGTCGATTAAAACCAACCGGCGGTCGATTAAAACCAACCGGCGGCGGTCTATTAACACCAACCGGCGTGGCGGTCGATTAAAACCAACCGGCAGTCGGGTAAATCCAACTAGTAGAACAAAATTTTATATTCGAAAGGACAAATTGAGGACATAATATTAGGCAGGGCCAAAACGTTTTGGTGACCATGACTACATAAATGTAACATCAACTTTAAATTGCGTTTAATTTGTTTGCTGGCTCATAATGTCGCTATCAGAAACCGAAAAGTGTCAGTTGAACGATAGAAAACGTTAATGTGTGGCTGATCTCAGCTCGAAGCGCTACCTGCATAAAGTTTTTATTTTATTTTTTGTTTTATTTTATTTTCATGTAAGAGGGGCGCCGAAGTCGGCATTTTTACGGAAACCCGTAAATGCAATCTTTAGCTGGGGGCGTATCTCGGTAAAATTTTACTTTATGAGTTTTGCCCGGAAGGGGTGGGGGAAGGGTGGGGATGGTAGGAGTCGACCCCCCCCCCCCAACAATAATATGACGTTAAAAGGTGGCGCTCACATCAGGTTTAGTAGTGGGAGCCGTTTAAAGCTATGAATTAGTGGTGTTACTATATGACAAAAAATGCATAATTGAGAGGTTCAGGAGCACAGATACATAACCCCAATTGGTTAAAAGTGGATTTTAGCGCTTTAAGTGATTGAATTTTGGGGCTGTAATTGCGAAATTGGTGAAATTTTACTTTACGTAAGTGTCACGAAAATTTTTTTCTTACATTCTAAGATGTTTAGCTAGTCTCACTGAGTCGTTATCAAGTGTGAAAAGTTGGCGGCAGACCACAGTACGACAGGGAGGCACGTTTTACTAGCCCCCTAGTTCTCTGTGACATTTTGTATAAGGAAAAATTCCCTATCTTTGTTAGCCACCTAGTTCTCTGTGACATTTCGTATAAGGAAAAATTCCCTAGCCTCGTTAGCCACCTAGTTCTCTGTGAAATTTTGTATAAGGCAAAATTCTCTAGCTTCGTCAGCCATAGTTCTCTGTGACATTTCGCATAAGGAAAAATTCCCTAGCTTTGTTAGCTACCTAGTTCTCCGTGACATTTTGTATAAGGAAAAATTCCCTAGCTTTGCTAGCCACCTAGTTCTCTGTGACATTTCGTATAAGGAAAAATTCCCTAGCCTTGTTAGCCACTTAGCTCTCTAAACATTTCGTACTGTGAAAAATTTCCTAGTCCTCCTTGTTTGTGTGTAGTACAAATTCTGTTGAAACGTGTGCGGATAGTCCCACTTATTTGCTATTCTCATACGTTTGCGAATAGTCTCACTTGCATGAGTAATCCATACACTTCACTGTACCGGTTCTGAGGTCGCACAGTCAAGTATTTGAAGTAAAACTCACTTTTTCACCCGATGGTCATAACTTCGCAACGTGTTGCGCGACCGTGTCGACCGCCCTACCAAAAGATGCGCGAGGACCTTACCTATTCATAGACACTTCACTTGGCACGATTCAACGTCAAATTGGCGAATTGTCACCATTTTAGTAAAATGTTCATTCGATCTTTGGTCCCTCCTCCCTGTCGTACTATGGCCGGCCGCCAACTTTTGACACTTGATAACGATTCAGTGAGACTAGCTAAACATTTTAGAATGTAAGAAAAAATTTTTCGTAATAATGTCATTCATACTTCATATTTGCGCAATTAATGCGCTAAAATCCATTGTTGAATTACATGTTAATTTCATAATTTCACAATTACATAATTACATAATTCTTAACTGATTGAATTATGTGCTAAAATCTACACAATAAACACTCACTCTAAACACTCTAAACAGTAGATTCCAACAATAATCCCATATATTGAAACTATTTTTTCCGTCATGAACCGTCCTAAAATTGAAAAAAGCTGGAAAACTCCGATTTTTTCCAAAAACTTGGGTGTGCGTGTGCAAGCTGGAAAAACACTTTAAAAAAAATTTCAAATGACGTCAGGAATCGGAAACACACGGTCCTCGACTAAAAAAAAAGTGGAAAATCGGCCAACCCTACCCTGCACCCCTCCATGGTATCGATTTTTTGATTTCGCGCTGTGACGTGAACTGCAATTTAGTCGTGTTTTCAAATAAATGTTTCATATGGCCAAAGGAAGTGGCTGTTTTTTTGTAATGAATGCCTTTTTGAGATCCCTATTCCTTCTCTGAAGAGAGTATTATCATTTGTCAGAATTTGTGTGACTGCAACTTATGGTGGCATGCCATGAAAGTCGAAAAAAAAGATCAAATTTATCATTTTTCAAACTTCTCGCTCACAAAAAATTTTTTTTCAGCCTCCCTGAACTGAAAATCGATTGAAATATCTTCTCTCAACCTTAAAGAGTGGATTCCAACCATAATCTCAAATATTGACAATAATTTTTCGACAAATAATGATCTGAAAAAGAGGAATGTAAGAAAATCGGCGTTTCTTCAGAAAATTTGAGGGTGCAAGCTGGAAATCGAATTTAAAAACAAGCCAAAGGCACCAAAATTATTTTTTCGACTCCTGGAATCGTATCCAGGCTGTCCTCTTCGCAAGAAAAAAAAAGTGTAAAATCGGCCAACCCTATTGTTGACATCACATTGTGTAAATTGTTGCTTATGTCGTCAATGATGGTTTGTGTGCTCAGTCAGATCGTAATCTGTGACGAGCAAATGCTGATTACCGTACAGTCGCTTCTTAGTAACAATAGTTATTTGGATTACAAGGGACGAAAAGTAAAAATTTCAACCGTGTGCGAGAGTTGCTGCCCGCGCCGAAGGCAAGGGCTGCAATCGCACAGGTTGAAATTTTTACGTCGTCTCTTGTGATTCACGTAATTTTTCATTACAACAACTACGAATATTGTCATTTTCGCCTCCCAAACTAGAAAAACAAAAGCAAATTTAAATGTGAAAACATTTCAACCGTTGTAAATATCAGTTTCTAATAGAGGTCTTAGTCAGCATCATAATCATCAAACTTTATAGACCATTAGTACCTTTCGGTGTGAGGTCTTTCTGTAGAAACCCCAGAACGGTGAGCTATCGTCTTCCATGCCCTTTCATCGCCCGCCATCGTACGATGCAACTCATTACATATTGCTTTACTTAAGCTCTTATTTGAATTATTTGTCATTGACATGACGCTCAGACATCAACACGTCTAGAACAGTTGTGTTATGGAGATAATTAGAAGAGATCAACATTTCGGCATCTAGTACCAATATTCAGTCAGGGCATGCAACTTTATATCCCATTGAATTTACACTGCTGTGTTCTATGTGAAACAATGTCAAAGTCAATACATTTTTGATCCCCATCACAAATGATGTCTTTAAAGCCATCATTGAGTGATCTTATTTGACACAGGGATGCTGATGGTCGTGATGGTCAAAGTGTTGACTTATCTATTTGTCTCGGTTAGAGGCATAGATTGGACTCTCGAACTGTCACCGAAATGATTACTGCTACCAAAATGCTAATCCCTTCTAATGAACTCCATAAAGCAACTGTTCTAGATGCGTTAATGTCTAAGCATCATATTTTTTTTTTTTTTGATTCTGACATTTAAGAGTAAACAAAGTAAACAAAGTATCGTGTAACTTTCACCTTAAAAATATTGAGTTCCGGCACGTGTCCATCGCTGAAATTGGGATCGTTTACTGGATTGCCTTCCATGCTTCGTGGATCCTATCAAGTGCAGCAAAATAACTTCGTTATTTATTGGAAAATTGCATTTTAAATTGCTGATTTTCCGTGGTAGCTCAGTTTGTGACAACAACCGTATTGACAATCTTAAAATCTACTTTATCATTTGCCGATTCAACCGATTGTTTGACGGTAGGGCTGTCAGAACTTTATTCTTTCCTGATTTTTTGGCGCTATTGTTTGAATTGCTTAATAAACGTTCATTTTGATTTGGTTCATACAACGTCGCCACCAATGGATTCTCATATATGTAAGCGGACATGTTCATCAAAATCACTCGACAAAGGGCAAGTTATGTGTTTTGGATGCTCAAAATTATTTTACTTGCATTGCTTCAACGCCTCAATTAACAAGGTAAATCAGAAATCTTTTTTTACCTCTGAATCGCCAGTTCAGTTCATTTGTAAAAGCTGTCAAGACAATATTAAGAATTGCTCAAGTCAAGCTCAAGTATTAGATCAATTGAAGGAAATATTTGAACTTATCAACAACAAACAACCAGAAAACATCGATATGCTGAACATTATAATTGATAAACTGAACCAAATTGAATCTGCTAGTGGCGCTGACATTAATTTAGAAGAGCATTGTTCCCTGCACGCTGATACTGATATTATTAATAAGATCGATTCACTCATTGACGCTAAATTTCAACGTCTCAACAATTCCTTACTAACATACAATCAAATAGAAGAAATTGTGATGAAACACTCTTTTAGAAGTGCAGGCAATGGACCTTCACATTATAATAATCCTTTAGATTGGTCTATCTCATCACCGAAGCCAAAAACGCATGTACCGGCCGATGATCTCTTCTCAGTGCTTCATTCTTTCGAGACTAATACATGGTCCTCCTTCGACTCCATAACATCGTTGCTGAAAAATAACGCTAATATGCTTGAAATGATTTTAGCGAACGAAAACGTCAATATTTCACCTAGTCGCCAGAACTTTTCAAAAACATCACCTTTAGTAGATGCGATTAATCATGATGATAAACTGGATTCTATATGCGAAGGTGTACGTAATTTGAATAATGCTCTCTCAGGTTTTAGTATGAAATTTCAAAAATTGCTCGAAGAACCACCGATCCTGAACCAAAACTCATCAAATATATCCTTATTGACCGAAATTGAGGCATCACCTACCCATCATTCTTCTGAAGCATCAGATATGATATTGCCCCCGCCACCGCCCTCACTACCACTATCAACATTGCTTACAACTACAACTACAGACTCACCATCCAATGCAGAAGTTGCAACTGTCAATAAGGGCTCCAAAAACAGTTTGCATCTTCTCGGAAAAATTATCCAGCCTCCTAAAGTCGATAAAGCATTCCATATCTCACCTTTTGATGTTAGCATAATTGATTACATAGCTGCCAATGCCCCAATTAACAGGAAACACATAAAAGTACGTCGATTAACTAAACGAGATCAAGACATCTCTACCTTGAGACATGTCAACTTTAAAATTGAGACTGACGACGTTATTTCGGATATTATATCGCGATCTGACTTCTGGCCAAGTAATGTCAAGATTAAACCATGGATAGTAAAGAATTCAACGATTACTTCATCGACGCCTTTTTTAGCCAACAAAATGACGTAACTGAGCCTATTTCTAATTCAGTTACTTCTCCACTCCTTCTCCACAAAACTCTTATATATCACTCTATTACAACAACATTAGGGGAATGGTTGGCAAAAAAGATGATATTTTACTTTCATCGACCACTTGTGACTACGATTTGATAGTCCTCTCGGAGACATGGCTTGATAAGAAAAAATTTAGTGCCGAATTCTTCGACTCACGTTTCATCGTATATCGCAAAGACCGAGAAGACACAGATATAGATGCAAACAAAGCTGGAGGTGTTTTAATTGCAATCGACTCAAGATACGACAGTGAAGTTGTTGATATTCCTGAACTTGAGCGGCTTGAAGCCATTTGCGTAAAAGTTCATCTCAAATGTTCCAAGATGTATGTGTACGGGTTATACATACAGTTTGGATCCAACGAGGAGGTATATTCATCACATCTGAAAGCAATTACAGCTGCACACTCGATGATCAACCATGGAGATATTTTCCTCGCTATTGGCGACTTCAACTTGTCTTCAGTCAAATGGTTATCCAATGAAGAGGGGTTCGACTATCTGCCATTGATTGGTGATTCCGAATCGATAAAGGCGAATATTGCAAGAAATATGACATCATCGCTCTTGGGTTGTGGCCTTTTCCAAATGTCTGACTTACAAAACTCTTCACAAAATGTTCTAGACCTCGTATATACTAATATGCCAGAATCAAGCTGATCTGCCACTGATCCCAAACTCATCTCAGGACAAGTCCCACGTCCAAACGCATTGCTTGATTGAATGCGAACCAGCTGTATACTCAACACCGACTTCCTTCGAACAAATTTACTGCTTCAAGAAGGCGCCATACAGCTTAATCCGTGACGAGCTTGCTAAGATTGATTTCGATATTCTATTCGATGGAAAAAATGTAGATGACATGCTCAAAGCTCTATATGACATATGCCATGAAATTTTTGATAATTTCATTCCCAAAGCTTCACTCCGCACGACGAATCATCCCCCGTGGTTTGATGGTAAATTAACTAATCTTAAGAATAGAAGAAATCGAGAATATAATAGATTCCTCAATAAATCCGCTAAAAACCCGATGAACAAAGATATGTCTTCGTTTATAGCCGCTAAGGAGGATTTTGAAAAATACCGTGACGAACTTTACAAGGCCTTCGTTCGTAATCTGGCATCTAACTATCATAAACAACCGAGAAAGTTCTGGAATTACATTAACTCAAAATATAAGAGAAGTAGCCTTCCGGGAAAGATGTCTTATGGCAATGAAAATGCAACGAACGACGCTGAGAAAGCTAACTTGTTCGCCAGATATTTTTCTTCTGTTTATAAAAAACACCCTAATGACGCTGATGATGATGCAAAGTTGCTTTCTTTTATTAACTCACGGAATGACGCTGGTTTCTCTAACATTGTGATAACAAAGGATATCGTGACGAAAACTCTGATGAGTATGGACTTAAGCAAAGGGATTAGTCCAGATAAAATGGCACCGCTATTTCGCCGTGAATGCGCCGAAGCATTATCAGTGCCACTTTCAACGATCTACTCGAGATCTCTGTTAGAATGCCATTATCCCACCCTCTGGAAAACAGGTCACGTGACTCCAGTCTTCAAATCTGGCAAG
>CM055406.1:67857462-67888566 GCA_029228625.1 Pseudolycoriella hygida
AGGGCTCAAGTGGGCCTCATGTCGGTCCTAAGGTCGGCCCTAACATAAAAAAATGTTTTTTGCTATGTTGCAGAGCAAATTGAGGGAAACATTTTTGTCTATGGAAGTATGTATCCGAGGCCTCTACTTAAGGCCCTAGGTCGGCCCTTGCCCAAAAAATAGTTTTTTGCAATGTTGTAGACAAAATTGAGGAGAACATTTTTCTGTATTTGGAGGTCAATTTTGTGCGTTCGGAGAATTTTTTTCGTCGAAGTCTTTTCGTAACATCAACTCTGTTTGCCGCATCTGATATTATTCTTGACTTTTTTTTCTTGACTTGACTTTTTCAGCATACGCCCTAAATACTGTCCAACTCGCCTTTGGCTCATATGGACAATATTAGGACTGATGCTGAAAAAATCAACGTATAGCAACATGGTCGACAAACTACTATTTCAGGTCACTACGGTGCACCTAGATGCACTACGGTGCACCTAGATGCACTACGGTGCACCTAGATGCACTACGGTGCACCTAGATGCACTACGGTGCACCTAGATGCACTACGGTGCACCTAGATGCACTACGGTGCACCTAGATGCACTACGGTGCACCTAGATGCACTACGGTGCACCTAGATGCACTACGGTGCACCCTAGATGCACTACTGGTTGCACTAGCTGCACTACGGGACCTAGATGCATACGGACTTGCACTAGATGCACTACGGTGCACCTAGATGCACTACGGTGCACCTAGATGCACTACGGTGCACCTAGATGCACTACGGTGCACCTAGATGCACTACGGTGCACCTAGATGCACTACGGTGCACCTAGATGCACTACGGTGCACCTCGACGTGTCGGTAATGATTATACAAAGAACATTAAAAAATAGCGTTATCGTAAACACATTGAATATGAACTGAACACTGTTATCACAGTAGGCAGTCCGATGTTCTTATACAATGTTAAGGATAATGAATCGAAGGAGCTTTTTCCAAGAAACTGGTTTAGGTATATATGTGATTGAGAGAAACGTGACATTAAAATTGTGCTTGGTGGTTTTAATGCCAATGTCTTCTATCTGCCAGCAATTGGTAAATACAGCTTTCATGAAAACGTATAAAACAACGTCATTCGTGTAGTTAGGTCTCACATATCTATTCTAAACAATAATATACAAGCATATAAGAGGTGGGCTATGGAACAGCAGAAAGAAGACATTAAACGTTAATGCTATTCATGGGCTATTCATTAGCTTCGCGAAGAATATTTTTAGTACTCGAGAGCATTCTTGAGAAAACCATAAACTTCCTACTTACCATTTAACTAAACAGAGTAGCTTCAAATTGCCGATTGAAAAGAAGTATTTTCTTTAAAAAATGTTCAACCATTTTCATTTTATTTGCAATTTTTAATGTTCTTATAATATTATCTGTTGATTGTATTCAACATTTATGTAATATTTAATGAATTATAAACTAACTTTTATTAAATAATATCATAAATTTTTCAGAACAAATGATTTAATTTTTACTCTACTTTTTATAAACATACATTTTTGGTTTCATTTTTCTTGTTTATAATATAATTCTATTCTAAAAATACATTTATTTTCGAAGTTTCTTTTTTATTTCAATTTTTAGTTCAATCAATGAAATTGTTTTTTTAAAATTTAAAATTTTTATTTTTTTCCGACTATAATTAGATTTCTATTTGATTAAATTTCAATTTTACATTCAGTTTTTTTTGTTTTGAAAAAATATTTTATATTTACATTTCTTTCAAATTTTATTGTTTCCATATAAAGTTTTCGGACATTTTTTAGTCACTTCACACAATTAAAGGTAAACACAATAAGCGAAGACTGACTGCGTCTATTTCAAAACTCGTACCACCACTTCGTGGTCAATTCAAAATGTAGATGAACTTTACATACCAGCGTATAATAAATCGCGTTTACTACACTGTTTAAGACATTGAAAAAGGGATTACTACCCGCTAACATGTAATAGTGCATTACGTTCTTGCTTGGAAATTGGTTATTTTGACGAGTGAGCAGCTTGTAGTCACGGCCGTTGAAATACTACTGACCAAAACAAGACATAACAATTCACAAGTAAGACATGTATGTGGAATGTAAACTAGTCGCCATTACATTGCAGGTGACTTTTTTTGGTTTACATTTCACTAACATACGTAAAATATAGTTCATAGATGCTTCTAAGTTGATGCTTTGTCTAGTACTTAAGCTTGACCACACACACGATAAAATAACAACTTTACAAACAATGATAAAATCTATTAAAATACAATGATCTCCTTATAACACAAGAGACCCATTGGATGCCTATGTGCATGTCTATGTGAACTCAGGTCATCATACGGCTTTATATGTGCATTTATATCACCCAATTAGAAAGTTAGCATTGTTTTATCCGGACAGTCTGTAGACGTTTTTGCTGAATGGTAATGAAATGAAAGCTAAAAAAATTAAGCGAAAAAATAAACCGGGAAATTATACAGCCATCTGCCCTACAATGCATAAAAAACCTAACGAAGTTATCAGATGAGAGATTTTCATATATTTTCTCTCACAAAATCTCGTCGCTAGGTTTTTTATGCTTTGTAGGGCAGTCATGTGCTTTTAACTTTCATCATTTTCATTAGAATTCTATTGTTTAAAATTAAGGTATGATGACAGTTATAAATACTTGGCTGTAGTAATGTAAAAACAGGTCAGTACACAACATACTGCCACTTATTCACAGTAGATTGACCATAATTTCAAGTAATTTGCTGTATATTTTGACAAAACATCGCGCTATTCACAAGAAATTACCAAATTTTCTCCGATAGCCACTTTGGGATTTTCAGAATTTCGCCCGCCGCAGACAAATTTACTATTTTTCACGTCACGCCAATCAAAGAAAATGAACTGCCGCACACCTCTTTTCTCTGTGCATAAGATCAAAAGTATATTCAAGGGGATGACCCTCTTGTAGATTCCAGAAGGCAGCCGGGTGCCCAAAATCAGTTAAATTCATTGTAACGGCAGGAAGGAATATTATTACGTCATAGGGGTAGAAAAGTCATTCGAATTCGGTGCGCTTGCTCTTGGATATATTATGGTCATTGAAGGAGCATTCGACAACACCGGCTTCGATGTCATTCAAGCGCTGGAAGAAACGGACGTAACACCGGTAGTAACGAGGTGGATTGGCAACATGCTCAGAAGCAGGACCGTGGAGGCCAGCGTATGCGGCCACAAGTCCAGCTTCTGGGTATCGAAAGGCTGTCCGCAAGGGGAGATACTCTCACCGTTGCTATGGTGCATGGTCGTGGACTTCCTGATCAAGAGGTTCAATGAGACAGGCGTTCATGCGCAGGGTTATTCGGACGACCTGACTATTCTAGTTAAAGGCAAGTTCGAAAGTACCCTGGGAAGTCGCTTGAGGTGTTCGCTGAGGTTAGTGGAGGAATGGTGCCTGGAGAGGGGCTTAAAGGTCAACCCCGACAAAACGGACATTGTACTTTTTAGTAAAAGGAACACAGGACACAATTTAGTGGGGAACTTCAGGCTCTTCGGAAAGGTTGTTGATCCTAGCCCAAAAGTAAAGTATCTGGGGGTTATTCTCGACCAAAGTTCAACTGGATCGAGCATGTTAAATACAAAGCACAGTCCTAGCGATGGTCCCTTTCTGGATCTGTCGAAAGGCCTTTGGAAGGGGCTGGGGAATACCGTCTAGAGCCATATTGTGGATCTATGAGACGGTGGTCAGACCTATGTTTAGCCATGGCTGCGTAGTTTGGTGGCCTACGCTCAACTTGTCACGGGAGCTATGAAGACTACGCCCACAGCAGCCATGGAAGCGCTCATTGCGTTATCGCCCATCCAGACGATCGTTAAAGCAAGAGCCTTTGCCTCGGCAGACAGGCTGAAGCAAAATGGTCTCTGGTTGAGGAATTTTGAATTTGGCCATGGAAGGATCCTGAAAGTGATCAACAACAGGATCTTTGATATGCCCAGAGATCGCATGATTCCACAGGTCGACTTTGTGAGGCGATACCAGATCGTTATACCGGACAGAGCGGATTGGCTAGGAAACAGGCCGACCTGCCTATCAGCTGATGGACTGGTGAGCTTTGCGGATGGGTCGAAAACTGAGGAAGGAGCGGGAGCCGGCATCTATTTGCAGGAAACGGCGAACTGCGACAGTCTCGATTTGGGAAAGTTATCGAGCGTCCTCCAAGCGGAGACGTTTGCGACGTTGATGGTCGTGATGAATTTAGTTCCAGAAGGAATGACGGGTGGCAGAGCGACCATCTGCTCAGACAGTGAGTCGATGGTAAAGGCACTCGCGTCGCCTGTGACAACGTCAAAACTGGTTAAAGAGCTGAAAGGGACCCTAAACCGATTGAGACTGAGAAATCAGCTCACGATCGCCTGGGTCCCTGGGCACACTGATGTAGACGGTAATGAGAGAGCAGACGAGATAGCCAGACAGGGTTCAGCATCTGCGGTCGAGGGCCCACATCCCGATCCCACACTCTCTGTGTGAAAGGGCGGTGGAACACTGGGTGCGGGCTGAGTCCGCAAAGAGTTGGTACGCGTACGGCGGAGGAAAGCACATGAAGCTCTTCTTTCCGGCGCCTGACGAAAAGTGGGCTAAGGAGCTTCTCAGAATGGACCGTAGTGGCATTAGGAGAGTAGTGGGAGCCATTATGGGTCACTGTGGGTTGAACAAGCACTTGGCCAAAATGACCATTTTGGCTGATCCAAGATGTGACTGTGGCTTGGAGGCGTCCACGTAATATGCGAATGTCCGAAGTTCCACCTGCTAAGGAGCATGACATTAGGTGGTTATGTGATTTGACCCTCCGATTTCTTAGACCTAGGACCTATCGCCCTTGGTGAGAACCGGAATGTTTTAAATGATTTACATGATGAACGGGAAGAAAACAAAGGATCAATAGATCTGTGTTTTAGGAGCCAGAAATGGCCCATCCCACCCTGATATATCTAAAAAAAAAATCTACGTCATATAAATTTCAATTTGGCATCAGGTTGCTGCCGTTAACATCCATAGTAACATAACTTGAGGAGGCAGTCTGGTGCCGAGTTGAAATTTATGTGACGTGACTAATGGCAGGCCCATAACTGGTGTGCTAAAACATAGTCTACATTTAGGCGCTCAAATAATATATACTTTCGCTGATATCCCAGGACAAAGACGCAGTTTCAAAAAAGTAAGTCAGCACTTCCCTTCCCACATATGTTGTCTTTTAAGAGCAACTAAACTAATTTTTTGGGTTTGAACCTAGTCTCAGTACGACGAGTTTTTGTGCAATTTTAGCGATTTTTTTCACCGTTCTCAGAGTAGGTTGGATCCCAAAAAATAAGTTTAGCTGCTATTAAAAGGCAACAAATTTGGGAAGATAAATGCTGACTTACTTTTTCCAAACTACGTCTTTGTCCACGGATATCAGCGAAAATATAATATTTGAGCGCCTAAATGTAGACTATATTTTAGCACACAAGTTATGGGCCTTAACAGGCTGCGTTCTTTGTGGTTACTTAAACTTCTCAAGTAGGCAGCCTGGTGTCGAGCTGGAATGCATTGTAATGTACTCGTGCCCCACTCCGACGTTGACAAAAAAACTTTCATAAGAAAGTTAGTGATGACATTTTGAGAGAGAATTTCATATATTTTCTCTCTCAAAATGACGTCACTAAGTTTCTTATGCAAATTACGGCAGTTTTTTTGGCACCAGGTTGCCCAGCTTGAAATGCAGCTATCTGTTTGTTATAATTTTTCTCCATGAGAATGTTCTAGACGAAGATGAAATAAAAAGTTCACCGCACTTGTGTGCTTTTAACTAGCATACCCTTGAACGTCTCTTAATTAAAGTTTTGAACGTCAAAGCTTAAAGTAAGCGAGAAGTTAAAGAAAAGGTCCAAAATGTTTGTGTCGTTAATGCAGAGGGGTGACTGTCCTTTGTTCTGAACCGTGCAAATGCTGTTCAGAGTGAAGTTAGCTGCAGTTGGGATAGTAGCTAACGTCATTACAAACAAATCAGCTGATCTCATTCACAAATTTACCAAAATCAGCTGACTTCATTATAAATTCAAAAAATCAGCTGATTTGGTTGTAATGAAGTTAGCTACGATCGCAACTGCAGCTAACTTCACTCTTAATAGCATTTGCACGTTTCAGAACAAAGAACTGTCACCCCCCTGCGTTAATGTTAATATATTTGATCAAAAAATAACCCAAGATGAATGAAAAATCTATTTATTTGTTTAAGTATTTGACGTTTCAAACGTCATTTTGACAGGCGGAATAGATCGAATTTTGATCCCAACAGACTCATTGAATTCAAAACTATCAAGACTTGTGAAGAATTATTGCTCACCTATTTAAACCGATACAAAATCAAACAAAAAACTTGAGTGAAAAAATATATTCAATCAGCTGCCGGACTTGCGTCACTCCAAGCGACTTGGTCTTGGCTGCTTTACAATAAAAAACGTTTTTATTGAAAGTCAACGCATGATGCGACTTTTTGAAAGTGACTTCACGGGACGACAATTTTGATCAAAAGTCTGTTGATAAAGCGACCGTAAATTTGTGACCGAGAAGTGGTCCTAATTTTTGGCGCCATAAAACATTTTCCTTTCATTGGACGATTGTTGTCGTACTAGTGACCTGAGACCTTTGCTTGTCGAATCTTAGAAGTCGATGTGGGAATATTATATAAAATGTTTTCAATGACATTGACTCTAAGAAGATGGTGAACTAAATAACTTTTCTATTTGCGATAAAACGAGCGAGAGTCTAAAAAGATAATTAAAATTGATCAACTTACTGCAATTCAAAACGAATAATTGGTTACAATTCCAAGACAATTTCCGCGCAAATTCTCTCAAAATGGTAGTTAAAAATTGATGCCGACGCACAAAAATATTCTATTTCATTTCAACTGGAAAAATGATAACCAGATGGCACTGATGCGGCAAAAAGATTTTCATTCTAATGCTTGTCAGAGCGCCATCTGGTTCTCATTTCTCTGGTTTTAACATTTAATCACCATTTTGAGTGGATGTTGCATGCTTTGCATGTTTGTTAACATCCCATTGAAGTCCAGTAAGTCGAGCCATGATAATTTGGATCTTTCTGTTATCTGCTACAATAAAATATATGCAATTTGTCCACACGCAATGTTGTTGACATTCTATTCAAAAACACTGTATGCAGTGGAAGAATTTTTGTGTCACCAGAGGCCAATCGGTGAATCTGAATAATGTGAGCGAGACGAATGTAAAATTTCCATGGGAAGTAAGTCACGATGAGCCGGAGTATATTGTTCTTGATCGTCGTCATGCAAATTTTGCCGATGCCATGGCTTGCGACATCGGTAAATATGAATGAGTGCGAGTGATATTATCATTCCAATGGTGACACCAATTACAATAAATAATCCCGGATGACCGACAGAATTGCGAACATCGTTCCAATGTTCGGGTATGCCACTCGATGTACTCGTATTACCGATTGTGTATTCATCACTTATTGTGGTTGTATTTGATGGCATTGTTATTCCAGCCTGTACGGTCGTAGAGTTTTTGATAGATTTATGTTTCGTATTTAATTGTGCGTCCGGTTGCTTTGCACTTGCCACCACATCTATAGCCTTTGAAATCGAAACTTTATTTTTTAATTTAATCACAGCATCTAATGAATTTTCAGCTACATAAATATCGTTTTCGCATTTTCCGTTCCCGGAATTCGTGCATTGTACATCCATTTTATTACTTTCCATTTTCGCATTTTCTTTGTCGTTATCTTCTTGTCTGCCAACATTATGAGAATTTATATTTATTTTAATTTTCATATTTTGCTGATGCTGTTCCACATTTTCTATTTGGTTATGCACACGATCATTAACGTTGTCGGTAAGCGAGGCTGCTGCTTGTTTTGTCTTGTGATTATTTAAGTTTTCCGCATTGTTGATAGTTTTATTAAAGTATTCTCCGTTCTTCGGTACAGTAATTGGAAAGTCTACAGTGCCTTTTATCTTTGCATTATTATTTGCGTTCATTGTGCTGGGGCTTTTGCTTGGAGAATTAATATTACCATCAAAATGGTCATTGAGCTGGTGGTGGTAGTGGGGTACGATATTGATGGGATTCGGGCTGGTAGTTTTTGCCATACCATATTCTTGGCTTTGTTTCGGTACATTTATGAAATGTTGATGATGTTGCTGGACAGTATTTGCAATATCATTTTGGACACTTTGATTTGCTTTTATTCGACTATCATGTGCCAACACGGCTGCAGTGGTTTCATATTTATTTGCTTGCTCGACCAAATAATCTCTTTGCACGGTTACGTTGCTATGTACAACGTCCGCTATTTCCACACGTTGCGAATTATTTGTGCTTCCATTGTTCTTATAACTAATCGGGTCGCTTGTATTCCAATTTATTTTCTCTTTTTTATTATTGTTATACGGATTTTGCTGCTGTTGTGATTGTTGTTGTTGTTGATTGTGATGTGGCATTGGCAACGTTCGTCGTAGCTGTTTGTCGTTAGCATCATTGTCGTTGCTTTCATTGTCGACGTGTTGTTTATTTTGGGGTGTCAAAGCAACCACTACACTCTGTTTAACAAAACCTGTTTGAGTTAATATATTGTTGTCTTTTTGCCTTGTCATCATTTGTGCTAAACTATCTGGTAAATTGTCTAATTTATCATTTCCGTTGCTAGCACTGAGTTTTTCATTCTTATCATCCACTTTGCCATTCATTTCCTTAACTTTTTGTGGTTTCACTTCTTCATCGTTTAAATAGACATCCATTTCTGTATTTAATTTATCATTTTGATGAGATGTAATTCGAGATTCACTAAATCGTAATTGTTTCAATTTTTTGTTTCCTTTATTCGTTCGCCGTTTTGCTGTTGTTACCGTACCGTCCACATGTCCACTTCCATTATCAATTTGCTGGACAAATGTCATTTTTGTCGACGTCGGCACAACATTATCATTTCCATCTAACGAAATTACATCTGAAGCAAACAAAGCAACAACACCGTTCGTTTTACGTAGACGATTTTCCTTTTCTGATGATTCAATTCCGCGTGTAGTACCATTGAACGTTTCGATGGAACTTAATTTATCGTTGAAACTATTTTTATTGTCGCTGCTCGTCTCGTTTACAAAATTATGTAAATCATTTACCGGTACATCTACAGTCTTTGTTCCATTATTTACAAAATATTTCTGCAGTATTGGCACAGTGTTACCGTTTTTATGTATTTTCTCAATATTTTTCTTTCGTTTTGCCAATTTTTCGTTCGATCTTGATTTCGTCATTTCTTTCATATGCGCTAAACCGGTCGTTGCTATCAAATAGTTGGCATCATAAGTTGTGGTTTCCACCATATCTTTGCTGTTCATCGTTTTTCCATTTGGCACAAAATCAACATCAATACCACTTTCCCCCATCCGCATTTTACTCATCGAATTTACGACACTACCACCACTTTTTATTGCCACCCGTTCGTTCAGCGACACATCATTTACATCAACTGCAAACATTGATTTATTTGCCATTTTTCCATAGCCATTATCATCTAATTTACGATTTAAATTCTCATCTTTTGATGTTGATTGAGTTGTTTTATTATAATCAAATTGATTAAACTGTAAAAACTTTCCACCATCACCATCCTTTGCATTCCATAAATCTTGTTGACTGGTCGCCGTTAGAGTCGTTGTTACGTTATTGTGCTGCTTGCTTTCATTCGTTTTGTGTTCATTTGTTAAACGAGAGAAAATAATTAATTTTTCAGTGGGACAGACTGGTTTTTCACTCGATGAAATGGTTTTTCTGTCACTTTTTCGGCACCTTTTTGATTTATTTAGTGTGGGTAGTACAGTCATCACGACTGTCTCATCAGTTATTTTACTTTCGAATGTATCGAAAAGTTTTTCATTTCGGCAAGGTGATGCCCATTCGGCGATACCAAGCAATTCAGTGCATTTTATAGGATTATTTTCTAAAAATAAATCTTTTAGATTTGGCGATGTTTTCACAACAGTTTGGCTGAGTCCTTTCAAACCGGACGATTGAACATTTAATGTTTGAAGACGAGGTAATGGTAGTCCGGGTAAATACGTCAGTTTATTACCAGACAAATTCAATGTTTCCAAATTGATTAACTGGGATATAGAAGACAGTTGAACATCAGTAATTCCATTGTATTGTAAATAAAGATTGATCAGACTAGACGGAAGACTTGATGGAATGGTAGTTATGTTGTTGTTGGATAAGTCCAGGGTGACAAGGATTTCTAACCGTCCAAGTGCATCATCCTCGATTTCAGTTATTTCGTTCGATGATAGATCCAAATTTTGTAGCAGGGGATAGCTGTCCAAATCACCGCATCGAATGATCTGAAAAAGATAAAAAATGTTCAATTCAGCATCACATTTAGATGTTCGCACGAAATGAAATCAGATATTTTATATTCAAAACATATGCGTACGTAAAGCCTTCACGTGTTGAAAGCCTCGATGTACCAAACTCTTACTATTATCATAAATATAATGCGCATCAGAATGCATGGTCAAATTCTTTTAGAACTATCAGAATTTAAACGACTCTCAGAAATAACCCAAAGTAATGTCGAAACCCCTCCCGAAGTACATTTTCTGAACTCTGACACCAATCACGCGTTGTCTAATGTTCTTATCCCTCTTCTAGAGGCTGAATCTCAGGATTGGGACATTTTACGCGAAACCCCTGAAACGCGTGTTCGATAACATTTAATTCTCTACAACTTTGCCTTTGGAAGCAACTTTCTATCTGTCATAGTTCTTGATATATGAATCATCCCTACCAACTCTAGAAGTGGCTAAATCTCAGGATCGGGACGTTTCTGGGGAAAACCCTGAAACACGTGTTTGCTAAAATTTGATTCTTTACAATTTTGCCTTTGAAAGCAACTTTCTATTTATCATAATTCTTGATATATGAATCATCCCTTCCAATTCTAGAAATGGCTAAATCTCGGGATTGGGATATTTCTGGGGAAAACCCTGAAACACGTGTTCACTAAAATTTAGTTCTCTACAGCTTTGTCCCAGAAAGTAGCTTTCTAACTGCCTTAATTCCAGAGATATATGAGAAAAAGTCTCACCTACCCCCTAAAAACCATGTTTTTAGACACTTTTTCGACCATATTTCCGAAACTACCCCATCGATTTTGCTCATCTTTGAACTTGAACCATGGGACATATGTACCTTTCAGCGAAAAAAAATCTCAGGGTGATCGGTGCAGCAGTTTCGAAAAAAAAGTGGAGACGGACAATTTTTTAAATATTGGATGTGTGGGAGCCCTGAATTTGTAGTAAACGTATAGGACATTCGTACTTCGTACGGGTCCAAACAGCAATGTAGAAAATATAGAAGAGAGGGACGGGATTGAATGTTAATTTGAAAATTCCTTTTTTCGATAAGTTTCGGAAATGGTCGTCTCGGCGTCACTAAAAATAAATCGATTTTCTCTTAACTTGTCCAGTCAAAATTAAATGAATTCCAAAAAAATTAACACATACGGCAATGCTAAAGATCCAGACAGATATTATTAGGGATGCCAACAAGAGTTCAAAACCCAAAAAAAAATTTTTTGTAAATTTTTTGATTGAAAATTGTTCGAATGCTATTTTTTCGCCATCTTTCAAATCTGAAACGTTCACAGCGCCATCGTATCGCATGTTTTGCAAAAAAATATTTGTAATGGAGCTATTTTTACGAAAAGGCTTTCCCCACGTTGTGCGAATAGTGAAATAAAGTCGTCTATTTGCCCAACGAACAGTTAAATAAAGTCTATTCGCACATTGCATTGCTTGCAAGCGTTATTCGCACATTGTTCGAATAGCCATATAAGGACTATTCGCAGATTGTGTGAGTAGACATATAATGACTATTCGCTCATCGACGAAAAGTACATTTTGCATTTTTGTGTAATGAAGAAGAATTTTAAATTTATAAAAATGCTTGCAAGGTGCTTCCTTTTAGTAGGTGAACCAAAAGTTTACGATTTGAACTCAAAGTCGCTCTCTCAACAACAAAACTTTCTTAATTCACTTTCAAATTCAAATTTATATCTAGATGGCTAATCAAACCTAGGTGGAGTAAGTAGATTTTCCTTTTATGTCATAAAAACATAGGAGGCCAACAAAACTAGGGAGCTTTTCCTTTTACGAAATGTCACAAAACTAGGTGGCTGACGATGCTAGGGAATTTGCGCTTTAATGACACGGGACACGAACCTACGTGGTCAACTAAATTAGGGAACTTTTCCTTTTACACATGTCACAAAAACTACGAAATGTCCAAACTAGGTTCGTGCTAATATAGGGTTTATCGTGCAACGTGCGAATAGTTTTTATATGGCTATTCGCACCGTTTGACAAGTAATACAATATGCCTTTAAATAACATGCGATACGATGGCGCTGCGAGCTTTCCAAATTTGAAAAGTTTACGGAAAAATCACATTTTTTAATTTTTTTCGACTAATTTTCACTCAAAAAATTTAAAAACCCTTTTTTTTTGGAGTTTTGGACACCTACAATTTTTTGTGTGTGGTAAGGGGAACAATCGGTACAACATATTTTTGTTGTGCCACCCTAAGCTATGTCCACTTTTGGTGGAATAGCTAGTTCCCAAAACCCACCAGAAAAGAAATCATACGCATTCTTAAATACGCACAGTAAATGAGCAATAAATAAAATATTCCTCATGTTAAGATTCAGTGTACTCTGATAACAGATGGGGAAAATGAATGGTGTAGCGTCAATACTAGGCCGATGCTATTCGACACCGGTGTTGAATAGCATCAACACCACAGCTAGTGCTATTCGACACCGGTGTCGAATAGCCAAACAACACGCTACATGCTATTTGACACCGGTGTCGATTAGCCACAGAGCACAGTGAATGCTATTCGACACTGGTGTCGATTAGCCACACAACACAGCTGATGCTATTCGACACGCAAGTTTGGGAACCAGAAATAAATTTGGCGCGCGCCAGTTTTTTTGTTGGTTTCAATTTAAAATTCAGTTATCATTTGTCTGCAACGAAATTTATTTTTGCGTCAAAATTGAACTCATACAGTGAAACATACAGTAACTTCAAAGTTAAAAGTTTATTTTCATTTTTTGGAACCCCAAACGATCAAAAAATTCAGATTTTTTTTCTTAGACTGCAGAACTATGCACAGCTAGTTTTGACTTCTTCCTCTTGTGTCGTATCCCTTTGAGATTAGGTTTTTCGGATTCTACGCAAAATTCGGTTTGAAATCGACCTATTGGTCAAAAAAGTCCACTGGAAAATTGGATTTTCAGTGCAAATTGTACAGTATAAAAAGAACCAAAGTTAATGAGGGAGCTTTGGCTCTACTACGGCATATGAGATTTTTAAAAAATGGAGTCATTGGCCTCGTTTGGGAACAAGGGTTTATCGAAGCTCCCATATAAAAACATGTTTTGTATGTGTTTGTGTGTGAGTGTATTCAAGGCATGGGTGAGTGAGTAACTCAACTTT
Source organism: Pseudolycoriella hygida (assembly GCA_029228625.1). NCBI lineage: Eukaryota > Metazoa > Arthropoda > Insecta > Diptera > Sciaridae > Pseudolycoriella > Pseudolycoriella hygida. The sequence continues at coordinate 67,871,066 of CM055406.1, forward strand.
CATAGGATTCTTTGATATTTTTCGGTTATTCTCGACACGAGCGGGATCATTCAATGGGACTTCCTAGGTTTATGGGATTATTGTGGATTTCTTTAGCACTTTTCAACTTCCATCAGGTTTTTTGATATTTTTCGGTTATTATCGACATGATCTTCGGATCAATCAGTTTTTCTTCCAAAACTACTAATATCACAACAAAAACCCTTTAAAAGGGAAATACGACGCAAGTCCTCTTTCTTCCAAAACAACTGATATCAATTGGGGTGACGAAAGCTAGTCCTCACGCGGGTGCCATTAGCGAGTCCTCACTGAAGCATGCTATTGGCACGCGAATTTTATGTTTCTCCTAAAAACATGAAAAAAATAAAACATCGGGCTACGCTAGACCCGTGCGAAGTCAATATAAAGCCTAAAAGTCTCAAACTATTGATGAATCAACACTTGGAGCTTGTTACGTCAATTATTAACATATATCACCGGTGTCGAATAGCATGGAGCGTGTTGTATGGCTATTCGACAACGGTGTCGAATAGCATGTAGCGTGTTGTGTGGCTATCCGACACCGGTGTCGAATAGCATGCATTGTGTTTCGTGGCTATTCGACACCGATGATGAGTAGCATGCATTGTGTTGCGTGGCTATTAGACACCGGTGTCGATTAGTCACTTCGTCAATACTATGGCATAGCAATTTGCATAGTAAAATAGTAAATGATATCGACGCACACGGTTTACCGATACGTCCAATCACAAATTGTAGTATACTCGTTTTTCCCGCGCGAGAGATCATACAAATTAGGTCTAAGTTCATAGCAATAGCGCCCATTCGTTTGATAATCTTTGCAAGACCCCGACGTGATCCTCAAGGAGAGGGGGTTGTTATGTACTCTAATTCTTTACTTACAAATAAGCCATCCTATGTCCTATTTCTTGCACGGGTAGATTTCATGCCACAGCAATCTTCTAAACTCTCAAAGTAAGTGAAATGGACCCAACGGAGGCATCCGTCTTTTAGTGATAAATCATAGTTCACACCAAAATCACAGACGTCGGGGTCACCAATTTGTAGTGATTAGAATTCTATTCTACAAATGAAAAGAAAGGTTTTCCTCAGTGTCTGTTCTAATTGAAGTAGAACTTATCATTAGTAAAAAAACGTTACACACTATCGCTTTCGTTTCGTAAACATTTGCACTTGTGAACACTTGCAACTAGCTTCGCAATAAAAATTTGTACTTGTGTTTCACCTTATACATATTTTTGATTCAAATTATTATTATTTGTATGTTTGTGATTATTATCAAGAATATGCCACGCGGCATTACAGCATAGGTTGTGTGATAGCTTATCACGTGAAGTGGGCCGGGCTTAGTCCTCGTTACATTTTATTTCGAGGAAATTTAGAGTGTGTAGTGTGTATCGAAATATAAAGTTTGAAAGATATTTCAGACGTGAATGCAGTGCTCTGTGGAATTTTTTTATGAGTCTATGTCGAATGGCAACTGTTCATAACATCTAAGTATATCTAACTACTTACCGAGTGCCTATGCGGTAAATTTCAAAATGTAATTCAGCTTCTTCTTTATCTGCTATAAATTCTACAACTCTCATCTTTTATTACATTAAATTAAGTGAATTCCTCAAGTAAAAACGTCTGTGAAACCGCATTTTTACCGAAAGAATTTTTAAGCAACGTTCATATGTTTATTTATGTTCTTCGTAATCCAACAGGTAGAGCGAGGATATTGAAAAGCTTAGTAATGTGATAGTAAATTTTGGAAATCGTTAATGCATTCGTATGGAATTTCTATTCAAAACGATAAAATGTTTTAGAGTCGGTCGAAAATAAGCAACAAATCGTATAAAGTGCTCTAAGAATGTAATAAAAGTAAATTGAGAGCGATTCTTAAGTTGTAAGTCATCAATATGGAAGTTTCATGTGGTTTTACGAACTATCAAATGATAGAGCACACTCCAAGCGATATAAATAAACGGAGTTAATAAAACCTGTGTCATTCTATCATTTTTCGACTTTCACATAAATCATAATGTTTGCTGAGAATAAAGTTTTCAGTCGCAAGTTTTCACCGAATGCTTGAATAATCACACAAAATAAAGAAACTTTTCACCTCTGGTCAAAGTTACTACGGTAACAAACTTATCTTGTTCAACATTTTAAACCTAAGAACTTTTGCATATGGTTAACGCCATCTTACTTTGAGCGAACTTTGCTTCATCTAAATTTACACATAAGCTGATGTGATGTTCAAGAGATGTATAATTATTGTAAAATTGAACGAAAAATTATATATTTCGCCAGTGTTTTGTAAAAAATTCCAGTAAGATTTTACTTTTGATATTTCGAGAATTTTCTAGAAATTTGGAGAGCTTCCGAAAAATTTCCACAGCTTTCGTTAAACTTTCAGAGCTTTCTAGAACTTTGAATGACTTTCGAAGACTTTCCAGGACTGTCGATATCTTTCGTGCATTTTCTATGAGCCGAGATATGGGTAATACGTGTCAATGGTCTCCCACGAGCCTCCTCACGCGGTTCAGGCTCATCATCAGGAGCTCTTTCGTTCATCTCTCGTTCGGAGGGACAAGGAAGTACTTGGTGTGCGCTCCTTTCTCATACGTTGCCCAGTTACCGTGTTCCGCCTTTACACAGTCCTCTTTATCATGCAATGAGTTCGGGACCGAATGTTATAGCCGTCGCATAGTAGGCTAATCCGTTATATTTATGTTCAAAAATCTATATCTCGTGAAATATTCATAATTTCAATATAAGAATTCTTAAAACATGATTTAAGAATGTTCAAAAATGTCGGGAAAAATATTTGTGCATGTAGGCCGCAGATTAATAGTCGTAAAGTTGTTAGACAAAGTGACAGATTTGATTTTTCCCCACACATAACCTCAAAAAAAATATATTTTCCATATTTTCGTCAGAATCTTGTCGAAATCAGTTATAAACGTTAAAGTTATTCATAATAAGTCGAAAAGAGGCTAGTGCGACGAAAAAGGGATACATTTCCTAGTGGTTTTGAAGCGAATTGTTGTTCAGCGCTCTGAGACTCAAAGACGGTCAGTATCAAAATCAAAGAATCAACCAAGAAATTCATCTTTTTTTCGTCGGACAAGGCTCGTTTCGACTTATTATGAATTACTTTAATGTTTACAACTTATTTCGACAAGTTTCTGACGAAAATATGGAAAATATATTTTTTTGAGGTTATGTTATGTTATGTTATGTTATGCGAGAAATCAAACCTGTCACTTTGTCTAACAACCTTACGACTATTAATCTGCGGCCTACATGCACAAATATTTTTCCTCACATTTTTGAACATTCTTAAATCATGTTTTAAGAATTCTTACATTTAAATTGTGAATTTTTCACGAGATATAGATTTTTGAACATGAATATAACGGATTAGCCTACGCGTCGAGTCTGATCTCAGCTTTCTCATTGCCATGCACTCCCGAATGCCCGGGTACCCAAACCAGTTTGACCCGATTCCTCAGTTCTATGTGAAGGTTTCTGTTATCATTGTTGGACCCGTACGAAGTAATATTGAAAAAATTGTCCGTCTCCACTTTTTTTTCGAAACGGCTGATTACTCTGAACTTTTTTTTCGCTGAAAGGTACATATCATGATTCAAGTTCAAAGATGAGCAAACTCGATCAGGTAGTTTCGGAAATATGGTCGAAAAGGTGTCCAAAACCATGGTTTCTTGGGGGTAGCTGAGACTTTTTCTCAGATATCTCTAGAATTAAGGCAGTTAGAAAGCTACTTTCTGTGACAAAGCTATAGAGAACTAAATTTTAGCGAACACGCGTTTCAAGGTTTTCCCCAGAAACGTCCCAATCCCGAGATTTAGCCACTTCTAGAATTGGAAGGGATGATTCATATATCAAGAACTATGATAGATAGAAAGTTGCTTTCAAATGCAAAGTTGTAAAGAATCAAATTTTAGCGAACACGTGTTTCAGGGTTTTCCCCAGAAACGTCCAAATCCCGAGATTTAGCCACTTCTAGAATTGGAAGGGATGATTCATATATCAAGAACTATGACAGATAGAAAGTTACTTCCAAAGGCAAAGTTGTAGAGAATTAAATGTTATCGATTACGTGTTTCAGCGAGAGGTAACCGACTTCAAAAAAATCCCTAAAAAATCACAAAAAAATCTCAAAAAATCACAAAAATCTCAAAAAATCTCAAAAAATCCCAAAAATCTCAAAAAATCCCAAAAATCTCAAAAAATCCCAAAAATCCCAAGAAATCTCAAAAAATCACAAAAATCTCAGAATCACAACAAAACCGAACAAAGCCACACAAATAAAACAAAATACAAAAAATTCAAAAAAGTGGTCGATTCGTTTGAGTGTAAAAATTTTTCTTGTAATTTTACAAGTAATTTAAAAAGTTTGCGCAAAAATTGTATTTGTATTACGACGGCAATTAACGGATTAGACAATGGTTCTGCGTTGAAGCTTTAAAGCATTGTATTCTAAATATATGTTATTTACAATTACGTGGCAAGTAAACATACAATACTGTGTCCTCAATATGTAAACGTTTTATGACAAAGGAAGCAAAACTAATATTTTCCAAAAGGTCATTTAGTGGATTGAAGTGAGTGGATTTATTAAAAGTTGATAATATGAAATATCAGCTTCAGTTAAAATAATAAAAACAACAAAAACCCTTTTTAAAAGGGAATAGGGAAACGTGACGCAAGTCTCTTTGTTTCTTCTTCCAAAACGACTGATATCAATTGGAGTGGCGCTTAAAGATTCGATACGCAAAAAATCTTTTGAGAAACTTTTACATTTGATTGGAAAAAACGTCACAAATGCTGGACCCACAACGTAATAGTTTTTCTACGCTTTCAGATTTCACACTAAAAAATTTGGCTTTAAGTGTTAAATTATTACATACATACAGTAAAGCCAAATTTTTGGGAGTTAAATCTGAAAGAAAAGAAAAAAAATGACATTGGGCGGTCCAGCATTTGTGACGCTTTTTCCAATCAAATGTAAAAGTTTTTCAAAAGTTTTTTTGCCTATTGAATCTTTAAGCGTCACCCTAATTGATATCAGCCGTTCTGAAAGAAGAAACTTGCGTCATGCGTGATTTTTCACGGTTTTTCATACAAATGGCCCTGGAACTAACTAACGAACTAACTAACGAACGAACGAACGAACGAACTAACTAACTAACGTGATATTTTCATTTACTTTGGCTTCTATGGAACATTTTGTACCGGAAATTGCAGTTTTGAAAAGTCTACGAAAAAAACTTCTGAATTTATTGTTCGTATGGGGACTTGCGTCACGGGCGCATCGCTACTGCGCGCTTATGATGAATAAGGCTTATTTTATTGTTCAGATCATTAGGGGCCATCCATAAATGACGTCCGGTTATTTTGACAGTTTTTGGACTCCCTACCCCCCTGTCGGAATTCGTCCGGTTTTCCTGAACCCCCACCTAATAATGACGTCTGATTTCATTAACCCCCACCCCCCTCCCCATTAAAAGATTGAATTTAACAAGATTATTATTGTTGAATAAATAGCAACATCTTCGGAGCCCTCCAAGTTTTAAATAACAACCATCATCTCGTTAGCTCGTCGCAGCGATTCGACGTGGTCTAACTTTCGTAAAGGTGATGGGTGTAATTTTATGGCAAACTTTCATGTGCAGGACGACTTGATTAATTGCTGAGTAGTATTTTCCACATTTGCTATAGATTCATTTATCCAACCAAGTCTTAATCGACGGAGAATACAAATCGTAATGTCTCGATTTGTGTTTTTGGAAATCGGTTTGTAAGATTTGTTCAACGTCCAACGAATTCAACAACAAAAGCGACGCGAAGTGTTGATTATCTGGATTCCGAATTTATTCTATCATTATTTTATCAGGTGCACCAGACGTCACGTTTCTCATACACCCCCCCCTCCCCCCGTCCGATTTTGCCACATCCCTCCCCCCCCCCCTTACGACCGGACGTCATTTATGGATGGCCCCTTATGGGTGACGAATCTAAATTCTATGAGTTTATAGAAACGGAAATGTACTGCTGCGTCCCAAAATACCTTCAAAATTTGTTACGAATGCGTGGGTTCGGAAACGCTGTGAGCATTAAAGATTTAACATCAGAAGATATCGCATACGCATTCCACAAAAGGTACAACTCTCTTGCCAGAGTTATTGCCTATCGATCAAGCAGTGGCTGAAATATTTTTATCAAATTATACTTTTTGTTACGTACATATCCAAAATCACATTCCTTTCAATTCTCAATCAATTCAAAAAATCTTAAAATCCGTAATAATCTCAAAAAATCTTAAAAAATCCCAAAAAATCTAAAAAAATCTAAAAACATCACAAAAAATACCAAAAATCTCTAAAAATCAAGAAAATCCCAAAAAATCCCAAAAAATCTCAAAAAATCCCAAAAATCTCTTAGAAAAAAATAGTCGGTTACCCCTCGTGTTTCAGGGTTTTCCCGAAAAATGTCCCAATCCTGAGATTCAGCCACTTCTAGAACTCAGAGGGATAAGAACATTAGACAACGCGTGACTGGTGTCAGAGTTCAGAAAATGTACTTCGGGAGGGCTTCCGACATTACTTTAGGTAATTTCTGAGAGTCGTTTAAATTCCGATAGTTCTAAAAGAATTTGACTATGCATTCTGATGCGCATTATATTCATGATAACAGTAAGAGTTTAGTACATCGAGGCTTTTCGCACGTGAACGCTTTACGTGCGGGTCTTTGCATATGTTTATTGAAAAGAAAACTTAGGAGTTTTGTCGGTAGGAGAGACGGCATCGGTTTGCCGTCTGCGATAGTTCAAAGATTGATAACAGACTGCCTATGAGGATCTCGAATGCATTGGTTCAACGTGTTCGGATAGACCAAATCAAAGTAATGCGACCGGTCACAAACAAAAATTTCCTGAAATTTTTCATTATCGTCGTACGCGTGAAAATAACTATTTTCGCACAATAAATGGCTTATCGATCTCATTCAAAAACAAATTTCTTGATAAAAATCCTACTCCATTAACCTAAAAAATTTCACACTTTTGATTAAAAATTTAACTTAAATGTTGTGATGATATGATGTGATGATTACAGGGTACTTTCGCATTCAAGGTGTAAATTGTATTTTAACAGCGATAAGAACTAAATTGCGTTGATAACACTTTTCCTTTGAAAATTAATTAAAAGAAAATCCAAACAAACAAAAATCTTTTCAGGCGAAAAAATCTGCAAGCAGCGAATAAAGCTTCTACAAAGTTATACAACTTTAGCGTTAATAATAAACTTCTAATCTCTAATGAATTTAAAACAACAAAAAATCTTAAAATATTGCATAGAAACCCATAAAACAAGCGGAAAAGTTTTGTTTTTATTTTTGTATTTATTTTCCGGGGCAAACCTTTTTTCTGCTGTTGCTTGTTTGTAATAACTCGCGTTTGTTAATAAATAAAAAGCGACAACACAGCACAGCAAAAAAAAATGGTAACACTAAATTAAATTACTGAGTATATAACCTTAGAAGTTCCTTTTTTTCATGTTTAAATTAGAATCGGTTCATAATTGCGATGAATTTTTCTCTCAACTGTTAACGGAAGTATAATATAAATGATGTGGTGAGGTTTACACCCTTTTTTCGCTGAGAACCATTTTTTATTTTGTTGTGAAAGGATTATGGAAACGTGCGGCCTAGTTACTGAAAGCTAAAAAATGATTTGTCATCAGAGAATGTACTACAGGCAGAAAGGAGTATCTCAGTGAATTGAATTTTTTTTTCTGTGAAAGAACTCGAAAGAAATACACAAACGGAACGTATGTAAAGGATCTTCAAGTTAAATATTAAAGCCGTTTATCTTTGGATTTTAGACATAACATACCCACTTGCTCGTTTTTCTTATTTTCTTATTTAAAAGAAAAAGTGAAAAGTAAAAAAGTTTGACTCCTATGCTCTATGCCTTATTTTGTTTTTAAATTACTCTCCAAAGTGCCTTTGTAACGTTGAGTGTTTTTTCTTTTGTCAATATTTTAGATTATTTTTTCACTAAAAATGTTTCGTCAAAACTTAAATCTTTTCTTTTGTTTGTTTTCAGGTAAGCTTTCATCATATACATACGTCGACTTGATAATTTACGTAAGTGAAATAGCGAATTTTGCAACCAGTAGCTAGGGACTGCAACCCGGTTTTTCGGTTAGCCGGTCAATTTTCATCATTAAAAAAACGCGTTTTTTTTTGGTCTCAAAACCTGGTTTTTCGGTTTTTCAATTCTGACGTTTACATTTAAAAATCCATAGTGAATCTCAATAATTCACTACTTCGTTCTATTTATCGTTGCGCCTCTTTCACTCATCTTTGTAAAAAGCTGCAGTTTTAAAAGACCGCGTTTCTTTAATACATTCGTAAGAATAGTGTTCTTGGCATGTAAAGAATTGAAAATTTTCTCGTAAGCATAATAAATTGCATTAATTAATTGATTAAGTCATCGTATTAATTAATAATTATTTATCATGAAGAATTTCTCGATCATGGGCGCGCGGTAGCGATGCGCCCGTGACGCAAGTCCAGACACGAACAAAAAATTAAGAAAAAATTAAGAAAAACAGTATTACAACCAACTGATAATTATGGTAAAAATTTACAAGAACAAAATCAAGAATAAGAAATGTACGAATACAAGTCAAAAATCAAAATCAAAATCGAAGATTCATCACAATAGTCAGAAAAAGAGAAAAGAAAGAGAAGAGAGGAGAAAAACAAAAAAAAAAAGAAAAAGACAAGATTCAGGTGAAAGAAATAAAACAGCGCGGAAAACGAAAATGAAATCCGGTAGTCAGCTCATCCTATATGTGACGAAAGTGGAGTGCTCGGGAAGGTACATTCTTCGTACTCGGTTACGGAAAACGTTCCGAGATGTTGATCGGTCAAACAAATGGGCGAATCGGTTGAATATCATGCACATATTGTTGATCGGTTCAAAAAGTCCATAGTCGGTTCGGTGTTTACTGATCTGAAGAAATTCGTGCATTCGCAGGGGTCGTGCAGGTTGTCGAATGATTATCTGGGATTTCAGCTCAGGAGAGTCAATGCGCTCAGTGAGTATATCGTATACAAATAATACGCTTAGGTTGATACGTCTTCGCCACAACGTTTCGATGCCAACCAATCTACAGCGAGACTCATATGACGGAAGTCTATATGTGCTGTCACAGCGTACAATTCGTCTCAATGCGTAAATGTCGAATTGCTTCTGAATAGACTCGATTTCGGATATTCTTGAGGTACAGCGAGGTTGCCAAACATTGCATGCATATTCCAGGTACGATCTAACATGCGCGCAGTAGACGCTTTTCAAAGCTTTGATTGAGCGAAACTCGTAGCAAGTCCTTTTCAAAAAACCGAGCATTGCGTATGCTTTGCTTGTTATGTGTTCGATGTGAGCTGAGAAGTCCAATTTGGTGTCCAATATCACGCCTAGGTCCCGTATTCGAAATACACTTGATAGACTGTCACCGTCAATTTTGTAGTCGTAGTGAATCGGATGATGGTTGCGATGGAAAGAAATCGAGTTGCATTTGTTTATGTTGACTGCAAGACCATTGATGTTGAGCCACTGTGAAATCTCATCAAGGTCGCGCTGCAGGGCTGAGCAATCCAGTACTGTGCGTATTTCTTTGGAAACTTTCAGGTCGTCCGCATACAAAAAAACATTTCGATCGCCTTATGACTTTCGTTATGTCATCAAAGAACAGGACAAAAAGAATGGGGCCCAGATGACTGCCCTGGGGAACACCAGATGTTGCTCTAAATACCGGTGATGAATGGGACCCAATCTTGATGTACTGCAACCTTCCACTTAGGTATGACTTCATCCATTCCAACATTTCAGAATGTATTCCCATTTTATTAAGTTTAGAGATCAGTACACTATGCCCGATTCTGTCGAATGCTTTTTTGATATCAGTGTAAACCGCATCAATCTGATATCCCTTTTCCATTGATTTGATAGCTGTCCTCGTAAATTCAAGCAAATTGGTCACGGTAGAGCGGCCCTTAGTGAAACCATGTTGTTTGATTGAGATCTTGCCTCTGAATCGTTCGGTGAGAAACTTGCAAACGATCGATTCGAATAGTTTACCGAGAGTTGGAAGAATGGTTATTCCTCTGTAGTTCGGAACTTCGTTACGGCTGCCGGACTTGTGTATCGGTGTCATGTACGATAATTTCCATTTGTCTGGAAAAACTGCGGTGCTCAATGATAGGTTGTAGATGATACATAGTGGGGCGGCAATTGATTCCGAACAGTTTTTCAACATAAGAGGGGATATGTTATCAGGACCATCGCCTTTAGTTGTGTCGATATCAAGCAACGCCTCAAGAACCATGTCTGCATTCAGAGACAAACTGCCTATATCCACTTTACGGCCGACGTTATGTGTTGGATCTGATTGGTTACCGTCGTTGTCATCAACATAAACTGATTGGAAGAAGTCTGCAAACATTTCTACTACTTCATCTCTGTTCGATGCAATTTTATCACCAAATTTCATATGTACTGGAAAGCCATCTGATTTTTTCTTACTCTTTACATATTGCCAAAATTTGGAAGGGTCTTTCGTAAGATTTCTCTCTGTCTCGGACAAATACGTCTGGTATGCGGCCTTATGTGCAATGTCGAACTCCTTGCATATCGTGCAGAACCTCAAATAGTCATTATAACGACCTATCTTCTTGTAACGACGATGTGCATTTGATTGGCGATTTTTCAATTGTGACACACGCTTGGTATACCACGGCGGGTGGATGTTCAATTTATTCCGCTTTAGTTTTGACTAAGTTTTGACTACTTTTGAGCTAAGTTTTGACTTTCTCCCCTTGCAACGTACCCCCCGGAAAATATTTTTTCTGGATTATAAAAAAGCGGTTCGATAACTTTTCTTGAAATTTTGCAGGGACCTTCGGGTGGGCCTTCTACGCCATATGAGATTTTAAAAAAGGGGGGTACCGGCCTCGTTTGGGCGCCAGGGCTCTTGGAAAGCGCCGTATAAAGCACATATGTATGTGTTTGTGTGTGTTAGGAGCCGTTCATAAATTACGTAACGCTAAAATTGGCATTTTTTAGACCCCCCTGCCGTGTTTAATGCACGAACAATTAACAGAATAATTTTCTAAAAGTATCAAAAACGCAGATTTTTCTAAATAAGGTGCATTGTGAGGTCTATAGATTCGTACAACTGTCGGAAAAACACCTCAACTGTTTTCACATTTTTTTTTATTACTTTTAAAATTGCAACACAGTTTCTAGAACGGACATAGGATGTGACATGTGACATAACTCAAATAGAGGACCAAAACTTGACTTTGGTGAACAACCAATACAACCAACATGACATTAGGTATTTTGTTTTGTATACATTTGCAATGCAACTTCGGTAATTCTGGTCGTCTATTAGACTTATGTCACATCCTAGGTCCGCGCTACAGAGTGCGTTGTAAATTGGCATTTCTCCATGCTGACAAAGTTCGGACTTCACATAATGGAAAATACGATTTACTAATTTTTAATCGACTAAAAAATTTTTACGACATCTTTGTAAGAAATATGTTGTGTTACGTAACGCTACTGTCGTTGAAAGAACTGAAAAACTATAACACTGGTGGGTCCGGCATTTGTGACGCATTTTTTAATCAAATGTGAAAATATTTTGAAAGTTTTTTTTTGCGTTTCGAAGCGTTAAGCGTCACCCAAATTGATATCAGTTGTTTTGAAAGAAGGGACAAGGACTTGTGTCACCTTTCCCTTTTAAAATGGTTTTTGTTCAGTAGTTTTGGAAGCAATTGAAACCGATTAACCCAAAAATATCAAAAAACCTGATGGAAGTTGAAAAGTGCTAGAGAAATCCACAAGAATCTACAAGAATCTCATAAACCTATTAAGCCCCATAGGATGACCTCACTCATGTCAAGAATAAACGAAAAATATCAAAAACTCTAATGAAAGTTAAATACCTCACTTACCCAACCGTGACACTCACCACACACATTATTTTATATGGGATTTGTATGGGAGCTTCCGGGAGCTCTAGCGCCCAAACGAGGCCGGTGACCCCATTTTTTTAAAATCTTAGATGGCGTAGAATGCCCATCCGAAAGTCCCTGCAAAATTTAAGGAAGATCTGACCGCCAGTTTTCGAGAAATCGCCAAAAAAGCCGTTTTTTATACAAATGGCTCTGGAACTACTAACTAACTAACGTAGGTTATAATTCATTTTCTTTGGCTCCCATGAAGCAGCGCATCTAGTGTGGAAAATGATGATTTTCTAAAGGTCATATTCGGATCCACTGGACCGATTTTAATGAGTAAAATGTCGATTTCAATCAAAATTTCACGTAGAATCCGATAAACTAGGTATCAGGGGGGTACGACCAAAGAGAAAAAAATCAAAACTTAGCTGTATATATGGTTCCGCAGTCTACGAAAAAATTTGATTTTTTTGATCGTATGGGGACTTGCGTCACGGGCACAATGCTACCGCGCGCCCATGATAAGAATTGAAAAACAAAAAACTCTTCGATTTAACAATTAAGAACGATTTCATGAGTAAAACAAAACAAAAATAACACTTTAACTAAAAATCATACGAGAAATAAAGGAAATGAACAAGCGCGTAAATAAAGCACGTCCGAAGCGTTGAGCACTCACAATAATGTAAGACGTCAATAATCTACTATTTTTCCACGAAAGTTAATCGAAAAAGTGATTACAATATTGAAATAGGTCAACAACTTTTGAAGTTCTACGTAAAGCCGCCTGCAAGGCTTACAAAAGCCCGCCACAGGCGCGGGGGTGAGGGAGCAGAGCCCCCCAACACACAATATAATATCTAATTAATAATACCTACCATTTCTGAGTAGACATTACATCTGGTGATATTTTGTCCGTTTTTTGTGGGATATTTTGTCCGGGGATATTTTGTTCGGGGATGTTTTGACTGGGGATAATCGGTCCTAGAGCCGTCTAACTCGACCCTGCACGATAGTTTTTGTTCTGTGTTGCAGAGAAAATTGATCGGAACATTTTTGGTCCATGGGTCCGAGTACGGGGTTTTAAATATTGCCTTTTCGTTGACGTATTTCCCAATCCGTATTTCCGTAATCCCAATCATTTTGCAACATCTATTCTGTTTCTCAAATCAATTCTGCTGCGTACGGCTTAGGGAAGGGGAAACCGCATGGCTTTAGCAATACCAGTTTTTGGTAGTACCGGACACCCTAGTACCCGGATCTTAGTTTTTACACCGAAGGTTTCTGGCTTGAATATAATGAGTTCTGCCGTTGCCTTTGTAGTTTTCAAAGTATATTGAAAATATTGGTAAAATATTTCTTGACCTTAATCATCACAACCGTTAAAGTAGAAAAATAAATCGAAAAATTATTGACAACTGTACAGACAGGGAGGTAGCGCCATTCGGCATTTTACAAGGTCAGCGGCGACACCCGAGTTGACATAGAAAATGATAATTCATTTACAATCAAGACACCAAATGTGGAATTCATCTATTATTGAAACGACGACGACTTTCTCAACTGTCATTGACTGTTCAAGACATTTTTGTGTTGATTTTTTTTGAACATTTCATAACAGTAGAGTTGAGTACCATTTTATTTTGAAAACCGTCTTCTTAGAGAAATAGGGGTGGGAAAATTTGGAGGCAATTGAAGAGAGGAGTTAAAATTGCCAGAAAGTGTGATTAATGAATGGCCTGTAAATGAAATATGCACAAAGAAGATGTCTGGTTATTAGTATAGTAGTAGTTTTGAATGAGTACCGAATGAGCATTGAATTCGAACTAAATTACGGTACACTGACATAATGCAATTCAATTGTTCCCTTCTTAAAAATTAATTAAATGTGTGAAGACCTCATTATCGATGAAGTCAATGAAAATGAACAGCACAATCGACTTTCAGTTAGCAAAAAAGCTACTGTGCTAGTTCGCATTCGAAGAAGTTTACAAAAATTTCCACTCCTTAGAACATTTTTCAACAGACTAATTTGTTAGTTCCGAAACATTGGTTTCGCTTTCCATGTAGACTAATTGGAAAACAACGCAAAATCAAATCTTCAACATTTTATAAGCAATTTTATTTATTTTCACGCCAAACCAAATTAAATAAAAAGTAATTTAATTCGAAATTGTAATTTGCCTACAATGTTCCATTCAACAGACAACGAAAACTCATTAAAGGTTTATTGTGAATTTTATAAATTTAAACTAGATCAACAACCTCACAAAATTCGTATAAATATATAACATAATGGGAATATTTTGGTGATTATGAGCTTTATTTTTCGGCTATCATTTTCCGAATAAAACCAATTTGCCAAAAGTTTTTCTATGCTCTTAATTTGGTTGTATTCGAACCGCTTCGGGATGCATTGATGAAACAGTCGGTATGACTAAAATATTATTCATACTTTGTAAATCTAATTAGATAATTCAATAATGCCTCAGGGGTTAGAAAATATAATTCAGCGCAGAACATGAATTAATTGGTTTATTTTATTTAAATAAGGGTCATACATTTTTTGCATGGTTTTAGTTTGAAAGTTTGTTTATGTTTTCTGTTTATCTTGTAGAAATCAACGAGAAAATCCAAGTAGCAATTTCGCTAATAGACCATGACTTTGATTAATTTATAGACTCATACATAGTACAAAGTTGCTTTTTACTCGAATTCGAATATATTAAAGTTAAGTTCAGAAACTATAAGACGGTTTTCTACAATGGATTTGTTTGTCTGAGTTATAAAAGGTAATGACAATGGAGTAACGTGGCAGTTTACACGAGCCCAAAAATTCTTTACAGCCGCTTTTAATTAAAGGTATGTAAAGTTTCAGTTTGGGTATGAAGTTTTTTTACCCAACTTATTACATTATTTGTTTGTAAGTGCACTGAGTAACAGAATGATCTGGAGTGCATACATGTAGGATCAGTTGAACAGTGCTAAGGGGATCTCCTATGTGTTCGGACATAATAACCACGGACAAAACAAATCGGACAAACCCGCGTATTTTAGAATTTAAAAAAAACATATGCAAAGACCCGTACGTAAAGCCTTCACGTGTTGAAAGCCTCGATGTACCAAACTCTTACTATTATCTTAAATATAATGCGCACCAAAACGCATTGCCAAGTTCTTTTAGAGCTATCAGAATTTAAACGACTCTCAGAAATTACCCAAAGTAATGTCGAAAGCCCTCCCGAAGTACATTTTCTGAACTCTGACACCAACTACGCGTTGTCTAATGTTCTTATCCCTCTGAGTTCTTGAAGTGGCTGAATCTCAGGATTCGGACATTTTTCGGGTAAACCCTGAAGCACGTGTTCGCTAAAATTTAATTCTCAACAACTTTGCTATTGGAAGTAACTTTCCATTGTCATAGTTCTTGAGATATGACTCATCCCTACCAATTCTAGAAGTGGCTAAATCTCGGGATTGAGAGATTTATGTGAAAAACCCTGAAACACGTGTTTGCTAAAATTTATTTCTCTACAACTTTGCCTTTCGGAGCAACTTTCTATCTGTCATAGTTCTTGATACATGAATCATCCCTACAATTTCTAGAAGTGACTAAATCTCGGGATTGGGACGTTTCTGGGGAAAATCTTGAAACGCGTGCTCGCTAAAATTTAATTCTCTACAACTTTGCTATTGGAAGCAACTTTCCATCTGTCATAGTTCTTGAGGTATGACTCATCCCTACCAATTCTAGAAGTGGCTAGATCTCAGGATCGGGACGTTTCTGGGGAAAACCCTGAAACACGTGTTCGCTAAAATTTAGTTCTCTACAGCTTTGTCTCAGAAAGTAGCTTTCTAACTGCCTTAAGTCTAGAGATATCTGAGAAAAAGTCTCACCTACCCCTAAAAAACCATGTATTTGGACTACCCGATCGAGTTTGTTCATCTTTGAACTTGAACCATGGGACATATGTACCTTTCAGCGAAAAAAAAAGTTCAGGGTGATCGGTGCAGCCGTTTCGAAGAAAAAGTGGAGACGGACAATTTTTTAAATATTGGATGTGTGGGAGCCCTGAATTTGTAGTAAACGTATAGGACCTTCGTACTTCGTACGGGTGCAATTATTGTTAATTTATTATAAACATTCCTACTGGGACCTACCTACTGGAGCCCCCAAAATAAAAAGAAATTAAAATAGTTTAAAAAAAATGTAAAAATTTTTTTTTCAGACATATTTTCAAAAAATGTTATTGACCCGTACGAAGTACAAGGTCCTATACGTTTACTACAAACGATTTTATTGTAACATGGGGTAGATCGAGGTGGGAGTTGGGGGAATACATTTATTATGGTCTAAATATGACGAATCAGCAATAAAAAAAATGTCTGTCTGTCTGTCTGTCCGTCCGTCTCCACTTTTTTTTCTAAACGACTCATCCGATCACCCTCAACTATTTTTTCCCTGAAAGGTACATGCCTCTCATGATTCAAGTTCAATGATGAGCAATATCGGTCCAGACGTTCCGGAGATATGGTCGAAGAAGTGTACAAAAACATGGATTTTCGAGGGTCGGTGAAACTTTTTCGCAAATATCTCGGCAAGTATAGCACGGAAATTGTTCATTTTGGTGTAAAAATTAAAGCATTTGATTGCACAAAACTGAGAAGAATTTTTGGTGGAAAACGGCTCAGTGCTCTGGGCATTGGGAGCCATGGAATGGGCGAAGTTCAGTTTCTCGGCCATATACAATATTAGATGGTTTTTCGTCAATATTTTCTTACCTATGCAATACGTAGATTTACTTTTAAAGGCAAAGTTGTAGAGAATCAAATTTTATCGAATACTTATCTCCAGAACTATGAGAGTTAGAAAGTTGGTTCCAAAGGCGAAGTTGTAGAGAATTAAATTTTAGCGAACACGTGTTTCAGAGTTTTGGGGAAATATGGCCCAAAAGTGACAAATGACCAAAACTGGAAAAATTTGGGCCAAATCAGTTTTTGAGAATATCTTGGCCTGTATGGCAGATACAGCATTCGTTTCTTCAGCAAAGTCTTAGATTTTTGGTGGTAGAATAAGTGGCAAAAGACCAAAACAAATTTGCAGAGAATTAAATTCTAAATTTCTGTGTGTGGTTGGAATTCTGATAGTTACAAAAATATTGAAAACTTTGAAAAATTTGCAATATATATTCTGATACGGGTACGTACGGGTCTTTGCTTATGTTTTGTACTACCGCCGATATTAGAACCGACCTTGAGCACTTAGAAAAGGCCTCTGACCCGTACCTCCATAGATAAAATGTTTGCATTTGACACCGATGTTCCAATTTTTCCAAAATAAATTGGCTAAATCGATTCACCCTAACATTAGCGGCCATTTGGGAGGCATCATGACATGCGCCTCATCGAAACCAACAACTTTCCCTTCGACA
>CM055406.1:67893949-67905155 GCA_029228625.1 Pseudolycoriella hygida
AGGGGGTGTGTTTGGGGGGGGGGGGGTAGCCGGACACTATAAACATAATTTGCTGTTCTGCATCAGTTATGACCTTTTTATGGATACTCATTTTTTATAGCAAATGTGACGTCATTTGTGAATGGCCCCTAAGTACTTTTGCGGATGCAACATTTACAATACAATGGTTTAATCGGGAGGTTCAAAAATTCGGTTTTGAATACACGACTGCCCTGAGGAACCGTCACCGAAAGGGCTTATGATCTTGGGGAATGAAACAGGAAAAATAATTCTCATTTGTGGACCCGTACGAAGTACAAAGATAGGACCTTTATTACTATTATTACTATTACTATTATTATCATCTAGAGATGACGGATCAGCAAAAAAATGTCCGTCTGCCTGTCCGTCTACACTTTTTTTTTAAGCGGCTCAACCGATCAAACTTTTTTTATCTGAAAGGTACATTCTTCCCTTGATTCAAGTTCAAAGATGAGCAAAATCGGCCAAGTACTTCCGAAGAAATGGTCGAAGAAGTGGCGTTCGAACATGGATTTTCGAGGGTCGGTGAACATTTTTCGCAAATATTTCAGCAAGTATAGCACGGAAATTCCTTATTTTGGTGTCAAATGAAAGCATTTGATGTCACAAAACTGGGGAAATTTTTTTGTAGGAATCGGGTCAGGGGTCTGGGCACTGGGACCAATGGAATGGACGAAATTGAGATTCTTGGCCATATACGAAAGCAAATGGGTTTTCGTCTTTGCTTAACTATGCAATATGAAGATTTACTGTCAAAAGCAAAGTTGTAGAGAATTAAATTTTAGGGAGAACTTATTTCAAACGCATCAACAAGAAAAAAACAAAGAATTGAACGATTTGTGAATAGCGAAGTTAAAGCCTCGCTAATATTGCTGTTAGCGAAACGCTTGTCGCTATTAGCGAGGAAATTTTAAATTATTTTAGCTATTGGCGTCGCTAATTCAACCCTGTATTTTACCATTAGTAATGGAAACAGACTTAACAGTTTTTGATAAAACAACTTTCTATTCACTCTTCGGACAAGTTTTGGCGGCTTAACTAACTCTTGTACTTTGTGTCCAGATGGAAAATGAAACACTAAACTGAGAAGAGCTCGGTGAATCTGCCGATTGTCCAACAGCTTTCGACTATTTGTAAACATTTCAAAAAATATCGTGTGACGTAACACTGGACTTCAACCCCTTCCCCCCTGTCACACTAGGCACGAACACACCCCCTGAAGCGTTGCGTAATATATGAACGGCCCCTTATAAGTCATCGCCCTACATATATATTTAAATCCAAATGCTTTTATTTTCCGGTCCCAACTCTGCTCTGAACTGTTATGAACACAGTTTCCAACAGTTGTGAGGCTGTTTTCGCGTCGTAACTTCAAAGTCGTACTGCATTCCATTTTAGCTATGTGCTATCCAATCCTAACAGAAGGACGTTTTTGGGAAACTAACTTCTTCTGAAAATGAGTTCTTTCAAAAGTCAACTTAATTCAACTTTTGAGTGTTTTTGCTTCTTTTCACCTCCATGCGTTATTCAAATCGTAATTTTCTCTATTTTCTGAATGTAAATGAAGTGCAAATCGAGATCTTCACTTTTTCGTTCAACTTTACTTCTCTCTCTGTGTTTACTTATTTGTTTAAGAGGTAAAAGTTTTATAGAATGTACATTGTCTGTATAAGGGCTATTCCATTGAAAAGTTGGAAAATGTGTTACGAGGGAACCGTCTTCTGGCTAAGAATGCAAAGGTTGGACTTCTCTCGCATGAAGGAGTTGTACATTGAACCTATAGATGAATTTTCTTCATACAACAAAAATCTCGTATGTGCACGGTTAAGCAAGAACACATGGTTCCCTCGCAACCTACCAATGGAATCGCCCATAATAGTAAGGCCTAGACAGAACCAAGGCTTTTTGTTGATAAGCCATCTTGGCAAAAGATGCTTAAGAGTGCTGTTATGAGAGAACTTTATATTTTCATGCAAAATTATCCTCAAATTGTCCTCAAATGTTCACTTTTCCACAACCCTAAAATTTCCCAATCCCACCGGTCTTAGCTTCAAAAGAGGTGCATTTATACCTTCATTTGCTTTCTCGATGCAGTTGATCGATTTCACTTTAGCACCCATCGTCTTCTTTGGTTCGATTTCTGTACAATCTCGATCCATTTGACGAAAACTGTTACATTTGAAACATCGTGTTCCCTTTTCTTGATCCGGACACGCATCTTGATTGTGACTTTTCGATCCACAGTTTTTACAACGTGCAGTTACTGACGCTGATTTGACCTTGTACATTGTCTCGTACACTTTGAGCTTGACTTTCAATTCATCTAGACTTTCCGCATCGTACAAAATTGCCTTTTCATTGCTTCCTTCTGATAACCCGTCAACAATGTATCGCACCATGGATGGTTCATCCACTCTCGGTCCAATTTTCTTCATTGCGTAGAAAAATTCCAAGAGCGTCTCCAACGCTAATTTTCTCCTTAGCCTCAAATCTTTATGGATCTCGTAACTTGTCCTTTCCTTGTCGAACTCTTTTTTCAGCGTTTATAATAGAAGTGTACCGTAACCGTCTTATCCGCTTCAACCGCGCTTGGTGCTGCACCTCGTAACAACATTTGTATTTCGTTCCATCCGCAGATTTTCGCTACGTCCTCGTAATTCTTGAGCTATTCATTTACCGACTTCGTGGTTTCACCAGTAAACTTTTCCAACGCATCTTCAACATCCTTGAATACAAAATTCGATGCCATTTCCAAAGAATGGATCTACACAGCTATAGTTATCCCTAGATTATGCTACGCTGCAATAATTTGGTTGCCACGGTGTAGACTAAGAACAGCTAAGACGCAGCTGTCCAAGATCCAGCGTTTAGCTCTAGTAGGAGTTACAGGGGCAATGCGCACCGCACCTACAGCGGCTTTAGAAGCCTTACTACATATCCCGCCCTTGCACATTAAAATCGAAGCAGTTGCAAGGTCTACAGCGCTTAAGTTTAAACTCTCAAACTATCTGCGTATCTCGAACATCGGACATGCTTAAATCTGGGGTTTGATGGTGAAATCCAATCCGCGATTTGAAATGCCTTCTGATGCGATCATACCGGAGTACAAATTCGACAAAGCTTTTAGAGTTAACATCCCATCAAGGCACGATTGGGAAGATGACCCAACCAGCCCACAGGAAGGTATAATGAATTGGTGCTCTGACGTCTCTCGCTTAGGCGGAGGCTCAGGAGCGGGGTACTGCTGCCCACAGATGAATTTAGAAAAATTTTGATCACTGGGAAAATGGATAACTGTGTTCCTTACAGAAATGGTGGGCATTCAAGGATGCTGCGAAGAAATCCTCTCAAAAGGACGATGTGGGGACAAAATAAATATCTACACGGATAGCCAATCGGTGCTTAAAACTTTGGATAGCTATAGATTCTCATCCTCATTAGCGCTGAAGTGTAGAGAATCTCTCCAGCTCATTACAGCTCGAAACCAGGTTAATTTGATCTGGATTCCTAGCCATAGCGGTTTCATAGGCAACGAAATTGCAAATAGACTGGCTCGTCAGGCGTCAGTCAATGGCCAAGAGGGTCCGGAACCAGGGATTGGGGTTTCTATCGGAACGTTCCAAAGGTGGATTAACGAATGGAAAGACGCCTCCTTTGCGAATTATTGGAAGTCGACAGGAAATGCGAGACAGGCCAAGGCTTGCATCTTATTGAGCAAGGCCAGAGCAAAGGAAGCTCTATTTCTGAATAAGCGGGACTTGAAACGGGTTGTAGGGGTTCTAACAGGCCATTGTCAACTTAATGCTCACCTCCAAATTATGGGAACCACCAACAACCCGAGTTGTGACCAATGCGGCGATACTGAAACTGCTGAGCACTTTCTATGTAAATGCCCGGCTTACATTATGAAGAGATTCATATTCTTTGGCTCATATACTGTTAAGTATGAGAATATGAAGTGTATATCTCCCAAGCTAGTGCTGGAGAACCTTAACGCTACCAAGAGGTTATGACTGAATGGTATATATCTCTAAATTGTGGAAAAGTATTCTAATATAGTAAAAACCATTCGTGGGTAAGAACAACAGAATTCTCTAGTTCGAAGTATTTTTCGTAGTTCGGCGGTAGTTAAATTTTCGGTGAAGTCATCCATAAGAAAAAATTTGCACTGGATTCAATTTCACAAAATACAACCACATTGTTTAGCTACTCTTTTCTATTGTTCTATTCCACGTGTCGCCGATAAAAATTCTTCTAGAATGTTCCGTTCTTTTCCTTTACAGAGACGTTACTTAACACTTCGCAGCTTGATAGTTTTTAGTTCTTATCGAATTGCTCTTTCTTTACATAACTTAACACTTTGCTTATCCTTCAGACTTTACGGCTCATCGACTCTTTTCACTTTTTAACGTAACAACTTTGCCAATTTCTTTTCCTTTACTTTATTCACTCAATGTCCTGGTCCACTACCTTGAGCCCCCATGTAGAAACGATAAGATCAATTAAAGACACGAACTGTCGGACCAATCAGATTGATTTGTAAAATTCTTTACACTGCAATTATCATTTCAATTGACATGGAAATTAGCTGGCTAACTCACTTCAAGACGGAAGCGAGTGAGTTAGTAACATAAACACAACGATTTTCAGATTCTAACATTTATTAAACGAAGACAATATATTTCGTCTGCCACGCAGACATTGACGAGTCAAAGATATACTACAAACTGAAAAGAATATGCAATTTAAGTTCGACCGAATGTGACAATAGACAAAATTTTTGCATGTGTGTCGCATTACGGTAAAACTAGGTCAAAGAGGATAGATTGTACATTACCGTCGTTCAGATTTATAAGGTTGTGTTCGTCGTTTTTGTTCTTTATTATGTGAATCTTCTCGACGCATTCGAAAACTCTCTTGCTTTTGCTCGAGACCTTCTCAACCAGCCTAACTTTACTAATGTCTGTGGAGTGTAGGTGGGTAATCATGTGTTTTGCCACACCGCTTCGGAGGTCACTTTTCCTTACGCACTCCATGTGTTCCCCAAAGCGATCTTCAGGATTACGCTGGGTCATACCTTCGTACCGGTAGAAGCATCCATCTTGGCAATTGATTTCGTATATGCCAGAACAAGATAATTCTGGAATGTCGTCTTTTGTGCTTTTGAACTTCTTCCGTAACGTGTATTCGTTACTGTTCACATACACATATTGTCTTCGTTTAATAAATGTTAGAATCTGAAAATCGTTGTGTTTATGTTACTAACTCACTCGCTTCCGTCTTGAAGTGAGTTATCCAGGTGATAAACGATTCTAACGGATATCGCTCAATCTTAAATCTCAAAAACCCCAAGAAAACGGTTGTGAATATTGTCCCCTTAAAGGAACAAGACAGAACTTTTGAGTTTAATTCTATGAAAATTAGATTCACTTTACCGATTACGCCGATTACCGATTAAAATTCCAAAAAGAAAAGCTTTAAAACACCTTTTAAATTGTACCAAAATTATTTTATTAACTACTTAAGTTTTGATCCTTACCGGATCATTTTCAAGTTCAAATAGCTTCTCAAACTAAACCTTTTTTTTTATTGTGAAGTATTTAATAAAGCGATAAATAAGCTTTAAAACGGTCATTTCCCGAAAAGAACAGTTCGTTCTCATGACGACGCTTTCTCATATTCACTGTGAGTGAAATGAACTACATATTTGTCATCATTCAGAAATAGGATGCTACCAACATCACTCCGTCACATATTGCATATTGCTTGAAAATTATAAAAGATTGATGAACAAAGGTTTAAATAGAAGGAGTTTTCTTAGAGATTGCCAAATGAACCTTCACTTACCAGCGTTAAGACAAAAATCCCAAGAACAATCTTACTCCAACATCACATAGCAACTAAAATCCTTTTAGAGCGTTAAAGAAATAATTCAACTACGGAAATTTGAAAAATCAATTTTTTATACGTAAAAATGTCTTACTTTCTCCCCTTTGTGAACAAATTACAAGTTTGCGAAGACAAAAAATTCCGTGAGCATGATCTCCATGCTTTGTTTCATACAGGACATATTGTTTACCCATACACATCATAAAACCTAGCGACATTAAAAAAAAGAGCGAACAATGTTGGCACAACTTAACGAATGAAACCCTCATCAAAATATATTCAAAGCTTTTCATAATGATTCACGATTTCAAAAAGTCATTACATCGACAATTGGATATGACCGGAGCTATACAGCTGGCTAAAAAAATGATAGTCGCCACGATTGCCAAATGAACCAAAAATTAATGCTGATCAGCATAACGTCATTAATAAAATGTAAAAAGATTTTATACTTTTTTTTTGTATTCAAGGTTTTGATTTCAAACTTTTTTTTATTTAAAAACGGGAAAAAAATTAAATGGCAAATTAAAAATTTGTTGTAAAGTTTAATGAATTTTCATGACCTATTTTGTGTAAAATCATTGCTTCCTTTCATGAATTTTCCATTTTCCAAGATTAAAAAAAAAATACTGTCCTATGCAAACGTCTACGTTACGTTCATATTTGCATTAGGGACGTCAAATGGGCAAATTAAAGCGTTATCAAGGCTTTCGTTTCAAATTTCTAAAGGTCAAATTATCTACTTCCAATATATTACTGACAACACAATAACTACAATCAACAACTGCAAAAAAAAACGGTGCTGTGAACAGTCGCATATCACTATTGGCACCAGGTGCGAACAGTCATATAATCACTATTGGCACCCGTCACGAATGACATACAAAGAACGGCAATGACGATTGGTGATTGTTTCTGGATGATTGGTTGGTAATGAGGGTTAGTGGGGCGGTGCTTCACGTGTCGCTCTTAGAGGGAGGAGGCCGTTCAAAAATAAAAAAAAAGTAGAGAAGGTTAGGGACAATCCATAAATTACGTACGCTTTTTTCAGTGCTGTCAGCAGATTTAAATCAACAATAACTTGAAAAATATTTACTTTTAAGACTTTAAATGTATGGCCGCCCCCCCCCCCCATTTAGGGGGGTAGTTTGGGGGGTCGGCCATACATTTGACGTCTCAAAAGTAATATTTTTCAAGTTATTGTTGATTTAAATCTGCTGACAGCACTGAAAAAAGCGTACGTAATTTATGGGCGTGATTTTGGGTGGCCCCCTAAAAAATTACCTTTTGATAAGCTGCATATGCAAGTCCACACACGAACAAAAAATTAAGAAATTTTTTTTTCGTAGACTGCGGAACCATATATACAGCTAAGTTTTGACTTCCCCCCTTGCGATGTACCCCCCAGAAAATATTTTTCCTGGATTCTACGGAAAATTCCAAGGCGAAGTGTCTTTTCACTCATTAAAATCGGTTCGGTGGATCGAAAGATAACCGACTTTTTTGGCTGGTGCTCGAAAACGGCTCGATAACTTTTTTTGAAAGTTTGCAGGGGCATTCCGGTAGGCGTTCTACCGCATATGAGATTTTAAAAAAAGGGGGGTACTGGCTTCGTTTGGGCGCCAGGGCTCTTAGAAGGCGCCATATAAAGCCCATATGTATGTATTTGTGTGTGCAATGTGTATGATAGCACATTTTGTATGAGACAAGGTTGGGTGTTTGAGATAGAGGTTTGGTGTCAAAGGGAAAATTGTTGGGTTGGGTGAGTAGTGTATGAGGGTGGCCGCCAAAATGGCGGAAAATAGGCGGGGACTCAAAAAAAAACTTTTGATATGTTGTAGAGAAAGTTGAGGGGATCATTTTCGGTCATTTTAGTATCCGCCGCGCTTCGGTTCGGCGGCGGCAGCGGCTCAAAAAAAACTTTTTATATGTTGGATAGGAAGTTGAGGGGATCATTTTCGCCCATGGAAGTAGTAGCCGCCGCGCTTCGGTTTGGCAGCGGCGGCGGCTCAAAAAGACTTTTGACATGTTGTAGAGGAAGTTAAGGGGATAAATTTTTTACTCCGAAATTTTTTTTTCGCCGAAAAATTTTTTACGCCGAAAACTTTTCTCGCCGGAAATTTTTTCTTCAAAATTTGTGTCCTCTTCTCTTCCAAAACTACTGATATCACAACAAAAACCCTTTTTAAAAGGGAAACGTGATGCAAGTCCTTGTCCCTTCTTCCAAAATAACTGATATCAATTGGGGTGACGCTTACAGCTCTGAAACGCAAAAAATATTTTTTTAATGTTTGGACTCGTACGAATTACAAAGGTCCTATACGTTTACTACAAACAATTTTATTGTAACATGGGGTAGATCGAGGTGGGAGGGGGTGGGATGCATCTATTATCGTCTAGAGATGACGAATCAGCAATAAAAAAAATGTCCGTCTGTCCGTCTCCACTCTTTTTTCCAAACGGCTCAACCGATCAGCGTAAACTTTCTTTTCTCTGAAAGGTACATGCCTCCCATGATTCGAGTTCGAAGATGAGCAAAATCGATGATGTGGTTCCGGAGATATGGTCGATGAAGTGACCAAAAACATGGTTTTTCGAAGGTCGGAGAAGCTTTTTCACAAATATCTCAGCAAGTATAGCACGGACATTCCTCATTTTGGTGTCAAATGAAAGCATTTAATGTCACAAAACTGGGAAAATTTTTTTGTGGGAATCGGTACAGGGGTCTGGGCACTGGGACCAATGGAATAGACGAAATTGAGATTCTTGGCCATATACGAAAACAGTTTTTCGTTCGTCTATATTTCCTTAACTATGCAATATGGAGATTTACTGTCAAAGGCAAAGTTGTTGAAAATTAAATTTAAGCGAACACGTGTTCCACGGTTTTGAGGAAATATGGCCCAATCCTAGTATATGGCCACTTCCATAATTGGACACGATGACCCAGATCTCCAGAACTATAAGAGTTAGAAAAGTTGGTCCCAAAGGCGAAGATGCAGAAAATTAAATATAAGCTCAGACGTGTTTTAGGGTTTGGGGGAAATATGGCCCAATACCTGTATATGACCTCTTCCATAATTGGGCAGGATGACCCGAATCTCCAGAACTATGAGAGATGGAAAATTGGTTTCAAAGGCGAAGTTGTAGAGAATTAAATTTAAGCGAACACACGTTTCAGGGTTTTGGCGAAATATGACCCAATCCTGGTATATGGCCACTTCCATAATTGGACAGAATGATCCGAATCTCAAGAACTACAAGAGGTAGAAAGTTGCTTCCAAAGGCAAAGTTGTAGAGAATAAAATTTTAGGTAACACGTGCTTCAGGGTTTTAGGGAAAAATGACTTAGTCCTTGGTTATAAGCTTTTCTAGATTTGAATGGTCTGAGACGTACTTCGGTAGGGCCTTTGACATTACCTTGGGTAATTTCTATGGATTTTTGAAATTCTTACAGTTATAAAAGAACAGAAAACGTTGGATTGTTTGCTTATTTGTATATTTAGGTACGTTCGAGTCACTTTGCCGCATCTATTCTGTTTGTCACATCTATTCTGATACGTACGGGTCTTTGGTTATGTTTTCATTTTTGATTAAAAAATGCGTCACAAATGCCGGACCCACCAATGTAATAATTTTTCAACGCTTTCAGCTTTCATACGCAAGCATTTTTTTAATCAAAAATGAAAATATTCCCAAAATATTTTTTGCGTTTCAAAGCTGTAAGCGTCACCCCAATTGATATCAGTTGTTTTGGAAGAAGGGACGAGGACTTGCGTCACGTTTCCCTTTTAAAAAGGGTTTTTGTTGTGATATATTTTACACTAAGTTTTGGAGGATAATTTTGCTATTGGGAGTAAATAAATTGCATTGGAAGTCGGCGCTAGGTCTAATTTTTTATAGCGATGTATCGAGAAACGACAGATTTCCTAATCGCAGATAGCATTAAAATGTGGATTTTTTTCGGTTTTTTCGGACTATAGATTTCATATTTTTTCGCACTAACTGATGGTAGCCTAATTGATCATTCTTAGAAATTTCTAGTGTTTATAAAGACGATTCTTCGATTTATTTTGGTGTATGTCTATTTCGATACATCTTTGCAAAAAGTATAGTGTGCACCTCGTTGCTCAAGTGGATTTTGTAGCACAAGTCCCAATTTTCCTTAGACTTACAACTGGTGCTACAAAAATCGACTTTGTGCAACATGTATTTTTGTCAAAAACCGTACCCACTTCCAAAATCCAGGACAACGGTCCTTTTAAAAAGGAAATGTGACGCAATGCATTATGAAACAGCATTTTAAATGCAAACGCAATGCATCTTTCTTCTGATAGCAATTCGGGCGACCGACGCTTGAAGCGTCATATGCAGCAAAATGTTTTTCTGGAATTGTTATACATTTAACTAAACAAGACAAATACACCCAGTGAAAACTCTATTTGATTGTGGAAATGGCCATATATCTTTGGCACTTTGTACTCACTGCTAGTTTTAACACATAAACCAAATCTTATAGAGAAACGTTAAGACATTTTACATTCAGTGCGAGACATAGTACTATTGTTTCTAAAATAATACAAACATTGAATAGACAGAAGCGACTCTTCTAATTAAGTAAGACCTACAGCAGCGTTTACACTGAAAAAATCAATTCTGTTATGTTCTCATCACAATTTCTTGACCATGCTCTATGAACACACAATATCACTATGGTAGATACAAAAGGCAACTAAATTCTGCTAGATGAGAAAGGTATATCGACATTTCTTTGGACACCCCTATTCTGCATACATGAAATAAATGTTATTCAAATTTATCACTTCGTCATCATGTTTATTATCTACACAACATATATTTCCGTTGAAATTAATTAACAAGAATTAAATTATATTATAATGTATTTACATGGTGTGGGTCTAGCTCTGGTTCGGAGGATTATAAATCTAAAGAGAAAGTTGTGTTCAACAGGATTACGTGATATATCATTTTAACAATCTTTTTTGTGTGTATCGTATATGGCGTAAGATATTTTATATTCCATTTTCATGATGGCTGAGCTTTAAGTTGTTATGCTCCGTTAATTGGTTAAATGAGAAACGAACATTAAGTAATAAGTTAACTTGCTGTAAAAATTCTTGTGCGCATGCAAAAATCGTTTAATCCCAACAAAAACCTTTTAAAAGGTAAAGTGTGACACAGTCCCTAATGTCTACTTCCAAAATTAATGATATCAGTGGAGGTGACGCTTGCGCTGAAAATACGCATACATTTCCTTGACGACAACGTTACCCTG
>CM055406.1:67917329-67954053 GCA_029228625.1 Pseudolycoriella hygida
AAGTGGAATACGGTGGAAGTGGAAAACTGTGAACGTTGAGTACGGGGGAAGTGGACTACGGGGGAAGTGGAATACGGGGGAAGTCGAATACGGGGGAAGTCGAATACGGGGGAAGTGGAATACGGGGGAAATGGAATACGGGGGAAGTGGAATACGGGGGAAGTGGAATACGGGGGAAGTGGAATACGGGGGAAGTGGAATACGGGGGAAGTGGAATACGGGGGAAGTGGAAAACGGTGAACGTTGAATACGGGGGAAGTGGAATACGGGGGAAGTGGAATACGGGGAAGTGGAATACGGGGGAAGTGGAATACGGGGGAGTGGAATATGGTGAAATAGAATGCGGGGAACGTGGAATACGCGGAAAATTGAATACGGTGAGCTTTGAATACGGGGAAATTGGAACCCGGTGAACGTTGAATACGAGGTAAGTGGAATACGGGGGAAGTGGAATACGGGGGAGATGAAATACGGGGGAAGTGGAGTAATTTTGCGACAAAGAAAGTGTTTTGATTTATAGTGCCTTTCTCGCCCATTTGGATTTTAGTATTATTAGTGGTAATATCAACGAAGTGATTTAATGACATGAAACAATACGCATCATTATTTAAAACGAGAAAAAATATGCTTTGACTCTCTGAATAGACAACACGCGAAAATGATAAAGTCTGCGTAGCCCCTAGGGGCGGGAGTTCGACTAGTTTATATATAATTTGAATAGTCTTAATCAGAACTGTCCAAAGAAATTTAAATTTGGTCACGGTAATTGATAAAATGTTTGAGTGAGGGGGCTCTCATACAAAAAAGTCGACTTTGACATATTTCAAATTTTCAATATTTTTGTGCTCGGCTCCCTGACTAGCACAAAAATTGAAAGCGGTACCATTCGTCAGCACAAAAATAGCACGAAATTATGAGCTAAGAATCTAATTGATAAAATGTTTGAGTGAGGGGGCTCTGAAACGACTTTCGACTATTGACGATCAACTGTTCCAAAGCATCGCTGACTACCGTGAGGAAATGGATTCTTGCGTCGAAACACTGAATGTACAGGGTGACAGCACAAAAGCTCTTCGAAGAGCTCTTCGTCAACGAAGTTATGACGACTGGTGTGCAATAAAATACCAAGGATCTGGCGTACGACATTTTCAAACTCATATCAAAAGCAACGACTTTGTATGTAATACAAATTCCCTAGCATCGTCTGCGTGGACCGCTGCAATAAAACCTAACAGCAATTATGCACACTTGTTGGGTGTTCCTGGAGTAGAAAGCACTTCCAACCTCTGCCGCAAGTGTGGCAGTCGATTTTGAGATGTTTCAAATTTTCGATATTTTTGTGCTAGGCTCCCTGACTAGCACAAAAATTAAAACCGGCACCATTCGTCAGCACATAATTATTTCTATCGATTCTGAGGTTGGCTTGGGCAGCACAGAAATGGGAGGGGGGGGGGCAACGACATGCACCTTCATCGTTTTCGTAACGAATGGTGGGATAGACGATGAATTCGTCTTTAGATGATGAGTCGAAGGCAATAATGTCACTAAAACGAGATCT
This sequence comes from Pseudolycoriella hygida, assembly GCA_029228625.1. Classification (NCBI taxonomy): domain Eukaryota; kingdom Metazoa; phylum Arthropoda; class Insecta; order Diptera; family Sciaridae; genus Pseudolycoriella; species Pseudolycoriella hygida. The sequence goes on from CM055406.1 coordinate 67,918,888, forward strand.
ACCTTCTTTGTCAATCGCATAGACTTCTTCAAAGCAATGAAAACCTTTTTCACGTAGCAATTTGGTAATGGAGTTCTTTACATTATGATGCCTGGAGATGATTTGGTGGTTGTTAGAAGAGCAGCTCCCAGTTACACGTGGTATGGTTTCGATCTCTCTGTCACAATTGGTGCAGAGGTTGGAAGCGCTTTCTACTCCAGGAACACCCAACAGGTTTGCATAATTGCTGTTAAGTTTTATTGCAGCGGTCCACGCAGGGAATTCTTATTACATACAAAGTCGTTGCTTTTGATATGAGTTTGAAAATGTCGTTCGTCAGATCCTTGGTATTTCATTGCACACCAGTCGTCATAACTTCGTTGACGAAGAGCTTTTCTGCTGTCACCCTGTACGTTCAGTGTTTCGACGCAGGAATCCATTTGCTCACGGTAGTCAGCGATGCTTTTTAAAAGTTGATCCTCAATAGTCGAAAGTCGTTTTGAGATGGCTAAGTGTTGCAGATGAATTTCCCACGCTGGGCAGACGAGACCTAGACCTCTTAGGCGGCGCATAAAAGAGATTGCTGTTCGAATGCATCGGCAGTCCAATAATCCCTTTCACAGTCTTACGAATCATCACGTCTAATCCATTGGTGACGTAATGCGGGACTTTGATCAGAGGTGCTGTTTGTAATGGGTATGTGAGCGTTGGGAATGCGTACTGGTTTATTATGTTGAGCTTTTGGTCGGGTTTCAGCAGAGGTGACACTGACAGGCTTGCAAAATCTGTGTTAATTACTAATGAAATCCGTAGATCTGATGCTTGCGAAGCGATTGACTGATAGATGGAAAAAATTGAATGTGTTTTTTAGGCACAATTCAAAGATTAACATGAACTCACAGAATTTTTGGTTTAATCCATCAAATCACGTGTTTGTTGATCAAATATGGTTCAGAATCATAAACAATTTTTTCCAAATATCTACCAATCGTTTGGCAAACATCCGATCTACGGATTTCATTAATAATATTTAGGTCCAATGCCAATTTTCAGCTAACAATTATCAAGAAAATGGTTTTGACAGAGTTATTTGGAATGTCAAAAAGCTGGGAAATTAAGATTGAATTTGCGAATTCTTCGACCAGGTTGTATGAAAGTCGAATTCAAGTGGTCTCAGATTCTTCATACATATGGCTTATTCGATTCCTTGGACCTTTAGGAGAAATTCGTAGAAAAAAATTTTTTCCGAAAAAATCCGATCTGAGCGGTGGAATATTTGAAGAAATGCTCTGCATGGAATAGCCCAAAATAGTTTTTCTTTAAAAAACGTGAAGACGGTTGATCGGATTTTCCTGAAACTTCTCAGGTAAGTACTCTTTAAGTAGACGAAGAGTTTGAGCCCCCACTTGCCCGGAAACTATGGTTTGGTGGGACGCCAGAGCTATTTTTAGGCGAAAAAACTGACTTTTTCGAATGCGATTCACGTTAAGGCATAAGGGATCGTCCATAAATTACGTAACGCTTTTTCAGTGTTGCCACAAATTTTGAATCAACGATATCTCGGAATAGAAGCATTCCAAGATGTTAAATGTATTGTCAACCCCCCTTTTATACCCCCTAAATGGAAGCTCGACCATACATTTGATTATTCTAGAATGCTTCTATCTCGAGATATCGTTGATTCAAAATTTGTGGCAACACTGAAAAAGCGTTATGTAATTTATGGATGACCCCTAAACTATGTCACGCAAAAACATGAATCAAATGATGACTTTCGATGTTTTGTCTCATTTTATTGCGTGACATACTTTATGAATGATCCCTACGGATACATCAGTAATAGCTACCACTAAAGTAGAATGTTGACAAAGGTTGTAGTGTTTCCCGAGCCTCGAGGCGTCTTGTTTATTACATTTTGTCGGAATTTCTCTTGCGATTTCATTCTTTTAGGACGATTGATTTGATTTGAACCTTTTCCTTCGATAACAGTAAACAATAATATTTGAGATCTTTTGAGGCACAATTTCCTGTGCTGCCGTGTTAAGCCAAAACAACATATCGTCAAAAAACAATCATAAGAACAAATAACGTAAAATTAGGGAGCTTTTAAAGCTTCTCTTCAGCTTCCTTGAAAATTATGATCTTTAAACGCACTCATATGACATTCAGAAACTTTAATAACAGCTAATTCCATCGGTAACCCATACATTGTAGCAACCATGTCACCTGGAGAACGAATGTGTTTTGTCTCATTTTCATCTAAATCACATTGAAAGAGTGAAAGAGATGAAATTCGTTACCTAGGTGACGGTACCGATGGAATTAGCCAATAAATAACGTACAATTAAGAAGTATTTAAAGCTTTTGAAAGTCCTATGAGTGCGTTTAGAGATCATAATTTTCAAGGAAGCTGAAGAGAAGCTTCGAAAGCGTTAAAAGATTCTTAATTTTACGTGATTTATTCTTACGAATATTTTTTGACGATATTTTTTTCAAGCATTGAATGTCGGATGAAACATAAAACAGAGAAGTGCAAATGCTGCTCTAAAGTCGTACATTAAGTTATCCAAGGGAGAAAACTGCAAGTTAACTTGCCATAAGAGCTTTTCTGCTGGGTAGGTTTCCTAATAATAAGTTTGATATGAGTCCTACACGAGTTGGAATAATTTATTTCGGGTTATATGCGTACAAAACAAACACTTGTACTAATTCGTTTTTTCATTATTGACTCACTGTTTCTTTGTGTATTTCAAGGGATAACTACATTTTTAGTATGAATAACGTTCCACTTTAACCCCACTCAAAAGAATTGAATCCAAACAATATTTTCGTTAAATATGAATACTTAAAAACTTGGAAGCATCCAGCATAAATCATATCCCTTTCTAGTAATAAAATAAATATATTACACTTTATATTCTATATAATCCTCCCACATTTTGAAATCTTTATTCGCGAATTACATACGCTGTGCTGTTCCACATTACAGCTATCAACGAAAAATACCGAAATAAAAAGGAAAAAAAAATTATAAATTTTATTTAATAAATTCCAGAGCTGTGCTGGGGAAAAAGTATCCATGAAATACAACAATAAATCGCACAACCAACATACAAATCATATCATTTACATTATTGTTCTGTGTATAATGTATAAATCTCGAGTTTTTCGGTTTAAAAAATAATGAATAATTGGAGCGTAAAAAATCCCTGGCCATCGAACGAACCAGCAAAAAAAGAAGATATTCAACGTGATTGGATGATGTTGTTCGGTATCATTTAATTGGGACTAACGGTGAAATATTCGCATTTTTAGTTTCATATGGTGTTTTCGATTTTGATTATGTAAATCATTTTCGTTTCATATCAATTAATATAATAATTATAATTATAATTTATAATTATAATTATAATTATAATTAATTAATATAATAATTAATAATATAAATTAATAAAATCTTGTTTAATGAAAATCTAAACACGGCATGACATTAAATTCAGATGATTTTGTAAATTGGAAAATTTGCACGTTTCGGAAAACTTGAATACATGTCTAATAGGAATGTAGGTTCACCTAGATTTACGGTACTCGAAAAACTATAACCAAGCAATTGGCACACTTTCGCGTCGATGAGTTATATGTTGTAATTAGAGCAATACTTTAAAAGGAAAATGGTTGACGCTTCATGAAATAATTCCGTTATTACATAATTCACTAAATAGAAGCACTTTATTTACGTTAACAAAGGAAATGTATTGAACGTGGGGTAACTTTGTAATAGCTCATTGCTATGTTATAAATTAGGTATGAGGATACTAGGGAATGCAATTTCGCGGAATTTGAATCCCGGGAAACGGGAAATACGGGAAATGAAAAAAATTTCCCGGGAAATTCAAATTTCGTTTTTAGCTATTGTAACTTAAAAAAACCCACAATAATTTTTAGTGATAAAATGATAGAATGTCAAAGGGCCTATGGGGGTTAGCATGGGAAAAGTGCCCTCGCACGGAATAAGGCATATAATACATCATTCGAAGCGTCTTGGCCCAGAGCTACTTTTGGTAGAATATGAAACTCCAAAATGAAATTATAGTAGAGTTATTGATGAAAATGCGAAAATGGAGTTATGGCTTTTTCTCATAAGGGTGCTTACGTAAAATTCTGAAAAAATTCTCAAAAATCTCTGTAGTGAGAGTAACATCTGTGATTTTTTCCAGAATTTTTGGGAGGGGTTGTAGGGGTGAAAAAATTCATAGAAAAATTCAATGAATTTTTTCTTAGTGTTAGAGGTCGACGACTAACTCAGTTTTTCCACTATATATTCCCTTAGAGATGTATATTGCGTAATTTCTTTTCAGAATTTTAAAAATTGTATTTCACTCCAAAAAGATGTTTGAATTTTTGTATGAATTTCTTCACCCTAAAAAAGGGAATTCGAATAGGCAGGCAGGTGTCATGTTGATATTTACGGAACATATGTTTTACAGTAACACCTTTCAATTGGCATAAGCACAATCTTAGAACCAGCTTGCCTTCCCATAACCCCCATACAGATTTTGAATTCTTTGAGCTACAACTCATGGAGGCACGCTGGTGCCAATTTGATGATTACCGTAAATATTGTCTTATATTATTACCTTCTATTCAGCATAAGCAGAATCTTAGCACCAGCCTGCCTTCCCATAGCCTCCGAAACGGAATCCATAGTATCAAGAGTCAGCGTAAAACGTAATTTTTTGAATAAAAAAAAAAACAAAAAAATGAAATTCGATTTCCCGGGAAATAAAAATTCATTTCCCGGGAAACGGGATTGGTTCGCCCCAGGATTTTCCGGGAAAATTTTTCCCGGGTACAATCCCTAGAGGATACACCAATGCACCAGATGTGAGTTTGCCAATATGAGGAGCTCCAGAGCACACTCGTGTGAGTAAGAAATTTGTACAGAAATGGCACATTGCTTAAGGCCTAAAAATTGTCTAATTTCCTAGATTTACGGAATTTTTCCCGAAATATTATTTCTTGAATTGCTATGCATGATATTTTAACGCACAAGTGCGATAACATCCTTTGATGCGACACAGAAACTACTTACAGAAAAACGACTTTATGACTAAGTAAAATAGTATATTATAACACAAGGGGTATAATCGCGTAATTATAGTCGAGGTTGGTAAAATTTCGAGGGGCGTTAGCCCCGTGAAATTTATCCTACCGAGACTCTAATTGCGTGATTATACCCCTTTTGTTATAATATACTATTTTACTTAGTCATAAAGTCGTTTTTCTGTAAGTAGTTTCTGTGTCGCATCAAAGGATGTTATCGCACTTGTGCGTTAAAATATCATGCATAGCAATTCAAGAAATAATATTTTATAATATACGATATTTTATCACATCGAGGCCTATAATTGCCAATTTTGCACAAAACATAAAATTCCACTGTACATCCAAATCAATACAAAAGCGATCGTTACAATCCAGCAACCAGTTGTCATTGGAAAATGAACGGTCAGTCAAATAATTTTTTTCTCCAAGAAAACCAAAATAAAAAGCGATTTGATTCCAATTCGTAAATTCGTATGTTATCACTATTTTATTTGAATGAAATGTGTTAGTTAAACAAGTAAGCGTTTCTGGTGTAGAAGGTGATTCGAAAAAAGACGATCTGATATTTTTCTAGCAATATGAAAAACATTGGAGAGGACTATAATGACTTCATTATACCCCTCTCACAAGAAACTCGACTATAGTAAGCCGATTGTAGTCCTACTTTCAGTGCTATAATTGGCATATTATAGCCCCCGATGTGATAAAATAATTATTTTCGATATGACTTTATGACTACGTACAAAATAATTATTTTCCATATCGAAATGGGGTTGTTGATCTTGAAACACATATCCTAAATCCTTTGTCTCTTTCCCGTTTATCATTTAAATCATCAAATAAGCTTAGCTTTTCTGTTGCCTCCAAGAACCTTTTGAAGATGTCGGGTTCGGTTCGGGTCAGATTAGGCGAAGAAGGTCGACCCGCACATATCTATTCCTCTCACAGTGATCTGCTCTTTCGTTCACCTCAGCGCCATAGTGTCCAGAATCAAAGGTGATCTGATTGCTCGGTCCCATTTGGCCGAATATCGGATTTGAAGCTTCGTTACTAATTCTTCCGTGTCCAATGCGGAAGTAATGAGCCCACAAGCCCATTGTGAAGGGTTAAAAAACTCATTTGAATTGCAGTTAAATATCGCAAACCAAGTTGGTAACAGAGCTGTGCCTAGCGGCCCTATTTCTAGCGGCGCTACTAGCACTAGCGCTAGCGCCGCTAGTTTTCAAAAAGTATTAGCGTTAGAACAAGCGCGCTTAAAGTAAAGCGCTAGCGCTAGTATAACGTATTTTAAAATTGATCGATCACACATTAGAAAATGTCTAACGAAATTGTACCAACCAGTAACAAAATTTACAATTGAACTATAATCACATACATTTCGTTATTCAAATTATTCTATTCTCTGCAATTTTGTTTCATACAGTCTCGATATCTTTGTTGTAAATATTGTAAAGTCATTCTATAATAAATAGAAAAGTTTTACTTCTTTTTATTTTCTGTGACGTACGTATAACAACCAGCCATCTAAAATGTCTACTTTCGTTCCGTCCATATTTCTCTTTCTCTCCGTCAGCAAAATGTGTACACACACACACGTGTATGCATTAGCCCTTCTCATATCAGATTGAGTTACTATGCATACATGGAATGTGACAAAGGAGAGAAAGGGAAATATCGATGGAACGAACATGGACTTGAAACCTCTGTTGACATTTGAAGTGCCTGGTTTTCATTTGTCAGCCACAGTATACACGAATTCCACATCAAGCAGTAATGCTACATATACGTCACATACATGTGATTTATGATTGTCTCTCTCACGCCCACGCATTCCGAATAAACAATGCACAATGGATCAATGAAATCAAATGAAACATGAATAAAACACGATTTAGTGAATATTTTCTATTTAAAATAGAATGAGTTTATTAGGCTCGTCCTGTGGCCTCGACACTTCTATAGCCTAACAAAGTACATTCAACATTTTATGCAATTCTATGCCGTGAATCAGCGCAAAACATCCCAGACAACAATTGACCCCATCAAATGTACATAAAGTGCCATCGGAAAATGTGCTCATCCCATTTAATGTGCTCCAGTTCCAGGACATTTAATGTATATTAAAAAGCGCCCTTACCGTTACATCTTTTCTTTGGAACCTGAGTGTATGTACATTTAAAACACTTTGAATACACAACCTATGTACTTTTAAGTGTGCATTACTAGCACATTTTATGTACATATAATGTTATGTAAGAAAAGAAAGGAAAATTTAATTTAGTTTTCCGACTTTTCTGTTTCGGTTTTTCATATTCTGATTATCGCTACGTCCTCCATCTAGATTTTTTTATCCCAAGCTCTCATTTTTTTTATTAGAAAAATTTCTGCCATTTGCGGAGCTTGAACCCAAGATGCTCGGGACTATGAGTCGACTGCTTTGCCAATTGTGCCACCTGATACTTATGTGTTGGTGTGTTAAATTTTTATAAAGTGTTAAATTATAGAAAGTACATTAAATGTACTTTTTTTGTTCTGAGAGAAAATGTTTTGGAAGATATGCTATTAAATGAAAATTAAGCAAAGTTCACAGAGTGTTATTTAAATTTATTTGATCGAACACACTGTAGCGGTTGTACATTTACAAAAACGTTTTATATCTCTGCACACGTTGATGCTGCATTCAAATTATTGTATCATCTTCATTGTTTAATTGTTATTTGAAATTGATTTTATGCGAAACAATAAAAAATCTATTTCCCGTTAGCTTTTTTCTTTGAGCACATTTTTCTTTTTTTTCTTTTAAAATTCGATATTTTACCCAACCAAAAGCAGCCGTGATATCCATTAACGGACTAATAGTAGATTAATGTTGTGAAGGGAAAAATAAAGATTTACTTCATATGTATATATTGTATATAACAAGTGAGCGTAGCGAACGCGTGTTTATACAATATATACATAAGAAGTGAATCGAAATTTTTTCCTTCACAACATTACGTTATTTTATTTTTCATGTTTGACTAATTCACACATTCAAACGTTTCTGTATATAAACTCGAAGTCATGTAAACCCATTCTAACTGAAAGCATCAACAGCTTGCGTGGCTCAGTTAGCTAACATTCGGTGTTGAGAAAATTTTTTCCCAACATTTTTGGTTCAAATTCTAATGACCGCAGTTTTTTTTTATTAAAATGAAATGTTTTTCTTTTTTATTTATTCCAACAAACATCATTCTTTCATATTAAAACCTGCATAAAAAATTGAAAGACTCCTGTAAAGAAATTAGATTTTCAATCAAATCAATATTTGTCTTGCGGTGAGACTTTACAAACGATTTTTACACATTGATCACACCTCGTTTTCATAGCCTTATTGCTCGGCAGTTATTCTTCCGATTGAGAAAATAATTACTTTACAGATGTCCTGAGATGAGGCACCACACACTGGCATTTTGTTTTATCAAAATTCGTTCAGACAAAAATTGATTATTTTTATTATGTTCTAAAAAAAATTAATGACATGACATATACACACTTACACGTTATGAGTCGTACACGTTATGTACTTGAAGTAAGCCATACGAATTTACTTCAACGCTTACTACTAACGATTCGATTTCTAATTGCCGTATATCAGGCGACACCGTGGAGTAGTGGTTAGCACATTCGACTCAGGCGCGGATGTCCCGGGTTCAAATCGCAGTGCGGACATCGTTTTTTTTCTTTATAAAATGAGGACTAATAAAATTTACCCTAGAACTATAATTAAATTAATGCTCTAGACACGGCTACAAATACAAGTAACGTATGACTTAGAGTTTATATACAGAAACGTTTAATGTACGAATTAGACAAACATGGAAAATAAAAATATATATTTTCGAAAAAATAAGATGAGCATTTTTCGAAGGACATAATCTAGAAATGTACTTGTAATCTAGTGGAATAATTTCGAGCTTTAATGACACAAAAAATTTACCTTTTATTTGCATCGAAAATGTACTACATAACAAGCACATTTTTGGCACATTAAACGTGATACGAATATTGCACACCTTATCACGCACATAAAATGTGCGAAAAATGTACTTGTGATCTAGTGCAATCATTTCGAGTTTTACATCGAAAAATGTACTACATCACAAGCACATTTTTGGTACATTAAATGTGATAGGAATAGTGTACACCTTATCACGCACATAAAATGTGCGAAAAATGTACTTGTGATGTAGTGCAATAATTTCGAGTTTTAATAGCACAAAAAAGTGCCTTTTATTTACATCGAAAAATGTACTACATCACAAGCACATTTTTGGTACATTAAATGTGATAGGAATAGTGTACACCTTATCACGCACATAAAATGTGCGAAAAATGTACTTGTGATGTAGTGCAATAATTTCGAGTTTTAATAGCACAAAAAGTGCCTTTATTTACATCGAAAATATATACATCACAAGCACATTTTTTGGTACATTCAATGTGATAGGAATAGTGTACACCTTATCACGCACATAAAATGTGCGAAAAATGTACTTGTGATCTAGTGCAATAATTTCGAGTTTTAATAGCACAAAAAATGTGCTTTTTATATACATCGAAATATGTACCACTTTACAGTCACATTTTATGTACATATTCTCAAGAACATTGAATTTGGCACATTTAATGTACATTCAGTGGGTAACCACATTAAAAAGTGTGATCTGTGTTATCTGAGCATTAAATCGAAGTATTCATCAGAAAACAATCTAAAATCGATCATAGCACACAATTGGTGCAGTATTTACATTGAATTTTATTTCAAATAAGCTAGGCGCAGACAATCTGTTCATCGAAGTACGTTTACGTGGAAACATGACTAATTTTGTTTACATTTTATGTGCAATAAAACGATTCGACATGATACTACAATGTTACTGCTTTAGGTGCTTTAGTTGGAATTTCTGAAGTAATAGGTAGCACTAGCGCACTAGTGCGAATCGCTAGTTTCGGCTTGAAAAACATCGCTACTAGCGGTAGCGCTGCTAGTTTTAACATGGCAGTAGCGGTAGCGCAAGTGCCGCTAGAAAAAATAACTCTCAGCACAGCTCTGAAGATAAAGTGAAAAACGGTCTTTACGTTTCCCAAGTCTTTCCATGAATTTTTAAAAACTCGAATTGCTCATACTTTTTCATAATCAACTAAAAACAAGAAATGACAGGAGCAGTGTGGCACTCAAGCAGTTACAAAAGCAGTCATAGTCTTATCTCACAGCTTTCGTATAACTTTAAATTGCACCATGCTCTTATTCCTCACGAGAACAATAATAAATGTAAACAATGCACAAAAGAATAATTCATCTGCGCGACATACTTTGTTTGATGATGCAAACATTAAATTTATCATTATCCCTTCGCTTAAATATTGTGTTGTTGATATACAGACAATGTTGCACACAATTCTTCGGCGTTGTGTGTATCATTTCATTCAGACAAAATGTATGCTTTGTCAAATCGGAGGTAACAAAACACTGTTTTCATTGTCATACATCATAGAGGATTGATAAGATGTACTAGTTGAAGCGTGTACTTTGTTGTTATATGTTAAATACAATCAACAGAGACAATTGGTTGATGATAACATAACAGAACAAAATTGATAGTGGTGATTTAGTGTGAAATTGTCACATTTTAAATTATAATGTGGGAGTTGAATACAGGGACTATTTCAGGGAAAAAAAATTGGGAAAATCGGCAAAATTTTTCCAAAAATCACAAATTAATTTCGATGGTTTTTTCTGTTATTTACAGAGATGTTTATGCACTAATTCAAGCATGGCAGAAAAGTTTTGATAATGTTCGCCAATTCACTTCAAGAGATTACATATTTGTTGTTTTGAGTCAAACTAACTAATGTTCAAGCAATTACAAATATTGTTCAGCTCATTTTACGTTTTGGGAAAATTGGAAAAATTTGGGAAAATTTAAAAAAGGTTTTCCCTAAAATAGTCCCTGGTTGAAAAGCATCAAATTCGATGTGGTGAAGATATATGTAATTTTCTCGGTAGTTGAACAATGCAACGATTCTCTTGTGACAAATGTTAATTGCACTTAAATTTCCCTGAATTTAACAAATTGCCCATCTTACTCCAGAATCGCATTGCCTTCATACAATTAAGAACATGCCATTCACTCACCTTCGGTGTGAATTAAATTTACGCATAGCGCACTCTCCAGAACTTTCTATACATGTAGGTCCAAATGAATACAAACTTTCTGCGCAGGGTTTTGCGGTGTTAATATTGTGAATATACGTTTCTTAAACTTTCCAGTGTGTCACTCTCGATACTTGACGCAGAGCCTGACCACAATAGTTGCCAAAAGCAACAACTGAAGAAAATTGCATCACAAGCTTGCTTAGTTAAGTGTCTCGAAAATTCCTGAAACTTTATATTTGACGAAGCGTATGATGCAATGTGTAGTGGTAGATAGTTCAAGAAAATTCTAAAAATTTCTGGAAATTCTAAAAAGTTCTAGAAAGCTGTAGTAAGCTCTAGAGAGTTCCAGAAAGTTCTCGAAAGTTCTAAAAAGTATCAGAACGTTCTAGAAAGCTTCATAAAGTTCTAGAAAGCTATAGTAAGTTCTAGAAAGTTCTAGAAAGTCCCAGGAAGTTTTAGAAACTTCTAGAAAATTCTGGAGAGTTGTAGAAATTTATGAAAAGTTCTGCAAAGTTTAAGAAATTTCTGTGAATAACTTCTAAGAAATTTCGAGAACTTTCCACAACTTTCTGGGGCTTTCAACATTTGCTCAATGTATACCCTTACCCACACCTCCAAACCGCTTACCTCACCCTACGACCCCTCCTCTTCTCCTTCAACTCATCCCCTCCCCGAAAGAACCCTCGCTTTTGTCATCCCTACTCCTCCGGTTACAATTCCCCCTCCAACCTCACCCCTCATCTTACGACCACTACACTTACACAAGTTTAAGCTCACTATGTGGTCTATGGGCTCCCCCCCCCTTTCCCTCTCTTCTATTTGTGCGGCGGCAGTAGTCTTGAGGCCCATAAATGTGTAATAGGTGTACACCCTCTTTGGCCACTCTATCGAACATCTTCCCATCTGACATTTGTGCAAATCTCTCTCTGCAGAGCTCTGTGGGAGGTCTAGGAGCCGAGATATGCGTGATACGGACAGACGAAAATACGAGCATATAAGCGTTACCCGCAAGTGGGTCACGCTAAAAATGAATAATCAAGGAAGAGAAGCTTTTTTGTTCCGCTCTAGCTGCAAACTTTCGCTCTTGCTGGAATTCCTTTTTCTCTCGGATAACAAAAATATTCTTTATACCCATCAAAAGCGCATTAGAAAATGAGAATTCTTGTGATAATTTTCACAGTCTTCAGGCCTATTGTTCTTTTCATAGAATATAGAGGCATCTAAAGAACATCGACTTTGCGATTAATAAAAGATGGAGGGCTGCCAGACGTTTACATTTTTCACCTAATTCTTCTATTCATAAGAAATTCTGAAGAGAAATTCTCTTTTATCTTTTTATTGACGAAGAAATATCAAATATTTCTAGCATTAAATCAATTCTTTTTGTCCAATTGTGATGTCACAATACTTGTTTGATATTCCCACCCTCTTACACGGATCTGGAAATTCCACTTGAAGACTGTGTGTTGCTACGATTTCATTGAATACGCAAGGAACAGAAATACATTAAAAAATATTCGTGCAGAATCTTCTGCATCGTACGTGTATGACATTATGCAGATTATGTGTGTATTTGGAATAGTTATTTTTGTGTTATTTTTGCTGGTTGATGTTTGTGGCCAAAGCAGAGAAAATTGCAACGAGAGTAACGTTTGTGGCACAAGCAGAGAAAATTGCAACGAGAGTCAAGTTTGTGGCCAGAGCGCTGCGAGGGCCGCAATTCACTCGAGTTGCAATTTTCACCGCGAGGAAACCTAAACTTTTTTTCCCCGTAAAGGTACATATGTTCCATGATTTAAGTTCGAAGATGAGCAAAATCGGTCAATTAATTCCGGATGTATAGTCGAAAAAGCGACCAAAAACATGGTCGGTGAAATTTTTTCGCAAATATCTCAGCACGGAAATTGTTCATTTTGGTGTCAAATGAAAGCATTCGATGTCACAAAACTGGGAAAATTGGGTCAGTGGTCTGGGCACTAGGACCAATGAAATGGACAAAATTGAGTTACATGGCCATGGCCATACACAAAAGCAGATGGCTTTTCGTCTATATTTGCTTTACAATGCAATATGGAGATTTACCGTCAAAGACAAAGTTATAAAGAATAAAATTTTATAGAACAAGTGTTTCAGGGTTTTTGTGAAAAATGGCCCAACCCTGGAATATGACCAATTCTAGAATTGGACGGGATGATCCATACCTCTAGAACTATGGCAGCTAGAAAGTTGCTTCCGCAGGCAGTGTTGTAGAGAATAAAATTTTAGACAACCCGTGTTTCAAAGTTTCAAGGAAAAATGACCTAACCCTGGAATGTGACCACTTCTGCACGGGGTGACCCAAATATCTAGAACTATGACAGTTACAAAGTTGCTTCCAAGGGCAAAGTTGTAGAGAGTAAAATTTCAGGGAACACTTGTTTCAGGGTTTTATGGAAAATAATCAAATCCCGGTATATAAAGTAAGTTCTGTGAGGTATGACACATATCTATAAAATTACAGCAGTTTAAAGTATGCCTCTTGAGGTAAAGTTGGTAAGAATTACTTTTTAGAGAAAATAGTTTCAGGATTTCTTGAACTCGGAAGGACCTTTGACATTACCTTGGGTAATTTCTATAGATCTTTGAAATTCTTATAGTTATAAAACAGCACAAAACATTGGATTGTTTACTCATTTCTGTATTTAGATACGTTCGAGTATTTTCGTAACATCTATTCTGTTTGCCACATCTATTCTGATACGTACAGGTCCTTGGTTATGTTTATTGCGTAAGATTAATAATGCGCAGATAAACAACTTGCGAAAAACTAACTTGAATTATAGGTTCTTTCGGTAATTGAAATTATCTCACCCAGCAACATCACATAATTAAGATATTTGCTAAAAAAAAAACGGCTAAGCAACAGTCAATACCAAAATTGCGAAAAACTATTTTCGGTTTGATTAATATTAAATAGAATGACGAATTCAATTCATAAATAATTATGAATGTTCAAAATGTATCTATATTTTTATAAATTGAAGATCAATAATTCAAAGGGCTGAAACCATGTCAGCATGGCCAGGACTGGTTACTGAAAGGCCTTTACATCAGAATTTTAGAAGCAACTACCTTGTTCATCGATTTGTAGGTCACTAGAACTAATTTTTTATAGAAACATAACCAAAGACCCGTACGTATCAGAATAGATGTGGCAAAGAGACTCCAAAGTATTTAAATGTACATATAAGTAAACAATCCAACGTTTTCTTTTCGTTTATAACTGTAAGAATTTCAAAGATCCATAGAACTTACCCAAGGTAATGTCAAAGGCCCTACCGAAGTACGTCTCAGACTATTCAAATCTAGAAAAGCTTATATCCAAGGACTGGGCCATTTTCCCCTAAAGCCCTGAAACACGTATTCCCTAAAATTTTATTCTCTACAACTTTGCCTTCGGAAGCAACTTTCTACCTCTCATAGTTCTGGAAATTTGGGTCATCCTGCCCAATTGTGGAAGTGGCCATATACAAGAATCTGGCCATATTTCCCTAAAACCCTGAAACACGTTTTCGTTTAAATTTAATTCTCTGGAGATTTGTGTCATTGTACCCAATAATGGAAGTGGCCATATACCTTGATTGTGCCATATTTCCCCAATACCCTGAAACACGTGTTCGCTTAAATTTAATTCTCTACAACTTTGCGTATGACAGTAGATCTCCATATTGCGAAAACGCCAAGAATCTCAGTTTCGTCCATTCCATTGGTCCCAGTGCCCAGACTCCTGACTCGATTCCCACAAAAAATTTTCCCCGGTTTTGTGACATCAAATGCTTTCATTTGACACCAAAATAAGGAATTGTTGTGCTATACTTGCTGAGATATTTCCGAAAAATTTTCATCGACCCTCGAAAATTTCATGTCCGACCTCCACTTCTTCGACCATGTCTACGGAACTACTTGGCCGATTTTGCTCATCTTCGAATTTGAATCATGGGAGGCATGTACCTTTCAGGGAAAAATGTTTAGACTGATCGATTGAGCAGTTTGGAAAAAAAAGTGGAGACGGGCGGACAGACAGATAGACGGACATTTTTTTTATTGCTGATTCGTCATCTCTAGACGATAATAGATGCATCCCCCCACTCCAAACTCGATCTAACCCATAGATAGGACCTTTGTACTTCGTACGGGTCCAAAAACGGTCCAAACGGTCCCTGAATATTCTTTACTCCCCACCGAGTTTAATTAGTTAATGCCTTCCCAGCCCCCTAGTGAAGCGTTCTGGCTGCGGTCCTGTGTTTTAGACAGAAAAATTTGTCAACATCCGCGACAGAAAAATTTGTCAACATCCGCTTCATGTGGAGGCCGCGTCGCAAATTAGTCACAAATGATATATAAATGGGTCTGATCGACTAACAACTCCAGTGAATTTTTCCTATCGGAACAGTTGCTTTAAAATTTTTTTTTTCAAAAATGATTTCACGCATATTTGTTCTAATTGTGCTCGTAACATTGGTTATTATTGAAGCTGAAGCTCAAAAATCTAAGCGAGAATATTGTTGTAAGATTATTGTAGTTACATTTCGAATTCAATACTCTAACTCTTCGCTATGATTGTTTTATCATTGTTTTAGCTGCTCCTGGCTGTGTACGTCTACTTTGTGACGAATGTTGTAAAGGCAGTAAGTTTTAGAAACTTTTTGTGAGATCACCTAAGAAAATTTTCAAAAGATTTCTGAAAGAGAATTTTCTAGTGTAAATGTACTAAAAGTTCGTAGAGGCTGCGTCAATTCTGCCAAAACAAAAGAGTGGGTCTTTCAAAACGCCCACATCGCGTCGGAAATGTGTTCAGGACCACCCTAGGAAGATTTCGTGGAATTACTTTTTTTAAAAAGTGCATTTTTATATTGTCTCCCATCGAATTTCGCTTTTTGACAGAGATGGCTCTCTTTTACCCAATTTAAAGACCAATATTTACCAAAGTAAGAAACAAAAAAAAACTGTTGACAAGTAGAATTTGTTGTACGTATGTTCATACTCATAGCAGTCAGCGCTGATAAAATGGTTAATAACAAAATATTTTTATGAGTCTGGCTAGTGGGTTTGTGTAGCCGAATTTTCCTTTTTCTCGTTAGTAGACCAGAAAATGGTTGAAAAATATGTGAGTGGACGAGGAAATTAATAGAGAATCTAGATTAAAGATTAAATCGGATTAAAGATCGGTTTATAAATATCTGATGCGGAAGGCTTTAAGTGATCGAAAACAGAGGAGAAATTTTTTGAAATAATATACAATTTTCAATTTTTACTCAGTTAAAATAAGTTATTTATAACCGAATTTCAATATACAGGAAGGGAATCATAAGCTTATGCACCTTTTTAATATCTCTTTTGTCGCTCTTTTCGGTTGAAAGAGTTAAAACGAAGCGTTGCTTAATCTTACGATTCACTTCCTGTAATACCAAAAAAATACGTTTAAGATAAGAATTTTTTTTATTTTTTGAAATGAAGAAAAAATGTCACTTTCTCCTCCGGTCATGGCAAAATAGATATGAACTTTTTACTTCTGCGCAGGTTTTTGCGGTGTTTTCGATCACTTAAAAGCTTCCGGATCAGATATTTCAGACCTGATCTTCAATCCGATTTCTGTTCTACATTCTCTATTAAATTCTACGTGCACGTACGAATTTTGGAACAATTTCCTGGTCTTCTTACGAATTTTCTATGAAGAGATTGTAAAAAAAATTCTAAGAAAAAGGAAAATTCGGGAACACAAACCCACTAGCCAGATTCATAAAAATATTTTTTTAAAATCCATTTTATCAGCGCCGACTGCTATCTGAGTACGTACAACAAATTCCACTTGTCAACAGTTTTTTTTTGTTTCTTACATTGCTAATTGGTATTCAAATTGGGTAAAATAGAGCCATCTCTCCCAAAAAGTGAAATTCGATGGGCGGCAATATAAAAATGCATGTCCTGAACACATTTCCGACAGTCGACTCAGCCTATAAATAACTCTCTGGATAGCACCTTACAATGATTTAGGTAAAAACCCTAACAACTATTAACTCCTTCGTCGATTTTTATTCAGGAGGATGGTGGTGCTTCGATTTTATGAGAGACGCATGCTGCTGAACAGACAGTACAGCTGAAGGACGATTTTCAAAATTAACTTTCAACATCTACAAACTGTAAACAATGAAAGGCTTAATATACAGAAAATCGTATTTTTGTTTTGTTTTCATGGTTCTGTATGAACCAGTCTCTTACCCGACCCACTCATACCCAACTTAGTTCTTATATTTTGTGTGATGGCAGGTGTCACGTTGAAGTTTAGTCCTTGCAAAGTCTTTTGTCATAATTTAATAAATCATCATAAAATATTGACAGTGATTATTTAAACCCAGTGTCGTCGACGACCAATCCGTCAGAGTATCAACGAAGATGAAAAGTTTCCACACAAAGCCGAGATTTTCAATTGAAAAAGTTTTAAGCTCACTATCGGCTGATGCATTTTACGAAACGCTCTATTTTTGGAGAAAAACGCTCCAGCCGGTAGGGGGGAGCACCGATCATGGTCCTTAGATAACGAATCAGCAATAAAAACATAGAAGGGACCGGTACGCATCATAATAGATGCGGCAAACAGAGTTGATGTTACGAAAAGAGAGTATTTAAGTAAATATTGCGTTCACATTAGACTGTATTGGAAATTGCCTGTTGGGCAATATTGAAAAACCCATCCGAAGTAACGGTGTAAAAAAATTCTCCGAACGCACAAAATTGACCTCCAAATATAGAAAAATGTTCTCCTCAATTTTGTCTACAACGTAGCAAAAAACTATTTTTTGGGCTAGGGTCGACCTTAGTACTGACCTAGGGCCTTGAATAGAGGCCTCGGATACATACTTTCATAGACAAAAATGTTTCCCTCAATTTGCTCTGCAACATAGCAAAAACCATTTTTTTAGGGCCGACCTTAGGACCGACATGAGGCCCACTTGAGCCCTAAGCACAGGCAAAAATTCTTCTATAAATTCTATAAATCCGTGCCGAGATCTTTCAAACAAAAAAAAGTTTTTGAAAATCGGAAGAGATTTACTCGAGTTATGTACAAAAAACACGTAGGGTTAGGGCCCTACTCTCTTTTTTAGTGCCCTAGCTAAGTCCAAAGACTCGAATCGAAAAATTTTTCTTCCACAAATTGTCGGTCATGCCCAGATCTTTCAAACAGAAAAAGTTTTTGAAAATCGGTCAAGATTTACTCAAGTTATCGTGTTGACGGACAGACAGACCGACAGACGGACATTGTTTTTTTCGCTGATTTGTCATCTGGAGGCAACAAAAAAGTTTCCCCCTTACTCCCGGGTTTGAATTCGCAATGTAACAAGCGTGGTAGTAAACGCATCAGACCTACGTACTTCGTACGGGTCTAAAAAATGTCCGTCCGTCCGTCCGTCTGTCAACACGATAACTCGAGCAAAAATCAACCGATTTTCAAAAACTTTTTTTCCCTAAAAGGTGATCGAAAAATCTTTTTTGGGATTGAATCTGAGCATTGTCGGCCCAAGGGCCAATGAACTAGGGCCGTTTTAGTGGTTTTTGGTCTTTTGTAGATAAGTCGAGTAACTCTTTTCCGATTTTCAAAAACTTTCTTTTGTTTGAAAGGCCTGGGTATGGCCGACAATTTGTGGAAGAAACTTGTTTGATCTTGGGCCCTAGGACTTAGCTAGAGCACTCAAAAAGAGTCTCTGCTAGGGCCAAACGTGTTTTTTGTACATAACTCGAGTAAATCTTTTCCGATTTTCAAAAAAAAAAATTCAATCGAAAGGTCTGGGAATGCCCAAATATTTATGGAAAAACATTTTTTTACTTTGGGTCGCCTAGCTAGAGCCCTAAAGAAGCGGACCCACTTAAATTCCATCCGATTTTCGTGATTCTTTTTCTATTCGATAGGTAATGAAAGCCTTAAGAGCATCCAAGAAAAAATGTGGGCCCGGGCCGAGCCTAAGATGGACGCTAATGTTAGGGTGGATCGATCTAGGCAATTTATTTTGGAATTGGAATTGGACGGTTGCTTGAATATTTGGAGAGGCTTTTACACCGTTTCTTCGGACGGGTTTTTCCAATCCAATTTAATGTCGACGTAATTTCATACACTTAAGAGTTAAGGCAACATTTACTTTGATACGTTCAAAGCTTCTCTATTCTAACATCTATTCTGATACGTACAGGCACCCTGCATATGTTTTAACTTTCTGAATGGGTGGTTTCAAAATCAACGAGTTCGAGTATGGAAAGCTTCCATATAAAACCGAAAGCGCTAGCAGAAAAAGTTATAAGTTATAAGGACTTTGAAAGATACTGAAACGGATTCCAACTTTAAGTTTCAAATTAGTTTCAGTTCTGTCTTTTGCTTCGACAACATTTTGGCTTATCTAGAAGATTTTTTATGAGAAGGCCATGCTGTGTGCGATTTTCCACTATGAAGTGAGATACTCATGCCAGCTTCACTCACTCACTTTTTTAAAATGTGACTTTGGTTAAGTCTTGCCGCCGTAATGTAAACATCTATTTTATTTCCGCCAACTCTAATATACCAAAGTTGAGATCGATTGCATGTTCATAATTCTCCAAAGACCATCATAAGGAGTGCGGTACAGCATCGTCGGCAAAAAAAAATGAGTATTTTAGTATACATACGGGAAACCATGAACAAATTACTTTCTTACTAATCCAGAAATGAAAAACATATAACCACCGACGGATATAACCCTCTAGACATTATAAACAATCTATACGATGATATGCAGTCAACCTAGCTAGCACACATATCAACTTTTAATAGTCGAATTCATACGTTGAAGCAGCAATGGAGAATGAAATAAATGAAAATCTAATAAATGAAAAGCTTTTTTCCTCTTGTTCCAAATAAATGAGTTTATTTTTATTAATATTACCGGTTGATGTTCTGTTATGGTTTGCTGTTATGCGTTGCTATAGAAAAATCCGATACTGTCTATGTCGTTTTTCTTTTCTCGTGTATTTTCTTATTTCTGTGTGCTTTATAGATATCGTTTTTTAATTTTCATAACGTTACAGGATTCGGCAACATCGATAAAATGTTATTAAATGGACGAAATGGGTAAGAACATTTTGTTCCATAGTCGAATCAAGTTGCAAATCGATTCGGCAAAAATTAACTTTGGATGGATTTGATTCGCTTTTGTGGGTAATACGAATATATTTGAGTATAACTCAGATCCGAATTGGTCTGCTGAGTTTGTGCCTTTACTATCGGTAATTTTCGTGACTTTTTTTTAAGTAAAAGAGATCTCGCGTTAAAGCGGCTCGAGAAAACAGCAACAAACTTCGAAAGTAGGGACACTGATGTGATTTACAATTGAAATATGTGTCTTCAATACTTTGTCTTTCTCTAAGTGACCGTGAATAAATGTCTTCTTTTCAACTTTTTAGATGCCCCCCATCCTTTTCATATTTTGTCTGTTTTTGAAACCCAACGTCCTAAAAACAGTCCTTGCAGTTTGAATGAAGAGCAGCTGGAACAGTTTTATGAGTTTAAACGCTTATGAACCATTTTCTCAATCTAGGGTTGCGACATGACACTCAAAAAAATTACTCAGTTTAGCGCTATTTTAAGAATTTTAATTGGTTGAAAAAATCGCGTGAAAAATTCAAACCAATTAAAATTCTTAACGGTGCGCTAAACGAAGTAATTTTTTTGAGTAGAAACTAGAGATAAGCGGGTTGCCCGAAACTTCGAAAAACCCGACCCGAACCCGAATTCGATTTTTTTTTCGGATTCATGGGTTTCGGGTTTCGAAAATTTTAATCGGGTCGGGCTCGGTCCGGGCCGGGTTTGGAAACAGTTCGGGTTTCGGGTTTCGAAACATTTTATCGGGTTGGATTCGGTCCGTGTCGGGTTGTTGTATCATTTTATTCGGGTCCCGATCCTTTATTGACTTTTCATACTTAACAAAACTCGTCTAAATTTTATCATCTTACATTACACGAATTTTGTTTTAGTCTAAAGTCCGTGAAGAATGCACACGTCGGGCCTTGAAATAATTTTTGTTTCGAAGTAATTTGGGTTGTGAGTTTCGAAAAATTTTATCGGGTCGGGTTCGGTCCGGGTCGGGTTCGGTCCCGGTCGGGTTTAGAAACAATTTGGGTTTCGGGTTTCGAAAAATTTTATCGGGTTGGGTTTCGAAAAATGGTCGACCCGCTCATCTCTAGTGGAAACCAGGACTAAGAATAATTTTATGAGAGAAGAGTAAGAAGAATTCTGCGTGTGCTGTTTTCATTTATGTGACTTACTGATAGTATTAGTATTATCAGTTACAAAGTTCCACAAACTGTACTTAACAAAATACAAATGACATTTTCAGTATTTTCCGGCTCTAGAAACTGGAAATTTCCACAGAAAGAGAATCACAAGCTTGTGCATTTTTGCTTATTTGTCTTTTATCTCTTTTTTCACGTATTCGCTTGCGTTTTTTGCATGTAAAACTCGGTTTTTCGGTGAAATGAGTTAAAACGAAACGTTGCACAATCTTACGATTCTTCTCCTGTACTTATAACACCAACAAAAAAGCAGAAATTACCTGTGACACTGAACTGTGTGGAAACAATATCGAAGAATGAAAACATTGTGAGAGGTCGTATAAAGGACTTAGCAACAATAAAAATGTCGCCTAAGAAATCACTAACAATATGTCAAATTAATGAGGGTTGGTATTTTCTCTTGAAAATGTGGCGCCTTTTCATCGTTTTTCCATAGCCAGTGCGGTTCTGTCATAACTACAAAAACAGGAAACTAATAATGCGAAACAGAAAAAACTCTGAAACAAGGTTAAAAGGAATAAAAAAAATTGAACGAAAAAAAAATCATATTTTATATAAGGTTCAAATTATGTATTGTAATATGTTTATTTATGTAACCTACTATCGACGATGTGGTGGAATCAAAGTGTATTTTCAATGAAATAAAATTTAAGGTTAGACTTTGGTTAAAAGGTTTCAATAATATATTTATCTGGGTCAAATATGTCAAACAGATTAGGACATTTCCAATAGAAAACGTAGATTTACAAAGGATCAAAAGGTTTGATATGTGAGGACGAGCGTCGATTGAGTGAAAGTTAAATAGTCAAAGTATTTACGTTGATGATTAAGATCTCAACAATAATAAACAAAATTTATTTGTCTTCTTGTTAATATTGTTGACAGAGGATGAAAATGATTCTTATGTTTAAACAGAGAATCTTTTCATCATTTTTCTTGAGACTTGATTTGAATGTATTTCATCCAGAAAAGTGTGAAATATGAATCTGTCCATTTAGACTGAATAATGTGTGTAAAAATATATCCCCAGGTTTGACGCTTGCTCTAAATTTAGCTCATCTAACACATCATTGCCTTGACTTTTCCCCTTATATGAAGATATCATCGAGGATATAATACAGCGATATTTCATTTAATAAAATTAAAACTACTTCGTCTGTTACTTACGCTTCGCTAAATATAGTATATTATGACACTAGGGAGTCAATTTTTTCTAACGAGTTCCTAAAAAACCGAAAAAACCGTACTTTCATAACATATATAATAGTATTTCATAGTATACACTAATATATGAGCTTTGCACTCGAACTGTAAAAGTATATAAGCTTTACAGTAGAATTGTAAAGTTACATAGATGACGCGTTTATACGCAAACAGAATGTGTGTTCTGTTTTCGATCAAATAAAGTGCGTTTAAACGCTCAACATATAAAACTATTTACACTGCAAGAACTGTACGAGTATTTTATGTTGTGGAATTGTTAAATAAGCTACCATTTCTCGAACATAAAATACCCTTTATACAGTTCTTGTAGTATAAAATACTATTATGTGTTTCGCGCATATAAGACGCACTTTATTTGAGCGAAAAATTCGATATAAACAAGGCTTTGCAATTCTTTTACAAACATCATAACTTACACCAATATAAGCTCTATACTTGAACTTTAAAAACATACAAGCTTTACAGTAGAAGATTAGTAGATGACGAGCTTATATTCAAACAGATTGTGTGTGTGTGTTCTGTTTTCGATCAAATAATAGTATTTTATGCTACATGAACTGTAAAATGGTATCTCGGTTCGAGACGAAGTCGAGAACCTTGTTTACGATACCGAGAACTGGGATAGCATTTTATATTTCGTGTGGCATAAATAGTTTTATGAATCGAGCGGCTGAAAGTTCACTTGCTCTACTGCAAAGTGGACTTTACAGTAGAGAGGTATATAAAGTATATTTAAACGTTCAACTTATAAAACTGTTTACGCTGCAAGAACTCGATTGCGTCTCGAACCATTTACCATTTCTCGAACATAAAATACATAAATTTACAGTTCTTGTAGTATCAAGTACTATTATATGCTAGTGAAATATAATAGTAATTAATGCAACTAGTTTTTGTCACACAAGTGATAAAAATAACTTTTTCTACTTTACTGCGATCGATGCAGGGACTATTTTGGGAAAATGTTTTCCCTATTTTCTCAAATTTTCACAATTTTCCTGATTTTCTCAAATTAACCCAATTTTAAAATTTTTAAATTAAAAACTAGTTTCGCAGTTAAAGATAGCGTAGGTACATAAAAAAACATTATTTGCATGCTTGCTCGGAGAAAGTGAAGATTTTCTCCCTTTTTAAGCGCGAGAAATTGGAATGTTCCAATAAAGGCAATGAGAAAATATTCATTTTCTACCACACATCGGACAAATCGAAAATTCTGACTCAAGTAAAATTTGTGACATACGCAAATAATTCCCCTGTTTTCAAACTCCACACTCGTTGCAATTTTATTTGCTCTTAGCACGCACAAAATTTTCTCTGGTTGGAATTTACGATTTTCACCCCTTGTCAAAAAGCCACTTTATTTTCCCACCTTTCCCACCTATTATTTCCTAAGAATAAAAAACAAATAAATTCAAATAAATGAGCTGCCTTCCCCTACTTTTATTATTATTATTGGGGCATATTATGTCCCACCTATTATTTCCTCCTTAAGTTTTAATGATTTTCATTTATTGAAAATTATTGTTCGAAAACTGGCTTTTTGCCCACCTTGATATAAATTATGTCGAACATATTACTGTTCGAAAACTGGCTTTTTGCCCACCTTGATATAAATTATGTCGAACATATTCGCACGGATCCCTAGAAAATTTGAACCACCTGGGTCGATATCCTTCGTTTTTCACTCTTGTGATATGATATACTATTAAAACACAGAGTGACGAAAATCAGAAGCGTAACGTGTATGTCTTCGAAAAGCATCCTCTTCACGAACATCTACATTAGTGTACGTTGTTCGAATATGATTCAACACTGGCTACAAACTAACCATGGCACCACAGTAGTAAGGGGCCATTCACACTCTTAAGCGCGAGATAGGGACGGAAGCCAACCCTAGGAAAAAACAAAAAAAAAAAATTGGCTGGGGATCCCTCGAAATGAAAAAAGAACGTAACTCGGAGTATATGTTTTCGGGCTCACCTTCGAAATCGGAGGCATCAAAATCCAGAGGCATCCAATTTCAGAGGAGCATTCGGGTTTTGTAGCGCCCGGATTTCGCATCCTCCGTATTTTTAGTGATACGTACTGTAGAAGTGTAAGTGATACATACGCCGCGCCGCACATATTCACTTGTGGCCACGTAATATACTGACATTGTTTCGAAATTCAATTGAACTTCACTTCTGTGGTGCATCATTTAGGATACAGTATTTCGAATTTTTTAGACAGTTGGTGGCAGCGGTCTTAACTTTATTAATTTAATATTGGGGGCTCTACCCCCTCACCCTCGCGACTGCGACGAGCTTGAATATGTCCTGCTAGGGGCTGTGCCCCTTAGACCCCGCAAGGAGGATATTCCTCCTTAATCCCTTTGCGGGGGTGCCGCCCCTCGATCCCGCTTTTTTATTTTTACATTATGTGAACGGTCTGCGGCGCAGCAGTACAGATAAAAATGTGCCGCTGATAAGAAAATACAACTTCGTTCATATTTCGGCCGGATTTTGAAGCCTCCGAGTTTTAACGCCTCTGGATTTTTCGTCCAGATTTTCACGCCTCCGGATTTTGAAGCGACACCATGATTTTGAGCGTCGTTCAATAAATATATAAGCCTTAACCCCCTTAAGTTTTCCAATTTTTTCCGACATTTCCCATATTTTCCCAAAATTTCCCAATTTTCCCAAAATTTCCCAAAATTTTTCCACGTAATAGCCACTGGATCGATGTAGTGAAAGAATTTTCAAATAAGATTGACGCACTAGTACGACAATTGACATTTTAGATTTCGCTTCGGGTTGACAGTTTTCAAATCCTTTGCGCAAAACAGCTATCAAGCCTAATGCTGGGGAAAAAGCTATTATCTGACTTACCTCAGCCTCGAGTGTCACGTTTCTAAAAAAGTACTTTGCACCGAGTTGCTTACAATGTTTTATGCAACAGAGGCTTCCAAAATTCTACTTCATGACATTCGATACATCAACGACATTCACCGCTTGCAAAAAGGAAGCTAAATGAGACTTAGCTGCAAAATACGATTTCTGGAGTTGTGATGTCAAAAATCTATTAAAACGACAGAGTGAAAGCTATGCTGAATGATTTACGACGAGCTTCAAAACTAAAAAAACTTTCACAAGTGCTTTCTTTTGTAGAGATGAGCGGGTTGCCCGAAACTTCGAAAAACCCGACCCGAACCCGAACCCGAATTATTTTTTTCGGGTTCATGAGTTCGGGTTCGGGTCGGGTTCGGTCCGGGTCGGGTTGTTGTATCATTTTATTCGGGTCCCGATCCTTTATTGACTTTTTATATTTTACAAAACTTGTCTAAATTTTATCATTTTACATTACACGAATTTTGTTTTAGTCTAAGGTTCGTGAAGAATGCAGACGTCGGGCCTTGAAATAATTTTTGTTTCAAAGTAATTTGGGTTGTGAGTTTCGAAAAACTTTAGTGTCTGGTTCGGTCCGGGTCGGGTTTTGAAACAGATCGGGTTTCGAAAAATTTTATCGGGTTGGGCTCGGTCTGGGTCGGGTTTTGAAAACGTTCGGGTTTTGGGTTTCGAAAATTTTAATCGGGTCGGGTTTCGAAAAATGGTCGACCCGCTCATCTCTATCCTTTTGGCATAAAAATATTTTGATAGCAGGTCGCCTGTGTATTCCTGATCCTAGAAAAATATTGTACATCAAACTCTTCGCCACTACTTCCAGTTGTCTCTTTGCTATATGACCATGCCATAGCATTCCTAATTTACATTGTTACTGCACTGCACAATGAATAGTCGGGTTACTAACTCGTAAAAGCAGAAACGCAGCACTTCCCTTTTATTCAAACCATTTTGAATTCTGTGAAATCTTGTAAGACGATTTATAACAGACGATTTGAAGATGTATACGTCATTCGGCGAATGACAAGGATGATAAATTATACATATACATTCGAACAGTACGATAGCAAAGCCATGTTGCTACTCAAAAAATTATAATTTATTCTACCATCGCAAAGTCAAAAAAAATGTAAAGCTTTCAGTAATGCCCACCTACAACTTCCATTACGTAATGATTTGCCTATGCAAAGATATTACAGAATAAAAAACGAAAAAGTTTTTATTATCTCAGTCACGAAATTTTAAAATACACGAAAAGTATAATCCGGCATTATGTTTGAAGTTTAACTACATTACTCACGTTCATATTTAACCATATACATACAGACGTGATCACTTAATACTCTTCGTTTTATACTACAGCTTTTCCTTTTCAAGACAAATTTAAAAAAAAAAATTGGCTTTAATAACTTTAGTAACTAAGATTGTTTACATACGTTTTTTTTGTCAAGCAAACATTGTATATTCATACTCTTACCGTACAAGATACCTTTTAAAAATTCTTAGTTTATTTAGATATAATCTTCTATATTCATCCCATTCTAATGTTTACCCGACCTAATAAAATGGTGTCATGTACGTGTACATAGGTGAGGTTTATGTTTTTAAGTTCTTCCTCTCTACTCCTTGCACATCATACAGAATCTTGTCACAGAATTTGTTCTTCTTTGTCGTCATCCCAAGTTCGTGTTTAATGTACTGAACGACCTTATGATATAAAGTATATATGCGAAAAAAAAACTCACCGATAAAGAGGGCGAAGAAAACTCCTGCTATGCTTTCTTATGACTGATACATATATTTCACTTATTCGCCGTGGAAATAGAGACTTCAGCTCGTTCGTATGAACTATTTGCTTGACATAATGTATAAAGATTTTTTTTGGAGGTCATTTTATATTCTTGGTATAGTTTTTTTTACTTGACACACATATTTATTTTTAACGAAGAAATTGATGAGGATGTGACACGACGGATGGGTCAATGGCTGAAATTATCTTCTAGCAAAACGTACATCAGCTCCACACTAAGCGTTATTCAAACGTTTTTTTTAAGGATTTCTTTTCTTGTTATGTAGGTTGGTTGGTTGGTTGGTTTTATTTAGGAAACATAATTCAGTTCGCTACACAGTTTACAAAATACCCTTAAATACTATGAAGCTAAATTAATTGTATCTCCGTCTGTTTAACGTCCTGAATTAAAGCACTGAGGCCATCTTTGTTGGGCCTTTTGTGCTGCATCTCCTTCTCTATTAACTTTAAACTCCCCTTTCGGGTTCCATCAGTCTCCTGCTCCTTGTGATAAAGGAGAGCACGTCGACTACTTTCAGTTTTAGCTGCTCTTCAGGGGTCAGATAGAAGTCTCCTAAGAGCTTCGTTCTGAGACCTTTTAAAGCCGGACAAGTGCATATGAAATGCCTCGCCGTTTCTGATTCTAGTCCGCAGCCACTGCATGTCGGATCTGCAATGATTCCCATCTTGCTGAGATGGTAATTCAAACTGTTGTGGCCTGTTAAGATTCCTACAAGTTTGCTTAATTCACTCCTGTTGAGGCTCAACAGAAATTTTGTGTTTTCGGCATTACATCCGGTCAAAAATTCTTTAGATTTCCCATTTATCCTGGTGGCACCGATTCATTTTCGCCTTCACTAAGGACTTAATTAAGCCTGCGTGTCTGCTGACAGCAGGTTCTGGCCCAATGAATGTGGAACTGCTTTCCTCTCTGGCCAACTGATCAGCTTTTTCGTTCCCCTGCACTCCTGAGTGACTTGGTACCCATGTCAATGTGACTTTATTGTCTCTTGACAGAGTTTCCAGAGTCTCGAAGCACTGATGAACCAGTTTCGACGAAATCTTGACCGATGACAGCGCCTTTATGGATGATTCACTGTCTGAACAGATCAAAATTTTCTTATTTCTGATGCCATCTTGCTGCATCATATCTGAACTTTCACAGATGGCGACTATCTCTGACTGAAAAACGGTGGTGTATGAACCCAGAGCCATGGATACATCGTATTCTAAGACCACTGAGTGCACACCTGCGCCCGTTTCTTCATCTGTCTTCGATCCATCTGTGTAAATCACGACATCCGCCTCCGCTGGAGGTGTCCCTAAATCCCATTCAGACCTCTTTGGCAGGTGCGTTTCGAAACTTTTTTCGAAGCAGAAACGCGCTCTCATAGAGTCTTCTGGCATATCTACCTCGCTGAACTCCTCTTTGAGTTGCGAGAGAATACTTGCATGCCCAAAATGTCGATCATGTGCAATCCAATTTCCACCTTTGTACAGTCTTCTTGTTATGTAAGTTATTCTGTTAACTAAGGCTCGGAACCGTTCAAATTCAGGTCACAACTTCATTCTTCTACAGCTTTCTTTTATTGAGAGCAAAAGCTATCGCAGAGGTTTCAGCGAACAAGTCTTACAATATATAGTATTCTGGGTTGATTTTCATACTTTCCTCTCCGAAATTGCCATTCTACATAATTCGGACGGGTTGGCATAGTGGTTAGCGTACTGGCCTTCCACCAAAACGATCGGGGTTCAAATCCCGTGTTGGAAAAATTCTACATGGAAACTTTCTAGCAAGTGTAGCGCATTGATAACGTCCTAAAGTTCACTCAAGCTTCAAAAGTTGGGTAGTTGTGGTGTGTTTGGTGCCCATAACGACGTACACACTGAATGAGTCGTATGACGTAACCCATATACGACGAATTTGTGCACGAAATATCTAAGCCTACATTTAGGCGAGATAATAATCATGCGACTAACAATTCTTGGAGTAATTGAATAAGACGCTACATTCGCATTACTTTCAGACGTGGTTCGGAAGTCACGTTAAGCCGGTAGTCCAGACAACACTTGTTATTGGCTATGAAAAGCTGTTAGTGTAGTCTCTAAAATACAAATGCTAGAGACTCAATGTCATGATTTTGACCTGACCTGATGACCTGAACATGCCGTCTACACTTCAATCACAAAATTTATTGTAATTGCATAAAAAAATAATAAATCTATTCAAGACAAAAGTTAAGGAATGTGCACCAAGTCTAGGATGGTGTTTGAAATGGTTTTTAGCTTCAAATTGGGGAGGCTAGATCATCTTAAAGTCTGACCTGTTAACGTTGAGAAGTGGAGAAACGCAGAGTTTACTTTTATTTACTTCGAAAGACTTCTGGCAATTTGGAAAAATTGCTCCTATTCCTAACAGCATCCTGATTAAGGACCGCAAACTGTTTGCATCAATTTCATGTAATAATTTTGATAAGTCTTTTTTCCGTGACTGACATTTTCCTAATTTTTAAGAAAAACCTTATTTTGTTTTTCTCTTTTTCTTATAAAGAAAAGGATTTATATAAAAATTTATAAAATTAAGAAAAGAGACAAAAGAATTTTCCGAATTTCACTTCGCATTCTTAAGTAAATGTAATTTTATTTTCGAAAACATTTCGTACGCTTCAGTCATTTATCTTACGTTTGATAAATAACAATTCATGTTATTCAGACGATATTGCATTAGCTGTTGCATATATTAACAAAGGTTTGTGACATATTCTATTACAATGGGTCTTAGTGATGCATTATGTTTTTCGATTCATCAATCTTCCATCGATATTATTTGAAAAACGACA
This sequence comes from Pseudolycoriella hygida, assembly GCA_029228625.1. NCBI lineage: Eukaryota > Metazoa > Arthropoda > Insecta > Diptera > Sciaridae > Pseudolycoriella > Pseudolycoriella hygida. The sequence goes on from CM055406.1 coordinate 67,949,257, forward strand.
AAATAGAAAACATATTTGTATTAGAGACAAATGTTACTCTTAAAACATTGTCTCGTAAGATATCATCGAAAATTTCGCATGTCAGTTCTTGAATAAAATGACTGTTAAACGGCAAGGCGGTGCTGCATGGCCTTCAGTGCTGCCTTTCCATAGGCACCAACTGGACCATGGTCGAAGGCGCTGAAAAAAACGGCTCTGAAAAGTTGGAGCAATATAATTTGCTATTCCCAACCTATTCAAAATTGAATGCCAAGTTTATTAGCGAAAAAAAATTTCGCTCGCTGCGCTCGCGATTCTAGTATTCACTCACAACAAAAGATTGTTCTTCAAGCATCTTTTAGATCGTGCGGAACTTTCTATTACTAGGCTCAAACTTAGTATAGTTCGAGGCGCTGGAAAGTCTTAAGGTGGCTGTGATGACCTTAAAGTAACTCGGGAAACTTGAGAGAGAAGGTCTAACCTATCAATTAAGAAAACCTCTACAGACCGATTTTACTATAACTTCACTCTTTAAGCCCTTTTTAGACCCGTACGAAGAACGTAGTGCTTCGAAAAGAGGTCTATTGCGTTTACCACGACGTTTGTAAACAGTCGAAATTCGACCCAGGAATGGGGGGAGCACCGATCATGGTCTTTAGATGACAAATCAGCAATAAAAAAAATGTCCGTCCGTCCGTCCATCCGTCAACACGATAACTCGAGTAAAACTCAACCGATTTTCAAAAACTTTTTCTTCCCTTCTTCTGGGATTAAATCTGGCAATTGTCGTCCCAAGGGCCGCCGAGCTTGGGCCGTTTAAGTGGTTTTTGGTCTTTTGTACATAACTCGAGTAAATCTTTTCCGATTTTCATAAACTTTTTTTTGTTTAAAAGATCTGGGCATGGCCGACAATTTATGGAAGAAAATTTTTTGGATTTGAGTCATTGGACTTAACTAGGGCACTAAAAACGATTCTATGATAGGGCCCTACGTGTTTTTTGTACATAACTCGAGTAAATCTATTCCGATTGTCACAAACTTTTTTTTGATTGAAAGATCTGGGCATGGCTGACAATTTGTAGAAGAAACTTTTTTGATTTTGAGCCCTTGGACTTAGCTAGGACACTAGAAACGAGTCTCTGCTAGAGTTCTACATTTTTTTTGTACATAATTCGAGTATAAATCTCTTCCGATTTAAAAAAAAAAATTTAATCGAAAGGTCTAGGAATGTCTCACAATTTATAGAAGAAAGTTTTTTGATGAGATGCCCCTGGACTCAGCCAGGACTCTGAAACTAGGGCCAACGTGTTTTTGTTTACATAAATCGGGCGAATCCTAACCGATTTTGTTGATTCTTTTTCTATTTGAGAGGTAACCGTGTATCGAATTATATTCTTAAACAAATTGGAATTTGTACCTGTGCTTGGGGCTCAAGTGGGCCTCTGATCGGTCCTAGGGTCGGCCCTACCCAAAAAAATATTTTTTTGTCATATTGCAGAGCAGATTGAGGGAAAAAATTTTGTCTATGGAAGTATGTGTCAGAGGCATTTCCTTATGGCCCTAGGTCGGTCCTAAAGTTGGCCCTTAACAAAAAAATTGTTTTTTGCTATGTTGTAGTGAAAATTGAGGTGAACATTTTTGTCTATTTGGAGATGCATTTTGTGCTTTCAGGAGGGTTCTTTTACACCGTTTCTTCGGACACACTGCCCACTCCGCAATTGCCAATACAACTTAATGTGGACTTAATTTCTAACACTTAAGAGTTAAGGCAATACTTACTTAAATACGCTCGAGTCTTTTCGTAACATCAACTCTGTTTGCCACATCTATTCTGATACGTACGGGTCCCTTCATATGTTTAGACCCGTACTAAGTACGAAGGTCTGATGCGTTTACTACCACGTTTGTTACATTGCGAATTTTAACCGGGGAGTAAGGGGGAAAGTTTTTTTGTTGGCTCCAGATGACAAATCAGCGAAAAAAACAATGTCCGTCTGTCGGTCTGTCTGTCCGTCAACACGATAACTTGAGTAAATCTTGACCGATTTTCAAAAACTTTTTTTTCCTAAAAGGTAGTCCAAAAATATTTTAAGGGATTGAATCTGGGCACTGTCGGCCCAAGGGCCGCCGAGCTAGGGCCGTTTAAGTGGTTTTTGGTCTTTTGCACATAACTCGAGTAAATCTTTTCTGATTTTCATAAATTCTTTTTTTGTTTGAAAGATCTGGGCATGGCCGACAATTTATGGAATAAATTTTTCTTAATTTGAGTCCTTGGACTTAGCTAGGGCACTAAAAACGAGTAACATAACTCGAGTAAATCTTTACCGATTTTCAATACAAAATTTTTGTTTTGTTTGAAAGATCTGGGCATGACCGACAATTTGTGGAAGGAACATTTTTCGATTTGAGTCTTTGGACTTAGCTAGGGCACTAAAAAAGAGTCTTTGTTGGGGCCCTACGTGTTTTTTGTACATAACTCGAGTAAATCTTTTCCGCTATTCAAAAACTTTTTTGTTTGCAAGATCCCGGCACGGCCGACAATTTATAGAAGAATTTTTGCCTGTGCTTAGGGCTCAAGTCGGCCCTAGCATAAAAAAATGTTTTTTGCTATGTTGCAGAGCAAATTGAGGGAAACATTTTTGTCTATGGAAGTATGTATCCGAGGCCTCTACTTAAGGCCCTAGGTCGGCCCTAGCCCAAAAAATAGTTTTTTGCTATGATGTAGACAAAATTTAGAAGAACATTTTTCTCTATTTGGAGGTCAATTTTGTGCTTTCGGAGAATTTTTTTACACCGTTACTTCGTACGGGTTTTTCAAAATTGCCCTACGGGCAATTTCCAATACAGTCTAATGTGAACGCAATATTCACTTAAATACGTTCCAGTCTTCTCGTAACATCAACTCTGTTTGCCGCATCTATTCTGATACGTACAGGTCCCTTCTATGTTTTTACCTTCATTTTCCTCCATATTGTAACGCTGCGCTGCACAATGTACGTGGCATACCACTTTCTATCTTTTACAAAAATTGTGGAACTATGTCAAAGATACTATTGTAAGGATAGCTAAGGTATTATTGTATTGTATTGTGTTTCCATTAAATTTCTACGTGTATGAACGTTCATTCTTTTTGGTTCTTTTATTGATTTGGCTTGGGAGAGTAAACCAATCACTTGATTTGGTTTCGGTTCTTTTTGTCAAAAGATGCGGCTGTGTACGGCTTACAAATCCGATTTTAGACTTCGAATTTACAAAGGAAATCTACGGTATGCTAGAAATTATTTTTTTTATTCTCACTTTAGAATATCTTTCTGAATTCTATCAACTGAAAACTATATTTCTGTTCTATTTTACTGAATTTAGTGCCCCAGATCCCTTCTCACATAAAACATTTATTTTAAAAGTTTTTAGTTAAATCTGTCACAAAACTAAACCATTTTAAGTTCAACTGGCATGGTAATCCAATTTAAGTACACTAAAAAGGATGGCAACATAATAAATATTCTCGCTATTCGTGGAGCTGTCCTTTAATCGCATAAACAAAGTAACTTTTCAGAATATTTTATGTGTATTTTCAGTTACAGTTTTGTTTTCTAAAACCAGAAATATTCTTTTCGAATTAAACAAGGAAAATTTCTTCTAAGAGATAAATAAGTCACACAAAATAAATTTGCACGCTCGTTCAAATTCATTATTTTCTTAATAATCTACGGAAGAACACTGGTGCTTACTACAAATGACTGTAAAATGAATTTGTTTGAGTCCAAACTTGAAGTCTTCATGTGCTTTATGCTATTGAAGTATTTTGTGGCCTTCCATTCTGCTGAATTGTCTAAAATTTTCAATTATTCTGACATCGCTAGACACAATCCTAGTAGTCACCACAACTCTGTAAATTACTTTTTCGAAAGTTTAACAATTTACAAAATTATCGAGTTAATGAACAAACAAAGGCCTGATGAGACAGTGAGTAATATTCCATTCTTTGAATTGTTTCAACGAGTTAAACAGAGGTGAATATACGAAACAGCAGAAAATTTCTAAACAATTCATTTAGCAGAAAACTTTTACCTTCAAATTTCACACAAGCGATTTTCGTTTTTTCTTCACAAGAACCATATGAAAAAAGGTAAAGACGAAATGCTTGAAGTGAAGGCTTTTTTACGAATTTTCTTTGGTTAATATTTGTATTCTGAAAGAACTGAAATAGTAATTTTTGATACAAGCTACGTACGAAGGTAGTTTAACGCACTAGATGTGAGATTGCTGATACGAGCCGAGGGCGAGTTCGGCAACACATCGTATGCGTTAAACTACCAGCATACGTAACGTGTATCAAACAACGTTTTTTGCAATTCACCGTAAAAAAACCTTCATCGCACTAGTGCCTTAAAAAAACGTCATCGCACTAGTGCGGGAAAATAACTTCATGTTACACCGAAATGACGCACGAAAAAGCGATTTTTTGTCGGTGAATTGCAAAATAGTATAAATAGTATATCATACAGTTAAGACGATCAGAGAATATTTATTTGCTCTCCTCCTGCTAAGGTTTTAAAAAATTTGGAAGATAAAATTTTTGAAAAATATGAGCTGAACTCACTACTGAACTGTAAATTAGCGTACTAGAGTCATATCATTCCATTGCAGTTAAAGTGTGTATGCTCGGCAACCCTGCGATCTAACTGTTTTTTTGGGGTATTTTCAAATTAAAAAACATTTTTTGTTGTGGGTCAAAGAATGCACCAACATTTTTGAATAAGTGGATGCCATGTCAGTGCAATCGATTTCCGTGAAGTAACGCCAAAGTCAAATCGC
>CM055406.1:67966489-67979836 GCA_029228625.1 Pseudolycoriella hygida
TCGAAAACTATGACACCAAATGTCAGGAAATTTTGGCTGTAGACAAGTAAAGGGTGGTACTACTGAATGTTAACAAAAATTCTGAAGTAATGACGCCATCTCTATGTGAGGCCGCGGACTTTTCACCCCATGTAGTACAATGGGAGAGAACAAACGAGCTTATGAAAAATAAACTACTTCATATTATCATACGCCCCCAATACGGTTTTGTAAAAAATGTTATAAAACAAATTATTTAAAGTTTTCAGATATAAAATTTATGGACGGCCTCGATCAGAAAATAAAACCGTCTGTTCGGTGGGTTGTAGGGATTGCATATGGTGGGAAATAGCACATCATTACATGAATAAAAAACATAAACTTCACTTCGAATGGTTTATATTTCAGTTAATAAAGTCTACATACTTTTTTAAGATTAATTAGGGCTGAAAGTTTCATTGCATTTTGCAAAAAATCACGAAAAAAAGTATTTAAATTTTAAGTACGAGCGAAAAGAACATAATTCTTCTTGAATTTATAAAGTTGTACTAAGATTCATTGAAAAAAAAGCCAGAAAATTAATGTTTTTCTGAGTTTGAGATCGAAAAAAATATTAAAATCTTCCTTGCATAATCAAACGATAAATACGCTAAATTATCTTCAAAAAAGTGGAATTTTTCTAAAATATGCATATCCACTCGAGTGCACATAAAAATAAAATTAATGAAAGCGTACACTGCACAGTGTGACATTTCTTTCAAAATGGCGGCGTGTGTCAAAATCGGGCACTACGCCAAATTTACCAAATAAGGCAAAAGCGGATAAGGATGTTGAATCTTTTATGGGCTACAAGCAACGCTACAGTAATTTTTTTTTAATTTGTGCCGATTTTGCCTTATTTGGTAAATTTGGCGTAGTGCCCGATTTTGACAAACCCCTCCATTTTGAAAGAAATTCGTGAGAAAGAAATGTTTGGGGCCATTCACAAGTAACATTTTTGTGTAGGTCTCATCTCAAACCAGTGACATCAAAAACATCAAAAACATTGACAAGTTTATATTTCTTACATTGGCGTATTTCTATTTGTCCTTAGCTGTACCTATAAGTGCCTATAAGATCAATGAAAAAACGCTTTGTCTGCTTCCTAATTCTAGGGATTAGGTCATTTTTCCCAAAAACGCTGAAAGATGTTGACTCTAAAATCTTATTCTCTACCACTTTGCTTTCGGAAGCAACCTTCTAACTGCTATAGTTCTAGAGATATGACTCATGGCTCCCAATTCTAGAAGTGGAAAAATTCCAAGGATTGGGACATTTTTCGGGAAAATCCTAAAATTTAATTCTCTACAACTTTTTCTTTGGAAGCAACTCTCTAACTGCCATAGGTTCTAGAGAAACATGCCATTCCTCCAAATTCTGAACGTGGTTTTATCCCGGGAAAACGCTGAGACATGTGTTCGCTAAAATAGAATTCTCTACAACTTTGCCTTTGACAGCAACTTTCTAACTGTCAGTTCTAGAGATATCTGTCATCCCCGTGATTCTAGAAGCGGCTGACACACGTGTTCGCTTAAATTTGATTCTCTACAACTTTTTCTGTGGAAGTAAGTTTCTATATTTCATATTTAACTAAATATTCACGAAAAACCACTTCTCATCTTTTACGGCAGAATTTCGTCCATTCAATGGATCCACGGGCCTGAAAGGCTCAACCGATTTCCACAAAAAAAATCACCCAGGTTTGTGAGATGAAATGTTTTTATTTGACGCCAAAATAAACAGTTTCCGTGCTGTACTTGCCGAAATAGTTAATTAATTAAAAAGTTTCACCGACCCTCAAAAAACCATGTTTTCGACTACTTCTTCCACCATATCTTCGCGACCATATCTTCGGAACCACTTGTCCGATTTTGCTCATCTTTGAACTTGAATCATGGGAGGTTCGTTTCTTTCAGAGAAAAAAAGTTTAGGGTGATCGTTTCAGCCGTTTAGAAAAAAAAGTGGAGACGGACGGATGATAATAAATATATCCCTCCAACTCATAACTCGAACATTACTAAAAAATTGTGGGGTTTTTGAATTGTGCTGAACCCCAAGGCGAAAATTTGAAAATTATGGATACTCATGTACGTTTTTTTTATTTTCGGCCACAGTCGTTGGCCCCCAAAAAAAAACCTACGGGCTCCCTTGAGCAGGCCCCTAAAAAAACCTACGGGCTCCCTTGAGCAGGCACTGGAGATTTATCCCTGCTTCCCCCCTCTAATCGGGCCTGAGCCTGAAGTCCATGATATCGTTTGTTTTCCGAAGTATATCAAAGTGTTTAGCGAAGTGAGTTGATTCTTTCATTAAAACACTGATTTCGATTTTTAAGATTCGAGATAAAAAAGACAGCGCGACGGAATCACGGAAGGAATCACGACGAAACGAAAATTTTATACAAATTCTGTAGCACGCTGCTTCAAGTGTAGACATTGATAATGTTCATTGGTTCATTTAAGAGTGATTTTGCGAAAACTTCGAACGATTTTGGGACAACATGTCCTACTTTTTCCCGATGAATGTGCCATTCGATTCCTTGTTCTATTGTAAGAAAAGTGATTTCTCATTTTTGGAAAATTTGATATTTTAGGTGAGTTATGCTGTGCTAAGTAAGTGCATGTCAGGGGGTGGTAAAATTGGTTTTTTTTGGCTATAACTCGTGTAAAACGAAATGAAATCAAATGAACTTTTATGGGATGGTAAGCCCCAATGATACAAAGGATTCCTTGGAGCCTTCCCCAACTCCTGAGTTATTAATCATTTTAAGTGAAAACTTCGGGTACGCTTTACTGCTTGAAGCAGCGATGAACCGAAAAACTGAGTATGGGGTGTTCTAGTATACTACCCCTACTATAAGACCATGCAAAGACTTTCCCGGTTTAAGGCTCTTGCACCGGTCTGGAACAACTTTTGTAAGAAAGGTCAGTTTTTGACATATTTTCTTGACTATTTTCAGCTGAAGAAGTCTGTATAACTGCCCTGAAACATGATCTGCAGCCGGATATGCGAAAAGGAGCTGTTCACAAGTGACGGTGTACTCTACGGGAGGGGGGGGTGGTGGTTACCAAAGAAAGCGTGAAGATGTTGAGTTTTATATGGAAATTTAGAACGTTTTGAACACTTTTTCTATGTTAAACTGGGGGGGGGGGGAAGGTAAAAAATTCTATAAAACAGTGTGTGACGTCATTTGTGAATGAACCCCCTCAAATATTTGATTTTGGTCTAAATCTGACGTTCACAAAGGTAAAGGTAAGTGACAATTTTATTAGGGCAAAAGAGAAATAAAATTAACTTTTCGGACGTAATTACCTGATCCAAAATTAAAATTAAATAGCGGCACCCTCGACTCATTAGCCATTTGAATTCATGTTCATTCTTTACATGTAATTACTTGTAATTTTAGATTTTAGTTTTTTAAGGACGTTTCAATCATGGATGATCCTTCGAAATGCCAATTGCAATCCTCATCGTGTAGTGACTATCTTCATTGGATGCTTTTTACTGAAGAAAATGTGGCAGGATTGTTTAATATTCACGATGGAATTGAATGACGTCACACACTTTGCGATAGAATTTTTTCCCCCCCCCCCCACTTTCACATAGAAAAAGTGTTCAAAACGTTCTAAATTTCCATATAAAATTCAACATCTTCACGTTTTCTTTGGTAACCACCACTCCCCCCTCCTGTAAAGTACACCGTCAGTTGTGAACAGCTTGTTTTCGCATATCCAGCTGCAGATCATGTTTCAGGGCAGTTATACAGACTTGTTCAGCTGAAAATAGTCATGAAGAATTGTCAAAAATTGACCTTTTTTAAAAAAGTTGTTCCAGACCGGTGCAACAGCCTTAAACCGAGGAAGTTTTTGCATGGTCTTAGAGTACGGGTAGTATACTAGAACACCCCATACTCAGTTTTTCGGTTAATCGCTGCTTCAAGCAGTAAAGCGTTCCCGAAGTTTTCACTTAAAATGATTAATAACTCAGGAGTGGGGGAAGGCTTCAAGGAATCCAATGATGAAAAACCTTTGTATCATTGGGGCTTACCATCCCATAAAAGTTCACTTGATTTCATTTCGTTTTACGCGAGTTATACCCGAAAAACCATTTTTACCACTCCCTGACATGCACTTACTTAGCACACCATAACTCCTATAAAATATCAAATTTTCCAAAAATGAGAAATTACTTTTCTTATTATAGAACAAGGAATCGAATGGCACATTCATCGGGAAAAAGTAGGACATGTTGTCCCAAAAGTGTACGAAATCGTTCGAAGTTTTCGCAAAATCGCTCTTAATTGATTTGGTGCGACTACGTATTTCTATGGACTTATTCTAGTCTTTATCGTACATAAAACGTTACGCGTAGAGTGGTCCTAAAGAGTATGAATAACTTTCTACTTACATAGCTGAAGAAGTGAATATTGATATCTTCTTATGTAGGTATTGCATAAAAGTGGATGAAAGTATTGGAGGGCCCATTCGGGTATGATGCCCGAGCCAACCAAAGGGCCTTTCGGGCGTTGCCCGAATGCCCATACGGCTAGGCCGGGCCTGATTGGGCAAAATATGTGGCGCTGAAGACGCTTTAAAGAACAAAAATTGAAAAAATGAAGTTTTTGATTTTTCCCACAATTTTCTTTGAAAAAATTAAAAAAAATTTTTGAGGCCAAACAATATTTTTTGAGGGGATACAGAATCGACTTGAAGAAACTTTTTTTCGGAGCTGCCTAGTTAACACAGTTCACCTTCCCCAAAAAATCCAAACTACTTTTTGTTTTCACCAAACTTGTTTTTGGCTCTTACTGGCAGTATAATCAAAAATAGCCCCATTTCGATAATATGATTACTACACATTTCCCGAAATTAACAACCTGTTGTCATTTAGCAAAGCTTGATTCTTTAAAATTTTTAAAAGAACAACAAATCCTAAGTAAACAATAACTTCATGTTTTAAAATTGAAAGTAAAAAGTTTGATATGGTAAGCACAAATCGTACCACCTTTTCATTTAAAATCTTGGTTGAAAAATACTTTCCATTATGTGGAAATGTTTCCCAAACTTATTTTGTACAACAGAAGATTTTTTGAAGTCCATTTTAGACTCTGAACAATTTTCAAAATGTACAGATATGTTGATGAAAAAATGCTACGGAGCGATCTTTGCAATAGTTAAAAAATTTGTTAAAAATAACTTAAAGTGACATCAAAGAACAAACGTTGAAACCCGACCAATACTGAGCGAAAAAATCATTGATAGGCTTTGTACGACCCCCAGAATCAGGAGAGCTGTTTGTAAAACTAAAGAGCAACTATTTCTAAAATGCCTATCCACAGAAGTGGTTGAATTGAATTAAAGCTACGAACGTTTTGAGATTCTCTACCCAGCCTCAGCTAGTACTTGTCAGCCATGTCATGTAATAGCAGCGTATACTTTGAGTATATAAACTTTCTACACTCAATTACTTGAACTTTTGCTCTTCAGAATTTTATATGCTATGGAATAATACATTTTATGGAGGAATTTGCCTACGGAAACTTCAATAATTCATCAATCAATTTATTTTACTTCGTCAAATACCGTCAAAAGTTTGCTAACATTTTTCGCATTATAACTTGCCGGTAAAATCATTAAATACTACTAATGACCATGCCAGCAAAGTTCTTAAAGAACATTTTACTTTCAAATAAATAAAAAAATAAGTCGTCAAAGTCGTAACATTTTTTAATATGACATTTACGTTTCGTGCGTTTTTTTTTTTTTGCAATAATAAATTTTTATATTGTCGATAAATTTTGGAAATAATTTTTTTTCCATGTTCAACTTTATCGAATTCATTTTATATTTAGTGAAAATTTTATGGAAATGATGTCAGTAAAAAAATGGATGCTTTTATACGATGTTTTGATGTGAAACATAAAAACCACTTGTGTAGCTCGATATAGAATTATAGTAAATATATTTGCAAGTAACGAACTTGTTGTCCTAATCATATGTATTTTTCAACTCTGTGTCTCTGATGCAAAATGCGGCAAATATATTTTCTAATAAAAAAATAAATTTTTGTTACCTTATCTCTTCATTCAAATGCAGGTGGAATCTTGTAGAAATGTGTCTCTGTAATCCTTTGATCAGCTGCTATTTATTCCACAGAACAACAATGTTATTTATTTCATAGGATCACTTCGCTTCAGTCATTTCTTTTATATTCAAGAAAAAACAAATTTATTTTTTGAAATCGTCACTTTTTAGTCCAAAAATGCTTCGTTCAATTCAAGTAACATTACTTGTACGTTACAGCGTCCTTTAAGCACTCACAATGTTTATCTTAATATATCAATTTCTCATATGACACTTAACATTCAATAAATTTATATTAGAATGACAGAACACCAATTTCTAGCCAAATATCGACTTACCTTGGCAAAGTCTAACCAGAGACTAGAATTTTTTTCCGACTGCAACAATATTTCTATATCGAGCGTTTGCAAGTCCCTGACATCAGACGGGAAACTTTTTTGGGGATACTCATGCGCAGTGTACCATTCATTCTGTTGTTACACTCTCTTTATGATTACGAAAAGCTTTTAAAGCAACAAATTTGTGAGACATCTTATTTATAAAATCTCTCGGTTTATTTTGAACAAATTTATTGAAAATGATTTTGGGGACGATTTTTTTTTATCTGATAGTCTAAGTAATGACACAAATTGGTAGCGGTAGTGGCAAAGAAAACTCAAAAGTAATATTTTTGTGATATATTCGTCTTTTGTATGCTGAGTGGTGATATGGAAAGTTCTTCATGGCACCTAACGAAAGTGCAACTTCGAGCTGTTATATACGTAATTGCTATCTTATACCAGCGCGATTCGAGTAATAATTAGATTGCCTTTTTAACAGTCCCATTTAATTGAACATTTAACGCACCCCCAGAAACTAATTATTCCGAAAATTTCAAACACTATTTCTACTAAACCCCTTTTTAACTCAACAACCAGCAGCATTACTCCCAAAACACCATAAATACAACGCAAAATAACAAACAAATATTGTTTCAGACATTTTAAATCCGTTCCCCCAAAAACCGAAAATTCAACCCTTTTTCCCGCACATTACATTACATACTCCCAACACCATATTCATCGTCGCACTTTAGTCACTTTGCGTATCTATTTTATATTTATATTACTTCCGCCATTCATGGAAAAACTTATTACACGAATCACAGCGTATTCCCTATTTTGGATGCCGTTGTTATTATAGAATCTATTCTGTTTTTCGTATGTACCAGATATGTGGTGATATGTGGAAAACATTGAGTTAGATTTTTTTTTATTTTGATCACTTCTACTGAAATGAAGTTTTCAACCAATTTTGGAGTAGTTTTGTTGAAGGTTAACATTTGAGATCATAAAGAAATTATGTCTTAAGAATGTCCCAACCTTTTCACAATAGGATTATTGATAGATAAAGTACTAATAAGCAAAGCTGTACACTGCCCGCGTTAAAATCTTAAATGGACATCCCGGAACCTTTATCACATCCTCAAAAAATTTGATTCGTCATATTTTCATACAACAATAATGTGACATTTTTGATTCTCTTCCAGTTGTTGTGATTGTTTTAAAACTGCTCGTAGTTTGTCTTATGAGCGGCATTCAAACCATGGTTTGCTTATTTAACTTTTATGATATATTTCAATAAAGGGGTCGTACACATATGACGTTACGCTTGCTATAAAATCCACAAAGTCTATAACTCCAAACTGGTAAGAGATTTTGCTTATAGTACTCTGGCTGCCCCCCTAAATACACCCCCTATTTGGGGGGGTAGCCAGAGTCCTATAAACAGAATTTGCTGTCTTGACTAAGTTATGATCGTTTTATGGATACTCATTTTTTATAGCAAACGTGACGTCATATGTGCACGACCCCAAAGCTTCCTTTAGGTTTTCTAGTTTTGCAACCTGTGGATATGGCCGAATATGATATATTTTTGTGTACAATTAAATAGTCGTATGAACATTGGAAATCCTGAGATTCGGACATTACCCACCGTAATAGTCGGCTTTACGGTCTTGCAGTTCATGTCAATTCTCTAGAAATTTGGTCATTGATTTATTCGTGTTTTCGAGTTGAATTTTTAAAATCAAATATTTAAGAATTATTGAAAAGCATCGCTAGATTTTTTCCGGAATTATCAACAATTCATTGGTTTTCATTTGCCCTCTATAAAAACTTAGTTGTGATATCCAATCCTTTAATATAAAACAATGAGCAGAGCTTTTCCGATGCAATGCCAACATTGTCGCTCGCGAGAAGAGCTTTTCATCTCTTTCCCGAAGGCACTATGCTGTGTCACCACAGTGCAATATAACGTTGAACGAAATCATAGCAAAGATTTCATGCTGAAAATCCACAATTTTGTAGCAAGGATAATATTGTGTTATGTTGTAATGAGCGTTAATAATTATGTTATGAAATAAATAAATTCTCTTATATTATTGCAGCCACTCATCGAATTTCGGATATTGCGATAAATTTTCGGACAACTTTTGCCTAATTTTTTTAAATTTTACTCAATTAATTGGGTTGTGAAACTGAGTCGAAATTTACTTGAGTTAGTTGAGAAAATGCAATAAAAGAAAACGGGCAAATAATTAAAAGAATTAAGATTTGTTTAGAAGCAGAGATTAAGGACTAATTAGGAATTACACTGATATTTCTTTTATTTTTTTTATACAAATGTGTATTTTAAAAAAATGTACGAGCTTTTTAGTTGGTTTTATATTTTGATTCTAAGTTACTAAGACAGAAAACTCGCAGGCAGTCAACAGGCAGTCAGTTTCTCACTTGAGATAAAAGAAATTTATTTTGATTAAGTTGTCACTCGACATCATGACGATGTGTCACATGAAAACTTTTGAAAATTTTTGACGTTGTCTGGATTTGTCTGTTTACTTCTTCATTTCACTTTTTTCAAATATTTACAAAGGAAAATGAATTGAAATGGGAAATAATTATTAATGAATGAATTCCGAATGAATTTTATTTAACTAGTAGATACCATAAAATCTTTGCTGTGATACGCTGTGTGTCAATTTGCACGGAAGTAATTTGAATCCGAAACTTATAAAAAACATATGAAGCGATCCGTATGTATCAGAATAGATGTGACAAACAGAGTTGATGTTACGAAAAGACTCGAACGTATTTAAGTAAATATTACCTTACAATCTTTCCAATCTCGAAAGTATACAATTATGTCTTTTGAGAGTTATTTTTGTGGGTTTAAAACACAATGAATATATTCCAATTCGGTGTTGCCACTTTGGATGTAAACAAATTGGCCATGTCATGTCGTATGTCAACAAAAACACAAATCGGAAGATTAGAGTGATGATCACACATTGAATTACATTTTTTGATTGCAAAAATTAATTTGAAGCTTCACAAAATTATACAGCTTTTTCAAAATAGACAAACGTTACTTATGTAGACAAAATTCTCGGAAATCCACTGGAAGGAAGCTAATATTGCCTGCAGAAGCTGGAAGTTTTAAAACCCTTTTCACACGTTAGAAATTAGCGACTTTTTAACGCATAAAGCGAATGATTCATTAAAAAAAGATTCTAAACTGTACAAGTAAACACAGCACAACAAATGATCAAAATATAATTATATTTGAAATTGGTTTAATGGACGTAAAAGTATAATTTGTGAGATACTTCACTAGAGAATCGAGAATTTTGAAAAATTATTAACTGAAGTACTTTCAAAGCCAATGTCAATCAAAACAAAAATGGATGGTAAATGTCGATAAAGATGATGAAAATTGAGATACGATAGACCCGTACGGGTTTTTCAAAAATAAGTTGAGTTTTCAAAAATTGAAAGTTTATGAAAAGTTATAATTTTCGAAAAAATTGAGTTTTCGTGAAAATTCAAAATTATCAAGAAAACCTAAATTTTTGAAGAATTTCAATTCGTTCTGCAAATCTAAATTTTTGAGAAAATACTTCTAGGAAATTCCAAAATTACAAGAAAATATAAATTTCCAGAAAAATTTCAAATTATCAAAACAATTTAAATTTTCTTAAAAATTAAAATTTTCAAAAAAATTTGATTTTCTAAGAAACTTTAAGTTTTATAAGATATTCGAGTCGGCGAAATGATCGAATTTTACGGAAAATTAGGCCTTTAGGGAAATTGAAAAGTTAAACAAAAAACTGCATTTGCAAGAAAATTCACATTATCAATTTGTATATCCAAAATTAAATAAAAACTAATACGAAGAAGCAAACGTCGAAAAAAATTTAAAACAGAAACGTTTGAATTTTACAAAAAAAATGCGCCAATTAACGAACTAAATGAAACTGCATATCGACATACATTTTTGGCAAAAACCAAAAGCGGCAACACCAAAACTATTTGTATTCAGTGTGTGGGTTCTCAAAGAACTCGCAAAACCCACAAATCGCAAGTTTTGTATACCTTTTAATTTAGATCGATTGTAACTCTTAACTTTATGAAATTACGTCCACATTAAATTGTATTGGAAATTGCCGAGAAGGTAATATTGAAAAACCCGTCGGAAAAAAAGCCTTCCGAAAGGACAAAATTGACCCCAAACAAACAAAAATATTCATCTCAATTTTTTCTTCAACAAAGGAAAAAACCATTTTTTTGTCTAGGGCAGACCCCAGGAGCGACCTAGGGCCATAAGGAAATGCCTCGGACACATACTTCCATACACAAAAATGTTTCCCTCAATTTGCTCTGCAACATAGCAAAAAAATTAGTTTTGGTTAGGACCGACCTTAGGACAGACCTGAGGCCCACTTCAGCCCTAAGCACAGGTACCCGGTCCAAATTTGTTTTTGAATATAATTCGGTACTCGATTACCTCTCAAAAAGAAAAAGAATCAACAAAATCAGCTAGGACTTATCCAATTTATGTAAGCAAACACGTTCGGCCCTAGTAGAAGCTCAGTTTTAGGGTCCTGACTGAGATCAGGGGTATCTACTCAAAAGATTTTCTGCCATAAAACGAGAGACAGTCCTCGACCTTTCCATCAAACAAAATTTGAAAAGAGAGAGACTCGTTTTTAGTGCCCTAGCTATATCCTAGTGCCCAATCTCAAAAAGGGTTCTTTTACAAATAGTAAGGCTTTCATAGACCTGTCGACTAAAAAGACAATTATGAAAATCGGAAAAGATTTACTCGAGTTATGTACAAAAAACATATATGGCCCTAGTATAGAAACGTTTTTAGTGCCCTAGCTAAGTCCAATGACTTAAATCCAAAAAAGTTTCTTCCAAAAATTGTCGGCCATGCCTAGATCTTTCAAACAAAAAAAAAATTGTGAAAATCGGAAAAGATTTACCCGAGTTATGTACAAAAAACACGTATGGCCCTAACATAGACTCGGTTTTATTGCCCTAGCTAAGTCCAGTGAAACAAATTTAAAAACCTTTCTTCCATAAATTGTCGGCCATGCACAGATCTTTCAAACAAAAAAAAAATTATGAAAATCGGAAAAGATTTACTCGAGTTATGTACAAAGGACCAAAAACCACTTAAACGACCCTAGCTCGGCGACCCTTAGGCCGACAGTGCCCAGATTCAATCCCATAAAAGATATTTTGATTACCTTTCAGGGAAAAAAAGTTTTTGAAAATCGGTTGAGTTTTACTCAAGTTATTGCGGTGACAGACAGACGGACGGACGGACGGACAACGTTTTTATTGTTGATTCGTCATCTAAGCACCAGGATCGATGCTCCTCACCTACTCCCAGGTCGAAATTGGGGTGGTTACAAACGTCGTGGTAAACGTATAAGACCCCTTTTCGAAGAACTACTTCTATATTACCCTACTTCTGTATTACGTAAAACAAGCTGCGTCCTGGAAAAGCGTAATTTACAGCGCCGTATCTAGAGGGGGCGAGGGGGCGGGGCTGAGCCCCCCTGAGATTTTCTCCGCCCCCCCCTTGAGGTTTGTTCCTTCCCTTCTGATATATATTAATGTTTGGAAGAAAATCTGCCCGTAAGGAGTGGATGCTTTTATACTTTTTTCTTGAATACTGTTGAGCCTTCGACTACCTCTGAAACACAGCAAAATTTCTTTATATTTAATGAAATTCATGAGGAAGCCTTGAACCTTGAAAAGCAAGTCCCGTTCGACGGAGATATAAGCAAAAACGTTTCTGCGACCTTCAAAAAACAACTGACAACTTATTCGATCGTAACTTCGAAAGTTCTTGACCGATTTTGCCCATCATCAATATCAACATTCCTTTTGAAACTACTTTGAATGAATGAATATTAATTTTATTGTCTACTTTTCTCAAGCTGACATGGAAAAAGAGTGGCTATGACCATTGTCATAACCCTCGTTAAAAAACCATGAAAACGTTACAAATAATACTCGTAAAGTACAATAACATTATCACAGACAAAAATCAGGCAGACCTGATTAAAGTAGAGTAACGGGAGTAAATCCTCCGGGTGCGTGCCTAAAAAGGTGGCCCTGGCGGTCATTTTAGGGGACCATCCTATGGCTGAAAAAAAGAAAAACTGATCTTAATTTTCAAAATTTCAAACACCTTGATTTAGTAAAAAAACTAGTTAATGGCCTACAAACTTTCGCCTTCGGCGTTAGATAAATCACAACAAAAACCCTTTTAAAAGGGAAATGTGACGCAAGTCGTTGTCCCTTCTTCCAAAACAACTGATATCAATTTGGGTGACGCTGAACGCTTCGAAACGCAAAAAAACTTTCAAAATATTTTCACATTTGATTAAAAAATGCGTCACAAATGCCGGACACTGGTGTTATAGTTTTTCTGTTCTTTCAGCTTTCACACCGCAAAAATTTGACTTGAATGTAGGAATGTACGTAGTATTTTTGTACAGGAAGTCAAATTTTTGCGTATAAAATTGAAAGAACAGAAAAACTATAACATCAGTGTCCGGCATTTGTGACGCATTTTTTTAATCAAATGTGAAAATATTTTGAAAGTTTTTTTGCGTTTCGAAGGGTTCAGCGTCACCCATATTGATATCAGTTGTTTTGGAAGAAGGGACAACGACTTGCGTCACATTTCCCTTTTAAAAGGGTTTTTGTTGTGATATCAGTACTTTTGGAAGAAATTGAAACCGATCAAAAATATCAAAAAAGCCTGATGGAAGTTGAAAAGTGCTAGAGAAATCCACAAAAATCCTTAAGAAGCCCTTAAACCTAGGAAGCTCCATTGCATGACCTCACTCATTTCGAGAATAACCGAAAAATATCAAAAAACCTGATGGAAGTTGAAAAGTGCTAGAGAA
>CM055406.1:67980336-68005997 GCA_029228625.1 Pseudolycoriella hygida
TGCCGAAATGTTGATCTCTTCTAATAATCTCCATAACGCAACTGTTCTAGATGTGTTAATGTCTGAGCGTCATGTCAATGACAAAATAATTCATAACATTATCAGGTAACGAAAATGGTTTTACGCTTAAGATGAGAAGCGGACTCTATTCTCCGCAAGTTTAATTCCTATGTAGTAGTTTCAATAAGTAAATAATTCTTCGACGAACAGGTGAATTCCTAATTCATACTGAGAAATGTGGAATCACCATATTGATCTTAATCACAAGTTCTTGTTTCTTGAGTATTATACTTCGGAGAGTAGACAATGTCTACCAGACATTTACATTTTTTACTTACTTGTTATCATCATATTCCCTAAAAGAATTATAGCTCTTTACTCTATTTCGTGTAATTAAATTACATTAAATTGTATAAACGGAATGAGCAAAATTCCCTCGCAATAATAATTTGATGGACGAGTAAGGTGGATTCGATGCGACGAAAAGCGTTATAATATTTTTGACATTCGTTACACATATAACAAATTGTTACATGTGCGAATTTCAGCATTGGCCTTTACCGCCTTTACACCACAACAGTTCTTTCATTTCATTTCATTTCATTTCATTTATTTATTTCTGACAAAATTGTTCACATAATGATTAAATTGTGTAGCGTAACTCCAGTGTGCTATAGTAGCAGTTTGAGGGAGCTACTAAGTTAGAATAGTTACAGTAGAATAATTCAGAAATTATAAACATATTTTAAAACTAGTTATGCAAAAAATATCTAAAAGAAAAAAAAAATTCAATCAGAATCAGCAAGCAATTCATTTGTGTTGCAACAGAAGGTATAAGTTGAGAAAAGAAAGAAGAAAAGAGGAAAGAGAAAAAAAGGGAAAGGAAGACGGCTAGGGTAGGCTTACTATTAACATATATAAAATAACAAGAACTCTTCGTTTCGAATGTGGTAATGTGGTAAAATAAGTAATATCAAAGACGGAAGATATTTAATAACAAATAGGCCTTTAATTTGCGACTGAATTCTAAAGCTTGCGTTGCATTTCTAATATCAGAAGGCAATACATTAAATAAGGTTGGACCAGCAAATGATAGACTTCGTTTGCCATAATTTGAATTAATTTTGGGTTTTCTCAGAAGATAAGAGTACCGAGTACCATAATGATTTATATTGTCAGAGAAAGTCAAAGAGTGATGCTTAAGATTTTTCGTGCAACAAAAGATAAATTTACAGACAGCTAGCTCATACATCTTGGATAAAGTTAACATAGTCGGGAATTCAACCTTAAAGAGGCGTTCAGTTGGAAATCGCGATGATAGCTTATGAGTTGCTTTTAGAGCTCTCTTATGTAAAACTTGAAGCTCTACTAAGCATGTTTTTTTGACAGTACCCCAAATCCCAATACAGTACGTAAGGTGGCAGTGGATAGTCGAGAAATATATGAGCCTCAAAATTCTTTTCGGTAGAAAACGCAGTTTTTTAATTACTCCTGTTCGACTTGCAACGATGCTACCAATGTAGGAGACATGCTCTTCCCAATTAACAAATTCATCCAACATTATACCAAGCAATTTTACAGAAGAACAAGTTTTTATAATAATACCATTAAAACTTAAGGTCGGTAAATTGTTAATTTTTGTATGAGGCTTGCGAAAGTGGACCAACGTCGTCTTCCCTAGGTTTAAGGTCAGCTTATTAACACGAAAGTATTCAGCAACTATTTTAAGATCATTTGAAAGCTCAACAATGTTATCGGCGACAATGGATGACGATGTAAACATATTTGTATCATCTGCAAACCCGAAAATGGATGACTTAATTGGCAATTTAAAGAGATCGTTGATAAAAATTATAAAGAGTAAGGGGGAAAGTACACCACCTTGGGGTACCCCAATCGTCACCTCTCTCATCATACTTGGAACACCGTTACAAACTGTAAATTGCTTTCTATTATTCAAATAACTCTTTATTAAGTTATATGCAATTCCCCGAATACCTGCGAGCTTAAGTTTAGCCAATAAAAGTTTATGCACTACGGTATCAAATGCTTTTGATAGGTCCAAGAATAGGCCAGAAACAACCTTTTGTTGATCAATCTTCAGATTAATCATATTGGTCAACTCAAACAATGCGGTATAAGTTCCGCAGCCTTCGCGAAAACCATATTGTTTAGGACTAAAAAATTGACAACGATTCAGAAAACTGATCATTGCTTTCTGGATAATAATTTCTAAAATCTTATTCACCGCCGGAAGAATAGAGATTGGCCTGTAATTATTAATGTCATCTTTTGCACCCTTTTTATAAATGGGGACAAGTTTTGCAATTTTCATGCTGTCCGGGTAAACACCTAAGAATAAACAACGGTTAAAGAGGTCGCACAAAAATGGCGAAATGGCTGTGACGCAACACTTCAATGACTCTGCCGATACACCGTCAAACCCGATGGATTTGTTAACGTTCAGGGACATGATAATATCACTTGTTTCAATTTCAGATACTGGTTCGAGGAAAATCGACATAGGATTGGAGGGTAGCGTCTTATATACATTTAGATCATCATGGTCGGTTTCCGGAATAGCCTCCGCCAGGTCGTTTCCAATTTTAGCAAAAAATTCATTGAAGTATTCTGACACCAACCGATCATCATTGGCAACGTTGTTTTTCAACGAGATAAGACGTTTCTTACCCTTCCCTTTGCCTAGCAGCTTGCTAATATTTTTCCACATTCGCCTGGCATCAGAACAATCCTTAAACATGTCGTCATAATAACAACTTTTATATTTCATCTGATACCTGCGGAACTCAATCTTAACTACTTCAAGTTTGTTTTTCAGAAACGTGTTGTCCAGGCCTAAACGACATTTTCTTTTAATTTTCTTTCTAAGATTATCTATTTTATGAACCAGATAATCCAAATGATCATTAAAATAAGGACAATTCAAATGTCTAGTTTTAATCCTAATAGTTTTGGTCACAGAAAATTCCGCAATCACTGCATTATATACGGATAGAAAGTAAGAATAATTTTTATTCACATCATCAGTCATGGGCATATGAGTGACATCAAGAAGATTTTTTAGTTTTATATTCACTTTCTCATAATCAATTTTCGTCTTTGTAATATATGAATACTTTTCAACGTTGGGCAATGGAATCAAGGATATAATAACATTGTGATCACTCATCGGGTGTTCGATAGTAGAATTATGGATAGTAATAGGGACGTTCGAGTTAAAAATTGCATGATCTAATAGAGCCTTGCTCTCCGGTCTAGTTATTTTATCGTTTCCGATGACATAGTTACAACTTTCAATTATGTTAATATAGCGATTTCGGAGAGAGGTGACACTAGGAGTACTGGGAGCTAGCAAATCTATGTTTATATCACCAGCTATCATGCCAAATCGGTCATTGTGAATCGCCACAGAGAGATGTTGGAAAAAGTCAACAATGTTTGAATCAACTGGAGGTCTGTAGTAAGCGTGGAGTTTAAATTTTTTGAGAACATTGCATGTAGCGACCTGAATGCTGATTGATATATAGAAAAAAGTCGAGCTATAAATTTGATTAACTGAGAAGGTCAGTTCTTCACGTACATACACTGCCAGGCCACCAGCAAAGCTATCTCGACACGCAAAAAAGCCATTGTAACCAGTTAGGTTATATAGTCCTTGTTTGTCTGGCTCAATCCAGGATTCACTAATAATTATTAGGTCGAAAGTATGGGGAAATTTACTTAAATAATTCGCGAATAAATCAAATCTATGCAAGTCTCTTATGCTGCGAAAATTCACTTGAAATACACGCAGGGCATTAAGTGGGCCATTAACATTTACCGAATAATGATAATTCCCAACACAATCGAATTCATCGTTCACAAATGAAAGGCCATTAATCTCATTATTCAACATACTTCAAATTCAAGTTTAGGGGCGAAACAATGAGAATTAAACAAAAAAACCAATTAAAGCAAGAAAAACAAAAAAATAACATACCACATTCCACCATAAGAGTTTTAGTTATTATTACCAGTAAGCTTGTCAAAGTTAGTATAAAAGTTAATGTTAATTGCCTGGCTAACGTCATCCTTTCTCAGATATATCTTTCCTCTGTTGGTCCACAAACATTTAAAATTGTTTTGGATTTTGAAAGCTTTAGCTGTGTAAAAAATTTTTTTCCTAGCTTTAGTTAAGTGTTCATTTACATAAATCAAATTATCACTTCCCTTGAGTCCAATTTGTGACGTTGTAATACCGCGTCTTTTCTTAAAAGCTGCCAGGAAGTCATCACGTTTAGACAATTGTTTAAAAAAAACATTTGATTTGTCATACGGAATTGCCGATAGAATTTCGACCAGTCTTCTGGGGACGTAATAAGCGATATATTCGAGCCAATTTTTTGGATGATTTCTCCCAAATCTTCAGCGTGGTCCATAGGAACACCACTAATTTCTACACTATTGGATAGGGCGTCCTGTTCAAGATTATCCAAACGTACGTCCATGCTTTTTGTGTTGAATGAGATGGTCTTACAGTCTTCTTCCACACATTTGATTCTAGATCCATAATCGTTGAGCAATTTCGTCAATTCATGTAACTCGTTAAATTTGCCTTCAAAATATTTTTTCATGTCATCTACAGTTTGGTTAATTCGCTGGATGCTAAGCGTATTAACTTCAGGTGTGGCAGTTGGCGATGTTGTCAACGTTGGAACATGCGATTGACTGGTTTCAAGTGAAAGTGTTTCCGTTGAGTTACGCTTATCACAATCCAGGCATTTCCATTGTGTAACTCCATTGTGAATTTCACGTACACTTTTTTCAGAAATATTACCGCATTTCCAATGAAAAGCTTTTTTACAGTTAATGCATCCCACGCCACTGTTGACTTTAGTAATGCCTAATTTGCAGGTAGGACATTTTGTTGGAGCCATTTGCGATGTAACGAAAATAAATTGCAATGTAGTCTCCTTTGTGGTTGCAAATCACACCATAAAACGAGATCGTTCAATAGAACAATAAGATCTATTGAAATTGCCGTGTGCGGTCAATTATAAAACAATTATGAATATGATGAATATTAGTGCTTGAAAATAAGCTCTATCTTTAGCTCATCACGGTATTTGGAAATAAATTATTGATATGTAGGCTCAATACCAAAATTTAGAAACTCAGTTATTTGATTTGAATCACAAAAACCATGAGTATGATACTTTAGAGACAGAGAAAAAGAAAAAAACGTCCGCTTCACACGACTGACTACTGCCTAAATACCATCTAAATATTTTTTCAAGGCTGAACAAGGGAACCTAAAAACTAACCGTTAGTCCCTTCGAATTTTAGATAAGAAGAACAAACGGCGTAAACAAACTGTAGATCTTATTATTTAATTCTGCGTTAATTTTGACTAAATCTCGACACGTACGCCTATATACTGAGGAAGGTATGTTTGTAATTGAGACGGCAAGATTGTATAGAAACAAAAGTTATGTACAATCTAGCCTATCTTCGAGTCCTTATGATAATGGCGTCAATTTATGTTAATGGCAAAATAATTTATCAAATTGAAACAGTAAGCGAATATTTTAGAGGCGAAACTTTCATGTTAAAGTAAAGTTAGTTGGAGACATGATTGAAGATTGCTAGTTGACAATTTCCATAAAGAATATTTTTTATGGTTAAAGTTATTGGCAATATAGTTGGGTGGAAATATATGCTACACCTGACATATACACCGGGTGGGGGTTCGAAACTTAACTGTACCAGTCAAAGGAAATGTTAACATTTGGCTGGAACGTTTCTAACGTTCGATAAACAAATGCTTCGTGGGCCTATACGATTCTCCACAAAACCTATGCCCATCACAAGGAATGAAGACGAATGTAATCGAATTTCGCTAACTGAGTAATAACATACACAATGTAATATTGAATAACCTGTCCGAAGTAGCGATGTAAAAATCTTTCCTACCCTCACTAAATTTTTCGAACTGGGGTCGGTCGGCTATAAAGAGAGGGATCTGAGCCATAATACCATTGGCAAGGCTGATCTCCTCAGTTTCCCCTACAACACAGTAAACAAATTTTTTGGGCTATGACCGATCTAATGGCCCACATGGGACCCCAAAAACAGGATTCGACATCATTTTTTGAAAACTGCTAGGAATTCGATTACCTCTCAAACTTGGTCACATGTTATCGATGTGGACGCTCCCTTCAGTATTTTGATTTACGTTTTAAAAAGAAATCATTCAAATAATGGGTATATTCAAATGTATACCGTAAATTTTAACGGTCATGTGAACTACACGTGCGAAAAAGCAATGACCGCGCAGCAGCAAAAGGAAGCTCCTAGCAAGCGTCACCCTATCGATATTACGCTACGGGGCACCAGCGTGGATACAGACGCTAGATACGAAGAGGAATCGGAGAAGGCTTAATAAAGCCCAAAGGCTGGCAAACATAAGAGTAGCAACCGAATTATATCCCTAAAAGCGATATGTGTCATGGCCGGGACGATGCCCATATGCATAACGTTAACGGAAGACAGCGAATGTCATAGCAAGAAAACAAGAGAGGGTCAAACTACCAAAACAGTAAGAACGCAGTTAAGAGCCGAATCACTGAGGCAGTCGCAGCAAGGGTGGGACTCCACGGACAATGGAAGGTTTTTTTTATAAGGGTGGGGAAATCTTCATAGACACCCGGTCCCCCGGACCAAGGTAGTGTTGGATTCCATTCTTCAATGACCTACCAGCTAAAACCCCCTTCTTCATGCTCTCTTCTCCCCGGAACCGCCTCACAGCATTACTTCGGGGAGGGGCTGTGCTTTCGCACCTACTCTCTCAAATCAACTGGCAGTCTTCTTGATCGTCTCTCCATGCACTTTGCAGCTTCCCCATTATTTTCGTAAGGGAGCGTCCATAAATGACGTCTGCATTTAGGGGGTGGGAGGGGGGTCATGAAAAACAGACGAAAACAGACGTCATATTCGGTAATGTCGCTCAATTTGAAACTACCACCATTTTCATGATGAAAGCCGTTTCTCTAGCACACCATAGTTGTCCCATCCTATTTTCGAACAGAAATTTTATTCGTCTCTTCATTTCGAGAACTACGAAAATTGTAATTTCTCGATGTTCAAACGTTAGTTTTTTTCGGGTTCATGGGTCTCGGGTTTCGAAAATTTTAATCGGGTCGGGTTCGGTCCGGGTCGGGTTGTGAAACAGTGCGGGTTTCGGGTTTCGAAAAATTTTATCGGGTCGGGTTCGGTCCTGGTCGGGTTTCGAAAAATGGTCGACCCGCTCATCTCTAGCCCGCGCCGAAGGCAAAGGCTGCAACCGCACAGGTTGAATTTTTACACTTCATCCCTTGGAGATCATCACGAGAGCAACATAATTGGAATTTTCATTATCCAAACACAAATTTTCAACAGTGAAAATTACGATTTTCGTTGCTCGAGTGATGAAAAAAACAACAACTAACTATTGGCTTTCGCATTATGACCTTTTTCTTTTCGCATGAATTTTGTGTTGACTTTCGCATTATGCACGAACGGATAACTTGAATTTTTTATTTTCGGTTCTCGAATGGATTTTGAAAATTACAGTTTTCGCGTTCCAGCAATAGAAAAAAAGAAATTTCAACTTTTGCAGGTAACGCAAGATCGCAAATGAGTAAACTTTTTGGATATTTTTTAGGATTTCGCCCCTTTGCATGTAAAGTTTTATATGCATCTGTTCTGGACGACGGTTTTTAGGCATTTTCGCTTGTACACCTCACTTCTTTCGGTCTACAACTCGCAAAATTGCCTAAAGTCAGTCTTGAAAAATAGATACACAAATAACTTTTTTTTTTTAAATCAAAGAATTTTCAAAAATATTGCAAATAGAAGATGAAAAAATGACGTCTGTTTTCAGGGGTGGGGGGGGGGGTATGGAAAACAGACAGAGGGGTAGGGGGTGTCTAAAAAAGCCGAAAAAATGCAGACGTCATTTATGGACGCTTCCTAAGTGCATTATCCGCTACTCTCCACACCTCCTCATCGCGGCACATCTCCGATATTATGTTTTCGGCATTTTGATCTGACCTACTCACAGTCATCAGCTCACCTCGCCCTTGTTTCAAGCGGGGGCAGACAAATAATACGTGCTTCGCAGTATCTTCTTCTCTCTCGCATGTCGTGCAGAAAGGTGACCATGTGAATCCAAATACCAAACCTGTGCAGGTATTTCCTGAAGCATCTGTGGCCCGACAGAAACTGTGTCAATTGGAAGTTAACCTCTTCATGTTTCCTCTGTACCCATGTCGTTATGTTCGGTATGAATCTATGGGTCCAACTTCACCCGATAAATTGATTCCTGTTTACGATTTGCAACATCAATGTGACACTAGGCATGGTGTTTTTTCCTCGATAAAAATTTTTTCATTGATTTCCCTAGTGCAAATATGAATGAGTTGTTAAGGGAAAAATATTAAAAAAAGACCTGATGAAATGCAATTTTTGAAATCCAGAAAATCAGTCAAGGAACCTGACCCACCCAAAAGGTGGGACCTAGTAAAAATTCAAACTTCATTTTTCATAGATTAATTTCCATAGAACGATATTTATTTCAATGATTGTTCTTTCGCTTTTTTTCCTATAAAATATTACTCTTTGTACACCTACGCGAAGTTTTTAACTATATCCAGTACAGTGATTGTGATGACGGATCGTCAAATATATGGTTTTGACATTTCATCGCAGATTAACTGTTAGAAACCTGTGTTCAACTGAGATAATTGAATAAATAATTTTTAAATTGCCGAGACAGTCATGCTGAGTGAAATTTCATCTGATGAGACATTATTATTTTCGTCCAGTTGCCCGCTATTGGTGAAAATTTATTGAAATAGTTTTGTGAGAACTGATGAAAATTTGTTTTTCAATTTTCAATGTTGTAACTTTAATATGAAAAAACTTTGCAAATTTTTTCAATTTTTCAAAAGCTAATGAAAACCATAATTGCCGACTGCGAGTCAGCGATGGCAGCTCAAGCCAAATCCGTTGGCAACAGGAAAAGAATAATTTAATTTATCACATCGGAGGGGATATTCCACACATTAAGTGTTTCCGTATATAAGGGATATGCCGTACCTTACTTTATGTATTAGGTGCTGCCTAGGGACTTTCATTTTACTTTAAATTATTATTAAATTTTTAAAGAAAAAAACCATGCCCCCGACGAGTCTCGAACTTCGGACCCTCGAGTTAATATCAAACTATGCTAACCACTCGGCACCGCATCTTCATAAAACAACGAAATGTGATTCAATTTAAAATGTACATATACATAAAGCGTACGACACAGTATGCCTGTGTTTCGAATTACTACATATACAATGAATTTCGTTGTTATCAAAGACAAAACGTACGATCGCAGTATGCATGCGAATGCCACGTATTTCTTTTTTTCATTATAGAAAAAAATCAAAATTTTAAATAAGATCATTCACTGTATGATGTGTGTATGTTACAAAAATCGAATTACAAGTCTAAAATGTAATTCCACATTGAAAAAAAAATTCATCCACCAAGATTTGAACATTGGGCACTGAATGTGAAAAAATTTGAAAAAAAAAAAAATCCATCAACGCTCTACCCCCCCCCCCCCCCCGGCTACCTAGGCTTCGTGTACAAAATGCTATTATGGCCGACATCATAAAATATTATATATGCTACTGTAGAGATACCCTCACATTACACTCTTGTACATAAGACACATACACGCGTTCGCTTCGCTTACTTGTTCGTGTCTTATGTACTCGAGTGTAATGTTTGGGATATCTCTACAGTAGCATAATATGTATTATTAACTTTATTATGTCCTAAAATTATTACTGCAATATAAAGAGCGATATCGCGAGGATATTTCGGATCAAGACGAGTGAGGACCAAACATGTTCAGAGTTTATTTTGTTTAGTTAGAAAGAATTTCTGCACCCCCTGTTTCTCAATGGATGGTGCAGCGAGTTAGACACCGTTGACCATAATTCAAGTCATAGAACTTTGCTTTACTACCAACTGTACCTGGTCGATGCCTTGAACCCAAATTCAACTCAATTGGAAAGCTATTGCTCCAAACATATTGGACTTAAAAAACATCGGAGAAATACGTATTTCTGCACTTGAATCCTTGATTCCACTTTTCTTAATCCGAAATATCTTTTAAATTCGCTGGATCCTTTTTTCTCGTTCTTGCTATTAATAGCCATTTTCTTATCTGAGAACAATTTTTTTCTAACTCGTTACCAACAGCTAATGCTTTTAATGGAAACTGCTTTACAGATCGGTCTTTTAATTAGTTCAATTTCAATTTATTGTTATCTGGAAACCATTTATATAACTTATTTGACAAAATTGTGAGATTCAGTCAGTCAGGGCTTTACAACAGTTTTATCACTCGTCATTACTTAAGTCACCGTAACCTTGCATCGTTTAGAAGAAAAAGATATAAAGAAAAACCTTTACTTGTCAATAAATTGATTTCAATTTACAATATTCCAGAGATTTTGAGTTGTGAAACATTTCTATTAAGACATTTGTACCAGTAACCGACAAACTAACGAAATTTCGTCGGTAAAACCATGTCAGACCAAGGCAGCCTGGTGCTGAAATTCATACAGCGCCTATCTTTAAGAAGGATCGAGGTTATTAGTTAGTAACACGATCGAAGTCGGCACCAGGCTGCGTACTTGGGACCCTAAAGCTGTGAATAAAAAAGGCAGCCTGGTGCTGGAAATCTCTTTTCGCCAGATTGGAGGCAATAGTGAGTTGTAACATCAAAAACCCTTTTAAAAGGGAAATGTGACCAAATCGTTGTCCCTTCTTCCAAAACAACTGATATCAATTTGGGTGACGCTGAACGCTTCTTAACGCAAAAAAAAACTTTCAAAATATTTTCACATTTGATTTGAAAAATGCGTCACAAATGCCGCACAGTGGTCCAAATTTCGGAAAAATCGGCACCAAGAGAAAAAATCGATTTTGTTGAATTGCCTATGGATGGGGCTATCAGAATCACGAACCAAACGTGTGAAGTGGTTAAAACTTGGGGGTATCAACTGTTGTCAAAGTTGAAAATTTTTTACGAAAATTGGAAAAATGTCCTGAGTCTCCTAAAAAGAAATAATCAGGCCGTGTTTCGATTTAATCGAAAGAGGGCATCATTAGCTTTGCAACGATACCCATATGGCCTCACTATGAGGTCTCTATCGAGAGATATGAGGTCTTAAATGGAAACACATTTTTGGCTATATCTCCGGAACCAAATATCGAACAGGAGCAAGTAAGGCATCGTTTGAAAGGTCTTTCTAATACCTTTCAAATGATACCAATAATAACAATGTCCGACGCATCTTTGAGGATATAGAGGCACAAAATCGATTAAGTCAGAGTTACACTAGAAACGTTGATATTTCCACCGAGTTTGAGTGCTTATTATCGTCGTGGAAGATAGCTCATTTACAGTAGGTGAAGCTAGTTATTGATCCACGAATACGAAAACGTTTTTGCTTATATCTCTGAGGAACAGGAAATGCTTTTCAAGGTTTGGAATGAAAGATATGGATCTCCAAAAACTAACTTACAAAAATGTGAATGAAAATTGATTCACTGGTAGGGTCTATACAGCGCGCCAAAATCTTTCTCATGAATTTAATTAAATATAAAGAAAGTTTGCTGCGATTCAGAGGTAGTTGAAGGCTGAACAGTATACAAGAAAAAAGTGTACAAGCGTCCTCTCCTTACGGGCAGATCTTCTTCCGAACATTAATATATATCAGAAGGGTAGGAACAAACCTCAGGGGGCGGATCAAATATTGTGAAAATATAATCTGTTGCACTTGTAAAGGTCGTTTCATTGCAAAGATGCAGTTATCTCAACACGAGAGATTTTCAAGAAATTCACGAAATTTTCATGAAATTCGAGCAATTTTCGCGAAATTCAGGAAATTTTCGCAAAATTCAGGAAATATTCGCGAAATTCGAGAAATTCGCGAAATTTGTTTCTCAAAAATAGGCCCTGGTATATACACTTACGGATATATATTTTTGCATCAAATAGAATTTTGTACTTCCGCGCAAGTTTCTGCAGTGTTAAAAAGCTGCGCAGAAGTACAAAATGCTATTTGATGCAAAAATATATTTCTGTAAGTGTATGGTGTCACAGACGTGCCGCCATACCACAAAAAAAGTGCATGGTTCCGCAGTCTACGAAAAAAAAATTCTGATTTTTTTGATAGTATGGGGTCTTGTAAGTTTATTCAAGTTTAAATACAAAAGCTTCCAAAGGCACAATTCAAAAAGGGGTTCAAAACCTGATTCACAGAGAATTGACTTATAGCTGTAAGTTTTTGCCTATCGAACAGAGTTTGACTTATAGCTGTAAGTTTTTGCCTATCGAACTTTCATTTTTTTTTCAGTCATGTCCTCAAAACGCCAGTACTTATTCCATTATGATAGACACCCGCAATGATTATCGATCTCAATAATAAATGTCTTTGTCCCAAATTTTAAACATTTTTATAATTTATACAAAAATAATCAACTATGAGATTAGAGCCGTGCGCCCGCCGCCGTTATTTTCAACTGAGAGATTTTAAAGCCTTAACTTAAAGCCTAGATAACTTAAGCCGGTAGAGGCTTACATGAAACGGTTGAACACTGTATTGGAACAGCACCATGAGTGTTGCATCCTTGCTCTTCACATTCTCTAGCTAATTTGCCTAACACTTGCAGCGTTATTCGCATAGAGAGATGACCCGTCTCTAGTAGACTTACGATATCTAGGAAGAGCACCCGCCCGGAAAGTGGAAGTTTATTGGTTCGGGTTCCATCCGTGAACCAAAATTTTCTTCTCAGATTTAATTTCGTTCCATACGAATTACAATTTCTAATAAATATCTAGGAAGAATTCTGTAGAATATTTCAATGGAGTAGAGATGTGTACCGGTTTAGAACCGAACCGGCTTTTCGGCTAACCGCTCAACTTCTTGCACTAAAAAACCGACGGTTTTCTTTCTCTTAAAAACGTTTTTTTTCGGATTTTTTGCGCTGGAAGCTCTAATTTATTTTGGAAAACCACGTACTCAGCTTTAATTAACAGAGTGACTAATCGCACGCGCGTGCGAATAGCCAATCCTTGTAAGAGTAGACTACTCGCACGCGCGTGCGAATAGCCAGTCCTTGTAGGAGTAGACTAATCGCACGCGCGTGCGAATAGCCAGTCCTTGTAGGAGTAGACTAATCGCACGCGCGTGCGGAGAGCCAGTCCAAGAGGAGTAGACTAATTGCACGCGCGTGCGAATAGCCAGTCCTTGTAGGAGCAGACTATTCGCACGTGAACTGTATAAAAAAAGTTATATTTTAAACGCGCACAATAAATATTCGAAAGTACAGTGTTTATTTTACACTTAAACAAAATTTGGGACTGTAACCCACGAAATGTCGCTAAAAATATAGGTAGATAACAAGACTAATAAATTTGCCCTTTTACCAAATGTCACGAAAACCTAGCTGAACGACAAAACCGAGAATTTTCCATTTTACAAAATGTCACGAAAACCTAGGGAAAAAAATAGTTATATGAATCACATGACAGCTTTATGAACGTCCCTGCTTATTACTTACGAATGCGCTCGCACCCACTCGATTATGACCATAAAAAAGTGAGGAAGAATTCTCCCTAAGGGGCTAACGGGATTTTTATAAGAAACATTGTGACCAAAATGCACTAAAAAATAAAACCCAAACATTTCGATCGAAATGCATCCTACAGTGAGGTCCTTAAATTGTACAACTTTTCATAAAAATTTAATTCAGCTGGTACATAGTTTGCAGAGAAGGGTAAGAGGAAATCTACCTTGTTGTATTCATGAATTTGGCATGAATTCCTCTTACTCCTATTTTCGAACTATAAGGCTCTCTACGTGCGTGCTGTGTTAGAAGAGTGGAGTAAGAGGAGTTCATGCCAAATGCATGAATAAAACACAAGTAGATTTCCTCTTACTCTTCTCTGCAAACTATGTACCAGCTGAAACAATTTTTATGAAAAGCTGCACAATTTAAGGATAAGGTCCCTGTACGTTAAACCTAAATTACAACAAAATAAACTTTAACCATTAAAAACACTCGCGACACTAACGACAAAGAATTGTTCTCTTTACTCTTATCATTTAAAGAATAATTCACAACAATCATTTTAAAAAATGTTGAATGTAATGAGTTCTGTACCAATGGTACCATATTAGATAAGGCTAATTCCATCGGTAACCCATATATTGTCGCTACCATGTCACCTGGGGAACGCATGTGTTTTGTCTCATGTTAATATAAATCTTATTGAAAGAATGAAAGAGATGAAATTCGTTACCCAGGTGACGGTACCGATGGAATTAGCCATAAACAAAATTATTTGACAGTTTTGTAGTAATTCTTGTTAAGATTCGTTCAAATAAGTTATATACTTAAGCGTAATTTCTTCTAGCAAGGACTGACTGTTCGCACGCGGAAAATAATACATCGGTAAATTGGAATATGATTTTCGCGCGGCGCGAAAATCATATTCCAATTTACTGATATATTATTTTCCGCGTGCGAATAGTCTACTCCTACAAGCACCGGCTATTCGCATGCGCGTGCGATTAGTCTACTCTTACAAGGACTGGCTATTCGCACACGCGTGCGAATAGTCTACTCCTACAAGTACTGGCTATTCGCACGCCCGTGCGAATAGCATCAGCCTTTAATTAACCCACATCAACTGGAAATTGTTTACATCAACTATTTTGCGCCAATTAAAAAATGGAAATATGTCAGTCAAGTTGTCGAGAAAAATTATCCCAGACGTTTAAGGGCAATGCAATAATCACAAATTTACTTTATTTTTTTTTTCCTGTGTTTATTTTGAACTCAATTTTATTACCTAGTAATTGAGTGCTGTAATCTGATTTTGTATAAAGATCGCTAATAAAATTTGCACTCACGCATAACTATTTCGAAATAAAGATTCTCAAATAAAGAAAAGGCTTACGTATTCAAGCACAACCACACACATGCGATATAGATAAAAATTAAGAGCTTGCTTTTACTGTTCTCTGAGCTCAGGAGAAATTATACGCATTCAACTAAGCTTAAAGGGACTTAGGGTTAATTTGCAAGGGAAATAATCACATTGAAGTCTATGATACGAAGAGAACATCTAAAAAATTTGAAGCAATTGAACTCACGTACTCAATCTGAAGTCATAACATAACATCTTCCGTGTAGCTTGTGGAGGATTCTAGGATCTCAGCCGAAAATGCCGGCGCACGGCTCTATATCAGATGTACCATTAAATAGCATGTAAAACATTCATTATAAGCTTAATCAGTTATAACAAGGACTTCAATTATCGTGTAATTTAATGACGTTTTCAGATGAATCGGTCAAATAAATTAAATGTTCGATAATAGTTACGCCAACATTGCTTTTGTAAGCAATGACATTTTAATAATGCTCCAACTGCAATTGTTACGTTGAAAAAAATTCGTACACAATTTATGGTTTACATAGCAGGAAAATTTTTCATGTTTTTCCGTAATTAAAATAAAAACATACCACCCATAGGTGCACATATGTCATCAGCGGAAAACAGCCGTAAAATTTAAAATAAAAAAAATGTTTTTTAGTTCATTGAGTGAGTGGTGATATGGTCAAAACGACATTATTGGCTCAAAACAGAAAAAAAATAGAAATTAAAATCGATAGCCATGAATTTACCTTTTTTTGCCATTTACTTTATGATGTGATGTTTCGTGGGGAGATTTGTGCTTATAATTCAGATAGTGTAGATACATATAAAGGGTATCAGGGATTTGATTACCGACCAAAAGTGGCCTCGTAAAACTCATTTATTCGATACGATCTACCGTCAGAACACAACATAACAAAAAAAAAAAAAAATTCAGAATTTAGTTGTCAGTATGCAATAGGGTATAGCATTCTCGATATAATAGGGTTTCATTTTATTGTTCCGGTGGCATATAATGAAAAGGAAAAAAAGCAATTTGAACTCTA
Source organism: Pseudolycoriella hygida (assembly GCA_029228625.1). NCBI lineage: Eukaryota > Metazoa > Arthropoda > Insecta > Diptera > Sciaridae > Pseudolycoriella > Pseudolycoriella hygida. The sequence goes on from CM055406.1 coordinate 67,996,435, forward strand.
ATTTTAAAAGCATTTATTGGGAGCTTCGTACGTGTGGCTTTTTTCTATTGTTATCGTCGTAATCTTCAATGCCAATATGTGCTGATACAAATATATTGATTCCATAACATCATTCAATTCAAAATATCCACACACTCTGATGGATGTTGTAAAAAGGGGAGTAATAATAATGAAAAAAATACGTTCATTTAAATCTAAAAACTTTATTCCTTGAAATTTATGTTAAAACTTCCACATACAAAACTTAAATCCATGTTGTAAAACGAAGATGAAATGAAATATGTTCACTGAAAGTCATAACATCAAACTATAGAAATCGTACACCAATATGGATTCACATTTGAATGAGCTTTTTTATGGTCAGAAATACCAATAAATGCAACTTCATGAAACGGATATTAATGGAAAACATATTTTTTATGTTCAAGTATGAATTTCTGTTGGGAGGACATGTTTAGCTGTAGAAGAGAAAAAACTTTTTATTTTTTTGTTGTTGTTATTCATTCATATATTTATGCAAGGCATATGTCCTCCCATTGCTGTTATTTATGAGTTTCTCTGTTATTCGTTAAAACCATTAGTGCGCCGAAAAGTCAAAAGCGTTTTATTTGATTTCTTAGAGTTATTACACAGACATCGTTATTCGTTCGCAGACCAAAGTTTAATGGCTACTTTCAATTGCTGTCTAAAAATTAGCTTGTTTTTGTCGATAAACTTAAGTTTATTGAGCGAACGTAATAACACAATAGCTATATGTTGCTAACGCATTACAATTATCTTTTTTGGCTAATTGGAAGGCTGAAATATCGCGACTTTATCGTATAATTTAACGACAGTAAGGGAAAATCACAACAAAAACCCTTTTTAAAAGAGAGACGTGACGCAAGTCTCTTTGTTTATTCTTCTAAATCGACTGATATCAATTGGGGTGACGCTTACAGCTTTGAAACGCAAAAAAAATTTTTGGAATATTTTCCCCTTATCATTCCCCTTACTGCTTCTTCCCCCGAGCTGCCCAGCTTTTTACCAATACTGGTGACTTCTACTCACAAAACTCTGAGACTTTGCAAAAGAAACCTATCGTCTAACTCCCATACATTCGAAAATAATTTTAAGAGCATAAAAATTGACCCAATATCCAACTGCCCGACATTTTCACCAATACTGGTGACTTCTACTCACAAAACTCTGAGACTTTGCCAAAGAAACCAATGGTCTGTCTCTCATACCTTTCCAAATACTTTCAAAAGCATAAAAATTGACCCAATGCCCAACTGCTCGACATTTTCACCAATACTGGTGACTTTTACTAACAAAACTCTGAGACTTTGCCGAAGAAACCAGTGATCTGCCTCCCATACCTTCCCAAATACTTTTAAAAGCAAAAAATCCAAGATTGCGTCACTCATCAATATCAACAAGTTTCCCGAAGAAACCAACTGTCCAAAAAAACAAAAAAAAATTTTAAAATTACATCAATGGTTTTTTTTTGCTATAAAAGGCAATGCAAAACCGCATCTTAATTCAGTCCCTTTGGACTCGTCAAGCAGGTCGAACGTAGATAGATTCACATGGGAATCTTCCTTTGCATTGCCTTTTTTTGAATCATATAAGGCAATGCAAAACGAGACTTTGCTTCAGTTCCTCGGAGCTCTTCAAGCAGGTCGGACGTATGTTGGTTCACGCTGGAAATTTGTGACCGACAATTTACAAACAGACGAACACACAGACAGACAAATTTTTGACTTTTGTAATTAGTAATTTTTCGCATGTTTGACCCATGCCTATATAATATATATACACACACAAACATACAAAATATGCTTTTATATGGGATTTGTATGGGAGCTTCCATGAACGCTGGCGCCCAAACGAGGCCGGTACTCCCCCCTTTTTTTAAATCTCACATGGCGTAGAATGCCCAGCCTAAGGTCCCTGCAAATTTTCAAGAAAAGTTATCGGACCGATTTCGAGCCGCAGTCACGGGTTTTCATACAAATAACCCTGGAACTAACTAACTAACTAACGAACTAACTAACGAACGAACTAACTAACGAACTAACTAACTAACGTAGGATATTTTCATTTACTTTCGCTTCTATGGAAGGAACATTTTGTACCGGAAATTGCAATTTTCAAAAGGTTATATCTTTGCATCCACTGGACCGATTTTGATGAGTAAAATGTCGATTTCAATCAAAATTTTACGTAGAATTTGAAAAACTAGGTCTCAGGGGGTACAACGCAAGGTAAAAAAAGTTAAAACTTAGCTGTATGTTTCCGAAGTCTACGAAAAAAAAATTTCTGAAAATTTTACTCGTATGGGGACTTGCGTCACGGGCGCATCGCTACCGCGCGCATGATTAACAAAACTCCGTAATCTCACTGATCTAAACTTGATTTTGGCTATCTAACACGCAAGGTTGGGTTAGCGTCGCTACTAGCGCCGCTAATAGCGAAGCTAATATTGCAAACATCTCGCTAGTAGCGACTAGCGTTCGCTAAAACTGCTTTAGCAAAACGTTTTCGCTAGTCGCTAACGCATTCGCTAGTTTTATGGACTAAAATATTATGAATTTCGGTACTAAATCTGTTGATGAAAAAATAGAAACAAAATGTAAGGAAAGATTCAATTGACAAATCCATCTGCAAAGACTCGAAGAACCAGAAGAGAATCGTTCTGATATTCAACATTTCAAGACATTTCAAAGACTTTTCGGCTACTCAGATGCAGGATTCTCAGGTCGGTAAAGGTCGGTTTGTAAAGCAGAAGTGCTTCTGAATAATTATATGTCTGACGACAATACCAAAATGAGTTCTTTGAGGCTCAACTCATTTTGAAATCGAATCTATTCTCATCGAAAATGAGAGCAAAATAAATTCATTGTATATTTATTATAAGAAAAATAAATCAAGATTTTGATCGGATAATCCTCTCGCATTTTTTAGTGAGAAGAAAATCGATATTTTTTTTCTTTAAAGTTACAATTTAATTTAGCGAAAAATTAGCGACCGCTAGTAGCGGCCGCTACTAGCGCGCTAGTTTTTCTTTAGACTAGCGAATCAGTTAGCGACGCTAGTATTTTTTGACATTTTTTTTCACTGTGCTCTTCGGATGTTTCGCATTACGTGTGCGTTTACCCCCCGCGGAAATCATTTATTGTGAACCAAGAAGCGAATTTCAAGAATATTGAGCAAATTACTGTAATTGTGGCCAAGGACACCAAGAACATGTAAATAAAATGTAAGTAAATCTAATGTTAATGTTAATGTTAATGTTAATCCAAGGGAAAATGTCCAATAAAATCGTGATTCAACCGATTGCGAATACGTAAATGTTTTTGCCTTGGGGATAATAGTATATTACAATTGAGGTCATATAAACAGCCGGTCACATAAGGACGAAGCTTGCAAAATCGAGCCGAACGCGAGATTGTGTAATCGCCCTTGTGTTACAGGCTGTTTACATGACCTCACTTGTACTATGCTTTAACGTAGTAGCACTCGATCGTTGAAGCAAACAATTAAACATTAAACATTTTGAAAACAAAAAAAATAACTCCTGAAATACAGCCGTACATTATTTGAGTTCTTAGAGTAGGCTAAATATCGAATGAACTATCGTAGAACAATGTTCTGTGTTCATTTTGTTATTTCTTTGTCGATGTGATAATAAAGCAAGGCATCAACGGTCTATATAGCTCAGTGAGCGTTATAATCTCATTTTTTCCAAAATTTTCGGTTCAAATCCAAGTTTTTTATTACATTTTTTTTTTGTGTTGCTTGCATTTCATCAAATACGTCTATTAATTTTTACACAGAAACTCTTATAAAAATGTAGTAAATAGACTTTCAATCGATATCGACCTACAAATTTTACAAATTGATCACATCATGTTTTCAAAGCCTTATTTCTCGGGATATATTAGTCCGACTGAGAAACTAAGTACTTTACAGGAATCCTGTGATCACGCACGACAGACTGGCATTATGTTTCACCAAAATCCTTTTGGGCAAAATTTAATTATTTTGTTTATGTGCTAAACAAAATCAACAAGTGAACTTTTTTGAATCGAGTAGCCTTGTTATGCCCTTACAACTAAGTGTTTGATTTCTAATCGTTGTTCGTTACATGAATCCTTGGGATAATGGTTAGCATATAAGTCGCTGAAGTGGATGTTCCGGGTTCAGGTCGCGGTCTGGAAATGTTTTTTTTTCTTTAAAAAAATAAGAAGAGTTCACTCTGGATGAACTGAACCATAAAGGCTCATTACGTAGGTCGCATCATTACTGCCTAGCATGTTAAATTGCATATACATAGCAATGAACCTGCAGCGTATACTCAACGTACCGTGTGCGTACACGTTAAACATATATATACCATGCTCAACATGTCAAATCAAAAAAAAACTTACATTGGATGCTTGGAAATCACTATTTAATTGGGAGTCTTCTTTGTGAACTCCGAGAAAGAAGTCATGGTACGGTACAAAATCATCTGGGAAAATCATCAAAAATCACAAAAATCATCAAAAATCATTAAAAATCACAAAAGTCATCAAAAATCATTGAAAATCATTGAAAATCACTGATTTCAAAAATTACCAAAAATCATTAAATGATTTCGAAAATCACCAAAAATCACCAGAATCATTAAATGGTTTCAAAATTCATCGAACATAAAAATCACCCGGAAAAATCATCAAAAAATTACGAAAATCATCGAAAATCAAAAAATTATTAAAAATCTTAAAAAAATCATTAAAAATCTCAGATTTTTATAATTTATGAGTTCAAAAATCACAAAAATCAATAAATGATATAAAAAATCATAAAATGATTTCATAAGTCATCCGGAAATTAAATCATGGTACACTCATTTTGGGAGTCGTTTCCCCCTCGGTGAACTTGCCAGCTCATTCGCGTGTTTACAATCAATTCGTTTTGAAAACTGTTTTTTTCTTCAGCTCCTCAGCTAACGTCACTTTATAAAGTTCATGGGTTAGTAAGACCTGCATCGCACCATCTGATCTTAAGGATTTTCTTCGGAACAAGACGTTTGGTAGTTCTACACGACCGAGCGAACGCAGTTGGTTGATTTTCCCCTGACTCGCTAAAAAAGCTTTTCCATTACGAAATACTCTATTAAGGACGTGTAGGTCGTACTTGAAATTTTTTTATCTTGTAAGCCGAGAACAATAAGCTAAAATATACTCTGTTAACACGTAAAATCCTTTTAAAAACTTTACTTCAAAATTTTCGTACCAAAACCCTCAAAATCAAAATTTTCAATTAAGGTGATAGAAAATCTTTAAAAAAACAACAAACTTCCTCAGAGAATTTTTTCGAAAATCCTTTGTCAACGTTTGTGACGCTTCAAGAAATGTATGAAAAATGTATTTGGTAGTTAGTGAACCCTATATAAAGTTCGCTATTAAATTTATATGTGTTTCTCATACACGAAGTGTGTTGCAAGACCCAGCCCTTCCAATCGTATCACATTTAGTGCACAAAAACATTTACAAAATAGTCATCATATTGCAACTCGTGCTTTAGTTAAGGTTTCTCTTATTTATCGCTCGACTTGCAGAGCGCTCATCACTTTATCAACTGCAAACATTCTAAACAATGAATACAATTACCGATTGAATCTGACAAGAAATAGTTTTAAGCCTTTTAAACGAGTAAACCTATAGAGATATTTCTGTGTACAATAGAAACTATAGTTTCATTTCAACTACATAGGTGCAATTTCAAAGTTTGTCATGAAATATTAAGGGCACAATAAAACCACGTATTCTATTAGATAAATACTACAGAAATATATGAAAATTTGTGAGCGGGCAGAAAAGTCTTTTTTTCGGGTTTATATTTAGATAATGATGCCGAAGAACATAGGTCCGCAAGGAAATTTCAGTGAATACTTAATACAATATTCTAAGATTTTGTTTTCAACTGTAAGTTCTATAAGCTCTCGATTCTCTGGAAATAAACTTTCATAATTCGTATGAACTAGAATCGAACAATAGAACAATTAAAAACAAGTGCAATATGTCCAACAAAGCCATTAAGAAAATGAGTAAAAAGGAAAATATTCACACGAATCTCACATCTTGTGCTCAGAAATTCCCTTATTAGTAACTATTTAGCAAGAGAGCTACTTTTTCATACAAATGGTGATACAATCCCTAGTAAGAAAACGGTTCAACTACGCAGCGAGAGACCGTCGGTCTCGGAGCAAAGCGAAGGGCCGTCGACCAAACACGGAGTGCCTACCATTTCGACTTCGCCCGATTTTTATGTCCTTTCATCATTTTTTGATTGTGTACAGTGACAAGAAATTGTTTCCGACCCCCTGATTATTAATTTCAATATGTCTCGTATTTGCTACATATTCCACATTTGGTATACTTGAACAGATTGCGAACATACGGCCAGCCAATATTAAAGAGATATTGCTAGTGTAATGTTACGAAGACCCGTACGACTGAAAAAATAGAACTGTTGAAAAAATAATTCTTACGTTTTTTGGAGTTTTTGAAGAACGATTTTTTTCTAAAAATTCAAAATTTTTGAAAAAGTAAAAGCTTTTTTAATAATCAAATTTTTTGGAAAACTTAAAATTGTTTTTGAAAATCGAAAAATTCTAAAAACAAAAAATTGAAAACTTTGTATGGAATGTCATGACTAAAAAGTTGAAACTTCTGAAAAAAAATTCGGAATTTTGGAAAAACTGATTTTAGAAAACTGAAAATTTCTCATAATTTCGAATTTCCTCGCGATTTTGACATCTCTCAAAATTTTAAAATTCCTAAAAATTTTGATTTTTTTCACAATTTTGAAGAGTCTCATTAATTGAGTTTCTTAAAATTTAAAAATTTCTTAAAATTCCGAATTTTCTCAAAACTTTCGGTTTTTTCAAAGATTTTCATTGTTTTTAGAATTTTTAGACCCGTACGAAGGGGTCTTATGCGTTTACCACGACGTTTGCAACCATACCAATTTCGACCAGGGAGTAGGGAGGGGGCTTCGATCATGGTCCTTAGATGACGAATCAACAATAAAAAAAATGTCCGTCCGTCCGTCCGTCACCGCGATAACTTGAATAAAACTCAACCGATTTCCAAAATCTATTTTTTCCCTGAAAGGTAATTGAAATATCTTTTATGGGATTGAATTTGGGCATCAATCATCAAGGGCCGCCGAGCTTTCGGATTTTCATAATTGTTTTTTTTAATCGACAGGTCTATGAAAGCCCAACAATAAAATACTTTTTTGAGATCAGGCCCTAGGATATAGCTAGGGCACTAAAAACGAGTTTCTGCTAGCGCTCTACATGTTTTTGTACATAACTCGAGTAAATCTCTTCCGATTTTCATAATTGTTTTTTTAATCGACAGGTCTATATAAGCCCAAAAATTTGTAGAAGAAATGTTTTTGTGATTAGGCCCTAGGATATAGCTAGGGCACTAAAAACGAGTTTCTGCATTTTTTCTGTACATAACTCGAGTAAATCTCTTCAGATTTTCAAACTTTTTTTTTAACAAAAAGTCTAGGACTGTCTCCCGTTTTATGGAAGAAAATTTTTTGATTAGCCACCCTTGGACTCAGCCAGGACCTTAAGACTGAGTTTCTACTAGGGCCCAACGTGTTCGCTTACTTAAGTTGGATAAATCCTAGCTGATTTTGTTGATTCTTTTTCTATTTGAAAAGTAACAGAGTACCGAATTATATTCAAAAACAAATTTGGACCCGGTGCCTGTGCTTAGGGCTGACGTAGGCCCCAACCAAAAAAAAATTTTTTTACTACGTTGCAGAGCAAATTGAGGGAAACAGTTTTTTCTATGGAAGTATGTGTCCGAGGCATTTTCTTAGGACCCTAGGTGGGTCCTAAGGTCAGCCCTAGACAAAAAAATGGTTTTTCACTATGTTGTAGAGAAAATTGAGGGAAATATTTTTGTCTATGTAGGTATTTGTCCGAGACCTCTCCTGAGGATCCTAGGTCGGCCCTAGACTATGCTATGTTGTAGAAAAAATTGAAGTGAACATTTTTGTCTGTTTGGGGGTCAATTTTGTACTTTCGGAAGGCCTTTTTTACACCGTTTCTTCGGATGGGTTTTTCAATATTGCCCTGTCGGCAATTTCCAATACAATTTAATGTGGACGTAATTTCATACACTTAACTCTTAAGGCAATATTTACTTAAATACGTTCGAGTCTTTTCGTAACATCAACTCTGTTTGCCACATCTATTCTGATACGTACGGGTCCCTTCATATGTTTTTTCAACAGTTCTATTTTTTCACTCGCACGGGTACGGGTATTCATAACATCACAGTTGCAATATATCTTTAATATTGGCTGGCCGTATGTTCGCAATTTGCTCAAGTATACCAAATGTGGAATATGCATGTAGCATTTAGGGGCTGTTCATAAATGACGTCACGCTTGCTATAAAATATTAGTGTCCATAAAACGGTCATAACTCAGTCAGGACAGCCAATTCTGTTTATAGGACTCCGGCTACCCCCCAAACAGGGTTTTTTTAGGGGGTAGCCGGAGTACCATAAGCAAAATGTCCAACCAGTTTGGAGTTATGAACTTTGTGGATTTTATAGGAAGCGTGACGTCATTTATGAACATCCCTTTACGAGACATATTGGCATTCATAATCAGGGGGTCAGAAACAATTGCTTGTCACTGCATTAAATCGCCAAAGTATAAAATATAGCCAGAAATAAGGAATTGCATTTTTCGCCGATATAACACACTCTGTCGACTTATCTTTGTGGTAATTCACATTTTGGCGTTTTTTCTTGGCGATTTGACTTTGGAGATATTTCACGACTATCGAACGAAGAATGAATTATTCAATAATCCCTTAAACGTCTTGGCATAAGTGACCTATTTTTTCAATTTTGGAAAATTGGGAAATTTTGGAGAATTTTGGAAAATAAGAAAAGTGGACATCTTGGCAACATTAAAATTAAAAGACAACCAATAATTTCCTTTTCTAAAATAATTTTTAACGAAATATTTCGTAATTCAACATGGCGGGGCAGGGGCCATTTGTTAAGTTGCCAAGAACATTGCTGTGGTTTTACGGTTCCAATTTCCCTTTAAACTAAACCATCAACATTAGTGAATTTTTTAAATACGCCGAATAGCTCGACAAATACTCACTCTGAGAATCTTCACCACAAGTCCTATTTTGAGAAACTATTTCGTGAGATTATTGGACCCGTACGAAGTACAAAGGTCCTATAAGTTTACTACAAACAATTTTATTGTAACATGTGGTAGATCGAGGTTGGAGGTGGAGGAATGCATCTATTATCGTCTAGAGATGACGAATCAGCAATAAAAAAAATGTCCGTCTGTCCGTCTGTCTGTCCGTCTCCACTTTTTTTCCAAACGGCTCAATCGATCAGCCTAAACTTTTTTCCCTGAAAGGTTCATGCCTCCCATGATTCAAGTTCGAAGATGAGCAAAATCGGCCAAGTAGTTCCGGAGATATGGTGGTCGAGGAAGTGACCAAAAACATGGTTTTTCGAAGGTCGGTG
>CM055406.1:68031128-68060273 GCA_029228625.1 Pseudolycoriella hygida
GGGGGGGGGGCTTGACGAAAGTGTACGCTCCTTATATTTGGATTTAAATGTACGAGGGGGAGGGGTGGATCTTAAAACCGTCATATTTAGCGTACGTACTTAAGAGCACGTCACAAAAATATCAAATTTGCGATGTTTTTTCTAGAACAGAATCATGCGTAAATAACAAAATTATAGCTCATGTACTGTAAGCGTATGACTCTTACACAAATTATAGAAGAATCAGAATTCAAAAAGCATGAGAATGAAGGTCGAAAGTTGCTCTGAAAAATCATCGCATACTTAGTTCATTTGCGATGTCATTTCAGGGCAAATTTGTACCTTCATACTTAAACTTTTTGAATTCTGATTCATCTATTATTTGCTAATAGTCATCGTCTTCCAGTGCATGAGCTATAATTTTGAATAATTTCTTATTTACGCAAGATTCTGTTCTAAAAAAAACATCGCAAATTTGACAGCTCACATTTTTTCCACGTGCTCTTAATGGATGACTCCATAGGATGGTTAACACAAGAAAAAAAAATTTTAGGGGTAAGGAGGCAGCAAGAATCAGACGTCGGCTTCAAAAAATATAAAATTTTGTTGACTTTGCATACGAAGAGTATAGTACCGATAGAAAAATTTACTGAGACAGATAATTGCAGAGGGAAGAGAGATTGAATGTGGGCTAAAGATTCATAGGAAAATAACACAGAGCTACTTAGTCATTACTGATTCGAAAACGCCAACAATACGGTAACAAACAATCCATTCAATGAATTTTCATAATAATGCAGATGAAAGTGCAGTAAAGTTTTGTCCGAAAAATGTTCTTTGTTTTGTTTTAAGAATTTCATCATAAGTTTCAAACGCAAGTAAAAGTAAACCTAAAGTTAAATCATATTGCAATAAGCTAACACCCCCTTGAAATACGAGATTTCGCATGAAGCACTTCGATCTTCTACAATATATCCCCTGAAATCAACTGGCAACACTATCAATGACGACTATCCGTCGCTGTACATTTAATTGAACAAACTTAGCATCTTCCATCTTCACCCATCACTCACAAGGTTGTTATAAGTTAGATGAATGAGAACAAAGCAATGAGCAAATATACGAAATATATGTAGATAATTTGATTTAAATATTTAGGGTGTCTTGGTAGAGTTACTTTTCCGTTCAGACTTGAAAAAGTCTCGTTAAGCACGTTACCAAACATTTTTTAAAGGATTTTACTTTAAGCAAAGTTGAAACAATGCGATATTCGCAGATAAGAGGAATTCTTTAGTGGATGGTTGAATTTACTTAATTAATATTTTATCACAATTAAATGATTTTAGTGAGTTGTGTGTTTTCGTAGTTTAATGAAGAGGAAAATTATTTCATTTTCTTAATTTAAGTTTGTTTAATTCATTAAATTGTTATATTTACGTTCTTATTTTGCGGTCGGTCAATAATAGTCTTTGAGGGCCCTTGAGTTACTTGCACACAAGATATGAACTTATTGCATCAAATTTAATTGACAACAACGATTAGTGAAGTGAAGTGACGTTGGTAACCAATTGAATTTGGACCCCGAAATTGATGTACAGGAAGAGAATCACAAGCTTGTGCATCTTTCTTACTTCCCTTTTATCTCTTCTTTCACGTATTTGCTTGCATTTTGTGCATGTAAAACTCGGTTTTTCGGTGAATCGAGCTAAAACGAAACGTTGCACAATCTTACGATTCTTCTCCTGTACGTTTTTCGTTTTGGGGTCTAAGTAAGAGAAATCTGCAAGAAAATTTGGTACGTCCGTCTGTCAACACGATAACTCTTGACTGATTTTCAAAAAGGATTGTAGTCGGAAAAGTAATGTTGGGATTGAATTTGGGCATTTTTGGGTTGGGGAATGACTCGAGTAAATCTTTTCCGATTTTCATATGGCTTTTTGTATTCGATAGGTTTATGAAAGCCGAAATTTGTTGACTTTCGGCCCTTGGACGTACTTAGCTGGGAATACCTGGGTTCAATCCCGGTGAGGATAAAATTAAGCATACCCAAGCTTCTAAAAATGGGTAGTTGTGGTGTTTGGTGTCCACAACGAACCGTACACAGAAGAACGACATGTATGACGTCACCCATATCTTAAGGCAGAGATATAAGGAGCACCAGATTAAATCCTATATGTAGCTACAATTCACGTTAAGCATGTGGCCCAACAAACATATTAATGGTTGCTCACACAAACTTCCTAGAAAAAGGTATTTCATTTGTGTGTAATACACTGCATTTACGGCTCGATTAGAATACGCATAGTTTCAACCGAGGCTAGAAGATGTATTGTAATGTCCGGGCCCAAACAGCGAGATTGATTTGGCGTGTACGGCTTCCGCCGGAGGCTAAAAGATGTATCGTAGTGCATGTCCTCAGACAACCGGTTACAACTATGGGAATCACTTACAATGTGGGAATCCAACTAAGACAGAACACATGACTAGGTGGAATGATAGAAGAGTAACGGGGAAGGAACAAAGAATCATAGTATCTGTGTTTCATGGCCAGTTGGCCGCCTCGACCAGAAATCTAATCTAATCTACTTATCTAGGCCCCTAAAAATTAAATTCGGTTTTTCTTTAAAATCCATCTGCTTTAATTGATTCTTTCTTACACACACAAATGACGTCACGCTTGCTATAAAAAATGAGTATCCATAAAAAGGTCATAACTCGTTCAGTACAACAAATTTCGTTTATAGGACTCTGGCTACCCCCCCAAACAGGGGGTCTGTTTGCGGGGGTAGCCGGAGTACTATAAGCAAAATATCTGACCAGTATAGAGTAATGAACTTTGTGAATTTTATAGCAAGCGTGACGTCATTTATGAACAGCACCTTACTTGCGTGGTAATCTAACGCCCAACAATATTTAAAAAAATGGGTCTGAGGAACATTTTTGGCCACCGTCGTCGCTTCGAACGTAAATTGTAATTATTCTTATTGCTTCCATGTTCTTTACATGAAATAATAGTAAATTTTTGATTGGCAGATAAAAACTCTAGCTGCTTTTGCTTTGTTTTGGTGTTTGTGAGATTTAATTTTAGTCTCGAAGTTTGGCGTAGAGAAACAATAAAAATTAATTAACTTTTAAATGGACGTAAAGTAAGTTATCGGAATGTAAATTAATCTTCTAACACATTGTGTATCAGACCAATGTTTGAAAATTGTTTGCTTGTTTGTGGACCCGCACGAAGTACGAAGATCGTTTACGAAGGTCATATACGTTTACTACAAACTATTTTAATGTTACATGCGGTAGATCGAGGTGGCAGTTAGGGGGATGCATTTATTATCGTCTAAATATGACGAACCAACAATAAAAAAAATGTCCGTCCGTATGCCCGTCTCCACTTTTTTTCCAAACGGCTCAACCGATCACCCTAAACTTTTTTTCCCTGAAAGATACAAGCCTCCCATGATTCAAGTTCGAAGATGAGCAAAATCGATCAAGTGGTTCCGGAGATATGGTAGAGGAAGTGACCAAAAACATGGTTTTTCGAGGGTCGGTGAAACTTTTTCGCAAATACCTCAGCAAGTAAAGCACGGAAATTGCTCATGTTGGTGTCAAATGAAATAATTTGATGTCAGAAAATTGAGAAATTTTTTTTGAGGAAATCGGGTCCAGTGGTCCAGCCACAGGGACCAGTGGAATTGACGAAATTGGGTTTCTTGGCCATATACGAAAACAATTTTTCGTGTTTATTTCCTTAACTATGCAATATGGAGATTCACTGTCAAAGGCAAAGTTGTAGAGAATGAAATTTTAGGGTACACGTGTTTCAGGGTTTTGGGTAAAAATTCCCCAATCCTGGGATATGACCACTTCTAGAATTGGGAGGGATGATCCATATCTCTAGAACTATAAGAGCAAGAAAGTTGCTTCCAAAGGCAAAGTTGTAGAGAATAAAATTTTAGCGAACGCGTGTCTCAGGGTTTTGTGTAAAATGCCCCAATCCTGGGATATGATCACTTCTAGAATTGGTAGTGGATGATCCATATCTCTGGAACTATAAGAGGTAGAAAGTCGCTTCCAAAGGCAAAGTTGTAGAGAATAAAATTTTAGAGAACATGTGTCTGAGGGTTTTGGGTAAAAATGCCCCAATCCTGGGATATGACCACTTCTAGAATTGGGAGGAATGATCCATATCTCTAGAACTATAATCTCTAGAACTAAAAAAAAATTTTAGAGAACACGTGTCTCAGGGTTTTGGGTAAAAATGCCACAATCCTGGGATATGATTACTTCTAGAATTGGGAGGGATGACCCATATCTCTAGAACTATAAGAGGTAGAAGCTTGCTTCCAAAGGCAAAGTTGTATAGAACAAAATTTTAGAGAACACGTGTTTCAGGGTTTTAGGGGAAAATGGCCCAATCCTTGGATATAACCATTTCTAGATTTGAATGGTCTGTGATGTACTTCGGCAAGGCCTTTCACATTACCTTGGGTAATTTCTATGGATCTTTGAAATTCTTATAGTTATAACAGAACATAAAACGTTGGATTGTTTGCTCAAGATACGTTCGAGTGTTTTTGCAAGATTTATTCTATTTGCCACATCTATTCTGATACGTACGGGTCTTTGGTTATGTTTTCCATATGAAAAGTATTTTGTTTGAAGTTGATAAAAGCAGATCAATAGAACAAAGAATTCCAAGATATAAAGAACGTAACGCATTATCAATTTAAGTATCCTATGTATCTGACCTCTGATTGTTAGACCAGTACGAAGAACTAAGTTCTTCGAAAGGAGGTCTTATGCGTTTACCACGACGTTTTTATCCTCCCCAATTTCCATAAATTTTTTGTTTGAAAGGCCTGTGCATGTCCGACATTTTATGAAAGAAACTTTTTTGGATTTTGAGATTTTGGCCATGACCCTAAACTCAATCTCTACTAGTGCCAACGTGTCTTTTCTACATAAAACGAGTAAATCTTATCCGATTTTTTGAATTTTTCTTCTGAAAGATAATCAAAAAATTGATCACGGGATTGAACTTGGGCAAAATCGGTCGAGAACTTTCGAAGAGGTTTTTACGCCGTTTCCTCGGATAGGTTTTTCAATATTGACCTTTCAGCAATTTCCAATCCAATTTAATGTCAGCGTAATTTCATGCACTTAGGAGATAAGGCAACACTTTCAATCTTTTTGCAGCATCTATTCTGTTTGCCACATCTATTCTGATGCGTACGGGTCCCCTGCATATGTTTTTCTAAGGTTGCCTCAGACACAATTTACACGTAAAGGATATTTTTTGTTAGGGTTAGGAATCAATTTATTTGGTTATCATCCATTTATAGTAGTTGTCTTAAAATTCAGCATTGAAAATGTACTTTGATCATAATATGCTAACTAAAGCACTCTTCATTCACTCATGGGACATAAAAGAAAATTCTTTTCCTATTTTATTTGATTCAATTCAATGTAAGAAGTCTACTCCATTCGTATATTCAAATATTTTGTGTTCGATTCAAATGCAAGCTGAGTGAGGATCGGTTTTTCGTATACAATTGATTCAAAAGGAATTTCATTCACATATCGCATAGAAAGTAATATACACCGCCGGTGTAACTTAATAAGATGTCTGTTGGTTTCCTTAACTTCTTAACTTTAGTCATATGTTTATGATGCAAGGATACTGATTTAAATAAAAGGATTACTACGTATATATAACGGAATATGAAAATAACAAACTTATCATGTAACACAAAAATCTCTCACCTATACGTGAATTCTACACTTAAAATAAGGCATATGTGAATAAGTTAACCAAATAAAGTTTAGAACTCCCTATAATCCGGAAAGCAAAGTGTATTTTATATGTCCATGAACGAACAATTGACAAATTGGCGAACCCTTGTCCCTCTGTCCTTTTAAAACGTAAGGGCATTTTTGTAAATTCTTTTCTTTTAGCTTTAGCGTTTTTCTCTTATGCATTTGAACAGGATATAGGGGATAAATGGATCGTGATCCTAAAATATTTGTTGTATTGCAGTGGTTCCACTGAATCACCACTGTCGCTTTTTCTAAGAATTTTTGAATCAAAAACTCGTTAATCTGATATTTTATTCACTGTAGAATCGACAAAAGTGCACTTATTTATGTAGTAGCGACTTTAGTCAACACCTGTGATGGAGCTTTGCAACTGCACAAAATACTCTACCAGATATGGATAAAAAAGGCAGCAACAGAATGTTCGTTGCCCGCCATATTTTTCGAATGGATGTATATCCAGTACAGCGCCATCTATGAGGGGCCATTTTCATATCTTCTGGCTATTCGCCAAGGCGGGCGAATAGTCACTTCGTTTGAATTTTAGATACTTTGGCTTTGGCTTAGGATTTGATTCGATTATTGATAATGAATTCTTTTTGTTTCTTTTATTGGACCCGTACGAAGTACAAAGGTCCTATACGTTTACTACAAACAATTTTATTGTAACATGAGGTAGATCGAGGTGGGAGGGGGGGATGCATCTATTATCGTCTAGAGATGACGAATCAGCAATAAAAAAAATGTCCGTCTGTCTGTCCGTCTCCACTTTTTTTTCTAAACTTTATTTTCCCTGAATGGTACATGCCTCCCATGATCCAAGTTCGAAGATTAGGAACGATTAGGTCGAGGAAGTGACCAAAAACATGGTTTTTCGAGGGTCGATGAAGCTTTTTCACAAATATCTCAGCAAGTATAGCATGGAAATTCCTCATTTTGGTGTCAAATGAAAGCATTTGATGTCACAAAACTGGGAAAAGCATATGAAGGGACCCGTACGTATCAGAATAGATGCGGCAAACAGAGTTGATGTTACGAAAAGACTGGAACGTATTTAAGTAAATATTGCGTTCGCATTAGACTGTATTGGAAATTGCACGTAGGGCAATTTTGAAAAACCCGTCCGAAGTAACGGTGCAAAAAATTCTCCGAACGCACAAAATTGACCTCCAAATAGAGAAAAATGTTCTCCTTAATTTTGTCTACAACATAGCAAAAAACTATTTTTTGGGCTAGGGCCGACGCCGACCTTAGTACTGACCTAGGGCCTTAAGTAGAGGCCTCAGATACATACTTCCATACTTCCATACTTCCCTCAATTTGCTCTGCAACACAGCAAAAAACATTTTTTTATGTTAGGGCCGACCTTAGGACCGACCGTAGGGACGACCTTAGGGCCGACCTTAGGACCGACCTTAGGGCCGACCTTAGGACCGACATGAGGCCCACTTGAGCCCTAAGCACAGGCAAAAATTCTTCTATAAATTGTCGGGCGTGCCGAGATCTTTCAAACAAAAAAAAAGTTTTTGAAAATCGGAAGAGATTTACTCGAGTTATGTACAAAAAACACGTAGGGCCCTAACAAAGACTCTTTTTTAGTGCCCTAGCTAAGTCCAAAGACTCAAATCGAAAAATGTTTCTTCCACAAATTGTCGGTCATGCCCAGATCTTTCAAACAAAAACAAATTTTGAAAATCGTTAAAGATTTACTCGAGTTATGTACAAAAAACACATAGAGCCCTAGCAGAGACTCGTTTTTAGTGCCCTAGCTAAGTCCAAGGACGCAAATTAAAAAAAGTTTCTTCCATAAATTGTCGGCCATGCCCAGATCTTTCAAACAAAAAAAAAATTATGAAAATCAGAAAAGATTTACTCGAGTTATGTGCAAAAGACCAAAAACCACTTAAACGGCCCTAGCTCGGCGCCCCTTGGGCCGACAGTGCCCAGATTCAATCCCTCAATCAAATATTTTTCGACTACCTTTCAGGAAAAAAAAGTTTTTGAGAATCGGTCAAGATTTACTCAAGTTATCGTGTTGACAGACAGACAGACAGACAGACAGGACAGACCGACAGAGCGACAGACAGAAGAACATTGTTTTTTCGTTGATTTGTCATCTGGAGGCAACAAAAATAGTTTCCTCCTTACTCCCGAGTTCGAATTCGCAATGTAACAAACTTGGTAGTAAACGCATCAGACCTTCGTACTTCGTACGGGTCTAAAAATTTTGTGGGAGTCAGTACAAGGGTCTGGGCACTGGGACCAATGGAATGGACGAAATTGACATTCAGATTAAGAGATTGAGAAAACAGTTTTTCGTCTATATTTCCTTAACTATGCAATATGGAGATTTACTGTCAAAGGTATAGTTGTAGAGAATTAAATTTAAGCGAACACGCGTTTCAGAGTTTTGGGGAAATATGGCACAATCCCGGCATATGGCCACTTCCATAATTGGGCAGGATGACCCAAATCTCCAGAACTGTGAGAGTTAGAAAGTTGGTTCCAAAGGTGAAGTTGTAGAGAAATAAATTTAAATCAACACGTTTTTCAGGGTTTTGGGGAAATATGACACAATCCTGGCATATGGCCACTTTCATAATTAGGCAGGATGACCCAAATCTCCAGAACTGTGAGAGTTAGAAAGTTGGTTCCAAAGGTGACGCTGTAGAGAATTAAATTTAAGTGAACATCTGTTTCAGGGTTTTGATGAGGAAATGTGGCACAATCCTGGTTTATGTTCACTTCCATAATTGGGCAGGATGACCTAGATCTCCAGAACTATGAGAGTTAGAAAGTTGGTTCCAAAGGCGAAGTTGTAGAGAATTATATTTAAGCGAACACGTGTTTCAGCGTTTTGGGGAAATATGGCACAATCCTGGCATATAGCCACTTCCATAATTGGGCAGGATGACCCAAATCTCCAGAACTGTGAGAGTTAGAAAGTTGGTTCCAAAGGTGACGTTGTAGAGAATTAAATTTAAGCGAACACGTGTTTCAGGGTTTTGGGGGAATGTCGTACAATCCTGGTATATGGCCACTTCCATAATTGAGCAGGATGACCCAGATTTGCAGAACTATGAGAGTTAGAAATTTGGTTCCAAAGGCGAAGTTGTAGAGAATTAAAATAAGCGAACACGTGTCTCAGGGTTTTTGGTAAAAATGGCACAATCCTGTAATATGACTTCTTCTAGAATTGGGTGGGATGACCCATATCTCTAACTATGAGAGGTACAAAGTTGCTTCCAAAGGCAAAGTTGTAGAGAATAAACGTGCTTGACGGCTTTAGGAGAAAATAGCCCAATCCTTGGATATAATCTTTTCTAGATTTGAATGGTCTGAGATGTACTTCGGTAGGGCCTTTGACATTACCTTGGGTAATTTCTATGGATCTTTGAAATTCTTACAGTTATAAGAGAACAGAAAACGTTGGATTGTTTGCTTATTTGTATATTTAGATACGTTCGAGTCTTTTTGTAACATCCATTCTGTTTGCCGCGTCTAATCTGATACGTACGGGTGTTTGGTTATGTTTAGATTAAGATTGAATATGTAATTGGAAGAAAACCTGTTCATTTGATCTGTAAATAAATAAATAAATTATGAGCTGAAGAAGTTGAGTTAGCCAGAGATTTCCGATTTGATTGACCAAGATTTCCTCGAACTGAGACGACTTAATATCTAAATCCAAAACCTGTCGGAAAAGTGAAGTCTTAACGGCAGGTAAATGGGTTTCATAGATCATAAGTCCGACTGAGGCGTTGGAATTACTTCTCCCAACAAGCACAAAAAAACTTTAAAAATTTTCGAATTGAGTTCTAAACATAAATTGCGGAACGGATTTATAAATGCGTGCAGCCATTTAACCGATTTTAACATGAAAACAAATTTATTAATTGCACAACATAGCAAAGGGTACAGTATAAAAAGAACACCCCTGTATGATTAATATGAGCATATGAAATGATTGATAGAAAAATCAAATATTCATGGCAACACTCTATCACATGATGAAAATAAATCCAAGCAACAAACAAAATAATAGGTTCCACCACAATCATTCCATCTACCTGGTGTGCAGAAACCCAGAGAACGATTCTTTACACATTATATAAAAGAAAATAGTTTTGAGAATAACAATTCACGAAAAATTTGAAAAGTGTAAGGCTAATGCTCAAAGTTCGCACAGTAACGATGCTGTCAAAAAACAAAAGTATTTAGGTTAACATGATGGCTAGGCTTTATGACGTTCTGACTTTCAAGCTAATTGCTTATTCGATTAACAATTATCGAAAAAGTCCTCGTTAAATTTTATTTCTCGTTTATTAACAGCATCTAGTCACAATATTTTTTGATTGTTTACAGTTTTTATAAGTTATAACGAACCAGAACACTCTACAGGCTCTAAACAACTTTCACTCAAATTATAATTTATGGAACCAAATCAGAATTCACCACCAACACTGTATGAAAATAGTTTGTTAAGAATTGTTCTACCATGCAAAATCTATATAATTTACCACATCCATAAGTTACATAAATGTTATAATTCACAAAGGGCGGAAATTAAATGCTTCAAATGGATTAAATTAAGTATAAGCAAACGTAACAAGATTATTATAGATGTGATGTGATGAAAATTTATACTTTATTGTTAGATACGATGTACGATAATATTCGTTCGCTGAATTTAAGAACAAAAACATTATTATTCTCATCATACAACCACAATAAACATTGCATACACGCACGCACACCATGGTATGGTTGGAAAATAATCAGAAATCAGTGGCTTGGAAATGTGAGGATTTACTTTTCATTCTGTTTGTGTATACTTGTGTGTCTCTAATTTAGTTTCGAACATTCATACTATGCCGTATATTACGTTACACTAAAATCTACCGGTCTTGGATTAATTATACATTTGTATAATAAGTCTCAATTATATTGGCCACAAAATTTCTATCCCACATAAGAGAAAACATGTGTTGTACTTAGGAAAGTGAGATCGTTTCACTGAACACCTTTTCAGTGTTCAAGAGTATTAAAGCTCTTCTCAGTTGAATTGAATACAAACATCTTTCGTATCACACCAGCATTTTGTGTATATTTTTTCTATTTAATATTCACCGCACGGATTGGAATATGTTGAATCGTGGCATTTTTTATTTATTTTATATTTTTTAGTTAAGTGTTACCTGCTTTTATATCCACACAAGTATTAATTCTTTAATCCTTGTTCCCACTGAAACTTGAGTCTTTTATTATTTGAGCACGTTTCACTTAATTCAATGATTTCAAAATGTGAACTCATTACAAGTTAAGCGTTGTGTTTGCTACTACAATGTTTTAAAACTGGTAAGTATTGTAAAGTATACTCATTTATTTACATTTGTTTGAATTGACGTTACGGTGCGATTCACGACTTATTGCTTGCAATGTTTCAAGATTGTCGGATCAAAGTTTAATGCTCATTGATTCTATTACTTCGAAAGCTTTCAACGTACAATAATACAATCACAAGGTTAGGTTACACACACTCAACATCGAGTTTGTGGATAGTATTTTAAAGACAGACGATAGTAAAATACATTCCTGCGAGGGGGAAAAACTGTGACTGATGATATTTTATTATCATTTGATTGTCATTCGATCATTATTTGCTCCAAAATTGTGAGTATTTGACGTCAATCATTGTTGTACTACATTCATATGATCAAACTAGGTCCCACCTTTTGGGCGGGTCAGATCCCTTAACTGATTATTTGCCCTTTCGTTATAATAGAGAAAGGATGGCTATCCTACAACCACACCGTTCAATTTATTTTTGGAAACGATTACAAATCAGGGTGAACACCTTAGTTTAGGACGTGCTCACTACATGCAATTTATGTATTTCTTGTCAAGAACAACCTATAGAGTTCGATTTGAAACATATGCTTCGCAACCCGGTGCGATTCCTTATAAAGCCTTGCCTAAGTCTGTCGCAAGGGATGAAGAAAAATGTAATGAATTTGTGCTAAATTAGTAGTTACATGCTCCATTCCAAAAAGGCAATCTCCCGAGGGAGACTTCTATGGGCGAAAATTTTCTCTTCAATTTTCTTTGCAACATTGTAAGGTAACCTCATCATTAAAGACTCCACAGTAGGGGGGATCGGTTTATGGGAACTGATCAAAACAAATTCATGTTATCAGTTTGATGCCATATATTTGAATGCTAAATGTTCTACAAAATGTGTGTATAAGAAGGTTGCGTGTTCATGTCACGTCGGGGTCACCAATTATATGGGAACTGATCAAAACAAATTCATGTTATCAGTTTGATACCATATATTTGAATGCTAAATGTTCTACAAAATGTATGTATCAGAAGGTTGCGTGTTCATGTCACGTCGGGGTCACTAATTATATGGGAACTGACCAAAACAAATTCATTTTATCAGTTTGATACCATATATTTGAATGCTAAATGTTCTACAAAATGTATTGCTTATATAGTAGATTCAAAGGTGACTCGATATAAAATAAATTGATTTTTTTTTTCGAAATAAACTTGAAAATTACAAAATATTTTTATGTTGAGAAGACTCCAAAAACCCAGGGTTAAGGTTCTTAGACGAATTTTGATGCTTGCACAAAATCGATAAAGTCAAAATTTTGAGTTTCGGTGAATTTCCCCATTGCGAACTCTACAAAAAAAAATGTTTGTGCTTTTATCCACCCCTGACATTGTTTTTCGTCAATTCTATATCCATTTGAGGTGTACAAATAAATTTGGGGCTATACCAGAAGTTATAGTCCCATCCCTTAGGAAAGGACACTACGATCACGGCAGGCAGAAACCTTTGGGATCATAGACGCATGTAACACCATGATGGACATTACCGTTAAAGATAAGAGGATAACAATTTGCACTGACAGTCAAGCTTCACGTCAAGGCTAATGATAGAATGCTTAAATAGAGTAAGCGAATTGTCTTTGTCGAACACAGTGAAACTAATGTGGGTTCCAGGACACCGAGATGTAACTGGAAACGTAATAGCAGATGAACTGGCCTGAGAAGGAAATGCAAGCTCCTTCTGGGGACCAGAACCGGCCTTTGGACTTTCATATAGCTTACAGAGGACCATTATTAAGGAAAACTACTCTAAAATGCACCACGAAAAGTGGAACAAACTCCACAATTGTAAACGCTCGGGGATATTCATGACCTCTCTATCAAACAGAAGAACTAAAAATCTACTCAGCTGTTCCAGCTCTCAGAAATATAATTGGAATCATTACGGGGCATTGTAGATTACGAAAACACTTGCGCAACATGGGATTCTCAAATACAACTACCTGCAGAAAATTTGAGGAAGCACAAGGGACACCTGCTCATCTTTTGATGGAATGCCACTCTCTAATGCAGCAAAGACTCAACTTCTTTGGATGGCCAGTCCTCAACACGGATCAAATCAGACAGGTTAAGATTGACAAGATACACGAATTTATAGAAAGGTTGTTTATAGAGAACAATGCTGTGTAGTGAATGAAATGAAAATTACTTATTTTGTATAAGTTTATGTGGCAAAGAGTTTTTGGTTGTAAAAGCGGCCCACCCATGCGGCTTATTTATACCTAAGTTTATTGTAAAATCATACTTGGAACCAATAAATCTAATCTAATCTAATACCAGAAGTTATAATAGGTTTTGTGTAGTGGCAAAGTTTGGCAACGGTTGAAAATTGGGTGCTTTCATTTCTTTACACAATCTAAAAACCCACTAAAAAGTCGGGAATGGCGTAAAATACGTCGAAAACTATATTTCTAGTTGATATACCAATTTCAAGTACTCAATACATCGACTTGGGAGCTACTTTTGTAGCCAAACGTAAAAATGAACAAACATGAACTCAACAATTTAGTTCCCCCCCCCCTCCCACTCCCCAAACACTGAGACATTTATCTCAGTAAACTAAAAAATAAAGATTGGCACGTGAAAAAACGTCATTTAGTTTAATGAATGAATAAGTTCATGAATCGTTTTTACATCATCAATTGTCAACCATCGCGAATGACATATATTTCCCGGATTTCTCTCTCTCTCGTTCAAAAAGTATGTCACGCTCCGAGGTGGGGGGAGGGGGTTCTGCTTCGCGTGACAGGGGGGAGGGGGGTCTAGAGCCGTGTTACGTCACGCGAAATTTTTGAAAATATTTGGCTGAAATTTACATTTTTCTCTAATTTACATAGAATTCTTGGATGGAAGTCATTACTTAAAGTAATTGTATACTGTCCATCATTTCGACGTTAAAATCGAAAAATGCTCTCACTCTCGCTATCTTTCTTTTTTAATTCAGAAAATGAAAACTTGCATTTTCCTATAAAGTTTCAATATTTTTACACTTTGCGCTCGAATGATCAGGTCTACCAAATCATTGTTCTTTATGAATAGATTTATGAAGGCGCATTTATCTACTTTGCCTAGCCGTATGTTATTTTTGGTCAGTAGCTTTAAAGTGTATACTATCTATACCTAGCTGAAAATTTATTATCTACGAAAAAAATTGCAACGCGGCAAGATCCACATTGCAAGGGATTCGAGCTTTGGAGTAGCATTCGTTACCTTAACGAAAATTCACGATTCCCACATGAAAGAAAATTTGATATTTTTTCGGACTTTTTGTGATTTTTCATGGTTTGGGGGGGTTCGAAAAAAGGCGATTTTTGCGTGGCATTTTTTTCAATTCAATTCAATTCATTTATTTACGTCAAACTAATTCAGTCGACGGCATCACATAGACACAAAAAATATTAACAATTGGAATAAAAATAATATAAACAAGTAGAGTCCTAGGTCTAGTCTCAGGGAGTACAAGCACGTAATTAGTAGAATAAAATAGATGATAGTCATTTAATAATAATATAAAAGAAATATGAAGCGAAGACGCCGTCATTTAGTGTAATGTCTTGATTTTCAGAAGTATAGGTGAAAGAGTCGTTTGTAGATTGTATTAATGTAAGCATTTGCATCGAAGGGTTGGTCTCAATCTATATCCGGATTGATCGTCAATGAATTAATAGGACTATGTTACTGAAAGTGATCATTGATGTGGTGATTTCAGTTTTACCCAGTCTCCGAACACACTATCCGGTAACATAAGTAGCGCTGAACGAAATTGGTTGTGTGGTAACGTTGGGTCTTTGTTGCTTGCTGCAATGTTAAATAGCCTGCATGCTACGTTGAATGGAGAATTGTCTATCTTCCTCAAATTGATAAAATTGGGATGTCTTAGTGAACGTGTGCTCGTATTCAATGAGATCATAGATCTTAGGTATGGTGATTGGTATTTACCCATAATTACGCATCGAATGAATAGGATGATTGCGTTAACTCGTCGCCTGATTAACGTTCTTAGTTTTAATTTCTCACATCTTTCCGTATACGGCGGTAAATCATATGAACCCGTTAAATGCCTTTTGTCATCGCCAAGTAGAAATAGCACCATTTGTTTTTGGGCACTTTCTATTTTGTTTCTATGTATCAAATATTGGTGACCAAATTACCGAGGCGAATTCCAAAATGGAGCGAACCAACATCTGATAAATGATTTTTAACGTGTCTTTTGAGAAATATTGTGATTGGCGCTTTACGAATCTTGATGTTGTAATTGCTCGATTCGTAATATATTCGTAATGCGAATTGAACGTTGCTTCTTCGTCAAAAATCACACCTAAGTCCATGGTTTCTTTAACTCTTTTCACAGGTTCTCCGTCTATCATATAGTTGAAAAGAATGGGATTTCGCTTTCCAGTGAAGGTTATTACTTTACATTTTTCTTTGTTCACTTGAAGTTGGTTTTCCTTGCACCAGTCTATAAAACAGTTGATTCCATGCTGAAGGTTCGTAGCATCTTCTGTGCTGTTAATAATTTTTCCGAGTTTTTTATCATCTGCAAAGTTTAGCGCTATGATTTCGTCCATCAATGGGTCGGAATCGTCGAAAAACACAACGAATAGAAAAGGTCCATTAACCGAACCTTGTCATACACCGTAGTTTCCTCGATTTTGCATTTCCTATCTTAACGTATTGCCATCGATCATTTAAATATGAAGTAAACCAAAAAAGTGTTTGATTGGACAAGGGATGTTGGGCTAGCTTTCTAATTTGCTTGGAAATGTCGACATGATCGAAAGCCTTGGAGACATCGGAATAAAACATGTCTAACTGGCAATTTCTGTCAAAAGCTTCGTGTATGTATGTGGTTTGTTCCAAAAGATTTGTCTCGATATTCCTACTGGAGATAAATCCGTGTTGAGTAGTCCTGATTCGTGGTTTAACTATGAGTTTAAGTTGGTCACGTATGATGATGTCAAACACTTTCGCTATGTTAGGAGCTGTGTTCACTCCTCGATAATTACTCATATCTTTCCTTGCGCCCGATTTATAAATTGGTGTAAGTTGACCAATTTTGAATGCTTTCGGATAATACATTTTTGAAATCGATGTAGTGAAAATTAACCTTAATGGGCTAATCAGTTGATCGGTGCATTCACGCAAGAAGGTTGAAGCGACACCGTCGAAACGCTTCCTTTGTTTAGATCCATTTTGCTTAAAACAGATCTAAGGTGATGGTCTGTAACTTTGAAGTCTACACAATCGAACTCGGCTCGGTTTGTGATGAATGATTGCAGACTTGGGTCCACGTCGTGTTCGGCATATACGTCTTCAAAGTAGTTTGCAAATAAATTGGCCTTCTCTTCGTCAGATTTAGCTGTTTTACTATTATAACACATAACTTCAGGTAGACCATTAGATTTTCTTCTGCCGTTAAGGTGTCTCCAAAATTCTTTGGGATTTCCGTTTAGATTCCTCGCCTGTTGCTCGATGTAGTTTTCATGTAGTGTTGATCTATAGATTTCGAAGTTTGATTTGCATTCCAAAAATTTTTTATCGTCTGCTGATTCGTTTGTTAGTCTTGCGCTGCATAATTTCTTATACTCTTTATTCCTTTTATTTTTCAATGTCGAGAGGTGTTTGTCGTACCAACTAGGCCTGTTTGAAGATCTTATCTTTGATCTTGGAATAAAGTTTTTGAATGTATTTTCCAGAATGCAATAGAATTCATCCACCATTTGGTCCATGTCATCTATGTTGTTACATAAAATCGTGTGAAAATCGATCGATGATAGATGAGCTCGTATAGCGTCATAATTAGCCTTTATGAATGAATAAACTTCATGTGTATCACAAAGTTTGTCATGTGTCGTTGAAATTGTGGGAGTAAAATCTATCGTACACATGAGCGGGACATGACAGGCGTCGCTTTTGTGTGAAGGAAGTAGGAGGAAGTCAGCCTTATTCACTATTGTTAGTTCAGGGCTATTGGTGTATATGAGATCAAGTACATTCTCACTGTTGTTCTGGTACGATGACATTTGAAAGTAACCACTATTCATCATTGAGTCGGTGAAGTTCCTGGCAATTTCCGTTTTCCTCTCAGCTGAGTCACCTAATATAGGAATGTAATCAAAACCGAAGTCATTTTCGACCCAACTAATTCTATTGCCGAAGTTAAAGTCGCCGCATATCACAACTGTGTCTGTGGTGTTTACGGACCTTGTCAAAGCTTCAATGGCGTTGAGGTGCTCCTTGTAGAAATTTGCAAGCTGGTCATTAATTTTTCTATACTGGATGTAGGCTACGTATATGTACATGTGGGTGTTGTTACGTGTAATTTTAAGGCATATAACTTCAAGAGCTTTCATCTCGTCAAATTTGCATTGTTCGTATGTGAGGTTACTATTTTTCTTAATTGCAATTAGTACACCACCTCCTCTTGTTTCTGGAATGTTGGATTCATGTCTATCTTTCCTAAACACATCATATCGGGAGTCTATGAACTCGCAACTGGAGAAACTGTCATCTAGCCAAGTTTCTGTCATATTATAACGTCGTAATCTGCTGTAGATGTAGATTCTAATAGGTCTTTACACTTGTGGGTTGAGATTCCATCAATGTTCTCATAGAATAAGGATATGAAGCTGTTGTTAATTGTTGTAGTGAATACAGCGTTGACTGCAGGGGCTATTTTTCGTCGCTTATTTTTTGACAATTTCGAAAATAATTGCCGTTATTAGCTGTGGACGGCCCTTTAGCTAGGCTTACAGTATAGATACCACTTGAAATAGCTTCGCAAATTTCATATAAATATCTTTGATCAGTACTTAATTCCTCAGTTTTCATACCATGACTCAAAGGCGGTAATGTTGAAGATATGTATTGGAATTTTACAACCGGTAAATTAGTACGAGTTCCCAACGAACTGCCGATGGGGCCTGAAAATGCTTTGGGCACTGTTGTTGTCGTTCATATGGAGCTGGCAAATGAGCCACTGCATTGATAGATAGATTTCGTACGCAATTCAATTAATGGGAAAACACCGCCTTTCGTTCCAGTGTTGGTAACGGTGCCGTCGCAGCCGACCGCAGAAAATGATTTCCTGATAACAGAGTGCATGCCCTCCTCGATAGTTTCTGCTTTCCCATTCGCCAATGACAAGTTTCAAAGATAATTTTGGCCAGGTCCTCCAACTAGTGAGATGTGTTCTTCTTTTTCACTTTTTTGACGATGAACCATGTCCCCACCTTTTTCCATATACAAAGTTGTGTTCTTCCGCCCATCAAAATATAGTCCAATTATTTCAGGAGTTTCTTGAAAACTTAATTCCAATCGAAGCTCTTTTTACTTTGTGCTCGTCAACTACCAGCGATTGGTCAGATTCTGTAATTAAGTCAACCATTAGGAGAGTCGCTGAAACTTATCGCAGCAGTTGCAGTATTCGACACCTGATATCTATCGGCAACCAAGGACACTGGTTTCAGATTGAGGCGTGGACGAGGTTGCTCACTATATAATTCATCACTGTCATCTGTTCCATTGGCATATTTTGACGAAAGGTTTTCGTCATCAGAATCCTGCTCTTCATCAAGGATAAATTCAGTTGAGTTCTCTGTTATATGATCAGTAAAGCCACCCACTTCTACTGCAGCGCTGTCGTCTTTAAGAGTACTGAATGTTAATTTTCTGGTTGAACTTTGCATAGTTGTCGAGTTTTTACGGGAACTGTATTGTTTTCTCAGTTGTCGATAATTTAAATGAAGCCCCTTGATCATTTGCTTAATTCTTGATGTACTTACTGTTGATATCCCTGTACACCGTCACAAGCTCGTAACATTTTCAAAAATTTTTCTGAAGGAATTTGATTCTTCCAAATACAAATGTCTTTGTTTGTAGGTAACACATTTTCTCTCAATATTCTTTTTCGGTCTATCAATTCACAAAACGTTTTTTTCTTAGTTGTCTTTCCCATATTCCCATATATTGAATTCAGACAATTTAATCTTCCCTGTTACAAATTACAAAATGTCCGATCCCTTCCCACTCCAAATGTAGTTCTGACGACGATTGTTACAATCTGATTGGTCCAAATTTCATCATTTGCTCATTTTTAGGTGTGACTGCAAAAGTCGGTTTTCATGCGATTTTGGAACTAACTCTCCCATGTTAAAAGGAAATTGGTATATACGCCATTCCTGATTTTTTTTAAGCGAAAAAGTGGGTTTTTAGATTGTGTAAAGCGATTTTCAATTGCCAATCTTTTCCACTACCCAAAAATTATTATAATTTCTTGTATAACCCCAAATTTATTTTTACACCTCCAAATGTATATAGAATTGACGAAAAATAATGTCAGGCGTGGATAAAAGCGCAAACATTTTTTGTGGTAGAGTTCGCAATTGGGAAATTCACCGAAACTCGATTGTGACTTTATCGATTTTGTGCAAGAATCAAAATTTGTCTAAGAACCTAAACCTTCGACCACTCCTATAGACCACTCCTCTAGGTCATTTGGAAAAATCGATCCCCCTTGTCCACAGCTAGAACCATTTAACCAATTCTCACCATTTTTTTGTCGTTTCAAGGAAAAAAGTATTTTGAGAATCGGACAAATTTTACTCGATGGCGGACGTACAATTTGTTTCGCAGATTTGTCTTATTTAGACCCAAAGACGAAAAACCCACCAACAACTCTCGGGTCGACCGGGAATCAATTTGATATGACCAAAGTAGTTCAACATCACACGCCGAATCTAAATACCCGATTTGTAAAATGTTCATTCTCAACTAAACAGTCCTTATGGTTAAACTCGTTTGTCTCTAAATTATTTCCTTTGGCACTTTTGAAGCATCCCAAATCTTGATAAACTAACAGAAACGTCGAGGTAAACGCATAAGCCTCGTCAAAAAATTAATAATTTCGAAAACATACTGTTAACTTTAAAAAAAATTACATTGAATTGAAGTACAAGATCAAATTTATGTTTCAATCTTCATTAAATTTAATGATTCAGATTTTTCGTACGGCTAGTATTTAACTGGTAAGTAATTTTAATAATTTGGCAGTAAAATTTTAATCCAAAAGCAATAAATTTGTTAGAGTGGCAGTAAAAATAATTTTCGGCATTAGAAATAATTATGGGCAGTAGGTTTTTGTAATTAATATTTTGGCAATAAATTTAATATTTCGACAATAAATTTAATGTTTTGACAGTAAGTTTAATATTGTGGCAGTAAATTGTTGTTATCATTTGATTAATTGTATTATAGGATTGTATGTACTGTCAAAAAAAATAATTACTTTAGCAGTAAAATTAATCGTCACAACAACGTGGCTATGGACTTACCTAACATTTTTTAAAGCGCAACATAATTCGCATTCGTAGTATTTCGTAAAAGGGATCTTACGTAACATTTCCTAAAAGGGATCATCAGTCGGTTACCTAACATTTTTTAAAGCGCAACATAATTCGCATTCGTAGCATTTCGTAAAGGGGATCATCAGTCGCTTAGACTTATTTACTAGATTTTGTCCTCGCGTATTAAATGTTGACAGTATAATTAAGTACAGTGTGTGCTCTTTTGTGCAAAAGGCTATTCACAACCTGACCTACTGTACAATCGACTTCGAGACTGCAACCCACCGGTATCATACTCGTAAAAGGCATTTTCTGAGACAAGCAGCAGTCAAGACGGTGAGGGGCAAGAGGGCAATCTCTGTGAACGGATGTAGTCTATACAACTCGCTGCCTGAATCAATAAAGAATGCCTCACCTAAGGATCGGAGCAGGTCAAGTCGACCTGATCAGGTTCAGGTCAGGTCATGACCTGATTTCTGACCTGAACATGATTTTGAATTTCAGGTCCGACCTGAGGCTGACCTGAAACCTGAAAAATTTAATCAGGTTGACCTGTAATCTGACCTGAAACCCACAGGTTATATTCAGAAAATATCATTGAACAATGTGGATAGTAAAAATCTTTGCAAAGTGCCATGGCGGATACAGCTTTCGACCTGACTGATGTTTTCGAAAATTCTCATGTAAAAATCGCGAATCGGGGGGTCGCGGCGACCAACACAGGTGGATCCGTGCTAACCTATAGTGCATTAAACCTACAAAAACTTAAGATATGCTGTGGAGGTGGTTAAGGGGAACGTTTTTCACAATAACCGCTAATAAAAAACTTATGGAGTTCAAGTAGTGCTCCAAGTGAATTCTATCGTTGGAAGAGGAATGAATTTTTTTTTTCACACATCGAAGAGGGGAGGTGTTAGAGGTAGTGTGACAGGGGGAGGGGTTCTGAAAAACCTTCATTTATGAGTAACATGCTTTATGAAAGGCCTCAAAGAAGAAAAAACTGGACTTTTGGAAAAAAAAACTGTTCTCCCTAAAAGCGGGCGTCCTTTATATGGACGACCCCCATGTGACTCACACACTGATGCCCTTGTGTAACACTTTTGCAATAAAAAAGCATAATTGCATTTGATCAATACCGTGTATATACAATATAATTTCGTCTACATTTGAAATAAAATTATCTATTGCACCAAAATTTTCTCATCTCGTCACCTCTAAATATTTTTGGTTCCTTTGCAGAATATTCAAAGCATTCAAATGATTTCAGGTCAATCAGGTCAGGTTCAGGTCAGTTCAGGTTCGACCTGATATCATCAGGTCAGGTTCAGGTTGAGAAAATATCGACCTGAACCTGACCTGAAAATTTCAGGTCAATAGGTTTCAGGTCACAGGTCCGACCTGAACCGACCCATTCCAAACCTTAGCCTCACCGACACGCTTTAAGACAGAGCTGATGTTATGGCTATTAAAAAATCAATACCCTGCCTCTTGATTGAGTGTGGCATTCGAGTGAGAGCACATACAAGGATTGGTCCTTAATAGGTTGTGATGCTGAATACTGTGATATGAGGGGGCACTTCTCCTTTTTGCTCGTCCCACGGTGCCTGCCCTGCTGTCTCCATCTCGCGTAGTTTCCCACCCCTTCTTGCTGTTTGCCGATATCACAAAGTTGTCGTTTTGGATTTCAAATATTTTTCCTATTCCAGTCTTTTTAGTATTTAAGTTGTACATAATCTAGTTTCAAGAAAATTTCAAGGTATCTCTTTATCATTATTATAATTTTTCTAGCTTTTAAGTCTTTTTTTCTTTTGGTTTACTCCTTTACAGTTGTTTAACTGTGGAGTTCCACAATTTCAAAGTAAAATACGAATTGTATCGATTTCATGATGTAGAAATAAACTCTTAAACAAATTCACAATTCTTTTACTTCCAAATTGTTCAAACGAAATGACATGCATCCAATCGTAGGATCTGGATTGTATAAAAGGCGAGTTGACATAGTCTGAGTATCATTCTATGGCCATCGTTGCTGATATACACATGGTCTTAAGACAAGGTGTACTGATGATCGTAAAAACGACGATCAGCACTTTTAGTTTTTCGATTTTTGTTAAACAATTGGAAGTAGGATGAAGAATTGTGAGTGGCTTTTAAATGTTGATTCAAGCGGGTGGACTTTAATCTGCCGAAGGTACAGCAGCCGTAGTAAAATATTACTTCTATGGTGCAATTGTACCAAAACGAGAATTTTCTCTCATTTTTTACCTTTTCTTAGCTTATCTTATCTTACGTAACATTCTAAAAGGGATCATCAGTCGCTACCTATCATTTTTTAAAGCGTACCATAATTCGCATTCGTAGCATTTCGTAAGGGATCAGCAGTCGCTTACGTAACATTTTCGTCAAAGGACCATCAGTCGCTTACCTAACATTTTTTTTAAACGTAACATAGCAGCGCTTCGTATTTCGTAAAAGGGATCATCAGGCGCGTTTCCTCAAGATTTTTAAAGCGCAACATAATTCGCATTCGTAGCATTTTTCGTAAAAGGGATCATCAGTCGCTTACGTATCATTTCGTAAAAGGGATCATAAGTCGCTTACGTATCAAGTTCGTAAAGGTATCAGCAGTCGGTTACCTAACATTTTTAAGAGCGCAACATAATTCGCTTCGCATTCGTAGGATTTCGTAAAAGGGAGCATCAGTCGCTTACGTAACATTTCGTAAAGGGATCATCAGTCGCTTACCTAACATTTCGTAAAAGGGTCAGCATCGCTTCCTAACAGTTTTTAAAGCGCAACATATTCGCATCAGTCATTTAAAATATTTTTTGCGATTGATTCTAGCGATCTTCACCTAGAATGAGTAAGCATCAGTAAATTTTGTGAAAGGGAGCGCACTTGCTTATTAAATATTACTGCCGTAATATAAAATTTACTGCCAAAGTATTAAATTTACTGCCAAAATATTAAAGTTATTGCCAAAAATATTAAATTTATTGCCAAAATATTAATTGCAAAAAATTACTGCCCATAATTATTTCTACTGCCGAAAATTATTTTTATTGCCACTCTATTAAATTTACTGCTTTTGAATTAAAATTTTACTGCCATAAAATTAAATTTATTGCCTTTTTAATTTGTAGTCTTTTCGTACGATTTTCCTGAATTTTCCTAGAAGAATTCTTTAATTCGGATATTATAAGAACTTTAAGCTTTTCGATTACATACGTAAATTAACTTTTCCATTTTTAACTTCCATTGACCCATTACAGCCGCAATGGAAAGTTGACGTTTCAAACGAATCGGCAAACAGAAGACATTCAGATTGTTATCAGTTGTTCTACTACAAAACTTTCTACAATGACTCTTAATGACTAGTCTGCGCAACTTTCTTAATTCATATTTGAAATCATTTTTTTTGTTACTTTTTGAATAATAGGTTTCTCTGTTTGTAATGTTTTATATATTGTACACGATAAAGAATGTTACCATATACAGTACCCTCTTTTGCGTTTCTTTGCCGTTTAAAACTCAATTTTCTTTAGAAAGCTAATCAACGAAAATTATTAACAGACGAGAGAAACGTAAACGCTTATAATTATGCACATCTTTGTACAATCCATATACACAGAATTGCGTCTAGTATACAATATCTATGATACGTATTTATGTCTGTAAACGGTTGTATTATAATTTTCATTAAATATTCTAAAATATATTTTATCAGTTTACATGAAATTATATTATGAATGTCTGTATCTACAGCAAGGTAAAAGTTTATAATACATTAATACATTACTCCCAGTCGCTTATTTTTAGGAGTGACATCATTCGATGCCGTATGACGGCAAGATAGTATTGTTTAAAAGTCACTTCCCTCGTGTATATTTTCTTTCCTAACCGAGCATTTTCCATATCAGTCAACGATGTTATGTATGATGATATCACACAGGTTGTCGTTATGGAATTTTCAATGACATTTTGTTTGCATTATATGGAAAATGTATAAGGCAATATTACTAACAGCACATCATTGCAACATATCCCTTTTCAAAACGCAGACAAATCATCCAATCATTTACCGTTTGAAGGATTTAACTGACAAGACAGGCAAAATAATTTTCAATAGATAATCTCATTCTTATCTTTTTCAAACAGAATCGTTGTGCTACATTAGTTTGATTAATTCATTTCTGAATAGTTTGAATGACGTACAATCATAAATTGAAAAATTACGCACACCTCTGTCAGTTCAGTTGCTTGAAACAACAGGACAGGTCATCATTTCGGATTGTTTGACATTAAAGAACTGTTCAATTAAGCTTAAATTAACAAATTCAACATTTATTGTTTGCTAAATTCTACGTAAGAAAGCAATCCTTAAACTAATTAAATTAACTTACGACATTAGTAAGGAAATCGTTCTTTATTATTTTTCCAAGATAACAATCGGCTTAAAGCCTGTCAACCTCTGTTAATATTTCGTCAATTTACTTATTTGTCCCTCAAACCACTTCGAATAGAACAAAAATAAACAACAATTATCAAAAGAAAAATGTTTCAATACTTATCTTCTTGGCTTGGGATCAATAATAAGCTTGTTTTCCCAGATAACAATTAACCCCACGAAACGTACATAAAATGCCATCGGAAAATGTGCTGATCCCAATTAATGTGCTCCAGTTATGTGTTGTTGTGTTAAATTATAGAAAGTACATTAAATGTACTTTTTTTGTACTGAGAAAAAAGGTTTGGAAGATATGCTAGTAAATGAAAATCAAACAAACTCCACAGAGTGTTATTGAAATTTATTTGATCGACACACTAAAAATGTACTTGTAATCTAGTGCAATAATTTCCAGCTTTAATGGTACAAAAAATGTGCCTTTTATTTACATCGAAAATGTACTACATCACAAGCACATTTTTGGTACATTAAATTTGATAGGAATAGTGTACACCTTATCATGCACATAAAATGTGCGAAAAATGTACTTGTGATTTAGTGCAATAATTTCGAGTTTTAATAGCATAAAAAATGTGCCTTTTATTTACATCGAAAAATGTACTACATCACAAGCACATTTTTGGTACATTAAATGTGATAGGAATAGTGTACACCTTATAACGCACATAAAATGTGCAAAAAATGTACTTGTGATCTAGTGCAATAATTTCGAGTATTAATAGCACAAAAAATGTGTCTTTTACTTACATCGAAAAATGTACTACATCACAAGCACATTTTTTGTACATTTTATGTACATATTCTCAACAACATTGAATTTCGTACATTTAATGTACATTCAGTAAGCAACCACATTAAAAAGTGTGATCTGGGTTTCTCTCAAAATTTCTTTGCTACATTTCGTTGTTACTTTTTATCTTCACATCCACCCAAAATGAAAGAAAATATGGCGATCGAGTTGGTCAACAGAATTGTGTCACTAAACGATCTGATTTTTAAGCCAAAAAATTTGGAAGAAATACACGAAATCGTATCCAAAAAGGGTCATAAAAAAGGCAATGTCTATTTACTGTGATAAGAATAGAAGGAAAACCAACACAAATTTACAGAAGCATGCCATATATCTCTAAATTGATACAAAACGTAAACAAACGACTGAAAACAGCGATACCCGAACTAATAGTCGCACCTAAACCATTTAAACAACTTTTCACGAAAACGAAAACCTACATCCTAAAAGAACAACAAACAGACGCCATATGTAGAACTGACTGCAAGGCGGACAAACGGAAAGGAATACGAATAAACTTGGAAAAAAACATAAAACCGACTACAATAATAGATTTGACCTAGGATATAAATCAGCTTTAATAAAAACTCACTAGAACACTCAGGACACGAACCAGAATTTGACCCAAAAAACATCAAAATCTTAGACCGGGAAAAAACACTTTTAAAAGACGACTGATGGAATCATACTACATACGGAACCATATCTTACAACTTCAAAAGGGATGTTAACAGAGTACATAAAAATTACAACTTATACAAAGACATAAGCACAAACGCATAGGAATAATAACCGATTACAGCTGCAAAATATTTGTAAACTTATCTCAAAAAATGTTTACAGGTACAGGTACATGCCTCCCATGATTCAAGTTCGAAGATGAGCAAAATCGGTCAAGTAGTTCCGAAGATATGGTCGAAGAAGTGGAGGTCGGACATAGATTTTCGAGCGTCGGTGAAACTTTTTCGCAAATATTTCTGCAAGTAATGCACGGAAATTTTTCATTTTGGTGTTCAATGAAAACATTTGATCTCACAAAACTGGGAAAAATATGTTTGTGGAAATCGGGTCAGTGGTCAGGGACCAATGGAATTGACGAAATTGAGTTTCTTGGCCATATACGAAAGCAGGTGGTTTTTCGTCTATATTTGCTTAACTATGCAATATGGAGATTTACTGTCAAAGGGAAATCTGTAGAGAATAAGATTTTAAAGAACACGTGTTTCAGTGTTTTAAGGAAAAATTACCCGATCCTGGAAAATGACCACTTCTAGAATTGGTCAGGATGACCCATACCTCTATGGGCGTTAGAAAGTTGCTTCCAAAGGCAAAGTTACCACCTCTAGAATTGATCGGGATGACCCATTCCTCTAGAACTATGAATATTAGAAAGTTTCTTCCAAAGTCAAAGCTCTCGAAATTTCTCAAAAGTTTTTCTTAGAAATTTCTTGGACTGTACAAAACTTTCTAGAACTTTCCAGATTTTTCTAGAAGTTCCTGGAACATTCTAGAACTTTTTGGAACTTTCCAGAATTTTCTAGAACCTTCTAGAAATCTCGAAAACTTTCTAGAACTGTATGGAACTTTCTAGAACGTTCTGGTACTTTTTAGAACTTAAGATAACTTTCGAGAACTTTTTTTTAACTTTTCACAACTTTCCAGAAATTTCTAGAATTTTCTTGAACTTCCTACCTCTTTCTACCACTTTACACCGCTCCCAGATCCACCACCCAATAGTTGCTTAGAGCAACTTAGGAAAATTGCATCATACGATTCGTTATTAAATAAAGTTTTAAGAATTTTCGACCTTAACTTCGACCACTTTTAGTTACATAAGCAAACGTCTGCAATTTTCTTCAGTTGCTTTTGGCAACTCTTGCGGGCAGGTTCTACGTCTGGTATCGAGAGCGACACTCTGGAAAGTTTAAGAAACGTACATTCGGGTCAAAATGAATAGAAACTTTGTACTTCTGCGCAGGTTTCAACACCGCAAAACCCTGCGCAGAAATACAAAGTTTCTATTCATTTTGACCTAGATGTATAGAAAGTTCTAGACACTTATAGAAAGTTCGAGAACAATCTCAAAAGTTTTAGAAATTATTAATTATGAACACACACTTCTACGTGGGTTACGCTGAAATACCCATATATGGGTTTTCTTTCAAAATTTTTTTAAGTTAGTAATGAGTTGTTATCTTAAAATGTAGACGTTTGAAACGTTTTAGCAGACTTGGTAAAAAATAATATTTATTCATTTTTTCACTTTTTTAGTCCATTAATTCCAAATTTCAATTTATTTACTCCATTTTTAATAGTAATTTAATCCACAAACCTCGGAAGTGAGTTACCCCTCAAGCAGTTCACCCAATTCAACCATACAGAATCGTTGGCTTCAAGAATGATCTGTGAATAGCTAACTTTGTACCACCTCGTTTCCCGTTTTCCTCCAAATTCCCTTATTAACTTGCCTTACTCTGATACAATGGTACCTAAACTGCTCTCATTCATATCAAATTCCAAGCTACCTATATCCGAAATTTGCCGACATGCAAAACCCTAGTCTTCATTACACTTATTTTCATCCCGTACTCTTCACCTACGACATTAAAGCAGTCAATCCTTCTAGGCCTTCTGCCAATAGAGTTAGGTCCTCAGAATAGGCCAGGACTTTCATAATTACCTCACACACCTTTCTCTGCTTGATGATTTTGTTTATTTAAATTATAAACATAAGAGGAGAGAGACAACAACCCTGACGAACGCCCTCATTAAAGTTGAATGTTTGCAGATTCAGTTTCTTTTTCGGAAAAAAGTCACAATTTTGAGATATCATGCTTAGCTTATTATGTCTTCACAAAACTTACCCCATTTTCTACACTTTCCTCATGGCCAAAGGAAAAATTGTTTTTTATTTGTGTCAACATTTGCGCCATCATCATTCCCTAACATAATGTACTTTAGTGGGGACTGTAACCGATCATAATAAATAAATCATTTGAAGTAAAAAAACGGATATCACACTGTGTACTATTTTTCTTTATTTTCATTATAATGCATAGAAGGGGGACAACATCTTTATGAATTTTATTACGCCCAATAAATAACGGTTTTATTATCGGCCGACCACTGTTGATACACAATAAAGAGACTGAAATAATTCTCCATAATAAATTTCCCATTTGCACAGTTCTTTAAAAAAAATTGTCGTTTCACAAGCAAATGAATGGCTTTCCTATTCATTTTTCTTTTAGCAATTTTATCCATTCGATTGGTTAATTCTATAAGAACATCCTACTTAAATGAAAGAAAGAAAAGAAAATTTAATCGGCATGAAAAGCGAAACCTGC
>CM055406.1:68064519-68075213 GCA_029228625.1 Pseudolycoriella hygida
TGTGCTTGATAAGGCGTACCATCCCGCGATTCAGAAAATTTTCATAGAAATGTTGAACTCTTTTACATCGCGGGATTGTACACTATTCCTATCACATTTAATGTCCCAAAAATGTGCTTGTGATGTAGTTCATTTTTCGATGTGAATAAAAAGCACATTTTTTGTGCCATTAAAGCTCGAAATTATTGCACTAGATCACATTTACATTTTTCGCACATGTGCTTGATAAGGTGTACACTATTCCTATCACATTTAATGTACCAAAAATGTGCTTGTGATGTTTTACATTCTTCGATGTAAATAAAAAGCACATTTTTTGTGCCATTAAAGCTCGAAATTATTGCACTAGATCACATTTACATTTTTCGCATATTTTATGTGCTTGATAAGGTGTACACTATTCCCATCACATTTAATGTACCAAAAATGTGCTTGTGATGTTTTACATTTTTCGATGTAAATAAAAAGCACATTTTTTGTGCCATTAAAGCTCGCAATTATTGCACATACTCATCTTATTTTTTCAAAAATGTATATTTTTAGTCCGTGAATGGATATCACGGCTGCTTTTGGTTGAGTAACATTAAAAAAAGTATCGAATGTTAAAAGGAAGAAAAGAAAAATGTGTTCAAAGAAAAAGCTAACGGGGCAAATGTACAACCGCTACAGTGTGTTCGATCAAATAAATTTAAATAAGACTC
Organism: Pseudolycoriella hygida; assembly: GCA_029228625.1. Classification (NCBI taxonomy): domain Eukaryota; kingdom Metazoa; phylum Arthropoda; class Insecta; order Diptera; family Sciaridae; genus Pseudolycoriella; species Pseudolycoriella hygida. The sequence goes on from CM055406.1 coordinate 68,065,221, forward strand.
TGTGGAGTCTGTTTAATTTTCATTTATTAGCATGTCTTCCAAAACTTCTTCTCTCAGTACAAAAAAAGTACATTTAATGTACTTTCTATAATTTAACACTTTATACAAATTTAACACACCAACACATAAGTATCTGGTGGCACAATTGGTAAAGCAGTCGACTCATAATCCCGAGCGTCTTTGGTGCAAATGGCAGAAATTTCTCTAATAAAGAAAATGAGAGCTTGACATAAAACAATGTAGATGGAGGACGTAGCGATCATCAGAATAAGAAAAACCGAAATGGAAAAGTCGGAAAACTAAATTAAATTTTCCTTTCTTTTCTTACATAACATTATATGTACATGAAATGTGCTCATTCACACTAAATTCACACTAAAAAGTACATTAAAGGTACATTAGTTGTATATTCAAAGTGTTTTAAATGTACATTAGATGTACATTGTACATGTAATTCACATTTAATGTACATTAAATGCACTTCACGTTCCAAAGAAAAGATGTAACGGAAGGGCGCTTTTCGATATACAGCACATTTTCCGATGGCACTTTATATACATTTCGTGGGGTCAATTGTTATCTGGGTTACTCTACATCATTACATTTGAAATGTGACACATTTTAGAATTGCTGCCTTTTTTGAAGGCTGCCTTCTGGATTCGACTAGAGGGTCCTGACCTTAGGGAATGTATAATGTGAATAATTCTCTGAAGTACGTATATTGTACAAAACTGTGGAATCATTGCGCAAAAACATTTTTATCAAAATAAACTTATCGAAACAAGAATTTCTTTTCAATTGATCAGTTAGTATCGCGATCACTTATTCCCATTTTTTTGAGTAAATCTTTTCTGATTTTCAAATTTTTTTTTGTTTGAAAGACCTGGGCATAGCCGACAATTTATAGAAGAAACTTTTTGAATTTGAATCCTTGGACTTAGCTAGGGCACTAAAATCGAGTCTCTGCTAGCGCTCCATGTGTTTTTTGTCCATAACTCGGGCAAGTCTTTTCCGATTTTCAAATTTTTTATTGTTTGAAAGATCTAGGCATGACCGACAGTTTATGAAAGGGGTTCGAGTGATTGGTTACAGTGTGTGACAACGAGGAGGAGGGGGGGGGGGGTAAGTGGCCAAAAAAGTGTTACGTAATTTAGGGACAGCCCCTAGGCTAATTGGTTTAAAGTTAATGGTTTCCCGTCTCAAGGACATGAACTCACACCAAGTATTTTCTTGCTCCGCCATTCGCTATCAATCCCAAAAATGACGTTCCTGCTTCGAACTACTCCTTGTTGGCGATCGAGTGATCGAGTCGAATATGATAATGTGTTGAAATCAGCTTTGGAGGGAATTATGAACTGCAGTGTGGACGATAATGCCTGGAAGCAAACAACAATTTCCGTCAAATACGGTGGACTTGGTCTGAGAGACGTCACCAAACTCTGTTTCTCTAGTTTTCTTGGATCATCTCACTCAGTTTCGGATTTATTGAATGCCATCCTACCATCAGTCGTCTGTCAAACACCAGATTCGGCAGTGTCAGAAGCATCACAATTCCAGTCTCAAGCAAAACTGATCCCGCTACCATCTCGAAAACTTCAAAGCCATTGGGACGGCCCTATCTGTGCGAAGCAACAAGAGGAACTTTTGCTAGGTGAATCAACTGAGGTCGGAACAGCTAAACTTCTCGCGGTATCATCTAAGGAAGCTGGTGTCTGGCTCACGGCCTTTCCAGCAGCTTCACTAGGTAACCTGCTAGATGATCAGTCCTTTCGTATAGCAGTATCTCTTAGACTTGGAGCTCCATTGTATCATCCACACACGTGCATTTGTGGCGAAAAAGTCAATGAATCTGGTATACACGGATTGTCTTGCAAGAAAAGTGCCGGTAGAAAAGCTAGACATGAGATGGTGAATGATTTAGTGCAAAGAGCTTTGACTTAATGTGGAATACCAGCAATCAGAGAGCCAGAAATATCACAAACGCTGCCAACGCTCCATAATCAAATGGGATGTACAAATATCGGAACTTAAGAGTCAACTGATTGGTCCCCTCTATATGAATAGTGGCGAGTACATCACAATTATTATATTCTATTACCAAAGATCGTACACATTCCATACGAACGGCTGGTCGCCATTGTAGTGGTCGTATGTTACGACAATTCTCTAAATTCAATGTTAGTGTCTCCAGTTTCAAATTTTTGCTAATAAACATTAGCAAATCCCAGTCGAAGAAAATTGTGGATTGAATTGAGAGTCCATTTCTCCATTTCTCCAGTCGCTTAAGTGAACTGCCTATGTGGCTATTAATAAATTGAATCGATCTCGCATTCTCAAATATTACCTGGAGCGCAAAACGAGAAACGAATAGTTGACACGGTCTCCGAACAATTGTCACAAATTGCATTTTCCAATTCTTTTTCGTAGCTACGGTCTCCGTTATTCGAACTAAAGCTGATGTGTAAAGTCTCTATTGCCTGTCCAAAGATACGCAACATTTTGATATCCGTAGGAGCGTCAACGAGCTGGGCGTAAATTCTAGATTTAGCTGCAATCTTGAATGCGTAAACAAGGCTCTCCTCAAATGAGTTGATATTTTGCTCTTGATCTCGATTACGTTTGGCCAAATTCCATCTGCCAGGAAAGATCGCTTCAAGAAAAGTTAACAAGGTTTTCATCTTCTAGATATTGAAAAATTGACACCAAACAATCGAAGGGAAGGTCTGCTATGTTGTCCACGGGAGCCATTGCTGTCACATTTACCAAACAATTACACCAATTCAGTCAAAAAATTTTCACTTTTCACATTGTTTGTTCACGATTTCGATATTGTTTTTGTTAGCGAAGATGGTCGTAAATGGCAACTTTGGGCGAAATCTTTTTAATAAATGTAACCAGGCTTGTTCGCAGCACCCTACGCATTCGAAGTCCAATAAAATGGTCAAATGGGACAAATTTGAAAAGCATGCAGCACATGCAGCAAATAAAAATGTTTAGATATATTTAGCGCAGTGAGTTCCAATGATAAGACGAAAATTATTTTTAATCTTAAGGACGAGAGTTTTTCACAGGGACAAGAGCAATACTCCATCGTTGAGAGACCGTTTCAAATCACGTCAATTTTATCCTTTTTGCCTGACAAAGGGTTGTAAAATCGCTTTGAAAACTCTTGGACACTTCATAGAACGAATGTCCGACATTTTTTGATAAAATGTCCAAAATTGTCCGAAATTTTTTCAAATGAGATGTTCAAAATGTCCGAATTTTGGACACGGCGAAAAGTAGTGGGAGGCCTGCAATTAGCTTTTCCCGACATTTTATTCTGTACAACTTTGCTTTGAAAGTAAATCACTGTATAGCACAGTTAAGCAAATATTGACTAAAAACCACCTGCTATCGTATATGGCCGAAAAAATTAATTTCGTACATTCAAAGCCCAAAGCACTGAGTCGATTTACACAAAAAAAATTTCCCAGTTTTGAGAGATCAGAAATGCTTTCATTTGACACCAAAATGAACAATTTCAGTGCTATACGTGCTGAAATATATGCGAAAAAATTTCACCCACAATAAAAAATCCACGTTTTTGGACACTTTCTTGACCATATCTCCAGAAATACCACCGATTTTGCTCATCTTCGAACATGAATCATGGGACATATATGTTCCTTTCAGGGGAAAAAAGTTTAGGGTGATCGGTTGAGCCGTCTAGAAAAAAAGGTGTAGACGGACGGACGACCGGACATTTTTTTTGCTGATTCGTCATCTCTAGATGATAATAAATGTATCCCCCCCCACTCCCACCTCGATCTACCCCATGTTACAAGAAAATTGTTTGTAGTAAACGTATAGGACCTTTGTACTTCGTACGGGTCCAACAATTTCGAGAAACGTTTAGAAAGATAAATTTCGTATTGGAACATCTGAATTTTATTTTGGAACACCAAAGAGTTTTTATTTGAACAAAAACATTTTAGTGTGGAACGAAACGAATAAAGTTTTAGAACTTTTATTTTTTTATTGGAACATTCATATTTCCACATTGGAACAAACCGCTCTGTTGTGGAACAAAACGAAAAACGTTGTGGAACGTTTGAATTTTTATTGTAACATTTCTATTATTTATTGGAAAATCTCGTGTTCAATATTGGAACAAAAAGAATATTTTTTGTTACAAAAACTATTTTTTTTGTAACGAAAGTTTTATTTTTTTTAACCAAATAATACAATTAAACGTTTTTATTTTGTTACACAATCACAAGATTTTGGTTTATTGTGGATCTTGTCAATTCCACAACTTTGACGGTAGAACCATAGACTTTTTTTGACTAGACGGGAAATGTTAGCATGGCGCCAAATTTGAAATGCGAAATGCAGAAGCATAACTATTTGTCGTAGTTTATGTTCTTCTAACATTCCTTAAACTTTAACAATTTCAGTTTTTCAGCCAAATTTTTGAAAGTTCTCAAATTTCTCAATTTTTGTGAAATTTATTAAATTTACAAAAAATTTCAAATTTCAAATGGAGATCGGAATTTTGAAAAATAATGAAAATTATCAAATTTGGATGAATTTTTATGGGCCATTCGTTGTAAGGTTATGAGAGAACGATGTCTGCACACTGAAAATTTGATTTTTGAGATATATGTTGTATGGCAGAAAGTATTACAGACGTTTTATCTGCAATTTGTTTATTGAACGAAAATTTAGAAAAAGCTTCGTTTAGCCTGCAGTCGTCGTTCTCTCATAATCATGCATGGAATGGGGAATTTCTATGGATTTCAGATTTGACATTTTCTCAGAAATTTGGACTTTTGTAACTTCAACACTTTTTTAACATTTTAGAAATTGATGAAAATTCTTGAAATTTCAAAATGACTAATAGCAAATCATGAAATATTTTCAAATTTGAAATTTTATTAATTTTAAAATTTCAAGAATTTTCATAAATTTCTAAAATGTTTAAAAAGTGTAGAGAAGTCACAAAACTCAAAATTTCTGAGAAAATGTTAAATCTGAAACTCATAGAAATTCTTTATTGTATGAAAATTCTTCCAAATTTGATAATTTTCATTATTTTTCAAAATTCCGATCTCCACAAATTTGAAAACTTTTCAGAAATTTGATAAATTTCACAAAAATTTAGAAATTTGAGAACTTTCAAAAATTTGGCTGAAAAACTAAAATTATTAAAGTTTGAGGAATGTTAGAAGAACACAAACTACGACAAATTGTTATGCTTCTGCATTTCGCATTTCAAATTTTATTTTGTAAATTTAATAAATTTCAAAATATTGAGAAATTTGAGAATTTTCGAAAATTTGGCTAAAAAACTAAAATTGCAAAAGTTTAAAAAACATTAGAAGAACATAAAATACGACAAATTGTTTTGCTTCTGCATTTCTCATTTCAAATTCGGCGCCACGCTAACATTCCCGTCTAGTCAAAAAAAGTCTATGGTTCTACTGTCAAAGTTGTGAAATTGACAATAAAGTAAAATTTTGTAATTGTGTAACAAAATAAAAACCTTTAACCGTATATCTCATAAGTGAAATCAACCAGCAAAGGGGCGGGAAGAGCAGCGACCAAGAGAGAGAGAGACTGTTAAACGTCTAAAGTACAAGCAATTGCAAGACCGCTTCATTTTTGTTCCTATCGCTATCGAATCCTTGGGCTCTTGGGGTCAGGACGGGCAAAAACTGATTGAAATGATTGGCGACAAATTGGTTGTGGTTACTGGGGAACATCGCTCAAAACATTTTTTTGTACCAAAGAATTAGCATCGCTATTCAACGGGTAAACGCCGCCTCTATTTTGGGAACTATACCTCGTGGCACTGAAAAATTAGATTCTATACACAACTTGTTGTGAACTACGGAACCCAGATAACAATTGACCCCACGATATGTACATAAAGTGTCATCGGAAAATGTGCTGATCCCATTTAATGTGCACCAGTTCCAGGATATTTAATTTAATATACATTAAACGCGCCCTTACCGTTACATCTTTTCTATGGAGTGCATTTAATGTACATTAAATGTGAATTACATGTACATCTAATGTACATTTAAAACACTTTGAATGCACAACTAATGTACCTTTAATGTACTTTTTAGTGTGAATTACTAGAACATATAACGTTATGTAAGAAAAGAAAGGAAAATGTAATTTGTTTTCCGACTTTTCTATTTCGGTTTTTCTTATTCTGATGATCGCTACGTCCTCCATCTACATTTTTTTATGCCAAGCTCTCTTTTTTTTATTAGAAAAATTTCCGCCATTTGAGTGCGGGGCTTGGACCCAAGACGCTCGGGATTATGAGTCGACTGCTTTACCAATTGTGCCACCGGATACTTATGTGTTGGTGTGTTAAATTTGTATAAAGAGTTAAATAATAGAAAGTACATTAAATGTACTTTTTTTGTACTGAGAGAAAAAGTTTTGGAAGATATGCTAGTAAATGAAAATTAAACAAACTCCGCAGAGTGTTATTCAAATTTATTTGATCGAACACACTGTTTTTGGTACATTAAATGTGAGAGGAACAGTGCACTCCTAAAATAACGCACATAAAATGTGCGAAAAATGTACTTGTGATCTAGTGCAATAATTTCGAGTTTTAACAGCACAAAAAATGTGCTTTTTATGTACATCGAAATATGTACCACTCTATAAGCACATTTTTTTGTACATTTTATGTACATATTCTCAACAACATTGAATTTCGCACATTTAATGTACATTCAGTGGGCAACCACATTAAAACGTGTGATCTATGTTATCTGGGTTTCTCTCAAAATTTCTTTGTAATCAATAAAGAAAAAAAAAGTTAGAAATTGTGTAGCTTTACGTTAACGTCAGGTCTCACCGGCAAATTTCAGAAGGCAGTCTGGTGCCGAAAAAGTTCCTATAACAATATTGGATGGGGGTCCGAGTACATTTCTATGTACTCGGTTCTGATTCGGCACCAGGCTGCGTACTTGAGACATATGAATAGCCTGATAGAAGGCAGCCTGGTGCCGAAAATCTGTAAATTTCATAGAAACGGCCGATACGAATACTATACGTCGCATAAAATTCAACTTGGCACCAAGCTGCTGCTGCCCTCTATATAAACATTAAAAATCTTGAGTACGCAGCCTGGTGCCGAGTTGAAATTCATATGACGTACAGTATTTGTTACTGCCGTAACGATGACATTAACATATTTTCGGCACCAGGCTGCCATCTATAAGGCTACTCGTACAAATCAAGTACGCAGCCTGGTGCCGAGTTGGAACCGAATGCATGGCAACGTACCAGTTCACCCATCCAACATTGTTATGGGAAGTGTTTTGGCACCAGGCTGCCCAGCTTGAAATGCAGACTTCCACTTGCTACAATTTTATGAAGGCTGCGTTCTTCAGACCCAAGATCCAATAAGTTCAGCCACTAGAAGAAAGACCAATCTAGTTCCTGAACTAACTATAATTTCGGGATCTTTTACTCAATTCTAGAAAAATGGTTACAAAGTAGGGCTTGATTTTAAAACCATGACGTTAATGCTTTTCATAAAAATAGGCCTTGCTCTGTAATATTTGAAAACTAAAAATACAGCCATTTATTCAAATACTCAAATAAATAAAACGAGACTCAACTATCCTGTTTTAAATTGTACCATTTATTTATAAATTCTACCGACCGGTTTCGAGAGCTATGCTCTCATTATCAAGGTTTGGTCAAGACGAGACGAGAATTTATAAATAAATGGTACAATTTAAAACAGGATAGTTGAGTCTCGTTTTATTTATTTGAGTATTGTCAATTGTGCCGAGTTCTGTGAAATTCAATTTTAAGAATAATTTATAATTGAAAGCCATTTATTATTGAAATTTTTATGAGTGTCGATGAAAATATATTCACCACCGCACAGCGTCATTTATTTAAATAGTATCGAAACGCTATGCTGACAAAATCGCTATTTGCATTTTTACTTGAATTTTCACAAGCTTGAATAATCTCGAAAATATCTCGAAAATATCGCAAATAGTTCACAGTGAAATTAGTGGGGTAAAGTTTATTACCATTTGCGGAATAGGTGGTTCATCTGAACATAATAGGAAACAATTACAAAATGCCAAATTGAGTTCAAATATTGTTTAGCTAAAAGTTGTAATGCAAGCTCATTTCAGCTCAGTTAGCAAGCATTCAGAGAAAATACCGAAAAGCGACAGATGAAAATATAAAATTTTGTAAAGTCGTTTCAAAATCAAGTTCTATCCACACTGCAATTGTGCAAATTTCAAGAGAAATCATTTCAGGAAACTGTCTGCCAATTATGTATACGATCTTGAATAGCTAACATTTTTTATCGAAAAGAAAGAAAATTAGACGTTTGATTTGACTCGTCCTCCATTTAAAATAAATCAGTTGTACCGTGTTTCGTAAAATCTGTCGCGTTTAGCATATTCAATGCGTAAATGCAAAATTCTCAAATTATCGTGACAGCGGTTGTTACAGTCTCTCACTTCGGTTTTGATTATAACTAACACGTACAGTACTCGTGTAGAACAGTTTATTTCTTTCATGAATCTCTTATTAAAATTATTACTGTTATATTATTATTATATTTATTGCATTGGTGCCTATAATATGTCAAGCAGTTAGGATTTATCCAACTTATGGGATATTGGTCCTGACTGAGTCCAAGTGTTTCTATCAAAAGATTTTCTGCCATAAAACGGGAGACAGTCCTCGACAAAATTTGAAAATCGAAGAAGGTTTACTCGAGTTATGTACAAAAAATATGTAGAGCCCTAGCAGAGACTCGTTTTAGTGCCCTAGCTATATCCTAGGGCCCAAGCTCAAGAAGATTTTTTCTACAAATTGTAGGGCTTTCATAGACCTGTCGATTAAAGAAACAATTATGAAAATCGGAAAAGATGTACAAAAAACATGTATGGCGATGGCCTTGTCGGCCATGCCCAGATCTTTCAAACAAAAAAAAAATTATGAAAATCGGAAAAGATTTACTCGAGTTATGTACAAAAAACACGTTTCGCCCTTGCATAGACTCGGTTTTAGGGCCCTAGCTAAGTCCAGGGACACAAATTTAATAAAGTTTCTTCCATAAATTGTCGGTCATGCCCAGATCTTTCAAACAAAAAAAACTTATGAAAGTCGGAAAGGATTTACTCGAGTTATGTACAAAAGACCAAAAACCACTTAAACAGCCCTAGCTCGGCAGCCCTTGGGCCCGACAGTGCCTAGATTCTATCCCATAAAAGATATTTCGATTACCTTTCAGGGAAAAAAAGTTTTTGAAATTCGGTTGAGTTTTACTTAAGTTATCGCGGTGACAGACGGACGGACGGACGGACAACGTTTTTATTGTTGATTCGTCATCTAAGCACCAGGATCGATGCTCCCCACCTACTCCCAGGTCGAAATTTGGGTGGTTACAAACGTCGTGGTAAAGGCATAAGACCCCTTTTCGAACAACTTCGTTCTTTGTACGGGTCTAAACAACCTTGCATAGAAATGCACTGTTCACCTATTTTTTTTTTTGGTAATGTATGGCACGGTTGATTAATCGTCAAGTACTTGTTAAATCCACAGCTTCGTGCATAATTGGCCATTATAGGCACCAGCAATAAACTATCGTATAACACAAGTGCTAAATCGCTTGATCATAGTCTCGATACGTGAAGTGACCTCGGGGCGAATTGCAAGGTCTATTCACGAACCTGGATACGTTAATAGACATTGGGCTAACGCCCTCGGTCATTAACTTCATCTCGGTGCGTGAATGTGAGGCTCGGAACAAGTCGGGTTTAAACCTGAAGTCATTTGACCTGAAATTTTCAGGTCAGGTCAGGTTTCTTTTTTTCAAATGACCTGAACCTGACCTGACCTGATTTGTTGTTGACCTGACCTGACCTGATAACTTGAAAGGGAACATCCATAAAGGACGTCCGCATTTTTAGCGACTTTTTCGACCCCCCCCCCCCC
>CM055406.1:68075713-68132933 GCA_029228625.1 Pseudolycoriella hygida
TTGACACAAAAATACGGACAATCGCTGCACACGTTCGAAAGAAAAGTACTGCGGACAACATTTGGACCAGTCTTTGACCAAAGACAGAACCGATGGCGCAGACAATTCAATCATGAGCTTAGCGAGCTTTATGGAGAGCCTGACATTAGGTTAGATTAGAATAGATTAAGTGGGTGGATCAACTCCTACACCAAAGCCTCAGATAAGTCTGTTGTGCATTCCCACAGTTAATTAAATTCTTTTAGACTTGTTGAAGAATTTGAGGCTATTCGCTGGAGCGATGCTTCAAATAGAATTATAGTTTATAGTGTACGAGCCTAGATGTAACACTCTAGCTCCTATACAAGCCGGACATTGACAAAGAAAGTATTCCGTGGTCTGTATATCACCACACATATCGCAACTAGGGTCGTTTGACACACCTATTGTGTGGAGATGTTTCTTGAGAGGACTATGTCCTGTTAGGATACCTGTTAATTTTTTCAGATTGGTTCTGTTGAGTGATAGGCAATACTTTGCGTTTTTGGTGTTTATTTTCAGAGAATTTCTTGCTTACCATGACATAACTTAGAAAATTACAGTGTTGTTTGAATGTTTGAGTCTTCCAGTCCAAAATAATTCGTTGAAGTGTTGAGTACGAGACGGCCACAGCTGGTTCTGGGCCAATGAAGCGATTTTCTGAAACTAGTCGTAATAGCTCGTCTGCCTTTTCATTTCCCTCAATATTTGAGAGACCTGGGACACAAGTTAGTGTCTGTCGGTTTGTTTCTGACAGTTTATTCAGAGAAGCTCGACATTCAAGAGTTATTCAAGACGATAACTTGTAGCCACTTAGTGTTCTTATTGCTCCTTGGCTGTCTGTGTAAATATTGATATGCAGAAAGCTTGCAGTATGGTGTTCGCGAATTGCTCTGCAGCATTCTAAAATTCCATATATTTCTGTGATGTCATATACCTGCCCAAGGGTACAAACAGTACTTTTCCGTACGTTGAGCAAAAAATTCCTGAACCGGTAAGATTATTGTGTTGCGAGCCATCGGTGAACCATGACATGGTTTCATTTGTAGATACCATTGGCTTAGATCAATATTCTCGTTCAGAAATGTTGACGGTAACAAGGCATATTGAGTTCATGCGATTGTTTGGACATGTTCGCCTACAACCTAGAATTCCCAAAATTTGTGTCACTCAACAGAAGGTTACACTTTTTAAGCCTCAAAAGCTTGGATCGGGCGAGAGATTCAATGTGGGTATGTAAAAGAGTTCGATATTCAATAACGCTTCAAGCGCTACTGATGGAGTTGTTTCGGACATAATCAGAACTACCAAAATAAACCGACTACGTTGGCAGCGTTGTACAGCGAATGGAAGATCGTCAAATTCTGCAAAAAAAAGGTCAGACCGAAAGCCAAGAGAGGTGTCCAAATTGCCGACTGGAAAACTTTGGGAGTATCCAGCTGGGACACGTTGTTGCGGATAGTCCCTGTTGGAGAAGGCTAAGACCCTTAAAGGGTTGTAGTGCCGGTTAAGCAGAAGCAAACAGTATTCGAGGCTAGCCGAAAATAATTATTCCCTTTACAAAAAAGAAAAGTAAAATTAAAATAAAGATCTGCCAGTTTCGAAATAATGCTTCTTTCGCATAAAATCAAAAGACAATGTTTTACGAAAAATTGCAATCTTTGTTTTCATATATCTATTGATGTTTAAAGTGTTAAAGGACAAGTTGTTAAATTTATCCTTTTCGTCGACTTCAAACGTTACTGATTATATGGAAAATTATAATTTTTTGCGTTTACCACGGCGTTTGTAAACAGTCGAATTTCGACCCGGAAGTAGGGGGGTGCATCGATCATGGTCCTTAGACGACGAATCAGCAATAAACAAAATGTCCGTCCGTCCGTCAACACAATAACTCGAGTAAAACTCAACCGATTTTCAAAACCTTTTTTTCCCTGAAGGTAATCGAAAAATCTTTTATGGGATTGAATCTGGGCACTGTCGGCCCAATGGCCGCCGAGCTAAGGTCATTTAAGTGGTATGGGTCTTTTCTGATTCCGATTTCCGAATCTTTTCCGACTGTCATAAATGTTTTTCTTTGTTTGAAAGATCTGGGCATGGCCGACAATATATGGAAGAAAAAGCGAGTCTCAGCTAGGGCCCTACTTGTTTTTCGCACATAACTCGAGCAAATCTTTTCCGATTTTCATAAATGTTTTTTTTTTAAGATCTGGGCATGGCCGACAATGTATGGAAGAAACTTTTTTTGATTTGAGTCCTTGGACTTAGCTAGGGCACTAAAAACGAGTCTCTCCTAGGGCCCTACGTGTTTTTCGAACATAACTCGAGCAAATCTTTTCCGATTTTCATAATTTTTTGTTGTTTTAAAGATCTGGGAATGGCGGAAAATTTATGGAAGAAATGTTTTTGGATTTGAGTCCATGGACTTAGCTATGGCACTAAAAACGAATCTCTGCTAGTGCCCTACGTGTTTTTTGCACTTAACTCGAGTTCTGATTTTCGTAAATGTTTTTTGTTGGAAACATCTGGGCATAACCGACAGTTTATGGAAGAAACTTTTTTCGATTTGACCCCTTGGATATAGCTAGAGTAGCTAGGGCAGTAAAAACAAGTCTCTCCTTTTCCGATTTTCATAATTGTTTTTTTTAATCGACAGGTCTATAAAAGCCCAACAATTTGTAGAAGAAACTTGGGCCCTTGGATTTAGCTAGGGCACTAGAAGGGTGTCTCTGCTAGCACCCTTCATGTTTTTTGTGCATAACTTGAGGAAATCTCTTCTCATTTAATTTTTTTTAATCGAAAGGTCTAGGACTGTACCAGTCAGGACCCAAAAACTGATTTTTTTGATTCTTTTTCTATTTGAGAGGTAACCGATTACCGAATTATATTCAAAAACAAATTTGGCCCCGGTGCCTGTGCTTAGGGCTGCAGTGGGTCGGGTCGGTCCTAAGGAAAAAAATGTTTTTTGCTATGTTGCAGAGCAAATTGTGGGAAACATTTTTGTCTATGGAAGTATCCGCCAAAAAAACCTCTTACAGAGGAGGTGTGACGCAAGTCTTTATATCTGCTTACAAAAGCTGTGAAATCAGAAAGTGGTGACGCATTATTCATCTAAGGTAAAACTTTTTTCTTCCAGTTACAAAAGTTCTGAAATCAGAGGGGGGTGACGCATTAAGCTTCGATTCGCAACAAACATTTTTAAACAAAATTATGTTGAGTTCAAAAAATTGCGTCACAAATGCCAGACCCAACGACGAAACAATTTTTCTGTACTTTCAGTTTTTACGCTGCGAAAATTTGACTTTTATTTCTTATCACATCGTTTAGGGTAAATTTAAATTTTTGCGTCTAAAAACTTGGTGTTGAAAAATTATTCCGCGTAGAATCCGGGAAAAATATTTTCCGGGGGGTACGTCGCTCGGGGGGGAAGTCAAAAAGTTCCTGTATATATGTTCCTTAGTCTACGAAAAAATTTCTTGTGAATTTTTTGGCGTGTAAGACTTGCGTCACGGCCCCTTACTATCGTGGGGCCATGATATGTCCGAGGCATTTCCTTCTGGCCCTAAGTCGGTCCTAAGGTTGGCCCTAGTCAAAAAAATTTTTTTTTGCTATGATGTAGAGAAAATTGAGGGAAATATTTCTGTCTATGGAAGTATTTGTCCGATGCCTCTCCTGAGGGCCTTAGGTCGGTTTAAGGCCAGCTTTAGCCCAAAAAATGGCTTCTTGCTCTGTTGTAGAGAAAATTGAGGAAAACATTTTTGTCTATTTGGGGATCAATATTGTGCTTTCGGGAGGCTTTTTTACACCGTTGCTTCGGACGGGTTTTTCTATATTACCCTATCGGCAATTTCCAATACTACTTAATGTGGACGTAATTTCATACACTTAAGAGTAAAGGCAATATTTACTTAGATACACACGTTCGAGTCTTTTCTAAACATCTACTCTGTTTGCCACATTTATTCTGATACGTACGGGTCCCTTTGCGTATGTTTTTATTGCTGATTCGCCAAGGACCATGTTCAATCTCTCCCCTACTCCCGGGTCGAAATTCGACTGGTTACAAACGTCGTGGTAAACGCAATGGATCCCTTTTCAAGGAACTTCGTATGGGTCTAAAAAGAGCCAAAAATATGGGTACGACGCACAGTGGGTAAAACGATTATCTTAGTGTTCATAAATCTAGTACTGCAGAAACAATTTTGACGTAAGTTCTCAAATTGTGCTGTAATTAAACTATAGTAATGACAGATAACTGGAAAAGTATGAAAAAATTTGGACATTTTGAAAATTCAAGAATCCCACTCCAGTTTTGACGAATTTCTCTATATTGAACGTCAAACTGTAAAAATTCGAAAATGTGAGAAATCATAACTTCAACTTTTAATACCTTTTTCTGCTCTTTAGCTCATGAATATACATCACTACCCACACAATCAAAGTGACAACAACGTTAGAAATAGGTGGAAAAGGTGCTTTAGTACAATTTTATGGTCATTTTTTTTATCATTTTTGGCGTCCAATATATAGAAAAGTTCGTCAAAACGGAGTGGGATTCTTGAATTTTTGAAATGTCAAATTTTTTTCATACCTTTCCAGTAATCTGTCATTACTATAGAGTAATTACAGCAAAATTATAGAATTTATGTCAAAATTGTTTCAGCAGTACTAGATTTATGAACACGAAGATAGCCGTTTCGCGACGCCTCTCCTTAGGGGTCGTACACATATGACGTCACGCTTGCTATAAAATCCACAAAGTCTATAACTCCAAACTGGTAAGAGATTTTGCTTATAGTACTCCGGCTGCCCCCCCAAATACACCCCCTATTTGGGAGGGTAGCCAGAGTCCTATAAACAGAATTTGCTATCTTGACTAAGTTATGACCGTTTTATGGATACTCATTTTTTATAGCAAACGTGACGTCATATGTGCACGACCCTTTAGGGCCTTTGGTTGGTCCTGAGGTCCGCCCCAGCCCAAAAAACTTTCTTTTGTGGAGTATGTATGCTTCCGAGGCCTTTCTTTAAGGCTATGGGTCGATTCTAATCCCAAAAACTTTTTTTGTTTTTTTTTTTAGATTAAAAAAGAAAATTTTTTTAATTTTTTGGAATTTTGTTTTTGAAAAATTTTTTGTCACATTTGGTTCGGACGGCTTTTTAAATTTTGCCCTTTCGGCAATTTCCAACATCTGTACTCTTTGCCACCTATATTCTGATACGGTCTCTTGCATATGTTTAGTTGATTTTGTTTATCGGGTCTATGCGGCAATCATGAAAATTCCTTGCATATGTTTGAGTTTAAAAATAGCATAAAACCGTTTCAGGACAGATAGAACCAGTGCTATTAAAGTCTCAACAGTACTAGATTTATGAAAAAAAGATTGCAATTTCCCCTAAAATGACGTCTTTTGTTTTTGTTTGTTCAAATGAACTGATGACCAATATTTATCCAACATCGCTTGGAAATTCGATGCTTCAACGAGCGAAATGCAGTGGCGACAGAAACTATTGCTTCAAAAACGTCTCAAAATTGTAATGATTTAGTTATCAAACTTCTTAGCATTCATAAAAAAGTCATAGGTCATCGAAGCTGCTTGCTGGAATTTTCTGTGATTATCCGAAATTTTTACCGAGCGTAGATATATTTTACTTGTTGAGTTATTGCTACCTTGTTCCACATACTGCTGAATCGCTGTGTTATACTTTGTGGTTTATTACACCGAGGGGAAAGTTTTCTGTGCTGTATTTATTTATTGCGAAAAAATATATATTCTGATACCACGAAATAAATTCAAGAATGTGAAGAATGCTGAGGTAAATAACCAAGTAACGTTGTTACATCCTGACATTACTAATATATCCATTTATCGTCGTTATTCAAAATAAATCGAAAAAATTGAACGGAGTTCGCTGAATGTAGAATACGTTTTTATTACATTTTTTGAATGCTCAATGAAAGTTTGTGAAAAAGAACAAAATTTTGTGTTGTTTTTTTTCAAATTTGTCAACGCAACTATTTTACGTCTTAGTTGTAGACAATCTTGCTTTTTGCAGCTCGAGCAAAGCGAAATTCTTTTAGGGAGCAAGGAATTTGAAAGTTGTTTGTTTGTTTTGAGCCCTCACTAATAGCCCTTTTACCGCCAATAACAAGTTCTTTCTGCACCACCGGCTTAATGTGACATCTTAACATCAAATACTTAATTCATTTTGGCTGGGGAAGTGATAATAATTTCTTTAATTTCAAAGAAAATTGTAAGACTTTGATGTGATTTACAACTTTTTTTTTCAGAAGCAAAACACTTGAGAAATTTGTTATCTCGAACCAGGCCCGTATCTAGGGGCGTCTTCAGAGCCCCCTCTGGAAAAACTTAAATGATGAGAATGTGTCGAAAAAAATGTACATCTTGACGTCATTATCGTTTTCAATACTTGAAATTTTCGCCTGCGGCGTAATAATTCTATTCTTTTCCAATCTCATTCATGTTTCCATTTCGTTATTGGACCCGACCGAAGTACGAAGATCCTGTACGTTTACTACAAACAATTTTAATGTAACATGGGGTAGATTGAGGTGTCCGTCGCCACTTTTTTTCCAAACGGCCCAACGATCACCCTCAACTTTTTTTCCCTGAAAGGTACATGCCTCTCATGATTAAAGTTCGAAGATGAGCAAAATCGGCCAAGTAGTTCCAGAGATATGGTCGAAGAAGTGGAGGTCGGATATGCAATTTTCGAGGGTCGATGAAACTTTTTCGCAAATATCTCAACAAATATAGCACGTAAATTGCTCATTTTGGTGTCAAATGAAAGCATTGATGTCACAAAACTGGGAAAAAAAATTGTGGGAATCGTGTCAGGGGTCTGGGCGCTGGGAGTGGACGAAATTGAGTTTCTTGGCCATATGCAAAAATAGTTTTTTGTTTATATTTCCTTAACTATACAATATTTACTATCAAAGGCAAAGTTGTAGATAATTAAATTTAAGCGAACACGTGTCTCAGGGAAATTCCCCTAATCTCCAGAACTATGAGATTTAGAAAGTTGGTTTCAAAGGCGAAGTTGTAGAGAATTAAATTCTAGCGAAGACGTGTTTCAGAGTTTTGGGGAAATATGGCCCAATTTTTGGGATTTGGCCACTTTTAGAATCGGGAGTAATGACCTATATCTCTAGACTATAAGAGTTACAAAGTTGCTTCCAAAGGTAAAGTTATAGAGAATCAGATTTTAGCGAACACGTGTTTTTAGGGGAAATATAGCCCAATCCTTGGGATATGGCCACTTCTTGAATTTTAGGGATGACTCATATCTCTAGAGCTATGGCAGTTAGAAAATTGGTGGAAAATTCAAGCCATCTTTCAATCAAGCTCACCACTGCATTGGCATGATTAAAATAAATTGGAAGACTTAGACAACAACAATATAGAAACCTTAAAGGAAGTTATTCTTAGTTTGTAGTGTGCGTGTGTAGTGAGTGACGTGTCTGTATATATTTTATTTAGGGTCGTTACTGTTCGTGAACGTCATAAACTTCGTAAGTAAAATTGAGTAAATGACATTTTACGACATTTCGTAAAAGTATGACATCATTTTACGACGCTACAAACGCTACACTTACGAAGTCGAGTGAAACTATTATTTACACAATCATCACGCACCCATGTGCTTTGTGTAAATTAATATTCACTCAACAGTTTTACTCACTTTACACAAATTTTTGAAATAGGCCAATCAGCAATCAGTATTTATTTTACGAGCTCTTACTTCGTATATTTTGTAAAAAAATCTTCTTTGGAATGAAATCGAAATTTGTATAATCGTAGTAGATTTCAGAAAATCGGAATCAGCCTTAAACTAAGTGATTTGCCATATGGCTCGAAATATTTGATACTCGATTTCTTCTGCCTCTGAGTCATCAGAAGAATCTAAATCAATTAACTGGTAACATGCGCCCAAATACAATAAGTCAATTATTTTTTCCTTCGTTGTCTAACGAGGCATTTTTGAAAATAATTTCGCTCTATTAATTTCAACTGACAAAACATAAACTTACGAAAACTGTCACAAGTACATCGGGTGAGCGCATAAGTGCAAGTTGTAAAGAAAACACACAGATGGCGTGTGGCGATTCTTCGAATATTTACACAGAAATATTTTACGCACTTTACTTACGATTTTCACGAACAGTAAAGATATGCCCCCATTTAAAACTAGTAAATACCCCCGCTCCTAAGGGCTACGCGGACATTAAGCATTCTTGTCCGCTAGGTCGGAGATTTGCGACTTTAATACTAAAATGTATGCAAGGGTGTGCAATTTTCTCCGTGCTACCGTTTTCCCGTACAAACGTTACCACCGTGCTACTCTTTCTCCGTACAACCGTTTCTCCCGTCCTACAATTTCCTCCTCACTATTGTTTTCCCCGTACTACCATTTCACCGTTCTACCATTTCCCCGTACTAACATTTCCCCCGTACTACCATTTCACCGTACAAACGTTATCATCGTGCTACTATTTCCCCGTACAACCGTTTCTCCCGTCCTACAATTTCCTCCTCACTACTGTTTTCACCGTTCTACCATTTCCCCCGCACTACTGTTTTCCCCGTACAACCGTTTCCACCGTACTACAGTTTTCCTCGTACAACCGTTTCCACCGTACTACTGTTTCCCGTACAACCGTTTCTCCCGTAATACCATTTTCTCCTCACTACTGTTTTCCCCGTACTACCATTTCCCCATACTCCCGTACTGCTTCGTTCCCCGAGCTGCCCCACCAATACTGGTGAGTTTTACTAACAAAACTCTAAGACTTTGCCAAAGAAACCTATGGTCTACCACCCATACATTCGAAAATAATTTTAAAAGCATAAAAATTGACCTAATGTCCAACTGCTCGACATTTTCACCAATACTGGTGACTTCCACTCACAAAACTCTGAGACTTTGCCAAAGAAACCTATCGTCTAACTCCCATACATTCGAAAATAATTTTAAAAGCATAAAAATTGACGCAATGTCCAACTGCCCGACATTTTCACCAATACTGGTGACTTTTACTAACAAAACTCTGAGACTTTGCCAAAGAAACCTATTGTCCAACTCCCATACATTCCAAGATATTTTTAAAAGCATAAAAATTGACCCAATGTCCAACTGCCCGACATTTTCACACTTTTCTACTCACAAATCCCTGAGACTTTGCCAAAGAAACCAATGGTCTGTCTCTCATACCTTTCCAGATACTTTTTAAAGCAAAAAATCCAAGATGGCGTCACTTTGACAGCTGGCAGCCACTTTCTTAGGATTCATAAAGATTCTACTCATCAATATCAACAACTTTCCCGAAGAAACCAACTGTCTAGCTATTCTATTTCAGAAGATAGCAAAAAATCCAAGATGGCGTCACTTTGACAACTGGCAGCCATTTTCTTAGGATTCAGAAAGGTTCTACTCATCAGTATCAACAACTTTCCCGAAGAAACCAACTGTCCAAAAGAACCAAAAAAATTTTAAAATTACATCAAGAATAAATTTCCATTCAATTTCAATTTCAATTCAAGGTCGGACGTATGTTGGTTCACGCTGGAAATTTGTGATCGACAATTTACAAACAGACAGACAAACAGACAAACAGACAAACTTTTGACTTTTATAATTAGTAATAAATCTGCATTTTCGCCTTTGAAGTAGTGAGAAATACAATATTCTATTACCGAATGAATTAGCTACTAGCGAAATTTTTTCGCTAATTGGTTTTTATTGAGCGCTAGTCGCTATTAGCGAGCAATTTCAAATTTTAGCGGCGCTAATGCGACCCTGCCAGTAGCATATACTTTACTCTGTGATCCTTGTTTCTGTTACTCACTTCCTCACTGTAGCCTTATACTATAAAACATTGATTTTTATGAACTTTCGGCGACTCTAGCAATGAAAAGTACAATTGGATTGCGTGGCTAATTTTTAATTTTTTATATTTTCCGAGCTTTCACTCACAAAACAGTGAGCTTCATCAGTGATGAAAATTGAATGACAAGGCTTACTTTAAAATGGATTACATGGATTCCATTGGTCCCTGTGCCCAGACCCCTGACCCGACCTGACATCAAATACTTTCATTTGACACCAAAATGAACAATTTCCGTACTATACTTGCTGAGATATTTGTAAAAAAGTTTCACCGACGCTCGAAAATTTCATATCCGACCTCCACTTCTTCGACCATATCTCTGGAACTACTTGGCCGATTTTGCTCATCTTCGAACTTGAATCACGGGAGGCATGTACCTTTCAGGGGAAAAAAAGTTTACGGTGATCGGTCTAGCCGTTTGGAAAAAAAGTGGAGACGGACAGACGGACAGACATTTTTTTATTGTTGATTCGTCATATTTAGACGATAATAAATGGATCCCCCCAACTCCCCCCTCGATCTACACCATGTTACAATAAAATTGTTTGTAGTAAACGTATAGGACCTTTGTACTTCGTACGTAATTTGCAAAAGAAAATTAGCTTTAGACGGAGTTATGCGCATTTTAAATGGAAACTTCGAAATATAATTTTGGAGCTAAGTTTCTTATGGAAATTACGGCAGAAAACATGTATTTCAATCAATACGAAAAAGGACCCTGTGTCTCTGTTGGCTCGCGTAATTTATGTATCGTTGGTAATGATCGTACAAAAGGAAATCTTTTGAAAGTAACGAATACGTGTAATAACAGATCGGTTGCGACTCATTTTTGACCTCTTGTCGTATTCTTTTTTGTTGAAAAAGTGTCCTCTTTTTTCATGTCAAATGTCTTCTTTCTCAATTTTCAAAAACGGGAACCCTATGTTATGACCACTCTATCCAATATATTTTCAGTTAGTTATGCATTGTTATTCCATTCCATTCACACTCACTCACACTCGTAAATTAAACGCTGTCGACATTTCTATTGTTTTCCGTCTTATTACAATACTAGCGATTGTAAACTACAATGTAATAACCTTATCAGATATATCATCTGAAGAAACTAAAGAAAACCGCCCGAAAGAATTTATGGCTTACTTCCGAAGCAAGGTGTAGAAATATAAATCAAGGGAGTAGAGACTTGGACAACCATTAAAATAATGAACGAATGGTTATGAATTAAACTTAGTCGATTATTCTGAATAAAATAGTAAGCTTTTCATTAAACCTTTTTAGACCCGTACGAAGTACGAAGGTCTGGTGCGTTTACTACCACGTTTGTTACATTGCGAATTCGAACCCGGGAGTAAGGGGGAAACTTTTTGTGTTGCCTCCAGTTGACAAATCAGCGAAAAAAAAAATGTCTGTCTGTCTGTCCGTCAACACGATAACTTGAGTAAATCTTCACCGATTTTCAAAAACATTTTTTTCCTGAAAGATAGTCGAAAAACTGAGGTCAAGTTCGAAGATGAGCAAAATCGGTCGAATAGTTCCGGAGATATGGTCGAAAGGTGTCCAAAAGGTCGGTGAAACTTTTTCACGCATATCTCAGCAAGTACAGCACGTAAATTGTTCAAATTAGCGTCAGACATGACAGCCGCCAAAAGTTGGCCGCCGAAAAATGGGGCTGGGGGTTAAAAGTGTCGCCGCCGCCGCCGGGGTTTTTGGTCGGCTAGACATGGCTAGCCGCCATCAGCCGCCGCCAAGGGTCTATGTCGGCTAGCCTTTCTGCAACATTTTCTTAATCACGAAACCAATTCTGTATCTATCACAAAAATTATAGTTCGACAGCTATTAAAGAGAAGACTAAGTCTGACAATTTTTTTTTAATTGTGACTTGTGAATTGTGACTTACATATCTGGCAGATGTTAGGATCTATTTTACTTTAATGGAACCTTGACTTCTTTAACTATTTTCTTCATTAGTAATGTGGTTCTCGAGACGAATCATTTTAGCCATATGTGCACTTGGGAAAGCTAGTCATTACCCCTAAAGGGGGTCGTAGTTCGGTGACGCCGTTTTTTTTCCAAGGTTTCAGATGATGTCACTAGCACTGAAACATCCACTTCTCGTGTCGATCGACAATGATATCTAT
Source organism: Pseudolycoriella hygida (assembly GCA_029228625.1). Classification (NCBI taxonomy): domain Eukaryota; kingdom Metazoa; phylum Arthropoda; class Insecta; order Diptera; family Sciaridae; genus Pseudolycoriella; species Pseudolycoriella hygida. Next base: position 68,087,780 of record CM055406.1, read on the forward strand.
TGAACTAAAGCGAAAAAAAAGACTCTTGGTTTCAGGAGTTATTATTCAGAATTCTAATTCTTAAAATTCTTAAAAATTCTCAAAATTCTTAAAAAAATTACGAAAATTCTTAAAAAAGTTTTTTAAGAATTTTAAGAACTTTTTTTAAGAATTGTTAGAATTTTTAAGAATTTTAAGAATTAAAATTCTGAATAATAACCTCTGCTTGGTTTACGTAGCATCATTTTCAGAATTTGAAACAGGCTTCCGAACCTTTGGAAAAGCGGTTCGGGTTACGGTTCATGGTTTTTGAAAATTAAAAAAACGGTGCGGGTTCGGGTTCAGGGTTTTCGCAAATAAAAAAAACAGTTCGGGTTCGGGTTCAGGGTTTTCGCAAATCAAAAAAACGGTTCGGGTTCGGGTTCAGGGTTTTCAAAAATAAAAAAAGCGGTTCGGGTTCGGGTTCAAAATAATAACTAAGGTTCAGGTTCGGCTTCGCAATAAAAACAAGGTTTTGTACTCAATTCAAAACTTTAATTTTAAAATGTCCCTTAAGTTAAGTTGAGTTTTTAGTATTAAAGTAGTAGTTAAACAAAAATATTACAAAGAAGATGTAAACGAAAGAGAATTAAAAGAAAATCATCCATCAAGAAATTTTCTGTTTAAACAAACTATTAGTTGTTTCTCTAAAATTCCACCTTTTGTTCGCCTTCTACGTTTAGTAAATACGAAGTCAAGGGTTGAAAACGCCCTTTCTACTGTTACTTGAGTAGCAGGGACGGCATATATTATTTCCGATAGCTGAAACAATTGCGGTTGCAGTAGCTCCTGCGATTTCCAGTATGTGAGAATTGTTTCCCCCGGACTGAATTTGACTTAAAAATCCGTCACCATATGAAATACAAAGAAAAAATTATCCATATGACATTTGGTTTCACTCAGATTTTTAGTATATCTGGGGAACCCAGCCGCCTCTGGGTCAAGGTTTTCGCCATTGAAAAAAACGGTTCGGGTTCGGGTTCAGGCTTTTCGCAAATGAAAAAAACGGTTCGGGTTCGGGTTCAGAGTTTTCAAAAATAAAAACGGTTCGGTTTTGGGTTCGGTTCTTTCTGTCAAATTATCTGCGGTTCAGGGGTTCGGTTCGGTTCGGAAGCCTGATTTGAAATCAATTTTTTCTTGAATGTACGTTTCGACTGGCCTGTATTTGCGACATATTGATTGATCTCATCACGACCTACTGTTTGAGGTTTATCGAAAAGCAAGTAAAGTAGGTCAAGTTGCAGCAGTACTCTCCTATTTTCAGAATGCACTAAAACGGTTCTTACACTCTGTTATCAACATTCTTCCTGACAGGAAAGTATAGACAAGAAACTGAAGCGGTCTGATAGGAGACCATCAGAGTAATCAGCTGTCGTTCTCTTTAGTACTCTATTTGACAGCTGCCAGTCTCTACTACTTAAGTAGTAATTATATTGAGAGCGACGCGATCAAAATCTCGTGGCACAAATCCTTATATTTCTAACAAATTACATTTATTTGGGTTAATGCCAAACGATGACAGGCATTTTGTTTTATATGTTCACATTGAGACAGAAAACTTCGTCTCACCAAACTATGTCAGAATATGGATGATTTTTACTTTGCCTAATTTTTCCACTAAATTCAATAATCTTTTATTCTCCTTGCTTCAATTCTTCAGATGCAAATAAATTTGTCCGAAGTGCTAATTTTTGCAACCGCAAAATCAAAAGCATAATCAGGGCAATACGATTTCTTTTCACACCGTTACAACGAGTTTTATAATTTTGAAATACAATAGAAATTGGAATACGAAAAAAGCGAAACTGGCGACTACTCTTTTGTTATTTCTTTGTTCTCGGTTTGATATTAAGACACGGATTTTAACAATTTCATTAGATTTTTATTGATTAGCCGCCGCCGCCAGACTTTTAGGTCGGCGGCTAGTCTCAGACGCCGCCGACACTTTTTTGACGGCTCAGCCGGGTCTAGCCGACGCCGCCGACCCCTTTTCAGTCTAGCCGCCGTGATTTTTTCGACGGCTGTCATGTCTGATTAGCGTCAAATGAAACAATTAGATGTCACAAAACTGGGAAAAAATATTTGTGGAAATGGGTTGAGTGGTTTGGGCACTGGAACCCACGGAATGGAGAAAATTTTATTTCTCAGCCATATACAATACGAGATGGGTTTTCATCAACCTATGGTTTATTATGATTATGAAACATAGAGACTTACTCCGGATGACAAAGTTGTAGAGAATTAAATTTTAGCGAGCACGTGTTTCAGGGTTCTCTCGAAAAATATCCCAATCCTGGGATTTAGCCACATCTAGAGTTCAGAGGGATGACTCCTATCTCTAGAACTACGGCAATTAGAAAGTTGCTTCCGAAGACAAAGTTGTAGAGAATTAAATTTTAAACGTTCTTCGGGAGGGCTTTCAACATTACCTTATGTAATTTTTATGAGTCATTCAAACTTTCAAACTATTCAAACGCAATATTTACTTAAATACGTTCCAGTCTTTTCGTAACATCAACTCTGTTTGCCACATCTATTCTGATACGTACGGTCCCTTAATATGTTTTTAAATTACAGTTCTATGTATATCTGGATGTTTTTTTGCGTTCTCGGAAGTTCCCCATTGGTTTGCCTATTTGATACCAAAAGAAAATGTTTGCGAACCTGCTTCAGACAGAAAATGTTAAATCACTGAAAATTGATTGGATTAAAATTTTGTTTTATTTTTTTTCTCTTTGCCAATTATCATCGTCGTCGGAATAATAAACAATTTTCGTAGAATTTAAGTTAATTGTTGCAAATCAATAAACCTTAATTTAGTGAACTGTATGAAAAGTAGCAGTAAACAACGAAAAGAAAATTTATCCATAACCATATCTCAACCACGAAAATACATAGATTTTTCGAAAAAAAAAATAATGAAAGCAAAAAGTTTTCTTTGTTGTTGTTTCTATTTGTTTTCTGTTTATTTTACATGGTGAAAAACTGATTTGCAATTCAGGTCTTGTCATAATTCTTTTTCGCTTTTCCTATATATACGTTGTTTTAACATTTTAAACACAACACAAACAAAGAAGTCGCAAATAAATCTTTTCTGTAGCATGCGATGTGTGGATCTCTTTTAGAAAGTTAAAAAAGCATGTTTCCTCGCGTTGTTGCAGGATATAAAAAAGACGAGGATTTGTGACTTGATCACTCAGGAGAAAAATTCTTGATAAATTATATTTTTATACCGTTTTCGATGACCTGATTTCAATAGCAACCATTTGCAGCGAGGAAAAGACTGAGTGGATATCGCATGTGAGGATTTTGTGAAGAAGATAAGTGTAGGCAGCACTAAGGTTATGTATGTTGGAAAATCCCAGGGTCAGGAGGAGATAACTTGCAGGTTAAACGGGAAGATGTTAAAGTTTGTATCTGATTTTATGTAAAGCTTTAAGTCAGGTCAGGTCAACCTGACCTGAACCTGAAATACCTGAACCTGATTTCTACCTGAACCTGACTTTAAAAATTTTGACCTGAGGTTGACCTGACCTGAAATCAACCTGACCTGAAATTAACCTGAAAACCTGAAATTGACCTGATATCGGTAATGATAAAATATTTTTGAAAACGTTAACTGGCCTTTATCGCATAAAAGCGTTGACCCCTTGGACTTTTGGAAGTCACATCAAAAGGAATTTCCTAATTTGAGCCAAATGGCTCGCGACCTCCTACCGATACAATCTGGATCGGTGAGTGTAGAACGCGATTTTTCGCAAGGGGTGCACATCGTCCCGCGAACTCGATCGTCATTAAAAGAAAACACTATAACAGCCCTGATGTGTATGAAATCATGGTCCAAGAATTAACTTTTTTTTGTTGTGGATTTTTTGTTTTTGTTATATTTTTTTTCATGCGAATTTGAAAACCAAAATGTAAAATCTTCAAACTTAAAATAAAATTGAAGTTCATTTGTATGTTTCATCCATCTCTGGCGATAACAGCGGCAATCAGGTCAATCAGGTTATGCAGGTCAGGTCAGGTCACGAGGTAAGTCAGGTCAGGTCAGGTCATTTCTCCGAAACAACCTGATCTGACCTGAATTATTCAGGTTTCGAAAATTCAGGTTCAGGTCAGGTAAATTCCGACCTGTTTCAAGCTTTAATTTTATGTATTTAAGAACAATTTTCTCTCAGTTCAGGAGCCACAATGTTGGCTATTCAGAGGACTGATTTTGTACGATTGTGAGATTTGTGTAAACAACAGATATCTCGGGCATGGCTAAGAATTTTCTGACATGAATTTTCTTACTACTGAAAGTAAAACGGTCACATTAACCGCTCTAACTATTTTTGAAGTCTGCAGGGCAAAGCCATGTACACACAAACATCATAAAAACTTACAAAGAGGTGCGCTGCAAATTGTGCAAATAGTCTCTATACAGGTGAGAGAATCATAATAGGCTGTCCTGTTACATATGAATAGCACCTGTATAGAGACAATTTGCACAGTTTACAGCGCACCTCTTTGTAAAATACATTGATTGTGCTCAACGTTGAAAAAGTTTGAAAATTTGAACCGGCTAGTGTTAAATGCCACACTGACCATATCATGCTCGGAGCGGTAGGGAAGAGCGTGACGCAGTCCCCAAGCCCCAAAAAAACGTCCACAAACCCAAAAAACTACATACAAAAACCTTTCGGACAAGACACGATGTAGAGGCAAACTCTGGAGTTTTTCCCCCTTGCCCCCTCCCCCTCCAAATTATTTAAAAAAAACTACTTCCTATCCTGATTCCAACGAAAATTGGATCATCAAAATCGGTTGAAAACGAGCCGAGATATCACCAATCAAAGATGACCAATTTCCATAAAAAAATGGTAAAAATATGTTTGAAAATAATCAAAATTTTATTCCTGTGTTGTGTGTCCACGATGTATCTATCTATCTACTTTTTTTTTCTCGAGAACCGCCCGGGCGATTTCCTTAAAATTTTTAGGGAAGTTCAGCTTCGGTCCCAAATGGAAAATTCAGCCGGTGGCAACCCCCAAAAAATCTTGGAACTGAGTTATTGGCCTTCAAAGTTTCCATACAACCTCCATACATGAAAATCCACCAACGGGAGCACTTCTTCGGCTATATCTCGGCCGGTAGTGGTCACATCGCGGTGAATAGGGTATCAAATGAAAGGTATCGAGGTATCACACGAAGCCAACGGAACCAGTCTTGCGGAAATCGGTTGGGAGGTTCGTTGCCAGGAGTCGGTCAAAGTGGTCCGAAATGAGCTACGCTGCCGTAGGGCGACTATGAGAAAAAAATTTTTTAAGTGGCCGAAAATGATGTGTAATGATGTGGGAAGTGTGTGGGATGATGTGGGAAGTGTGTGGAATGAAATGGGAAGTGTGTGGAATGAAGCGGAAAATGTGTAGAATGAAGTAGAAAGTGTGTCTGATTATGCGGGAAGTGTGTAGGATGATGTGGGAAGTGTGTGGTATGATGTGGGAAGTGTGTGGAATGATGCGGGAGATAAGTTTTTTGGACAAAATTTTTTTTCCGAGAAAATTTTTTTAAGGAAAAATTCTTTTGTTGAAAAAAAAATTTTTTTTTGAGAAAATTTTTTTGAAGAAAAATTTTTTAGGAGAAAATCATTTTTGGAGAAAATTTGTTTTCGAAGAAATTTTTTTGGAAGAAAATTTTTTAAGGAAAAATTTGTTTGGAGAAAAGTTTTTTTGGAGAAAAATTTTTTTCGAAGAAAAATTTTTTTGAAGACAAAAATTTTAATTCGGTCAATGTTTCTTTGATCTTGCAATTTTTAAAATATTTCAGGCGACTTTATCAGAAATAGATCAAAATTTAGCGTTAATTTAGAAATGTGGCATAGATTCGTCGCTTTTATAGCAAACATGTTTCTATCCATTCTATATTTTAACAATCCACGACAAAAAATTTGGCTGATTGGCAGCTCAAGCGATATCATTAATTTTGGAAGCAGACTTACGGACTGCGTCACACTCTACCTTTAAAGAGGTTTTTGTTGTGATTTGCACTAGCCGGTTGTGAGCTTAGAACTTTTGAATGGGCGATTGTTTTAGGCATATGCCTTTACAAGTGTTTGAACAAAGCCGCAATCGCCCATTGAAAAAAAAAGTTATTCAACGTCCATATTTCGGAGGTTTAGTTAGAACTTGTTCCGGCCGGTCGTGGTTACCGGCTGGTTGGTTGGTTACAATTACCAATGGGCGGTTCCGGCTTTGTTCAAACCGGCGATTTCTTTAAAAAGAAGATCTTTCAAAGTCTTCGAACAAAGCCGGAACCGCCCACTGCAATTACATAAAACCACGACCGGCTAGAACATTTTTGTTTTAAATTGCTACTTATACTTTTAAGAATATATTAGACTTTTTCACGACCCCTCTAATTTTTCACTACAATAAATTTTAAGCGTTTTTTTTATATTCCGTATATTTCGCATAAATTCGAAAGAACTGTCAATCCATTGAAAAAATTAGCATTGGAGTCGTGAAAAAGTCTATTGTAAACTGCAAACTGGATTTAAACTAATCGTTAAGCGGGTAACTGCTATTTCAAAAATTTGAAACCCGAATTTTGTTCTTTTATGAAAATAGACAAACTTGATGAAAAAAGTAATGCAATGTGTTCACAAGCATCTCTTCTTTCTTTTCACTATTGCTTGATCGTCAGTTGAAAATATGGCGAATTTCAGTTACCTGATTCAAAATGTATGCGGTAAATGTTTATAAAAGGAAGATACGCTTTCATTATTTGACATTTCGAATTTTTTATCTGTTATTGGGTGGATCGCTTTAAAAAAATTTCTAGCAAATTTCCACACTCTTGTTATCGTCATAGAAGACATTTTTTCATTTTTCAGCTAAAGGGTCCCGTCGCGCCTGATGACGCCTGTGAATTTTTGGGTTCAGAATTTTCTTTAGAAAAAGAAGAAAATAAAGTCTGTTAGAAGTACAAGTCCTCCGAGGAGTCCTAATTACTTACTCACTTACTTAGCCGGCATTACGACCCTTTGCGGGTCTTGGCTTTCTCCGCAGCTAACGTCTCCCAGCTGTATACTCCCAAATACTCCCACAGTTTTCAAGTCGGCTAGAGCTGCATCGTACCATCTGGATTTTGGACGCTCTTCCTTCCGGCCTGACCTTGAGGACTTTTTTCGGAATACGACGATCTTCCACTCGCTGTACATTACTTCGGTAGTTCTGACTATGTCCGGCTCTCCATAAAGCTGACTGAGCTCATAATTGAATCGTCTGCGCCATCGGTTCTGCCTTTGGTCGAAGACCAGAGCCTTTTATAAGGATTTCGAACTGGGGGGGGGGATTTTCGGCATGGGGGCCCAATTTTTTCATTGAAGGGGCCCCAAATTCTTAATCCCAACAAAAACCTCTTAAAAGGTAAAGTGTGACGCAGTCCCTAATGTCCACTTCCAAAATTAATGATATCAGTGGAGGTGACGCTTACGCTGAAAATACGCAAGAAATGACGATGCAAAAAAAAACTTTTTAAAAAATTCAAATGTTTGAAATTGCGTCACAAATGCCAGAGCCATCAACGTAATAATTTTTCCACACTTTCAGTTTTTCCGAAGTAACCAACTCTCTAGCTATTCTAATTCAGAAAATAGCAAAAATTCCAAAATGGCGTCACTTTGACAGTTGGCAGCCATTTTCTTAGGATCTCAAAAAAATTCTCCTGATGAAACTCTATAACTTTCCTGAAGAAGCCATCTCTCTAAGTAGTGTTAATAGCTGGCAGCCATTTTCTTATAATACCAAAAAATTCTCCTGATGAAACTCTATAACTTTCTAGAAGAAACCATCTCTCTAGGTAGTGTCATTCCGGAGCTAAAATTCAAAAACTGAAAAAGCATAAAAGAAAATCCAAGATGGCGTCGCTATGACAGCTGGCAGCCATTTTCTAATGATACCAAAAAATTCTCCTGATGAATCTCTATAACTTTCTAGAAGAAACCAACTCTCTAAGAGTTATCATTCCGGAGCTAAAATTCGAAAACTCAAAGAAGTCTAATTTATACTTAACAAAAATCCAAGATGGCGTCACTTTTTAAGATTTCTGAAAATCCCAAAAATTTCTCCCGATTAAACTCTATAACTTTCCCTAAGAAACCAACTCTTTAAGTAGTGTCATTCCGAAGCTAAAATTAGAAAACCAAAAAAAACCTAATTTATTGCTTGGGAAAATTCCAGATGGCGCCGGTTTGACTGCTGGCATCCATTTTCTTAAGATCCCAAAAATTCTCCTGACCAAACTCTATAACTTTCCCGAAGAAAGCAACTCTCTACCTATTGTCACTCTGGAGCTAAAATTCGAAAACTCCGAGCATTACCTAAAAAACCCTCAAAATTGACCACTCTTCCACATGCCACGGCTTTTCTAGAATTTTCCCGGAAAAGCGGCATATGAAATTTTTCATTTGGGGCCGAGACTGACGTTCCCTGAAAATTTCAGGAAGATCGACTGGGTAGATCTCGAGATCGAAAATTATTAACAGATAGATAGATACACTTACGGAAATATATTTTTGCATCAAATAGAATTTTGTACTTCTGCGCAAGTTTTTGCAGTGCAAAAATATATTTCCGTAAGTGTAGAAACCGACAGATCAGAAAAAAGTTTCCATAATGATGAGAACAATAGAAAAATTATTTCTCCATACAAAAATGTCATTTTCAAACCTCGATATCTCAACCAATTTCCAACCGATTTTGATGAGTGAGGGCTCGTTTGAAAGCTACTGCGACGTAGTTTTTTTTTCAAAAATTATTTGGAGGGTGAGGGGGGCGAGGGGAAAAAACTCAAAAGTTCGCCTATATATGGCTCCTTGTCCCAAAGGTTTTTGTGTGGAGTTTTTCGCTTTGAAATAAAATTAAAAAACACGAAAATGAGTTAATGACAATAGAAGATTGTATTTTCATAAAGAGACTTCCATAAAAAAAACCCTTGGGACTATTCCGGATCGCTGAAGGCGTCGATTCAGGCATCCTGAATTAAAAATAAATTTAAAAATTGCCCAACTACTGAATATTAAGAATCATTGTAAAGCGCCGCAGGCGAAATTTTTTTAGTAAAAAATGAGTGGAACATTTTTTGCAAGTTGAAAATGAGTGCGGTGCACTGGGGTGGATTTTTATAAAGTGGGGTGGATTGGGGTGGGACTGGGGTGGATTTTTCCTCCGAGCTTGTATGCTATAAAAGGCCCTGTCGAAAACTGGTCCAAATAATGTCTGTGAAAATCATCGAAATTCCTCGTCCAAATCTTAGAAAATCCCATACAACAGAGAAAATCCTTTGTCAACGAAACTTGGACTTTAAGATTTTCAGAAGGCTGGAATAACTCCGGTTGACCAGAATTACTCGTCTCTTAATTTCGTCGGCGATGTTGTTATTAGTGCTCAGCTCCGATCCAAGGTATACGAATTTGTTGACCATTTTGAATGTGTGTGTGTCTATCGTTACGCTTTGCTCCTGGTGTTGATTCTAAGGCGGGATGATTATATATTCCGTTTTTGCATTATTAAGGGGCCGTTCATAAATTACGTAACGCTAAATTGCAATTTTCTTAACCCCCCCAAGCACATAAGAACACCACCACCCCCTTTAAGTCCGATTTATGATGTCAAAGTTGAAAATATGATGAAATGTGACCTTCATGAACTTAACAGTGTGTGAGACAATGTTTCTTCGGAAACCTTTCTTTTGCCGGTTAGTGGCTACTAGTCCCCACTTCTTCGGCACAGATAGATCCATTCATATTCATTATTATTTGAAATAGAAATTAGTGTCAAAATGTGATCGATTCATAAATCAAGCACAAAAACCAGTTTCCAATTATGCAGAAATTTTTCAGGGACCATTCCCGGTATAACCTGCGTATAAACCAGCGTTTCCAGAAAAAAATGAAAAAATAATTCGACCCACCCTAAACATTGTCAGAGTGCTCTGCGAGGAGGAAAGAAATGTCTATGGACGACAGGTACATACGAATAATTTCATAGTTCGCTTTTCTAAACGCATACGACCAACGGTCTTCATCAGTAGATATTTGAGGACAGGTGCACATTAGTGGTGCATGAGATTTGTCGCTCTTATGAGCTGGGATCGGGATCATTCTAAAAGCAGCTTTGGACACAACCACAAGCTCTGGATCATTGGTCTAAAGCAAGTCGAGCACATTGTCAGCATCATAAACGTAGGAGCACATTTGGAAGAGGCCATTCTCTAACATTTTCGATGTAAAATTTCGAATTACTTCAGCTTTTCTTTCCATTGAATCAACACAAATGGGAATCAAGTCGTACCCCATATCGTTTTCAACCCATTTTACTTTATCTCCGAAGTTAAAATCACCACAGAGTATGATGGTATCTTTGCAGGGAATTGTGCTTTTCAATGCCAAAATTACATCGGAATGTCCTCTGTAAAAATCAGACAATGTTTCGTCTACTTTTTTATATTCAACGTATGCAGCGTAAATGAACAGATTGGAGTCATTTAGTTGAATCTGGAAATAAACGATACAAACTGCTTCAAGGTTGACCATTTCATTTTTAATGAATTTTTCAAAATGCATATTTCTTTTAATTGCATTCGGGACTCTACCACTTAATTTTTGGACCCGTACGAAGTACAAAGGTCCTATAAGTTTACTACAAACAATTTTATTGTAACATGGGGTAGATCGAGGTGGGAGGTGGGGGGATGCATCTATTATCGTCTAGAGATGACGAATCAGCAATAAAAAAAATGTCCTTACGTCCGTCTGTCCGTCTGTCCGTCTCCACTTTTTTTTCCAAACGGCTCAACCGATCAGCCTAATTCCCTGAAAGGTACATGCCTCCCATGATTCAAGTTCGAAGATAGGCAAAATCGATCAAGTGGTTCCGGAGATATGGTCGAGGAAGTGACCAAAAACATGGTTTTTCGAGAGTCGGTGAAGCTTTTTTGCAAATATCTCAGCAAGTATAGCACGGTGTCAAATGAAAGCATTTGATGTCACAAAACTGGGAAAAAATTTTTGTGGGAATCGGTAAAGGGGTCTGGGCACTGGGACCAATGGAATGGACGAAATTGAGGATCTTGGCCATATACGAAAACAGTTTTTCGTCTATATTTCCTTAACTATGCAATACGGAGATTTACTGTCAAAGGCAAAGTTGTAGAGAATTAAATTTAATTGAACACGTGTTTCAGGGTTTTGGGGAAATATGGTCCAATCCTTGTATATGGCCTCTTCCATAATTGGGCAGGATGACCCGAATCTCCAGAACTATGAGAGATAGAAAGTTGCTTCCAAAGACAAAGTTGTAGAGAATAAAATTTTAGATAACACGTGTTTGAGGGTTTTAGGGAAAAATGAGTTAGTCCTTGGATGTAAGCTTTTCTATATTTGAATGGTCTGAGACGTACTTCGGTAGGGCCTTTGACATTACCTTGGGTAATTTCTATGGATCTTTGAAATTCTTACAGTTATAAAAGAACAGAAAACGTTGGATTGTTTGCTTATTTGTATATTTAGATACATTCGAGTCTCTTTGCCACATGTATTCTGTTTGCCACATCTATTCTGATACGTACGGGTCTTTGGTTATGTTTGTTGTATATATTTGATGCGATTCGATCCTGTCTGAAGACTACGTAATATATAATTGTAGCCATATGATCCATTGCTGGATGCGGCCTCCTAATTAGGGGTATTTAGCCATGAAATACACGCGGGCCAGTGCGGCCTATTGAACCAAGTTTCCGTTAGAACTATAATATCATATTCCAGTGTTGACGATGAAGTCAGTGAATCTTTACATTTATGGCTTGAAATGCTGTCTATGTTTTCATAAAACATCGTAACGAACGGTCTGGTATCATTGCAGTAACATGTAATCAAGCGCTACCCTACCTAACTACCCAATCGCCATCCGAGGGGTCCTGCACTCCTGAAATTCATTTGATTTTTTAAATCATATATGGGATTTAATGGATTTATTGCGGGACCCCTCCATGTCACCAAAGTTTGATTTAGTTCCAAAACATGAAAACGCTTTGAACTTTTTTTTTACATCTTTCTACTGTGATAAATTGCTTTGAGTTAATTCTTTCTTTTTTTCTTCCCAGTTGATCTGAGCGTGAGCATCCGTAAAAAGTCTAGAGTTACAAACTTCTTTCGACAAATATCTAATATTTTTCAGAACCCACTTTCGCTGATGGGATGTCGTTTCATTTTTCTGTATGTAAACACCAAAAATTCTTCATTGCCAAAGCATCATGATCTCATCATGGTTTCATTAATAATATATTTACCAACATCTTATCAAATGCTTTTGTGACTTAGGTCTTTGCTATCAAACAAAAATTACAAGTACATAAAAGCCCATAAGAATATCACATTACATAATCACAACAATCCTAACATTGACTAATATTTTGAATAGCATAGCCCACAAGGTAAATGTTTTAATAATTTAGTTGATGTACAATTGGCCAATAAAAGCCAGACATTATTTATACTAAATGTTTCTATAGAATTATATGTATGTTGTGGCGGAATCCCTCGTGAGTTGAACATTTTGCACAATGCATCATATACCTATTGTATGTAACCTCTGTGTTTTTTATATGTCGTTTTGTTTCCATACAATATTGGTTTTTGGCGTATGAAATTCTACGGACTCGATGCTCCTGGGTGTATATTAAATTTTGATGAATTAATCAAACACAGTGGAATTATATCGCTGTGTTTAAATTGACTGAGAGTTTTACGTTGGAAAAGTTTATAAAATTAAACAAACACTGCGATTGATTGTTATACACGCGCAACGTATTCACTTTCTCTTTGTAACTGAAAGTGGAAGTAACTATTTTTAAAATCTATAGAGCTTACCTGTTGTGAAAAACCCTTTCAAAAGGAAAATGTGACGCAAGTCCTTGTTAATCCTTCCAAAACAATCAATTTGGATGACGCTTAACGATTCGAAACGCAAAAAATCTTTTTGAAATATTTTCACATTCGATTGTGTCACAAAAACCGGGCCCCCGTTGTTATAGTTTTTCTGTTCTTTCAGCTTTCACACCCCAAAAATTTCACTTTATGGGATGTATAAAATTTTTGTACAGGAAGTAAAATTTTTGCGTGTGAAAGCTGAAAGCGTAGAAAAATTTGCGAATATATAATCGAATATGAAAATATTTCAAAGAAATTTTTTGCGTTTCGATGCGTTAAGCGTCACCCCAATTGCAATTAATTGTTTTAGTAGGAAGAACAAGGTTTTGCGTCACATTTCCCTTTTAAAAGGGTTTCTGTTGTGATATCAGTTCTTTTGGAAGTAGGAAAAGTATTTTAGACGAATTATATATAAAAATTTTTTCGAGCCGCCTGCGCCTCCGCCCCTAAACCGAAGCGTGGCGGCTACTACTTCCATGCGAAAAAATGATCCCCTCAACTTACTCTAACCTACTCAGCAACGTATCAAAGGTATTTTTGAGCCCCCGCCTATTTTACGCCATTTTGGTGGTCACCCCGATACACTACATACCCAATCCAACAACTGTCCCTTTGACACCAAACCTCTATCTCGAACACCCAACTTTGTCTCATACAAATTGTGCTACCATATATATTACACACACAAACACATACATATATGGGCTGTATATGGCGCCTCCTGATAGCCCTGCACTCCCTCCCACTTTTTAAAATTGTATATACCCACCGGAAGGTCCCTACAAAATTTCAAGAACTAACTATGAACGGACCATAAATTACGTAACTCAAAAATTGACATTTTTCAGGCCCCCCTCCCCCTTGTAACGCTAAAAGAGTCAAATTTAACCTATTTTTGTTCTAACCGTAACGCTTGGCCCCCCCCCCCCTCTTACGGTACGTAATTTATGAACAGCCCCTAACGTACGATGTCTTCGCTAACTTCGGCATCTATGAAAATGCAATTTTTGTGTAGGAAATGTTCATTTTCCAAAGGTCCTAGTTCCGGATCCACTGAACCGATTCTAATGAGTGAAAAGACACTCCTCCTTAGAATTTTTCGTAGAATCCGGACAAAATATTTTCCGGGGGGAACGTCGCAAGGGGAGTGGAGGCAAAACTTAGCTGTATATATGTAGCAGTCTACGAAAAAAACATATGGAGGGACCCGTACGTTTTAAAATAGATGCGACAAACAGAGTTGATGTTACGAAAAGATTGGAACGTATTTAAGTAAATATTGCGTTTGAATAGTTTGAAAGTTTGACTGATTCATAAAAATTACCCAAGGTAATTAATGTTGAAAGCCCTCCCGAAGTACGTTTCAAATTTAATTCTCTGGGCAATTCCATGCAATGAATTTTGTACATGACCTGGGAACCGTACAAAGGTGCGAGAGTTGTGATATATGAAACATTTTTCAGGAAAAACTTATTCTTCAAGTCTCTCATACAAAAAAACATTGTCAGACGAACGGTTTAATCGGAAAACGTGGTTCCCAGGTCATCCACTTTTTTATTTTCAACTTTTGAGTGGAATGGCCCCTCTACAACTTTGTCTTTGGAAGCAACTTTCTAACTGCCAAAGTTCTAGAGATAGGAGTCATCCCTCTGAACTCTAGAAGTGGCTGAATCCCAGGATTGGGACATTTCTCGAGGAAACCCTGAAACACGTGTTCGCTAAAATTTAATTCTCTACAACTTTGTCTTTGGAAGCAACTTTCTAACTGCCATAGTTCTTGAGATTTTTTTATTTTATTTGTTTAAAGACCAATTAACAGGCCAAGGCCCAATAACAAATCAGTCTGAGTACAAATTCTGAATTCATAAAACAATACTTAGTATCAAAAGAAAATATTTAAAGATTAACATCAATTATAAATTAAGAAGTGCAAAATTAAAACGAATCGTTAGCAAAGCAAAAATTTAAAGATACGTAGTTCACCAATCAAACTTATTACGAACTAATTTTATGTAAGCAGCGCTGCTAGAGTCCATGAAGTTTAGGTCCTGAAAGTAGATGTCGTGGTTTCTCTGCAACCTGTATATTGGAGAATTATGTTGATAATTTGTAGCACATTAGCGGTGGATAAAAGGTCGGTGCGTGTCTCGTGGTTCTAGTAGGTCGGTGGAACGAAATACGCTGGCTAAGGGAAGAGTCTACTCGGCCGTGAATTAGCTTGTGAAGCATAATTTCGTCGTTTTCCAAACGCCTTGTTTCCAACGAGTGCAGTTTTAAATGTCTCAGTTCAATGTTGTACTTCGGTCTTGTATTAGCTATATTAAATTTGTAATAGAACATTCTGGAGAACTTTCTTTGAAACTTTTCAATTTTCTCGATGCTATTTGCGTAGTAAGGGCTCCAGACAGATGAGCAGTACTCAAGCCTGCTTCTGACAAGAGTGAGGAAGAGTAAGCGTAAGCTTGATTGACATGAGAAGTATTTGCCACACCGGAAGATGAAACCCAAAGTTCTGTAGGCTTTCCGTGTCATGTAGGTTACGTGATCATTAAAGTATAATTTGTCGTCCATAATTACTCCCAGATCTTTTTTGGTGGAGACTCTTTCCAGGATTTCATTCTCAATCTTATAAGGGAAAATTATTTTATTACGGCTATGCGTTATAAACATTACTGCACATTTATCCGCATTCAAGACCATTTTATTCATTCTGCATCAGTCAACAATTTTTGAAAGATCTGATTGAAGCAGTTCACAGTCGTAGCTACTACTAATAGACCGGTACAGTTTTAAGTCATCAGCGAACCCAGAACAGGAGTTGAGTGATTCGAGAAGATCGTTTATGAAGATAATGAACAGAAGTGGTCCAAGAATGGATCCCTGTGGAACTCCCGATGTAGGTACAGTTTTATTCGACTTAGTGCCACCAATAATAACAAATTGGGCTCGATTGCTTAAATATGTAGAGAACCATGCTACCATTTTTCCCGCTACACCAAGAGATTTTAATTTCATTAATAAAATATTGTGTTCAACTTTATCAAATGCCTTAGCGAAGTCCGTGTAAATTGAGTCAACTTTGCCACCACCAACAATTTCACCAGACACAGTAGATATATATTCTAATAAATTTGTCTGGGTCGATCTTCTAGCAAAAAAACCATGCTGGGTATGATGAATCTTGGACTTAACGTCATCGAAGAGCTTAGTAAAAACTAATCTTTCAAAGATTTTTGATACTGCACATAGGATGCTGATCGGTCTGTAATTGATGACATCTTCCTTATTGCCCTCTTTAAATATTGGCGACACGAAACTAAGGTTCCATCTAGACGGGAATCTACACTCCGATAGAGATAAATTGAAGAGAATAGATAGCGGAAGACTAAGCGACATCGAGAGTTGCATAAAGAACAACATGAGGATGTTGTCAGGAGATGAGATCTTATTTTTGTCGAAACCCTTAAGTGCCTTCTCCACTTGAGCGGGAGTGAATTCAAGAATGGTATCATCATGAGAAGGAGTCTGGTAAATAAAAGGGTCAAAGACTATATTAACAGCTGGAGCAACGGGAGGATTGTAGACTGAATTGAAATATTTTGCAAATAAATTGCAGACCGATACTCTGTCCGTGGCCTCATCATTGCCGTATTTCATAACGTTTGACAAAGAATTTGTTTTTCTCAATGACTTTGTAAATGCAAAGAAGCACTTGGTGTTTGTTTTCAGTTTTTCTTCACAGTCATTAACGCAGTCATCAAAACATTTTTTAATGGATTCCTTAACTCGTTTACGGAGAATTTGGAAGTCATACTTTAATTTCGTTAAAGCAATCGGGCATTTCACGTGCTTCATCTTTCCCCTCACTGACTCTTTTTTGACTATCAACGAGATTAATTTATGGAATAGTAGATCGGATAGTCCTTAGACGATACTACTGTTTTAGGGATGTGACTGATCCTTTCAAATTCTAGAAGTGGCTGAATCTCGGGATTGGGACGTTTCTGAGGGAAACCCTGAAACAATTGTTCGCTAAAATTTAATTGTCTAAAACTTTGTCTTTGGAAGAAACTTTCTAACTGCCATAATTCTAGAGATAGGAGTCATCCCTCTGAACTCTAGAAGTGGCTGAATCCCAGGATTGGGACATTTCTCGGGGAAACCCTGAAACAATTGTTCGCTAAAATTTAATTCTCTACAAATTTGTCTTCGGGAGTAAGTCTCTATGTTTCATAATCATAATAAACCATAGGTTGGTGAAAACCCATCTCGTATTGTATATGGCTGCGAAATAAAATTTTCTCCATTCCGTGGGTTCCAGTGCCCAAACCACTCAACCGATTTCCACAAATATTTTTTCCCAGTTTTGTGACATCTAATTCTTTCATTTGACGCTAATTTGAACAATTTACGTGCTGTACTTGCTGAGATATGCGTGAAAAAGTTTCACCGACCTTCGAAAAACCACGTTTTTGGACACCTTCTCGACCATATCTCCGGAACTATTCAACCGATTTTGCTCATCTTAGAACATGACCTCAGTTTTTCGACTACCTTTCAGGAAAAAGTTTTTGAAAATCGGTCAAGATTTACTCAAGTTATCGTGTTGACGGACAGACACGACAGACAGACGGACATTTTTTTTCGCAGATTTGTCATCTGGAGGCAACAAAAAAAGTTTCGCCCTTACTCCCGGGTTCGAATTCGCAATGTAACAAACGTAGTAGTAAACGCATCACACCTTCGTCCAAAAAATGTTGTTCGTATGTGGACTTGCGCCACGGGCGCATTGCTACCGCGCGCCCATGATTTGTATAGCATTTCTTGCAAAAAGGCTCTCATTAACCTGATGCAAGTCTGAAAGTGGTTTTTTTCAGACAACATTGTATATAATATGGCGTTCTTTCAGTTAATGCTGTGCGTAGATTATGGATTAAAGATTATTGAAAACAAGGGACCCATACGTATCAGTACTAGACAATACAAGTACATTTTTTAAGTGTGCCTTCATTTCGTGTATACATTATCTTAACAAAAACCCTTTAAAAAGGGGAATGTGACGCAAGTCTCTTTGTTTCTTCTTTCAAAACGACTAATATCAATTGGAGTGACGCTTACAGCTTTGAAACGCAACAAAATTTTTTGGAATGTTTTCATTTTTGATTTAAAAAATGCGTCACAAATGCCGGACCCCCCAGTGTTATTGTTTTTCTACGCTTTCAGCTTTCATACTAAAAAATTTGATTTCCTGTACAAAAATACGTCATACATCCTATAAAGCCAAATTTTTGCGTTGTGAAAGCTGAAAGAACAGAAAGACTACAACACTGGGGGGTCCGGCATTTGTGACTCATTTTTTTAATCAAAAATGAAAACATTCCAATTTTTTTTTTTGCGTTTCAAAGCTGTAAGCGTCACCCCAATCGATATCAGTGGTTTTGGAAGAAGAAAGGGTTTTTGTTGTGACATCAGTAGTTTTGGAAGTAGAGTCTTTTCATCTACAACCCTCATTCATAAAGATTTTTTGGCGCAATGGCAACTCGCGCGGCTGCCATAGCTGGCGGTGGCGGCCACCACTGACCGCCGCCACGATTTCACCATCACCGCCGCCTCAGGTCACATTCTAAAAATTTTGCTCATGTTTGACCCATACCTTGAATACACACAAACACATACAAAATATGCTTTTATATGGGATTTGTATGGGAGCTTCCATGAGTACTGGCGCCCAAACGAGGGGAAATTTACATTTTTCTCTAATTTACATAGAATTCTTGGATGGAAGTCATTACTTTAAGTAATTGTATATTGTCCATCATTTTGACGTTAAAATCGAAAAATGCTCTCACTCTCGCTATCTTTCTTTTTCGAAGGTCGGTCGAGGTCGGTGTGACACAAGTGTGACAGAGGGTGGGGGGTTCGAAAAAAGGCGATTTTTGCGTGACATACTTTATGAACGGTCCCATATGTCGTAGAATGCCCAGCCGAAGGTCCCTGCAAAATTTTAAGAAAAGTTATCGGACCGTTTTCGAGCCGCAGCCAAAAAAATGGTTTTTCATACAAATGGCTCTGGAACTAACTAACGTAGGACATTTTAATTTTCTTTGGCTTCTATGGAAGGAACATTTTGTACCGGAAATTGCAATTTTCAAGAGGTCATATGTCCGGAACCACTGGAACGATTTTAATGAGTAAAATGTCAATTTCAATCAAAATTTTACGTAGAATCCGAATAACTAGGTCTCAGGGGGGTACGACGCAAGGGAAAAAAGTCAAAACTTAGCTGTATATATGGTTCCGAAGTCCACGAAAAAAAATTTTCTGAATTTTTTATTCGTATGGGGACTTGCGTCACGGGTGTTTACTAAAACTTACAAAGGCGTAGAATTTTCACATTTTTTATTTTCTATAAATTTGGTGAATGTAAATAAGGTGTGTAAAATATGTGGAAAGTTCACAAAATGTAAATTGTTTGCACAGCTAAGTCTATCTAGCCGCCAGTCTTTTTTTTAGTACCGGGCGTATTTTTTCTCGGCTCTCACACCTAGAGAACTTTCATGTTTACCTCAAGTATGCAAAATTTCCTATCATAATTGCAGTAATTGCATAGTTGCAGTAACCAGACCAACCATGGTTGTTTCAAACATGATATGTTTAGTCCAATTATGAAGGGGAAATTTTCCATAATTGGCCACGATATAATTGAGGTAAATATAAGATTTCATTGTGTGCATAACATATCCTTTGTCGATATATTTTTTCATATGTAGTGTTTTATGGCGAACTGCTCGAATATTTCGATTCCACCCGGTCCACTCATAACGATAAACGAATAAAAAAAAATAGGAAGTAGTTGATATGGTGCGATATTTACAAAACGAATAACAAAAGAAAACAGAGTTGCAAACCGAGGAATAAAGAAAAAACGTAAAACTAAACCGCAATATACGTCTCATCCATCCAATTTAAGTCCATTTCAATTGCGGTTTGAAGTGGAAAGAAGAGTTAGTTAGTTAGTTAGTGAGTCTCATGTACCTGTGGTGTGAGTGAAGTTATTCATGATGTAAAAAAGTGTTCAAAAACGGCCTACCGAATATTTCCCACGTATATTATTTCCGTATCCAAGTGCCGTTAAACACTAATCACTAAAATCATCATCGCCACATCGCACCACAGCTGATGATACTGAGATTCTAAAATTACATGTGTTATAACAGAGGATTTACTATGCTTTGATTCTCGTTGATCTAATCTCTTTTATCTATTCAATTATCATGTCGTATTAATCTATCGGGTTTGAACGACGGTAGTGTGACTAAATTTTTGTAAGTCGATTAAAACTGTTCGCATGTGTTATGCTTTATGCTGAATTTAAGCGTCCACCAAATTCAATTCACTTCCCTAATTAAGATAACTAATGAGATGACGAATTGCCATACATGCAGTAAGACATTTTCTCGAACACGCAAAGGGGTTTCGTGCTCAATATGCAGCCACATATTCCACCTTAAATGTGGCAACATTAACATAATCCTTCTCAACGAAATTGAGCAGGGTAACACCGAGTGGAAGTGCCCTGATTGTCGTAAGAGGTCGACGCGAAGATCAACAATTATGACTGATCAAAATAACCACAAGAACGGTAGCACCCAGGCTAATAATAGCTCGGAGAAGAAAACTAAGGCCAAATCGGTAGCCAAAGCCTCTTACACTACGTCCGAAAATCAAAACCAAAATCAAATAAGTAATGATATTAGTCTGGAGGCGTCGCTGAGTCATATGGTGAATCAGTTAAATTCGTTACAAGAAGGACAAAATACTTCGAATCGTGCAATTCAAGAGGTCAATGCACAAATGGGCGTCATACAAACAATTTCTAATAGCCTGGTTGTTCATGATACCCGTCTGAAGAAATTAGAAAACACGTCAATAGGCATCCGATTTGAAATGAACACCTTGAATCGTAGAATGGACGAGTTAGACGATAATCGGATCATCCAAATTAATGGCGTTCCTCTCTTACCTGATGAAAATCTAGAGCTTATTATTACGGCTATAGGAGATAAGATTGGAATGTTGCGCCATTCGTACAATATTTCGCTTACCAAACGCTGCAGCTCGCATCTACAAGCTAGCAGCAGTGTCACTGATAACCAAGGTGCTGCGATAACCGACAACAATGTGCAACCGCAGAGTCTTATAACTCCCATTCATACAACTTTTGACTCGCTGAACCAAAACAATTCCTTCTTAATGGCGTTTAGGAAAGTTAAGTTTTTATATACAGATGACATCGGGATACCTAGTGGGAACATCAACGAAAAAGATAAAATTTTTATATTTGAATATTTGATACCTAGCATAAAGAAGACATATACCCAGGCTAAACTTTTTCAGAGATCGAATGGTTTTAAATACCTCTGGACCAAAGATGGCAAAATATTTCTGAGGGAGCGCGATGACTCTAAAATTTTTCGAATCCACCAAGATACGGATCTTGCTAAAATCAAGCTAAATTCTGCAGTAACGAAGGAAGGTAAAAGAGCGGAGCAAGAGCAAGGGGAGGTAAGGCGTGCGGCGGTGGGGGGGAGTCTCCGAGCGGGTAGCGTGTCCCCGCCCGAATAACTGGCACATGTTTCTCCGTATTTCTCTCAAATTATTTTTTTATTGAATCTTATATTTTTTAATTTTTCAGATTTAAGCTATGAATACAAATGGGACTCAGAATGTCTCGAACCAATTATTTGACGACATCGCTTCCTGCGATGATAATTTCTTGAAAAATTTAACCTCTTTCCAAGGCCTGACCATTTTACAGATTAATGCGAGGAGCATTGAGGGAACGGAAAAATTTGATAAGTTTCTGTTTTTTCTTGCGAAAATACACTTCGAAATTCACGTTATTGTGGTGGGCGAAATATGCCTCTCATATGACGTGGTGGGCCTGAGGAATATTCCAAATTTCAATAACTACCCAGCATGCAGGTTGACGAAGGGTGGGGGGCTTAGTGTGTATGTTAAGTGTAACCTGAATCATTCATTCGTTGATAAAACGGATGGGGCTTTTTATTCTATAACGGTGGACTTGAGTGTCAACCATGGTGAACTTCGTATTATCGCATATTACAGGCCCCCTGAGCAGTCAAACTATGGTGAATTTATAGTGCACCTTCGGAAATCCTTAGAAAACGCGAGTGGCAAAAAGTGCTTGGTGGTGGGGGATGTAAATTTGGACGTGCTTAAAGCCACGGCCTCTAGTGCATCTCAAATCGGCCGCTACCTTAACTTGTTGTCTTCTTATGACATGCAGGTTGTTAATGAGCACATTACTACAAAGCTAAGCGGGACGATAATAGACCATGTTGCTAGCAACTTTTACCAGAACAGCAAGCTTATGATTGACACCGTTGAAGTTGACTTTTCTGATCATTCCGCTATCTTCACCCACGTGCCCATTGAGTTCAGCAAAGAGAAGTTAGTGTTAGAGAGTAAAGTCATAGATTATGACAAGTTCAGGAGTGCGCTCTCGGTGAGGTTATCGGAGACTCCTCTACTGGAACTAGATGATCCCAATGAGTCAATGAATGCTTTTGTGGACATTTATAAAAGCGAACTGGACAAATGTACGACAGTTAGCTTTAAGACGCTCAGAGAACTTGAATTATGCCCATGGATGAACCCCCACTTGCGATCGGTGATTAGTAGGAAAGACAACTATTACGTGAAGCACAAAAAATCTCTTGGCTTGCGCAATGTAAAAGCCAAATTGGCAGCCCTGGACGCCGAGTTAGTGAAGTGGCATGGGTTTTATAAGGACAGATACCATGAGGATATGTTCTCCAACTCATTCAATAACAGAAAAAAGACCTGGCAAAACATTAATCGACTATTGGGGAGGGACAAACATGGAAGAAGAGGCAAAGTGTTAAAAATTACTTTTGAGGGAACTGACTATGTGAGCGACGTGGAGAAAGCGAAGGTCCTTAATGATTATTTTACTAGCATTGGCAAGGAGATCGCTGCAGGGATTGGTGATGTGGGTGATGGGTCTCCATTGAGCAATGTTGCTGCTGTCAAATCGAGCAATTCTAGCGTGTTTCTTAAACCTGTGAATGCTGATGAAGTCCAGAGACTTATAGCCTCGATAGATCCTTGCAAGAGTTCTGGTGTTGATGGTATCACTGCTAGGTCCATCAAGAATTGCAGTGATATTATTGCCCCTCTTCTGACACTAATTATCAACCGCACCCTGAGGTCTGGCAAGTATCCTGACTGCCTGAAAGTTGCCTCTGTAACTCCGATATACAAATCGGGAAGCAAAACTGATCCCTCGAATTACCGCCCTATTTCCATTCTTCCTGTGATAAATAAGGTGTTTGAAAAGGTGATTTATGAAAGGATATCCAATTTCCTCAAAAAGACGGGTTTCCTATACTCGAGGCAATATGGTTTTCGTAAAAAATCTGGAACACACACTGCCACCTATGAAATTCTTGACAAGGTCTTTAGGGATATGGACAAGGGAAATTTTGTGAGTGCTCTGTTTCTTGACATACGTAAGGCCTTTGATTGTGTTGACCATTCACTGCTGCTGCATAAACTGGAGCGTGCTGGCATAAGGGGGGTTGCACTTGAATTGATTCAGGACTACCTAAGTCGCAGAAAACAGTGTGTCAAAATAGGAAACGACTCCAGTGAATTTAATAAGATCGACCTTGGTGTTCCACAAGGTAGTGTGTTGGGGCCGTTGCTATTTCTTGTATTCATCAATGATATGCACGTCCTGCCCTTCCGGTGTGTTTTGTTCTAACGTATCATTTCGCACTAATGAACAGGACCTTCTCCATGACTTGAAGCTCATCAGTGAATTCCTTAAACTCAATAGATTAGCCCTTAATTTGGTTAAAACCAAGGTTATGCACTTTAGGAGGGGTAATAACATGCCAGAGGTTGGTGACCTTATCTTCGATGGTGTGACGATAAGCTCTGTGGAGAAGTTCAAATACCTGGGACTGGTAATAGATGCTAGACTCAGCTGGGTACAACATATCCCACACTTGTGCGGAAAAATGGCTGCCTTGAGTGGAGTGTTGTGCAAACTGAAGAAATTTGTGCCGAAGTCCGTCCTCCGTCTTATCTATTACGCTCTAGGCCACTCCCACCTGAATTATTTGCCGGGCGCTTGGGGCACTGCTACCAAGAGGAATATTAAGCAACTGCAGATCCTGCAAAATAGGTGCCTTAAGCATGTTTGTAGACTCCCTGCCAGGACCCCGACTGCGGAGCTGTTCAATGTGCACTGTAACGGCATTCTGAACGTCACTAGTATCTACAAGGCACATGTCTGTAGATTCGTTCATGATGCCCTGAATGGCAGTTCGCATAACGCGATATCCTTTGAAGTGCCGAATCACAGGTATGACACTAGGAAAAAGGTGAGGGTCAGACCAACTAGGACGAAAACTTCGAGAGCCATGAAAGCGATTACAGCAGCTGGTGGTTCTCTTTATAACTCACTCCCTGTGCATGTTGCTTCCTCGAGCTCATGTGTCTTTCCTAGCAAATTGAAGGAATGGCTCCTGGCCCAACAATACCCGGGCTAGTCCTGTCTGAGTCTTTTTCTGATTTGATTTGTTTGTTTTCTTTTCTTCTTTTCTTTTTTTTTCTGTCGTTTACTTTAACGTACTTCTAATTTCCTAATTGGTTTGAGAAATTCTGTCCTCGAATAATGCGTGAGAGAGAGATGCGGGCTGAGATGAGATGTGTTGGCCTCGGGTGGGGGCATGCTGCGTGCTTGGGAACTGCCCAATTCACACTGCTACGAGTGTTTCCTCTTTGAGTTGTGATTTGTGCTCTTGCCTTTCTTCCATAATAATTGTATGCTACGCTTGCTTGATTTTAGTACTACCTATTACGACTTGTCTTTATTTACTTCTAAAATTTATTCTGTCGACATAATTTAAAAAAATTCACAATACCACATGAAATATTTTTCCATCTGGATTATATGGCTGTGTATATGTTTCTAATGAGTGTCTTTAATTTCTAGCTAGATTTCTTGAAAAAAAAAATAAAATAAATAATAATTATTATTTCTTGATAAAAAGTATGATAAAAACCATTTTATTCATAATTGTAATTTCTTGAAATATTTCTTGTTTGTACCAAATGTGATTATTTTATTCATTAATTCTATCTTATGTTAATTAACCTGCTTCTTTAAGGTGCACACTGAGGCAAAGATTGTATATTGATATTCGTGTGAACAAATAAATTAATTATTAATTAATTATTATTAAAGTAAAAACAGCAAAATAGATTGAGTCGCCTGTTTCGAAAAGGTTCAATTTGAAAACTGATTGCTGGAGGTAAAACTACACATTCTATGCTTAATTGATGCCATTTTAAAAACCCGAACTCATTAGGATTCGTTCAATCAATCAATCAAAGAGATAAAATGAATAAAATAGGAAATATTTATGATGTGTCGGTAGGCTTGTGAAACGTTGAACTGAAAACATCTTTATTTTTACCAGAAATTGATTAAAAAATGTGTCAACGCTTATTCCCTTCCGTCGTAACAAAGATATGCATACTGGTGAAACATAATCATTGAGCTTAAGCAACAACGCTCTGTCGAAGACAATTTAAACACCCTAGCTAATATTAATGTTTTATTTTTCTTCGAAATTTAAACGAATGATTTATGATTGCATTTTTTAAATTTATTGTATTATGTGCCCCAATGCCATTTGCTGTTCCTTCCAATTCTTATCCGCTGTTTTATACTTTTTCGCATCTCTACAGTCTGTTCCTGCTATAAATTGTTTCAATGCGTATACGGAAAGCAGCTTTTAGCTATTTTCTTCATCATTATTACAGAGTATTATCAACTCAAACCCTCCCGTATTTTTTGGATTATAACTTCTACTTTCATTTGACACGTTTAGTAGATTTATTATTTGTACGTTTGTTACATGTTTCACGAGCTTTCCCATTTGGTTCCAATTCAAACTTTTCCAACGATTGACCGAATAATTTTTTATATATTTCAAAATTTATTCCTTATTTTTGTAAATGAAATTACGCATAACCTTTCGGTGCGATGTTCCACTACACATGGTATTTAATGAAATGGAAAGACATTATTTCTTTCACATTTTATTGTCACATCATATTTTACGGTGTGCACTAAATGTTTATTATTCCCACCGATATTGACCTCATAAAAAAACTATTTCGCTACGAAAATATATATTTTCGGTATCATTCATACAGCATGAATGACGGATTTTAATACCGGTCACACTCGTTTCTACGAAACAAATAAAAAAAATCATCCTTTTTTCAACATCATAATGTGAAATGTGACATAATAATACGTTTCGCATAATATAGGTGGATGAACCGGGTGTCGCTTCCGGAATAAAACTACATTGAAAGTTCATTAAGCTAGGGTCCCGTAAACAATTTTCAATGGGCTTTTCTGATCGTTTCTAACAGCCGAAAACATCACAATTACTCATGGGCGGCAGGTTGAGTTTAAACAGACAATAATCGACGATCGATCTGAGCGGTGCAACTGGAAAAGTTTCCGAACAAATCCATTACAACCCTTAGAAAATTGTTTGAGGAAGGCAATTATTTCAAAATGCAGACTCTTGGCCCTTGTTTTTGAGAAACTCTCGTCCTTGATTTTCAGGAAAAAACCACAAATTTCGAGAATTTTTGGGAATTTAATTTAGAGATGAACTTTTTTCAAAACTCGATTAGACCTTGACCCGACTTAATTTTTCGAAAAGTGCAACGAGTGTATCCGAGGGGTGACGCACTTCTGGGGTTTATGGAATAAATGGGAATAAATGGAATAAATGGAATAAATATTGGAATAAATGATAATTTTTTCAAATTTGTCAAAACCTCAAATAGACTTGATTTTGATGGCAACGCACACAAAAAACCATACTAATGTGTCGATAAGTGAAAAAATCCACTTTTGAAAACTTAAAAGAATTTATGTTGAAAAATGGAATAAATGGAATAAATAAATTTATTCCATTTATTCCATTTATTCCCAAAAAAATAAAATTTAATCTCAAGACGGTTTAAATACTTTATAATTTGTGTAAACCTTTTTTAGAACTTATTTGTCTAACTTGTGATGTGTTTGGTTCAGATATTTCGTAAAAACAACAAAAAAATTTTGGGAATAAATGGAATAAAAGAATAAATGGAATAAATGAAGTGCGCCACCCCTCGAGTGTATCTGTGAAAAGTGATTCCGGTTCGGGAGGGATTTTTGAGAAGTTTCTCTAATTTAAATTTCCAATCCTGGTATGGACGGACGTAAACCGAATTCCATAATTTCAGTAAGTTCAGTAAGGTCGAATACTGAGAAACCTGAACCCCACCTTTTCAGGCATTAATGCGTAGTTTTTAGCAATTCAGAAAAAGTTTGGAACATTCAGGTCAACTTGAAATTACATCTAAACTGGTTGCTGATTCAACACTAGTGGTTTCAAGTTACCTTCAGGTCAAACCCGAAAACAGAAATTAATTAGAAACGCTCGTCACGCCGTAGACAGTATAGTATAGAAAGTGACACCCGTTTATATGCGAGAATTTAGCATTCCAGTGGCAATGCTGCCAAAATGTTCCGAAAGAAAGGAAAAAGTGGCATCTCACGTACGCATTATGTGCGAATCGGTCTGAATTGGGGAATGGAAGCATTTTCATACACAAAAATCGTTCACTGAAAGAGAGAAAGTAGTTTACTCATTTTTATGCTTTCAGCCAAAAGGGACTTATATGTACAGTGTTTTGACAAATGATCAATCTAATGCAGGTGATGCGTAAATAACAGAGATGAATTGGGTTGTGGTTTTTATGGGTGGAAAATGACAAATCTAACATTTCCACATCTACA
Source organism: Pseudolycoriella hygida (assembly GCA_029228625.1). Classification (NCBI taxonomy): domain Eukaryota; kingdom Metazoa; phylum Arthropoda; class Insecta; order Diptera; family Sciaridae; genus Pseudolycoriella; species Pseudolycoriella hygida. Next base: position 68,115,694 of record CM055406.1, read on the forward strand.
ACAATATTTTTTTATTAGAATTTATATTGCTGCGTTTGTGATGTTCGTTTGAAGTTTTTTTTTTGCAATCGTTGTTCTTCTATTTAATTTTTTTTTGTTTCCGAAGCAATCATGCTGCAAATAGATTTATTTTATTTTCACATTAATCACATTTTTGTAAATTTTTTTCACCACCGCATGATAAGGGAAAAGATGAATGATTGTTAATAAATTGTTTTTGCTAAAAATGATCCAACGCAGGCTGTACCTGTATTGTGTTTGACAAGCGTTTTTATAAAAACCAAAGTCCATTCATCTATAACTTTCCCAAATTTTATAAAATGCTTTAAAGATATTAAACACGTTCAGTAAAATTTCATTACTTTAGTCTAGTCGTCTAGTTCCGTTTCCGTGGTGCGAAGTTAAGCATGGAAGATATAAATGTATGTAGATTTAAATTTTACAGATTATTCAGGGTGGGATGGCCCATTTCTGGTCCCTAAAACACAGATCTTGCTGAATCCCGAACAAAGAGTATTTTCACTCTACCAAGTGAAGAAAATCGAAGTGCTCCGAATATGTTAATTAAATGAAAATGGTCAAGCGACTCTAGACTTAAGTATAAATACAAGGATTTTACAGCGAATTAAATCAGAATAAATACAAACGTTAAACGGGCTACATGCCCTAAATAAAGTATTTCATTCTCGTAGAATTACTGGCACATGCTTGTTGGCGAGAATATCCCTCCAGTAAATTATAAAGTAGTGACTTGCAAAAGGCACTTATAGCATTTATACATTTAGCTGGTAGCTTTTTGTCACTGGATTCAACATATGGTGACCCCGACGTGACTTTTGTTGGTCACTGCAAAAAATTCGGTTGTGTGAGCGTTTCAGACGTGGTCATACGTAAATCCGAAAGGTAAGGTCGTAAGTCCAACATTAGTTGGCAGTAAAGCCAATCGATTGTAGAGTAGTTCGACAGAGCTTGGTCGTTCTACAATAAATATTTGTTGTGTGGTTGGAGACGCACAACTAATTCAGACAAACGGCCAGGGTGGCGTAAACGTTTGGTTGATGACGTTTCGGTAGATGCAATGCAAGTAAGACAATCATTGGTCTGGGAATGTCAAGTCAAGTCCCACGATGGCAAGTAGATGGCAAACAGTTCAAGTCCCACGATGGCAAATAGAAGAAGTCCCACGATGGCAAAATAGTTAAAATCCAACGATGGCAAAAACAAGTAAAGTCCAACGATGATAAACAGGTGAAGTCCCACGATGGCAAATCAAGAAAAGTCCAACGATGGCAAATCAAGAAAAGTCCCACGATGGCAAACAAATATTTGGGTTGGTCAGCAAAGAATTGGTTGGGCAACAATGAAGACTTACGATTAGTAATCGGGATTATTTAATTTTTACTCCGTAAAAATGGTGGAAGTATGTTAAATCCCAAAACGAAGAGTGTTTTCACTCTATGAAATGAAAACCATCAAAGGGTGCAATTGAATTGAAACACATCGAGATACCTTAGAAATGGGTATAAATACGACGCAATCGTACTAAATAAAATCAGAATAAATACAAACGTTAAACGGGCAACATGCCCTAAATAAAGTATTTCATTCTCGTAGAATCACTGGCACCTGAGTGTTGGGGAGAATATCCCTCCAGTGAATTAGAAAGGTGACCAACGGAAGGTCACATAAAATTCGAATTAATCCTACAGCTGGTAGTTGTAGGCTCTGGATTCAAAAGATCTGTTGATCCTTTGTCTTCCTCCCGTTCATCATGTAAATCCTTAAAACCTTCCAGTTCTCACCAAGAACTGTCTAGAGCGATATATCCTAGGTCTAAGATATCGGAGGGTCGAACCAAACAACCACCTAATGTCATGCTCCTTAGCAGGTGGAACTTCGGGCATTCACATATTACGTGGGTGCCCGCTTTCTCCTCCAGGCCGCAATCGCATCTTGGATCAGCCAAAATGGTCATTTTGGCCAAGTGCTTGTTCAACCCACAGTGATCCGTAATGGCTCCCACTACTCTTCTAATGCCACTACGGTCCATTCTGAGAAGCTCCTTGGCCCACTTCTCGTTAGGCGTCGGGAAGAAGAGTCTCGTCTGCTTTCCTACGCCATACGCGTGCCAACTCTTTGCGGAGTCAGCCCATACCCAGCCTTCCACCGCCCTTTCACACAGAGGGTGTGATCGGGATGTGGTGTTCTGGGCACTCGATCGCAGATGCTAAACCCTGTCTGGCCAGCTCGTCTGCTCTCTCATTACCATCTACACCAGTGTGCCCAGGGACCCAGACGATCGTGAACTGATGTCTCAGTTCTAATCGGTTTAGGGTCCCTTTCAGCTCTTAAACCAGTTTTCAAGTTGTCAGAGGCGACACGAGCGCCTTAATCATCGACTTACTAACTGAGCAGCCACCCGTCATTCCCTCTGGAACTAAATTCATCACTCCAATCACTCCGCTTGGAGGACGCTCACTAACTTTCCCAAATAGAAACTGTCGCAGTTCGCCGGATCCTGCGAATAGATGCCAGCTTCCACTCCTTCCTCAGTTTTTTTTTTCGGCCTATCAGACGACAGGTAGGTCGGCCAGTTCCAGCCAATCCGCCCTGTCCGGTAAAACGATCTGGTATCGATCACATTTCCTTTTTTTCAGGTCTAACTCTCGGAAGTGCTCGTCAGGGTTTTTCTGAATTCTGTTCACTGGGGAGTTTTGTTGATAGTTCGTGACCATTCGGGGAAGGTAGAACTCGGAAATTTGTCACTCGCAATGGTTGGTGAAACGAAATCATCTGGCAAAGAGACGTATCGACATGGTTATGTATCAGTTTGAATAACATTTTCTCATCATTTTCTAGGCGTCGTGTTTCCAGCGAATACAGTTTTATAGTCTTACGTGATACGGTGGTCTTGGGTCTTCAATACGGAATTTAAAGTATACATTATCCTGGTGATTTTTAGACCCGTACGAAGTACGTAGGTCTGATGCGTTTACTACCACGTTTGTTACATTGCGAATTCGAACCCGGGAGTAAGGGGGAACCTTTTTTTGTTGCCTCCAGATGACAAATCAGCGAAAAAACGATGTCCGTCTGTCTGTCTGTCTGTCGGCCTGTCTGTCGGTCTGTCTGTCTGTCTGTCGGCCTGTCTGTCGGTCTGTCTGTCTGTCTGTCTGTCTATCTGTCTGTCTGTCTGTCCGTCAACACGATAACTTGAGTAAATCTTGACCGATTTTCAAAAACTTTTTTTTCCTGAAAGGTATTTTATGGTATTGAATCTGGGCACTGTCGGCCCAAGGACCGCCGAGCTAGGGCCGTTTAAGTGTTTTTTGGTCTTTTGCACATAGCTCGAGTAAGTCTTTTCTGATTTTCATAATTTTTCTTTTGTTTGAAAGATCTGGGCATGGCCGACAATTTATGGAAGAAACTTTTTTTAATTTGAGTCCTTGGACTTACCTAGGGCACTAAAAACGAGTCTCTGCTAGGGCTCTATGTGTTTTTTGTACATAACTCGAGTAAATCTTCAACGATTTTCAAATTTTTGTTTTGTTTGAAAGATCTGGGCATGACCGACAATTTGTGGAAGAAACATTTTTCGATTTGAGTCTTTGGACTTAGCTAGGGCACTAAAAAAGAGTCTTTGTTAGGGCCCTACGTGTTTTTTGTACATAACTCGAGTAAATCTCTTCCTATTTTCGAAAACTTTTTTTTGTTTGAAAGATCTCGGCACGGCCGCCAATTTATAGAAGAGTTTTTGCCTGTGCTTAGGGCTCAAGTGGGCCTCATGTCGGTCCTAAGGTCGGCCCTAACATAAAAACATGTTTTTTGCTATGTTGCAGAGCAAATTGAGGGAAACATTTTTGTCTATGGAAGCATGTATCCGAGGCCTCTATTTAAGGCCCTAGGTCAGTACTAAGGTCGGGCCCTAGCCCAAAAAATAGTTTTTTGCTATGTTGTAGACAAAATTGATGAGAACATTTTTCTCTATTTGGAGGTCAATTTTGTGCGTTCGGAGAATTTTTTTTACACCGTTATTTCGGACGGGATTTTAAAAATTGCCCTACGGGCAGCTTCCAATACAGTCTACTGTGAACGCAACATTTACTTAAATACTTTTCATTATTTTCGTAACATCAACTCTGTTTGCCGCATCTATTCTGATACGTACGGGTCCCTTCTATGTTTTTTGCAGTTTTTCAATTTGATCACTGGCGCATACATAGTAAGAATTCCACACTGATGAGCAACATTTCAGCCGGTTCCTTACGAGCGATGTGTACAACACTCTCAGTCTCAGTTGATTTGTGAAGTACTTACCACACCGAAAGATGAAGTCTATTAATCTGTAACCTCTTCGCGTCATGTCACCAAAGTGTTCGTTAAACGACAGTTTTTCGTCTATTATCACCCCTAGATCTTTCTTGCTTGAGACTCTATTTAACGTAACATCACCAACTCGGTACGGGTAACATCGGTAACATTCTTTTCAGTCTGTCTGGCGAGGCAAAGGTTCTTGCTTTAACAATCGTCTGGATGAGCGAATTTAACCGAGTAACACCACCTTTACGTTAGCCGAGACGCGCCAGGGATTCACTCGAGATTCCGATATATTTAAAAAAAAATTGTATGAGTAAAACTGTCTCGAATTTACTCATACTGTAAAACAATTATTAGCACACCCAATTTCACCAGTCAACATTCTTCTCTCTGTTAAAATGAAAATGTTGCTAGTCAACTAGTAAATATCAAGTATTCCAGTTATGCAAAGAAATCATTCCATCTGCCGATGGACGTCTGTAACTCAGTGAACGTCTAATTATCCATAGCTAACTATCAATCAGCAGCTATCATATATTCGTGCTACATAAAGACGATACGGACAAATAATTGTCAAAAAATAAAAATATTGCCAACTATCAACTTGAGTTGTAATTAAACTTGAGTTGTAATTACGAAAGGAGTAATTCTGAAACTAAATCTGAAATTAAAAATTTGCTTCGACTGGGACTCGAACCCAGAAGCTTCTCCTTGCCAAAGCCTGCGTATTTTTATGCCGGTAATATGGACTTCTTATGCACACATATTACCTGTTACTAGCATTTTACGCGCGCTTTGTGCCACATACATATACGTGCATCTGTTCACCGATTCATAATTCTGATACGTTCGGGTGCCTTGCATATGTTTTTCTTTGGCGAATATGAAGGAAAGGGAGGCGAAGTTATATTTGCCTTTCACGCTGGCTTATGTAACTCAAACAAAATCACAATTCGGAATGAAAACAAAAGTAGCGACCAAAAATTGACAATAACAATAAAGTCGAGTGTAAACCACTCTGCTCACATTTGACCTAATTGCCTTATGTTCAAACTTAGAGACAAAGTTACAATGCGGTCGAATTTGTCTTTTGTTCTACTGATAATTTCTCATACCAAGAAGTTTTCTTGAAATTTACAGCTCAAATAATATGAACTGCAGATTCAGGGACTACTTTTACTGAATGGATTTGTTTACGAAAATTTAATCCGAAAAAAAGCCAGGAACGAATCAATAATGAGACATCTTTTTTAGAGTAAAAAAAGCTCTTCAATTAAATTAAGAAAAAAATGCTTTCAAACTTTGACTCGTTATTTTTCTTTTGAACTACAAAAGAAAATTACGTTAACAATAGTTACAGTTTTGTTCTCCTTCTCGAAAATTCTTTTCAGTTTTTTTTAGTTTCTCCTCATATGTGAGTGGATGTGCTGTTATTGTAAGAAAGAAGCTCAACATATAAATACACCTCCATTACACATTACATATTTTATATGGAATTTCCGTTTTTCGAGTCTGCGAAAAAAATCACAACGGAATAGAGCACGTATTTAATACACTGAAGCACATTAATAACATGACAAGATTTTGAAATTAAATTTTCTACCTGAATGATTGAACATATTATTTATTGTCACTAATGCGCCCGTTTTGGGTGTAAATAAATCGGCTAAACTTCACTTTTTCCGACGAAACACCTTGTGGTTGACAAATTCATAATTAGAACGCTAAGCAACCAAAAAAGAAAGGAAACTTGAAGGATATTTTTAGTGGAAAACGTCCATAACTTTTCTGTACGAATGGAATTGTGAAAGGAATTTCAACGCGAAAAAGAGTGGATGAAACGGTGTAGTTTCATCTTGTCACATGTAGTGTTACTTAGGTTTTTATCTTAGGGAGACTAAATTTCGAATTGAAAGTCTGTGCAGAGACGGCAAAATTCTCCAAGGAGCAAATTGGAAATCCTTTACTCTCAAAAATAATCCTTTATGTAAGGAAATCTAAAGAATCCAAGGCAATTTTATGAGTAAAGAGTCTTTCCCTAAATATATAGGAAATATTTCAATATTAGGAAATGTCTTGCATGATTCAAAAATCTTATTTTTTTGAAAAATTCCTGAAAATTGGAAGATATTTTATAGATCCTTTCGGATGATTCTCCTTTGGAAAATTGTTTCGCAGCCAAATGTGTGCCCATCGAGTTGCAGAAGTATTCCAAAAAGTTTTCCTAATAAGAATATTAGATTGCATCCGTGCATAAGTACACCAACATCAATAGGGAGATAAAACCGATGCCAAGTCATGTTGCCACGCGTACTGTTCAACTAGATTCAGAGAATATGTTTCAAGAAAAATGGAAATGTAGCAAAAAAAAAAAAAAACGAATGATTATCGCAGTATACAGTAGTGATACTCCCAGAATTGTCAAAAAGAAAAATATGAAAAAAATATAATTCTCATTCAACTACAATACTACATATTGTAGGGTGTGGCTTGAAAGCTATTGTAAGGTACTTTTGGAGAAAAACAGTTTAATAACGTGTTGGCTGGAGGTCTGAAATGTAATTTGTAATCATTTTGAAATGGTGAAAAAGTTAAAAAGTGACATAGTTTATACTTAGATTAAGATAGCAATAAATATTTGGTAAATGAGTCTCCAGCGGTATGACTTTCCATCTAATACACCTCATTAAATTCTGTAGCTCTGAGCTATACGCAAGTTTTTTTTAGATTTTTATCAGTTTGGGACGATCACTTTCGTGGTCTGGAACACAGATCTTGTGACCCTTTGTTCCTTTTTCCCGCTCATCATTTAAAAAATCATGAAAACCTTTGCGTGCCGACCAGGAACCTGTCTAATATGATAGGCCCTAGCTCGGCCACTTTCGAAGGGTGCACGACGTAGTCGCCTTGTGTCCTGAGTCTTAGCTGATGGAAATTCACATATAACGTGAAAGCCCGTTTCCTCTTCCAAGCCACAGGAACAGTCTGGGTCACCTGAAATTCTCATCTTCGTCAGGTGCTTGTTGAGTCCGCAATGTCTGGTCGTCGCACTAACTACCCTTCTTATGCGATCCCGGCCCATCGTCAGGAGCTCCTTAGTCCATTTCTCGTTCGGAGTGGGGAAGAAATGCTTGGTATGCACTCCAACTTCGTACGCTGTCCAGCTTTTTCTATGCTTCGCCCCCACCCAGTCCATCACCGCTTTCGCACAAAGCGAATTCGGGATGGGGATGTGAGGTTCCGTATGAGGTTGCCGTTGAGCCGGTTTTTGCCAGCCTATCAGCCTTCTCATTACCGTTCACTCCGGAGTGCCCAGGCACCCAAACCAGTTTCACTCGATTGCTCAGCCCTATCTGGTTCAAGTAGCCTTTACATTCTTCTACCAATTTAGAAGTCACAATGGGTGATATAAGCGCCTTTATTGCTGATTCACTATCAGTGTACACGATCACGTCTTCACCATTCAGTCCTTCTGGCAAAATTTCTCGAGCTTCCAAAAGAGCTGCTGAAGTTTCCGTCTGGAAGATGCTGGATAGACTTCCCAGGTGAATCCAGGTGCCGGTATCCGTCCTCGGGTTATATACCCCAGCTCCGTTCCCTTCACCTGTCTTCGACCCGTCTGTGAATCTGACCCATTCACTTTCGGGTAGCATAAGTGGCCATCCGTTCGCCCACTCATCCCTGTTTGGGAATAGCACTTCAAAGTTTCTTTCGAAACTCAGTTTCTGTGTCATAGAGTAAGGCGGCATGTCAAAAATATGATCAGAGATCATATTTTTGATCTTCCCATGCCCGGTCTTGAAACCTGGAGACCACCAGCCATTTTGTGTCAACCTGTCTGCTGTTGCGAAAGCTTTCGCCTTCACTACTATATCGATAGGTGGCACTGCCAGTAGCACTTCCAATGCCGCCGTTGCCGTCGTCTTCATGGCACCTGTGGCACACACACAAACCAACCTCTGAACTTCTTTCAACCTTTCCCTCGCCGTCTGCACGTTGAGCCTTGGCCACCATACTACGCAGCCATGACTTATCGCGGGCCTTACTACCGCTTCGTACATCCACAGCATTGCTTTTGAGGATAAGCCCCAGCTCTTCCCAATAGCATTTGTGTAAATCCAAAAGGCCGTCAGAGCTTTTTGAGCTTTGTCCTCTACATGGGCGATCCAGTTTAGCTTGCGGTCAAGCGTAACTCCCAGATATTTCACCTGGGGGCTAATTTCAACGTCCTTCCCGAAGATCCTCACTTTCCCAACAAGATCTGAGCCTGGGAGTCTTCGGCTGAACAGCACTATGTCCGTCTTATCTGGGTTTACTTGCAGACCCCTTTCCGGGCACCATCGCTCCACTATTCTCAGAGCCATTCTCAAGCAGTCTCCCAGAGTGCTCTCGAACTTGTCTTTGATCAAGATGGTCAGATCGTCCGAGTATCCCTGGGTAAGTAACCCGCTTTCGTTTAGCTCCCTTAGAAGGGATTCAACCACCATGCACCATAGCAAGGGTGAAAGAATGCCGCCTTGGGGACATCCCTTGGCAACTCAGAGATCAGCCTTGGCGCCGCAGACGTCGGCCTCAATGGTTCTGTCTCTGAGCATCCTATCTATCCATCTGACTACAACTGGCGCTACTCCCCTCTCTACTAGCGTCGTGCCGATCACTTCGAATCACGTGTTGTCGAAGGCCCCTTGTATGTCCAAGGGATATTTCTTCGACGCGAAAGGATCTATCTCAGCTACAAGACCTTATAGAGCGGAGTCTGTAGAGTTGCCTGCCTGATAGGCATGCTGTTTTTACGTGCAGTGGAGATTCGGCAAGAATTTCTGCCCTTATGTGCAGATCAATCAGCCTTTCTAGTGTCTTCAGTATGAATGAAGTCAGGCTTATTGGTCTGTAGTCCTTCGCCTTATTATGTGACGGTTTACCTGGCTTCGGTATGAAAATGACTTTCACCTTTTCCCATTTCTTTGGAATGTGGCCTAGAGCCAGAGAACTGATCATCACCTCTCGCAGTGGTTCCAACAGAATCTCTCCGCTTTCTTTTAATAGCGCAGGAAAGATGCCGTCGTTTCCAGCTGACTTGAAAGGTTTGAACTTTCCTATGGCCCATTTTAGCTTATCCATTGTGATAATTTTTTTGGCGAGCACCCAGTCTTCATCCGATGGGGGAGTAAGATCTGGTTCCGGCCCGTCGTCTTTGTCTTCCCTACAACCTGCAACCCTACAACGCAAGTTTAGAATGTTACGTTCACGCCCTGAATAACTAGAAGCTCAGACCCCATCTAGAAATCTGATCGCCCCCTCAATCGATATTCGATTAGCTTTAGTGACTTCCTCTTTAATCAATAATTTATTTATTTATTTATGTATTTCATCAACGGCCTAGGCCCCTGACTACTTACAAAAATATAAAAATAACAACTCGCAATTAAAATAATTTAAATAAATTCGATAACATTGACGACACACGTAACAAGGTTGATGATGAATTCGATCGTTCTGTTCGTGTGTATTGTTTAGTTTGACTGCATAAGTCCAATGATCCACCTGAAAGCAAAATGATTAGCGATAGCCAGTCGACTAGACTAGCAGATATTTGCACAAGTCGATTAGACTTGGAGTTCGTTTTTCAAAGTCGTGAGACTCGATTTAGCTAATCACGTTTTGATTAGAGTGAGAACCATTGGTTCAGGAGGTTGAGTTCAGGATGAGTTACTTGAAAAAAAAAAAAAAAATATAAACTCATTGGTGATCTAACGTTTGCAAAATTCACGAGCAAAAATGTTTTCGGGCCAAAATTTACTATTGGCTACAGAGTGAAATATCTTAGAGGTAACAGTGATCCGAAAAGATACAAAGGTTACGGTGTCAATATCTACATTAGGTGAGACCAAAATCTTGCACGACACGTCTTCAGGAGACGATATTACGTTCTTCTCCAATAGGTAACTGACAACGTCCTCTTCGGTAACTTTACTTTATATGTGACGATACGTCTCACATTAAATGTCATTTTTTGAGACGGAAAATGAGAATTTATTGCATTATTCTCAGTATTTGTCCGTCTAGAGGGATAAATTCCACTGTCTAGGGCGATAAATAACCAGCTAGACTAGAAATATTAAATTAAAAAAAAAAACGTCCGTTTGAGAATCGAACACAGAACGCCCCGCATTCCAATCAACAATGCTAACCACTACACCACATGATCTTATTAAATGCGTGAGTTGCGAATTATATTATCGCAGCTAATGTGATTCAATTGAAAACTCTCATAAAATGTGTTTTCTATATGCGTGAATGGAATCTCATATGTGTGTGTGTTTAATTCGAAATTTTGTTTTCGAATGATATGCGCATTGTTCATTGTAACATAATCTTCGGTTGTGTTTTATATAAATTTTTATATGAAATGTGCATTTAGGTTCAAGCATGCGCGAAATTTTTTTTATTTCACTTTCTTCTATCTAGATGCAATAATTTGATAATTTGAATATTTTGTGCAAGAAACAAACATACAAAAAGTAAAAAAAATCATAATTGAACCCTGACACCTCATCTCAAACAATTAGCGCTACCGTGCCCAGCTCGCTCGGCCATCAGTACTTGTGTTTAATGTTCGACGAATCGTCGCTATTAAAGTAAAATAATATACTTACACATTGTGGACACTCGAATAACCGTTCGCGTGTATATTACACACACTTGCTCGCTATCGCTCGCGCGTTGTGTGTAATATACACTTGAACGGTTATTACTCGCTTTCCACAATGTTAAGTAATCTTATATTATGTGTCTCGGACGGCGATGAACTACTTCGTTAACGAATTGAATCGTGTAGCGGTTGAATTATAGGGCTTTCAGCTTTAGGTGACACCTGTGCAGTAACTGACGATTTATTGGTTCGTACATCGGCTAAGGAACTAAAACCGGAAGGTGTAGTTCCGAGTTCTGATGATTCCTTATATGGCGCAGTGAGTAAAGCGACATTAGATTGAGTGATCACAGACGTGGTCAACGGATTTGATCCACATGTACTAGGAGACTTCACTAATGGTTTTCAGGCTGAACTTCGTTCGCCGACGGAGAACTACTCATAAAGTTTTTTGCTTTCGTAATGTCACGTTCAACGTTAGCTGATTGGGTTAACAGAAACACGGACCTATTATCGTTGGAAACACTATATTTGGAATGAGATTCCGATAACGATTACGTTTATTTCTAGCAGCAATGAGCGAGGTTGGACGTAAGACGGCGACGAGGTTTGAGCAACAGCGGTGGAATTAAAGTCATTGAATCGAGGCGATGAGACGTTGAATGAGCGCATTTGAATGATACAACTGTCACAGAACTATTGAAGATTTGGGATTTCACGATAGAAAATATTGACGACAAATTCCATCACAAATAACCTTATTTGGATGATCATTCCGGAAACAGCCGTCACACGCTGTACAATTATTCATTCTCTTGATTAATTACCAATATATAGAGCCAAAATGGAAACAATATTAAAATGTTGAATGACGACGTAAAATTTAATGCACAATAAAAGTGACGGGATACGACTAGTTAAAAAAAACAACAAAATTGACGGGATGTCACGCTAGTCAAAAAAACAAATAAATTTGGCGGGAATAATCGTCAGCTGGTTGAGTGAGTGAGCGAATCAAATAAATGACGTTACACAGGCGTAAACAAAATCAATAAATTGTGCAAAAATTACACTAATAAGAATTGAAAAACAAAAAACTCTTTGATTTAGCAATTCAGAACGACTTTATGAGTAAAACAAAACCAAAATAACAATTCAACTAAAAATCAAACGCAGGGGCGCCGCTTTATATTTTTTCGTAGTGTTGCCCGAATATATCTCGGGACGAGTAAATTCTAGGTCATACGAAACTAAAGCTTACAGGTACAATGATTTTAGTATCATCATCATCATGTCTAACGGGCTATAGGTAAAAGGATTCTACAAGAAGATTATGTCTACTTTAGTATAACCTGAAATTGGAACCGTGCGGGCCCGTTTGTACCCGCGAATTGGAATTTTGTTAATGGAAAATTTTAAAGATTTATGCGGACACGAAATTGCATGATTTATTTCAAAATAGTTATATGAGTACAGAGCACTATGTCAGAAAAAGTCGTCTCGCTCGCTAGAGAGTTTAGATGAATTTCGACTTGTGGAAACGAAGCTTCCTAACTTTCTTGGACCTCATCGACCGGTAATAGCCGGTTAAAACCTGTCTTATGTAAAACTTCAAACTCAAATATCTCCGTCAAATCTGAATATCTTTTGATGATCTCGACGGTTTCGCAAACTTTGATTCAATACCCATAATCCATGGAACAACTTTTTTGCAAAAGGGTCCAGGATATCCAGGACGTTTTGGAAAGGTATTCGTATACGATATCAAAGATAGCTGGCCGAGCTCTGATATATCAAAGGGTCAGGAGCCACAGCCCTGTGATTAGTAATTTCCTATTCATTTTTTTCTTTCAAAAATGTGAGAATTAATGTGCGTTTCAAACGATTTCCCCCATTTTCACCAGAGGAAAGGTGAAAGGTCCGTAGAGGTCAGTTCCTAGAATTCCATATCTCCACAAGGTCCCAGTGCTAGAACTCTGGGAAGAGAAGTACTTCCCTCTGTTTTGTGATCTCTCTTTGAGACTTAGATAGAGATTGATGTCTCTAAAGGTTAATTCCTAGAATTTAATCGGCCCTTAAGGCACATTTTATTCCGATTGTTAGAACTCAAGGGTGAGAAGTACTTCGTTCAGTATTTTCTGAGGTATGAGGTCCACGAAAGAAATTTAATACGGAAACTTCGACCCTTTAAATGATATCTTTTAAACTCCTTAGGAGAGATGACACAATATTCCAATCAGATAAAAAAAGATTTTCAACATTTTTCATTACATCAGAACTTCTGATTCAGAAGGGGCAATAGTGTGTTTTTTACATAGACATGTTAAATATTGAGAAAAAATGTTTGTCGTTGCACCGACGAGTCGTAGTGTTGCTCAGCCTCGACAAATTTAATCGTAGTGTTGCCCGAGCCTCGAGGCAAGACCGTTTCCTTCGCCCCTGATCAAACGAGAACTAAAAGGAAATAAACAAACGCGTAAATAAAGCACGTCCGAAGCGTTCAACACACTCACCGGCAGGCAAGTTTTTGAACCCGTACGAAGCACGAAGGTCCTATACGTTTACTACAAACAGTTTTAATGTAACATGGGGTAGATCGAGGTGGCAGTTGGGGGGATGCATTTATTAACGTCTAAATATGACGAATCAACAATAAAAAAAATGTCCGCCCGTCCGTCTCCACTTTTTTTTTTTTTCAAACGGCTCAACCGATCACCCTAAACCTTTTTTCCCTGAAAGATACATTCCTCCCGTGATTCAAGTTCGAAGATACGCAAAATCGATCAAGTGGTTCCGGAGATAATGGTCGAGAAAGTGACCAAAAACATGGTTTTTCGATGGTCGGTGAAGCTTTTTGCAAATATCTCAAGCAGGTATAGCACGGAAATTTCAAATTGTTGTCAAATGAAAGAATTTGATGTCAGAAAATTGGGAAAACATTTTTGTGGGAATCGGGTCAGGGGTCGGTGCACCGGCAGCAATGGAATGAAATTGAGTTTCTTGACGATATACGAAAACATTTTTTCGTGTTTATTTCCTTAACTATGCAATATGGAGATTCACTGTCAAAGGCAGAGTTGTAGAGAACCAAATTTTAGGGTACACGTGTTTCAGGATTTTGGGTAAAAATGCCGCAATCCTGGGATATGACCACTTCTAGAATTCGGAGGGATGATCCATATCCCTATAAGAGATAGAAAGTTGCTTCCAACGGCAAAGTTGTAGAGAATAAAATTTTAGAGAGCACGTGTCTCAAGGTTTTGGGTAGAATTGCCCCAATCCTGGGATATGACCATTTCTAGAATTAGGAGGGATGATCCATAAGAGGTACAAATTATATATTTAGATATGTTCGAGTCTTCGGCAATTTCCACTTCAATTTAAGAGTACTCTCTGTAAAAACGATGTTTTTCTAGCTATAGTTTTTTTGGTAAAAATGTGTCATTTTCAAAAAAAAAAACTAAATGGCCGTTTACACTCATCTTTTATTAATCTAGTAGTTGAGCTACTTTTTTGCGGTTGCTTAGTTTTTTAAACAAATCTTTCGCTAGAAGAAAGTGCTGCATTTCAGACTGGGCAGCCTGGTGCCGAAAACGTGTCTATTACAATGTTGGATGGTGTAATAAGAACACAACTATGCACTAGTTTTGGACTTGGCACCAGGCTGCGTACTTGATAATTTTGATATACAATTTAGAAGGCAGCCTAGTGCCGAAAATCGTTCAATGTTATCGTAACCTCGTATAAATTTCAAGTCGGTACTAGGCTGCGTACTTAAACTTTTGTTTTATGGATGTAGGTGGCAGCAGCAGCCTGGTGCCAAATTGAAACTTATATGGCATACAAAATTTACTCCTGCTAACATTTTGGCTAAAAATGTAGATGGTTGTGTAAAACTCAACCAATTTTCAAAAACTTTTTTTCGCTGAAAGGTTATTGAAATATCTTTTATGGGATTGACTCTGGGCACTATCGGCCCAAGGGCCGCAAAGATAGGGCCGTTTAAGTGGTTCTTGGTCTTTTGTACATAACTCGAGTAAATCTTTTCTTTTTTTAAATTTGAGTCCTTGGACTTAGGTAGGGCACTAAAACCGAGTCTATGCTAGATCCACACGTGTTTTTTGTACATAACTCGAGTAAATCTTTTCCGATTTTCATAATTGCTTTTTTAATCGACAGATCTATGAAATCCCTACTATTTGTAGAAGAAACTTTTTTGAGATTGGGCCCTAGGATATAGCTAGGGCAATAAAAAACGAGTCTCTGCTAGCGCTCTACATGTTTTTTGTATTTAACTCGAGTAAAGCTCTTCCGATTTTCAAATTTTGTTTGATCGAAATGTCTAGGACTGCCTTCCGTTTTATGGCAAAAAATGTTTTGATTAGAAACTTTTGGACTCAGTCAGGACCCTAAAACTGAGTTTCTACTAGGGCCCAACGTGTTTGCTTACATAAATTGGATAAATCCTAACTGATTTTGCTGATTCTTTTTTTTCTTTGAGAGGTAATCGAGTACCGAGTTATATCCAAAAACAAATTTGGGCCCGGTGCCTGTGCTTAGGGCTGAAGTAGGCCTCAGGTCTGTTCTAAGGTTGACGCTAGCCAAAATAATTTTTGTTTGCTATGTTGCAGAGCAAATTGAGTGAAACATTTTGTATATGGAAGTATGCGTCCGAGGCATTTCCTTATGGCCCTCGGTCGGTGCTAAGGTATGGCCTAGACAAAAAAATTGTTTTTCACTATGTTTTAGAGAAAATGGAGGGAAATATTTTTGTTTATGTAAGTATTTGTCCGAGGCCTCTCCCGAGGTCGGCCCTAGACAAAAAAATAGTTTTTTCCTATGTTGTAGAAAAAATTGAGATGAACATTTTTGTATATTTGGGGGTCAATTTTGTACTTTCGGAAGGCTTTTTTTACATCGTTTCTTCAGACGGGTTTTTCAATATCGCCCTTTCGGTAATTTTCAATACAATTTAATGTGGATGTAAGGCAATATTTACTTAAATACGTTCGATTATTTTCGTAACATCAACTCTGTTTGCCACATCTATTCTGATACGTACGGGCCCCTTCATATGTTTTACTTATCTTTCATGATAAAAAATTAAAATCGGGTAAGATATACCCGACTTATGTAAGAAAAATACGTTGGGCCCTAGTAGAGACTCAGTTCTAGGGCCTTGGCTGAGTCCAAAAGCTCAAAATCAAAATTTTTTTTCCATAAATTGTCAGGCACGTCCAGACCATTCAAACAAAAAAAAAATATGAAAAAATTTACTCGAACTATGTCATCAAAAACAACTTAAACGGCCCTAGCTTGGCCGTCGTTGGGCCGACAGTGCTTAGATTAAATCCCATAAAAGATATTTCAATTATCTTTCAGGAAAAAGTTCTTGAAAATCGGTTGAGTTTTAATGTAGTTATCGCCCTGACGGACAGACAGAGGGACGGAAATTTTTTTATTGCTGATTCGTCATCTGAGGACCATGATCGGTGCTCCACCCTACTCGACTTGTTACAAACGCCGTGGCAAACGCAATCGACCCATTTTCGAAGCACTACGTTCTTCGTACGGGTCTAAAAATCCGCAAAAAAAATCTCTTACAGAGGAGGTGTGACGCAAGTCTTTATGCCTGCTTACAAAAGCTGTGAAATCAGAAAAGTGTGACGCATTAATCAACTAAGGTAAAACTATTTTCCTCCAGTTACAAAAGTTCTGAAATCAGAGGGGGGTGACGCATTAGGCTTCGATTCGCAACAAAAATTTTTAAACAAAATTATGTTGAGTTCAAAAAATTGCGTCACAAATGCCAGACCCAACGACGAAACAATTTTTCTGTACTTTCAGTTTTTACGCTGCGAAAATTTGACTTTTATTTCTTATTACATCGTTTAGGGTAAATTTTAATTTTTGCGTCTAAAAACTGAGTGTTGAAAAATTATTCCGCTGGTGGGTCTGGCATTTGTGACGCAATTTTTTGAACTCAACATAATTTTGTTTAAAATTTTTGTTGCGAATCGAAGCTTAATGCGTCACCCCCTCTGATTTCAGAACTTTTGTAACTGGAAGAAAATAGTTTTACCTTAGTTGATTAATGCGTCACACTTTTCTGATTTCACAGCTTTTGTAAGCAGGCATAAAGACTTGCGTCACACCTAATCTGTAAGAGGTTTTTTTGCGGATATCAGTACTTTTGTAAGTTTGTAAACAACTTTCTAGCTGCCATAGTTCTAGAGGTATGAATCATCACTCTGGAATCTGGAAGTGGCGT
>CM055406.1:68133433-68144283 GCA_029228625.1 Pseudolycoriella hygida
ATATACCAGGATTGGGCCATATTTCCCCAAAACCCTGAAACACGTGTTCGCTTAAATTTAATTCTCTACAACTTCGCCTTTGGAACCAACTTTCTAACTGTCATAGTTCTAGAGATACGGAATACATTTCATGAAACTTTCAAAACCTTACGACGTCAAAAAAAAAAATTGCCACAAACAAAGAAAGAAAGAAAGAAAGAAAGAAAGAAAGAAAGAAAGGTTTACCAAATTGACTAGTTAAAAATATTCGATTGGAGTCCATTTCCATACAAAATAGCAAAATTGTTTAATTCATATCTTCGGAACGACTGAACCGATTTTAGTGAGTGAAAAGGCACTTCGGCCTAAAATTTTCCGTAGAATCCGGGAAAAATATTTTCCAGGGGGTACGTCGCTCGGGGGGAAGTCAAAAAGTTCCTGTATATATGTTCCTTAGTCTACGAAAAAATTTCTTGTGAATTTTTTGGCGTGTAAGACTTGCGTCACGGGCGCATTGCTACCGCGCGCCCATGATAACAATTTCCTGAATTCATTTATGCCAAGCTGAACTTCTGAAATCTAAAAATAATTTACCCGAAAAATCCTCTACACGAAAGGCGTATTATAATATAACAACGACCAAAGTATACTCTCACGTGTGACTGAATTTAGAGTTTCTGACATGTCTTTTGTCTACGTATCACCGCATCATCGGGCTAAAGCTTTTAGGGGGTTCAAATGAGGGATACATTTATCAACATATTTCGTAAGAGTCTAATTGCTGATTTGTACGTGAAAGTCAAATTCGTTGACTTCTGTGTATCTATTTAATTTCCTCGAAACACAAATGCAAATTCATATTCGCTGTCAATGTCCCAAACAATGCTCAATGAATATTGGATGACAATTATTATTCCTTCCTTCCGAAACAATTAAAACAGAACAGTGATATAGCTTCTGGAAAATGTTTGTTCTGCCTGTTCTACCGGTGAACTGAGTTACATTTATTTTAAACCTACTTTTGACTTTTCATTTGATGAAATTGATAATTTTCTTTAGTACTTGTGGGTGAGAGACAATGTCTGAAATAGGGCTTGGTACTCCTCATTTTGGTACCTTATCTACACGAAGCCTACCCAATCGCACGTATATGGATTTCATATAATTTCCTCGGACAACGAAAATATTATATTGAATTTTAACGGCAAATACAAAGTAAATACTGGAAATTCAAAATAATCTACCGGGATCGTTGCATGTGACGATGGCGATGGCATATTATTCGTAAAATAAATATGCAAATTAGAACGGCAAATTGTACAAATGGATTATTGGAACACTGATAATTTTATCTGTTGAGTGCATCATTATTACGTGCAATAAAATATTTGATATGGACGGCAAATCATTCATGGTCGATGAAATGATATTATTTTAATAGGCTCAGTTATTACATTTGTATTGAAGTAAAGGTAAAAAATTGAGAAAATTCTCGTTTTGGTACAACTGCACCCATAGAAGTAATATTTTACTATGGCTGCTGTACCTTCGGCAGATTAAAGTCCACCCGCTTGAATCAACATTTAAAAGCCACTCACAATTCTTCATCCTACTTCCAATTGTTCAACAAAATCGAAAAACTAAAAGTGCTGATTTCGTCGTTTACGACTCATCAGTACACCTTGTCTTAAGACCATGTGTATATCAGCAACGATGACCATAGAATGATACCCAGACTATGCCAACTCGCCTTTTATACAATCCAGATCCTACGATTGGCTTTTAAATATTTGTATTGAAAAATTAAGCGATATCTGAAGCGAGAAATATGATATAGTCTATGGCAAGGTTGGGTTTGCTAAGGGAAATATATATTGAATATATTGAAGAAGAATTTAAGCCAAGCTAGCGAGCAAGTAGGGAGAATTAGCGGTCGCCAGTAGCGATCAGCGGGCAATACCGACCAGGGCAATATCTCGTATTTGGCGCTTTTTTTAAAGAGATTTTTAACATTTTATGTTAGTGTATCTTGTAACCTGTTGATGTTGTTGGTGTAGAAAAATCGAAAAGCTCAGACTTTTTGCGAGGAGATCATGGAACAAAGCCATGAGAACGGCAGCTGAGGCCGACTGGGTCACTTACAAGGCTGCCCAAAAGGCTTTCAGGAAAGCAGTTTGGAGGAGGGCCAGAGAAGCATGGAAGGGATTTTGTGCGGAAATGGAACATGTTCCAGATTATGCCAGAATCCACAAGATCCTTGCCAAAGACTCTACGCTGCTTCCGAGCTCTTTAAGAAAATCAGATGGGAGCTTTACAGAGAGTGGCTGTGAGACGGCCAAGCACTTGCTGGAAGTTCACTTTCCTGGCTGTGGAGAAGATAAATCCGAAGCTAGCTTGCCAAACATCGTTCCCCCGACGGAAGAGGATTGGTCGCTAGCCAGGAGAATCATCACCATGGAAAGGTTAAGGTGGGCTATAGGCAAATTTAAGCCGAATAAATCAGCTGGCAGTGATGGTATCTTCCCAGCTCTGCTGAAAGAAAGTGGAGAGATTCTGCTGAAGCCGCTATGTGAGATACTACGTAGCTCCCTAGCCCTAGGTTACGTTCCAACCAAGTGGGAAAAGGTGAAGGTTACGTTTATCCCTAAGCCTGGAAAACCATCGCATTTCACTGCCAAGGACTTCAGACCGATCAGCCTCACGTCTTTCGTCATGAAAACGCTAGAGAGACTGATAGATTTCTACATCAGGGATGAAGTTCTGGCGGTTTTCCCGCTACACTCGAATCAGCATGCTTACTAGTCAGGCAAATCCACGGATTCCGCCTTGCACAGGCTGGTAGCAAAGGTGGAAACATCATTCTCGATTGGAGAGGTGGCACTGGGATGTTTTATGGACATTGAAGGTGCCTTCGACAATACGAATTTTGATGTTATTCGCCGATCGCTCGAGGAGAGAGGAGTGGGAGGTGTGGTCGTTAGGTGGGTAAATAGCATGCTCAGAGGCGGAGGTTTGTGGTCACAAAGAAAATCTCTGGGTAGCGAAAGGCTGCCCTCAGGGCGGGATTCTATCGCCTTTGTTGTGGTGTATAGTGATAGACTCTCTCATCAGAAAACTGAACGATGAAGGAATCTATGCGCAGGGCTATTCGGATGACCTGACGATTTTAGTTAGGGGAAAATTCGAGAGCACGCTGGGTGACAGAGTCAGAACAGCTTTGAGAGTGGTCGTGAGATGGTGCCGTGAGAACGGTCTGAAAATCAATCCGGCCAAAACAGATCTTATGCTATTTGGTCGGTGAAATCAGGCTCTTCGATAAGGTGCTGGATTTAGCTCCGCAGGTAGCTTGATAGCAAACTAAATTGGATTGCTCATGTCAAGGATAAGGCGCAGAAGGCGGTAGCGGCTTTTTGGCTTTGCAGGAACTCCTTCGGGAGAAACTGGGGCCTACCGTCAAAGGCAATTCTGTGGATTTATGAGGCTGTGATAAGGCCGATGATTAGCCACGGTTGCGTGGCGTGGTGGCCAAGGCTAGATGTGGAATGCGCTAGGAAACTGTCAAGTGAGATTCAAAGGCTAGTGTGTATTTGTACCACGGGCGCTATGAAAACCACCTCAACCCTAGCGATGGAGACGCTGCTGGCTCTGCCTCCTATCGATATTGTGGTTAAAGCGAAAGCTTTTGCCACGGCTGATAGGCTGATGCAGAATGGCATGTGGACTCCGAATTTTCACATTGGGCATGGTAAGATTGCAACGATAATATCGATCCCGGTGTTTGAAATGCCGAGAGACGATATGGCTGTGGTAACCTGTTTCGACAGGAATTTTGAAGCGAAAGTTCCCAGTAGGCAAGAATGGCTTAGTGGATGGCCAGCGAGCCTTCCCGGGAACTGCGTGGTTAGATTTACAGATGGATCGAAATCTCGTGAAGGAGTAGGTGCTGGTGTATACGGCATGGGCTCTGGAGAGGGAAATTGCTTCTATCTGGGGGCTCTTGCTAGTGTGCTCCAAGTGGAGATCTTCGCGGTGCTGTCAGCAGCTCGTGAACTCTGCCTGTTGGAACACACGGCAAGAGGGTGCTTATCTGTTCGGACAGTAAGGAAATGATTAAGGCGCTGATGTCGCCTAGAGTGACCTCCAAGCTAGTGAAAGAGTGCAGAGATTACCTGAACGAAATGGGTCTGAGGAATCAGATCACTTTAGTTTGGGTACCTGGGCACTCTGACGTGGAGGGGAATGTAAAAGCTGATGAGCTAGCCAAGGCGGGTGCCGAAGCTCTCGGTCACGGCCCTGAGCCGTTTTTGCCGATTACTCGACCTGCGCGTGTAGAAGCGCTGGGGAGCTGGGTGATGAGGAAGCATATGGAGCGCTGGGAAGGATACTATGGTGGTATCCACACCAAGCGCTTTTTCCCAAAACCTAATGTGGAATGGGCCAAATCTCTGCTAGGGATAGACAGGAGTCGCATCAGGAGAGTGGTGGGTGCGATCACTGGACATTGCGGGATGAATGGGCACATGAAAAAGCTTAGGCTCTCGGCGACCTCTATGTGGCTTAGAGGAAGAAACGGGATTTCACGTATTATGTGAATGTCCCAGTTTCTTCCAACTGAGGCGCAGGCTGCTGGGAGGGTATGTTGTAAGACCGTCCAAAGTTGCTAACCTAGAACCAGCTACTTTGAGCAAGTTCTTGGAGGCGACCGGGAGGTTTAACTAACTTGAGTAGGGAAGTTGATTTAAATGATGAACGGTAAAGGAACAAAGGATCGTCAGATCTGTGTTTCAAGATTGGTAAAACGATCGTCCCAACCTGTTGATAATCAATGATTCTTTCGTTATTACATTCGTTTCAAAACTGTCAGATCAAATTGATAAATTGCTGGATTTTTCTATCGAATTTGTGCTTTGATATTGCCAGGGAAGGCTCAGCATATTAGCACATAATTTCCCTTTTTATTATTTTAGCAGTTTGAATGGAATTTTTTCAACGTTATCAAAGCTTTGTGTAATGTATTTGCTTTATTTCTGTTTATTAAATATGACTTTTTTGCCGAACCTGCAGTGAGGGGGATTTGCGACCATGGAAATATAAATCGGATCTCATGAATGCAAAATGCGTGTTGAAATGTGTGTAATGTGTTAAAAGGTCATGCATTTTTCAGGTGCGCAATTCAGTTTTTTTTTGAACAGTTTTTACGAAACACAGCCTTTAAATGCATAACTTAGTATTTTTCTTCGATAATAAACTGTTGCCAATGTTAATAAAATTCTGGATTTTCTAATGGACGCCATTACCCCACGCGAGGTCAAATTCAAATTCAATTTAGTAGTCCTTAACTTAAAATTAGTTTTTAAGACACATTTTCCGATAAATCTTAAATTAATCAGGACGAAGCGTTGAACTGCTATTTAAATTTAATTCAAAAAGGATTTTTATTAATTAGACCCGTACGAAGAACGAAGTTCTTCCCCTTTTCGAAGAATGCGTTTACCACGACGTTTGTAACCACCCCAATTTCGACCCGGTAGTAGGGGGGAGCATCAGTCATAGTTATTAGATGACAAATAGGCAATAAAAAAATGTCCGTCCGTCCGTCACCGCGATAACTTGAGTAAAACTCAACCGATTTGCAAAAGCTTTTTTTCCCTGAAAGGTAATTGAAAAATCTTTTTTGGGGTTGAATCTGGGCACTGTCGGCCCAAGGGCCAATGAGCTGGGGCCATTTAAGTAGTTTTTGGTCTTTTGTACATAATTCGAGCAAATCTTTTCCGATTTTCACAATTTTTTTTTTGTTTGAAAGGCCTGGACATGCCGGACATTTTATGGAAGAAACTTTTTTGAATTTTGTGCTTTAAAACTGAATCTCTACTAGGGCCCAACATGTTTCTTCTACATAAATCGGGTAAATCTTATCCGATTTTCAAAAATTTTTTATTCCTGAAAGATAATCACCAAATTGATTACGGAATTGAATTTGGGCAAATTCAGTAGAAAACTTTCGAAGTTATGGTCGAAAAATTGGCCAAAAACGTGGTTTTTTGAGGGTTTGTGCTTTTTCACTTATATCTCTTGAATGAAAGATGTGGACAATCTGTAGAGTGGTTTGGGCTGAAGAGTCTTCAGTGCGGGCCAAACTCACGCTACGCGACCACTTACGATATTTGGTGATTTTTGTGAAGATTTCTTTCATTATGAGGTTCTTTTGTGCAGTGTTGCAGAGAAAATAGATGCAAACATTTTTGTTCACGGCACTATGGGTCAGGGGCCTCTCCTAAGAGCTCTAGGTCGGTTCTAAGATCGGCCCTAGTGCAATTTTGAGATTTTTTTGAGGTTTTAGAGAGGTTTTTGCGCTGTTTCTTCGGACGGGTTTTTCAATATTGCCCTTTCGGCAATTTCCAATCCAATTTATTGTCGACGTAATTTCATGCACTTAAGAGTTAAGGCAACATTTCGAATCTTTTTGCAACATCTATTCTGTTTGCCACATCTATTCTGATACGTACGGGTCCCTTGCATATGTTTTTTCATCACTCGAACCACGAAAATCGTAATTTTCACTTCCCAAATGGGAACCGAAAATGAAAAAATGCAGACCTCAGTAAGCCAAGAGATGCGAAAATATTTTCGGATCTCTAAAGAGAAAGTATTTTCGTTTCTTAAAAGAGAGCCGAAAGTAACTGATGTATATAATATGATGATTGCATCAGCAATTTCGTTGTGTTGAAAATTTGAGTTTGGGAAGTGAAAAATTACGATTTCCGCGGTTCTCGTGATAAAAAATTACGTGAATCACAAGGTATGACGTATAAAAATTCAACCTGTGCGATGCAGCCCTTGCCTTCGACAGGGTTGAATCTTTATACTTTCATCCCTTGTGATCCAAATAACTATTTCACAAATAACCACTAAAAAAAATGCAACGATCATGGTCCATGGATGACGAATCAGCAATAAAAAAAAATGTTCGTCCCGCCGTCAACACGATAACTCAAACGATTTTCAAAAACTTTTTTTCGTTGAAAGGTAATAGAAATAATCTTTTATTAGATTGAATCTGGGCATTGTCGGCCTAATTTCCGATTTTCAAAAATTGTTTTTTGTTTGAAAGCTCTGGGTGTGGCCAACAGTTTATGGTAGATAATTTTTGATTTTAAGCCCTTGGACTTAGCTAGGGCACTAAAAAAAAAGTCTCTGCTAGGGCCCTATGTGTCTTTTATACAAACTCGAGTAAATCTTTTCCGATTTTCATAATGATTTTTTTAATCAACAGGTCTATGAAAGCCCAACAATTTGTAGAAGAAAATTTTTTTGAGATTAGGTCCTTGGACATAGCTAGGGCACTAAAAATGAGACTCCGCTAGGGCCCTACATGTTTTTTGTACATAACTCGAGTAAATCTCTTCTGATTTTCAAAAAAAAATTTGCAATCGAAATGTTTAAGAAAGTCTCACATTTTATTGAGGAAAGTTTTTTGATTAGAAGCCCTTCGGCTCAGCCAGGACACTAAAACTGAGTTTCTACTAGGGCCCAACGTGTTTGTTTACATAAATCGAGTAAACCCTAACCGATTTTGATGATTCTTTTTATTTTTGAGAGGTAAGTAATTATATAGGGCTCAAGTGGGCCTTAGGTCTGTCCTAAGGTCGGCCCTAACAGAGTTAACGGAATTAAAGCAATATTTATATATATCGTCATCGTCAAATTCTCATTTGATTTAATCCCTCACGATTTTATTTAAGGCCCATAACTTGTGTGCTAAAATATAGTCTACATTTAGGCGTTCAAATATTATATTTTTGCTAATATTCGTGGACAAAGATGCAGTTTCAAAAAAGTAAGTCAGCATTTCCCTTCCTAAATATGTTGCCTTTTAACAGCAACTAAACTTATTTTTTGGGATTGAACCTTGTCTCAGAACGACAAGTTTTTGTACAAGTTTTTGTGCAAATTTTTACGATTTTTTTCGCCGTTCTCAGAGTAGGAAGGATCCCAAAAAATAAGTTTAGTTGCTATTAAAGAGCAACATATTTAGGAAAGGAAATGCTGACTTACTTTTTTGAAACTGCGTCTTTGTCCACTGATATCAGTGAAAATATAATATTTGAGCGCCTAAAGGTAGACTATATTTAAGTATACAAGTTATGGGCCCTAATGTACGTTAACAGTTTCATATGCCCATGAAACGTCTGGAGACTCTCTCTTGGCACATATTTTCCTTATACGTTAATGGTTACACAGAAAGAAACTGAACTCACCGACTAACCATCGATTAATAACCTAATACTAGAAGTAAGCGGGTTGCCCGAAATTCGAAAAAAACGCCCAAACCTAGCCCGAACGACTTTCTCGGGTTTGGGTTTGGGCTTAGAAAATCTCGTTCGGTTGGGTTTCCGGTGTACCTTTTATCGGTTTACGATTCGAGTTCGAGAATATTGCTACAATGATGTATTGCATTAAGTGTATTTTGGTAAGGATTTTAGATAAAAGAACATTATACGTTTGTAAGCCGTACGACTAGCAAATTAGCAAATTATTTAAATGTGATCACTTACTAGTTGAATGTTTTGCTTTACGGGCTAATGCAGCAATATTTCGAAAATATCTTTGGTTTCAAATCAACAACAATAACACAAGTGAGAATCTAGTTCAATGACTTTTGAAATGAGTACACACCTCCTGCGCAAAGCATGAATAAAAGCGAGAAAAAACCAACAGAAACCGTTTTTGTCGGTTTTTCACTGTATTTTCTCCCTTTTTTCATGCTCGATTTTAACTCAATAGAACTCGGCCCGAACTTTTTCGGGTAGCAGAATTCGACCCGAATCACTTTCGGTCGGTCGGGTTTCAATTTCGGATAGGGTTCGGTTCGGGTCGACATATACGCAAATACGCAAGATGTATTTGTTTCTCATCTTTTAATAAATTCTAATGCAATAATAGAAGATCAATATGGCTCCCACGAAAATTAGCTATTACTCACAAGTGCGAACGTTTGTCCGGAGCTGTGATCTCGCATTCAAAGGAGAGTGTTTGCGAGGGCTCTTTCTACTGTGTGTATCACCTTTTGTCTCACATTTGTTACAACAATGCTGTTTTATTGCTTTACGGTAATCTTTCACCCACTGTTTGAGCTCCAGACGTCCAACGACTGTAGTAGTAGTTTTGACGAATTTCATAATGTTAATTTATTTCTCTATTGCATCCAATTGAAGTTTTTGTTCAATGTTAAATACATACTCTGTCGATTGAAACAATCATTTGACATATTAGTTTAAGATATTAGAGTGTCCACTTGCATGGAAGGCATAATCATTGTCTCAGGTAACTTGTTTGACCCACAATTCAACCTAGTTATTCAGTTAGGTTCATTGTTTGTACTTATTGTTAGAATTCCTTAGAATTTTGTTTGTTTTGATGTTTTTATTATTATTTTGAATTAAGTAGAAGTATACGTCCTTAGACAGAATATGTAATTTATTATGTACTCCTACGTAATAAAATGAAACTTAGTCATTGTTCTTTATTTAGCTATTGTACAGTCTTTGTGTTTGATATAAATTTTCAGTTTATACAAGAATTCAACACAAAGCGAGGTATGTGGTTAGGTAACAAAATCTCATGGAGGAACACATAGGACAAAGTTTTCGGACGATAAATTCAAATTATCAAGCCAGTAAACCTACTGTGTGGTCTAGGTTTAATTATGGTATAGTACATTTTATGTTTGTGTGCTATGCACAATTTTGCAAATAATATTTGTTTATCGATTTAATATTTCATTAATGTATATAGAATATTACGACTGCATTGTTTGGAATTTCATGTTTCTTATACGAACAATATTCATCTCTGGAAACAGAGGTGCATAGAATTTAAGGATTTGAATCACAGAGTTTCTCATTTGTATAAATACATATGAAAGTTAACAATTTGACGACATTCTATTCCAATTTATCTCAATTTTCCTTTCGAAGATTAAAAAGATTCGGCCTTATCAAATTACTACCCCAGGCAAAGTTCCATTGCGAAAGAAAGCATATTCAAGGGATCCATACGCATCAGCATAGATGTTGTGAACAGAATAGAAGTTGCCAAAAAGTTAATAACTCTTGAAGGATCGGAATGGGTCGGTTCAGGTCGGACCTGTGACCTGAAACCTATTGACCTGAAATTTTCGATATTTTCTCAACCTGAACCTGACCTGATTATATCCGGTTAAACCTAAACTGACCTGAACCTGACCTGATTGACCTGAAATCATTTGAATGCTTTGAATGTTCTACAAAGAAACCAAAAATATTTAGAGCTGACGAGATGAGAAAATTTTAGTGCAAACGTTAATTTTATCTCAAATGTAGAGACGAAATTCTATGCAATGAAATTGCATTGCTTAGTAACGAAATTGTATATACGGTATTTTGTGATCTATTCATTAAATGCAGTTAGGGACGAAGGAGAAAGGAACGAAGTTTTACAAAAGCAGGCTAAGCCACAAATGTCAAAATTATCCTGCATCCCTTTTTTTCATTAGATTCAAGAATTACGAAAAATGAGATGCAAGACAATTTTGACATTTGTGGCTTAGCCTGCTTTTTTAAAACTTCGTTCAAAGGATGTCACGCTTTTTTTGGCTTTTTTCGCACCCCTTGTCACGCTAGTGTCACGCCAGCCTCATACCCCCCTCACCGGTCGTCACGTCACGCTAAAAGGACATGGCAGTAATATGAAAACCTATTTTTTTAGTTTCCGATCAGAAGAAAAAGGTTTTTTTTAGTTTTTGATTAGGAAGTTCATTGTTAACTAACCGTGACGTCACGCAGATGTCGACCCCCTCCCCCTGTCACGCATGCCGCATACCCCCCCTCCAT
>CM055406.1:68151347-68188657 GCA_029228625.1 Pseudolycoriella hygida
TCTTCTGCCTTCGGAACACTTCGTGTCACCTTCGGCTACCTTCGGAACACATTGTGTCACTTTCAGCTAACTTCGGAACACTTCGCGTCACCAATTCTTCTTAGTGATTCATATAACTTTCCTGAAGAAACCAACTGTTTAGGTATTCTTATTCACAATTTAACAAAAAATCCAAGATGGTGTCACTTTGACAGTTGGCAGCCATTTTTTTAAAATGATAAGAAATTCTCATGAACAAACTCTATAACTTTCTAGAAGAAACCATCTTTCTAAGTAGTGTCATTCCGGAGCTAAAATTCGAAAACCGAAAAAGCATAAATGAAAATTCAAGATGGCGCCACTGTGACAGCTGGCAGCCATTTTCTTATGATCCCAAAAAATTCTTCTGATGAAACTCTATAACTTTCTAGAAGAAACAAACTCTCTAAGTGTTATCATTCCGGAGCTAAAATTCGAAAACCCAAAGAAGCCTAATTTGTACCTAACAAAAATCCAAGATGGCATCACTTTGGCAGATTTCTGAAAATCCCAAAAAATTCTCCTGATCAAACTCTATAACTGTCCCGAAGAAACCAACTCTCTAAGTATTGTCAACCGAACCTAAAATTCGAAAATTAAAAAAAAACCTAATTTATTGCTTGGGAAAATTCAAGATGGCGCTAGAGATGAGCGGGTTGCCCGAAACTTCGAAAAACCCGACCCGAACCCGAACCCGAATTGTTTTTTTTGGTTTCATGGGTTTCGGGTTTCGAAAATTTTAATCGGGTCGGGTTCGGTCCGGGCCGGGTTTGGAAACAGTTCGGGTTTCGGGTTTCGAAAAATTTTATCGGGTCGGGTTCGGTCCGGGTCGGGTTTCGAAAAATGGTCGACCCGCTCATCTCTAGATGGCGCCGGTTTGACTGCTGGCAGCCATTTTCTTAAGATCCCAAAAAATTCTCCTGAGCAAAATCCACATCTTTCCCGAAGAAACCGAGACTGACGTTCCCTGAAAATTTTAAGGAAATCGCTCAGGCGGTTCTCGAGAAAAAAAAGTAGATAGATACATAGGTACATATATACATAGATCGTGGACACACAACACAGGAATAAAATTTTGATTATGAGATATTTTTGCCATTATTATATGGAAATTGGTCATCTTTTATTGGCGATATCTCGGCTCGTTCTCAACCGATTTTGATGAGTGTGGGCTCATTGGAAAGCTGCTGCGACGTCGTTTTTTTAATAATTAGGAGGGGGAGGAGGCGAGGAGAAAAAACTCAAACGTTCGCCTATACATCGTGTTTTGTCCCAAAGATTTTGTATGGAGTTTTTTGGGTTTGTAGACGTTTTTTTATGGTGTGGGGACTGCGTCACGCTCTCCGCTACCGCTCCGAGCATGATGACCTATTAACTATCGCGATTTTATTCACCTTTCGTATTTCTTTCCTTCAAAATATTTTTTCTCCATCTAAATTTTGTTCAAGTTCGTTCTACATTGGTTTTTTCATGCATTATTCATTACAGCAGCGCTACGTGCCATTAGCTGTAACTACACTAAATCACCACCAGAAATCAGAAGATATAAGTTTGACTACAAAAATATCTTAGCATTTTTTTTTAACTTTAGTAATCCTCTAAACCCAGTAATGTTGTGCAAATCTCCTCATACACTTTATCATTTTCTTTTTCCTGTATGTATCAAAAATAAAATGACATGTCTCAAACATAATCCAAAGATTCCTTCATATTTTCGTGCCAAGTGTGGTAATGCTTAAGTCACATTTTACACCTGACAAACTGAACCAAAATGATAATAAGAATGACTTTGTAAATTTCGGAGATTTATTCACATTCAACAAAATTACATTGTCTCTCCTCTTCCTACAGTATGCGTGTGTGTTTTCGAATCTAATTCCCAAAACAATTTCGTTGTATTTTATGTGTCTCCTACTATCCACCCCATCCACATATTAATTATAATACAATCTATAAGTGCATTACATTTCGTTGCTTCGTTAGATAGAGAGTTTAGCAAAATATTTGTGAGTATTGAAACCATTTGTACATACATGCCTATTATGTAAGTGGAAGATTCTTGTAGACTTTCCCTAAGGAAATTTCTTATCAATCCCATTGGACTTTTCCAATTGTACATTTATTGCAAACTACTTTTTATGTGATGGCTTATTTTATCTTTTCCTTTACGGACGGATAAGATGATTGGATCGATTAATTAAATTTGTTGAATTTTATTTGTCTCTTAGGAAGCAAACCCAAAAATTCAGTAATTCTCAACCAATTCAAAAAAAATGTCTTGAAAGACTTCCCCAATCTGGTGTAGCGTTTCAGGAGTTGTGGGATTCCAGCTTTAACAAATACACATACCGTGAATACCTCTTCACAGGTTGAGTAGTCTATTTTGGCTGAAGCGCGGGACTGGGGTGTCTACTAAAGTTTCTATTTTTCCGGAGGAAGCAGAAGCAGTTGCAGATTAACGCGTGTACTAAGAAGAACCTTCACCTTCCGAATTGGGATACGTCGATGTAGTGAAAGTTTAATAACAATTAAAATTCCTCACCTTGTGTTGAAGCCCTGATCATCTTCTTTACATCTTTTCTGTTATATTGAGGGGTAGAAGTTGACCAAATACAACATCACTCACGTTTCAGAGGCATATGTACCTCACCTGTGTTGGGGCAAATATAAAAGTTTCCATCATGGGGGTGCACAACGCTATGTTCTCCAATTAGGTTTCGGTGGAGACTTTCATTATGGCCCCACGGTAGTACCCAATTAACCAAATTCTTCCGAGGAAAGTCGTTCGGACATTGAACGAAAGAAGATTTTTGAAAGACTTCATTGTTCTTTTTCTTTGTCCGAACGAATTTCCGTGGAAGAATTTGGTTAATTAGGTAAGGGGCCGTGACGCAAGTCTTACAAGCCAAAAAATTCACAAGAAATTTTTTCGTAGACTAAGGAACATATATACAGGAATTTTTTCACTCCCCCCCCTTTTGTGACGTACCCCCCGGAAAATATTTTTCCCGGATTCTACGGAAAATTCTGGGCCGAAGTACATTTTTACTCATTAAAATCGGTTCCGTCGATCCGAAGATACGAGTCGTTGAAATTTCCATTTTCTCATACAAATGAGGGAAATTCGAATATTTTTAACTGATCGATTTTGCAAACCTTCTTATCTTGTTGCTTTGTAACTTTTTAGGATCTCGGAAACGGCTCCGACGATTTTGCTGAAATTTTCAGGGTAGCTTCAGATCATAAAATTAGTCGACACAAATTTTTTTCCTTCAAAACACTGACCCTTCCTGGGATTTAGTCGCTTCCAAACTCAGTCAAGATGACTCTAAAACTATAAGAGTTAGAAAGTTGGTGGAAAAGGCAAAGTTGTAGAGAATTAAATTTTAGCGATCACGTGTTTTTGGATTTTTTCGAGAAATGACCCAATCCGAGGATGTATCCTCTTCTAGAATTAGTGGGTCAGAAACGACAAAAATGAGAAATGAGCCTTAACTCTCGAACTCGGAGTTAGAAAGTTGCTTCCAAGGGCAAAATTGTAGAGAATCAAATTTTAGCGTACACATGTTCCATGGTTTTGGGAAAATATGGCTCACACCCGGGATAACGCCACTTCCAGAATTCGGAGGGATGATTCATATCTCTAGAACTATGGCAGTTAGAAAGTTGCTCCCAAAGACAAAATTGTGCAGAATTAACTTTTAGGGGACTTGTGTTTTATAGTTTTGAGAAAATATGGCCGGGATAAAGCCACTTCTAAAATTGGGGGTGTTTTTTTAGCACTTTTCAACTTCCATCAGGTTTTTTGATAATTTTCGGTTATTCTCGGCATGAGTGAGGTCATCCAATAAGGATTCCTAGGGTTTTGCGATGAAGGAGGCTTTCTCAACTCTCAACTCTTTCAACTTCGAAGATTTTTGTGGATTTTGGGTACTTGTAGAGAGATAAACTTATATTCAAAACGATTTTCTTCTAGTTACAAAAGCTCTAAAATCAGTTTGGGTGACGGCATCTAAGCATTTGTGACGCAAGTTTTTCTAGAGTTATGGGTCATCTCTCCCAATTCTAGAAGTGGTCATATGCCAGGATTTGGCCATATTTCTCTAAAGCCCTGAAACACGTGTTCGCTAAAAAATTCTCTACAGCTTCGCCTTTGGAACCAACTATCTCACTCTCCTAGTTCTAGAGTTATGGGCCA
Source organism: Pseudolycoriella hygida (assembly GCA_029228625.1). Classification (NCBI taxonomy): domain Eukaryota; kingdom Metazoa; phylum Arthropoda; class Insecta; order Diptera; family Sciaridae; genus Pseudolycoriella; species Pseudolycoriella hygida. The sequence continues at coordinate 68,155,564 of CM055406.1, forward strand.
TCCCTCGCGAAGTGGCCATATCCGAAGGATTGTGCCCTTTTTCCCCAAAACCCTGAGATACGTGTTCGCTAAAATTTAATTCTCTACAACTTTGGCTTTTCAAGCAACCTTCTAACTCTTATAGTTTTAGAGTTATTGAGTCATTCTGACTGAGTCTGGAAACGACTAAATCCCAGGAATGGTCAGGTTTTTTAAGTAACAAAAAATACGTGTCCACTAATTTTATGATCCCTGAAGGTACCCTCAAAATTTCAGCAAAATCGATGGAGCCGTTTCCGAGATCCCAACAAAGTAAAAAAGTAAGAAAGATACACAAGTTGACGAAATCGATCAGTTTGTATGAAAAAATATAAATGTAAAATGCATGTCTCCGGATCGACTAGATCGATTTTAAAATGGCACTTCGGCCTAAAATTTTCCGCAGAATCCGCGAAAAATATTTTCGCAAGTCAAAAAGTTGCTGTATACATGCTCCTTAGTCTACGAAAAAAATTTCTTGTAATTTTTTGGAGTGTGAGACTTGCGTCACGGTCCCTTACTACCCAGGGGCCATGATGACAGAAATCAAATCAGCTAAACGACTGCACATTTTCAAAGACATTCGGTCCCAGACTGATAACGATGACAATGATTATGATTTAGAAGGTGAAGCAGCTAATACTAAACCTACTACTGCATTACAACGTTTCTGTTCCACGAGATGGTGTGCTAGAACCAAGGTGCTTGGGTCAGTGAAAGCAAATTACAAACAAATTTTGGATTTTTGTTACCACACCAACTCAGAAACGAGAGAAGCCGGTGACACTAGAGCCGTGCGCCGGCGTTTCGTCGGCTGGGTCTTCAAGACAGTCTCTAGCTTTTGGACTACATCCTAGACTTGTCCAAAGTTCAGCAAAAATGTAGAGGAGAGTTGTACCTTATCGGCTCTCAAAGATAATTTTTTTCGTAAATGTCACTGGAACAAATTATTTGAGTTGCGCCGACTTAAAATCGATTGTCAGCCGAATTTTCGATTTTAAGTCGGCGCAACACAAATAATTTGTTCCAATGACATTTACGAACAAAATTGTCTTTGAGAGCCGATTAGATACAACTCTTCTCTACATTTTTGCTGAATATTGGACAATTGTAGGATGTAGTCCTAATGCTAGAGACTGTCTTGAAGGCCCAGGCGACGAAACGCCGGGGCACGGCTCTATCTGACACTATGAAAGATTCAATAAATGGGCCTTCCACCTCTTATAGTTCTAGAGATATGGGTCATCCCTCCAAATTCTAGAAGTGGTCACATCCCAGGATTGTGGTATTTTTACCCAAAACCCTGAGCAACGTGTTCGCTAAAATGATATGCTCTACAGCTTTGCCTTTGGAAGCAACTTTGTACCTCTTATAGTTCTAGAGATATGGATCATCCCCCCTAATTCTAGAAGTGGTCATATCCTAGGATTGAGGAATTTTTACCCAAAACCCTGAAACACGTGTACCCTAAAATTTCGTTCTCTACAACTTTGCCTTTAACAGTGAACCTCCATATTGCATAGGTAAGGAAATAAACACGAAAAACTGTTTTCGTATATGGCCAAGAAACTCAATTTCGTCGATTCCATTGGTCCCGTTGCACCGACTGCTGACCCGATTCTCACAAACATGTTTTCCCAATTTTCTGACATCAAATCCCTTCATTTGACATCAACATGACACCAATTTCCGTGTTATACTTGCTGAGATATTTGCGAAAAAGCTGACAAATCAGCGAAAAAAACAATGTCTGTCTGTCTGTCTGTCTGTCTGCCTGTCTGTCTGTCTGTCTGTCTGTCTGTCTGTCTGTCCGTCAACCCGATAACTTGAGTCCGTCCGTCCGTCCTGAAAGGTAATCGAAAAATATTTTATGGGATTGAATCTGGGCACTGTCGTCCCAAGGGCTGCCGAGCTAGGGCCGTTTAAGTGGTTTTTGGTCTTTCGCACATAACTCGAGTAAATATTTTCTGATTTTCATAATTTTTTTTGTTTGAAAGATCTGGGCATGGCCGACAATTTATGGAAGAAACTTTTTTTAATTTGAGTCCTTGGACTTAGCTAGGGCACTAAAAACGAGTCTCTGCTAGGGCTCTATGTGTTTTTTGTACATAACTCGAGTGTCTTTACCGATTTTCAAATTTTTTTTTTGTTTGAAAGATCTGCGCATGACCGACAATTTTTGGAAGAAACATTTTTCGATTTGAGTCTTTGGACTTAGCTAGGGCACTAAAAAAGAGTCTTTGTTAGGGCCTTACTTGTTTTCTGTACATAACTCGAGTAAATCTCTTCCGATTTTCAAAAACTTTTTTTGCTTGAAAGATCTCGGCACGGCCAATAATTTATAGAAGAATTTTTGCCTGTGCTTAGGGCTCAAGTGGGCCTCATGTTGGTCAAGTCGGCCTCATGTTGGTCAAGTGGGCCTCATGTTGGTCCTAAGGTCGGCCCTAACATAAAAAAATGTTTTTTGCTATGTTGCAGAGCAAATTGAGGGACACATTTTTATCTATGGAGTAATGTATCCGAGGCCTCTACTTAAGGCCCTAGGTCGGCTCTAGTTGTAGACAAAATTGAGGAGAACATTTTTCTCTATTTGGAGGTCAATTTTGTGCGTTCGGAGAATTTTTTTACACCGTTACTTCGGACGAGTTTTTCAAAATTGACATACGGGCAATTTCCAATACAGTCTAATGTGAACACAATATTTACTTAAATACGTTCCAGTCTTTTCGTAACATCAACTCTGTTTGCCGCATCTATTCTGATACGTACGGGTCCCTTCTATGTTTTTTATTGTTGATTCGTTATATTTGGACGATAATAAATGCATCCCCCAACTGCCACCTCGATCTACCCCATGTTACATCAAAATTGTTTGTAGTAAACGTATAGGACCTTTGCACTTCGTACGGGTCCAATAACTGAAATATTTCAACGTAACCAATTTTCATTTCCACTATTTTTGCTGTAATTAATATGACATTATTTTACTTTGTGTTTCGAAGTGTGATTGTTGTACCAAATGGAATGACCATAAATACACAGGACACAAACATGAAATTGTGGATTTTCCATTATCATACAATCAGGATACATTATTATCAGACATACCTTGCATACCTGCACAAATAGCAAATTTCATAAATGTAAACCTCATTCAGTACGTGAAGTAAATACGATTTTCACCAATAAATTTCGAACAACCATTTTACTTACATAAACAACAAATTGCAATTAGAAAAACTAAATTTCTACCAAACATATAAATTACTATAGCAAATAAAATAAAATTTAATTGCTTTTTATTGCACCCAACCATAATAACGAAATGAAAATGTTCAGTGAGCTATAGTATCTGGTAAAAATGTTTGAAATACTTTTAAATGCCATATATTGTTGGCAATGGAATCTTGCCCTCTCTATACCTTGCTACCCAATAAAGAACCAATTTTCCAATTGTTTTCTCCTTCATTACATTCAATTGGTCTCGTATTCGATTGCGTCTACTTGCCTTCAATTTTTTTTTTTTTTTGTTTATCTTCCGCTTAAAGATTGTTTCATGTGGCAGCTAGTTCAATGTAAAAGTAACACACGATCAAGTAAATAACGTTGAATAATCAGACTAACAACACTCCAACATTCATAAAGCGCAATCGAATAAAAAAAATTTTTCCTATTAGAGCAAAAAAGTTGATTGAAAGCGCCGACTATTTCTGGAAATTGATCGTTATGGACATGTTTCGATTTCATCTGTCGAAAATTACACTCGCTTCTGACATCGGAATGATAGCATGAATCTGTTCGAGGATTAATTCGCCCTACAAACAACGTTCCTGTTAAACCGCGCGTTATGTTTAATTCACGTCATCGTTATACGAAACGACAATGGAACGTTTGCATTTTCTCAAATAATTTTTAAAAGATGTAAAACATTCTTCTGAGTAAAAAATTGTTCTACGGTATGCCTCGAAAATGCACCGATTTTTTTATAACCTTTCCCAAACGTCAAGTTGTACAGCCGTCTTCATAAATTTGTAAATTGGCCGAACGAATATTTCTGACTTTTGAGTTGTCCGAAATATTTTTTTGATTGCAATTGTCTTGGGATTTACATTTCTAGCCAAAAACTATTTCAAAAATAAGTAAATTCATTGTGACTACAAATGGCCTCAGCCAAATTTTTGGCGGCTTTCAAGTGCTAGTCAAGTTCTGGTCGTACTTTGTAAACAAAATATTTTTTACAAAAATTTCTGTGCATTTTAGAGGCATACTGTAGAACAATTTTTTGTTTAGAATGATGTTTTGCGTCAAAGTTGTCAAAATGCAAACGTTCCATTCAGTCCTTAAGAACGACGTCGACTTATGCCGAAACATGGTGAATTTTATGGCGATATTAATGAATAAAATGACTCATAAAACTCGCTTTGTTGTCATGTCTTGCACCAAGCCTTTGACAAAAGGCGTTGTTGCACTAAATTCGTGGGTTGCCGCAAAATGCTTCGTTCGAAACTTAAGTGAGGATGAGGCTACAGAACATAAATGCGGCATTGGGATCTGCCCAAGTATGTACTAATTTCATTATTAATACATAAGTTTTGGGGCAGTTCATATTTTACTTGGAACTTATGCATTTTATCATAAAATTCGCATCGGCTGATGTGGCATTAAACACAATCGGAACGTTTAGCGCAACATCAGCTCCTGACATCTTGGATCATTTAATGGTGCATAAACTGTGTAGCGGTTCATGAAATTCGCAATACTTTGAGGCTGATGTTGCATTATACGAATCAATTTAAATTCAATTCCATAAAAGCTTTATCGATGACCTTCATCAAATCAAACAGATTTCGAAAATCGGTCAAGTTTTACTCGAGTTATCGTGTTAGCAGACGGTCCTTGGCCTTTCATTCGAGTTTGTGCTCAGCACACGCCCAGAAGGGTATGAACGTTGAATCACTTATAGCAGAAATACCGCTTGAATCCCCCTTTTTATACCCCAAAGTAAATACGAAGTCAAATTTTGTACATACGATAGTGTGTCTCCATTCAGAGATGAGCGGGTCGACCATTTTTCGAAACCCGACCCGGACCGAACCCGACCCGATGAAATTTTTCGAAACCCGAAACCCGAATTGTTTCACGACCCGAACCAAACCAGACCCGATAAAATTTTTCGAAACCCGAAAGCCGAACTGTTTCAAAACCCGACCCGGACCGAACCAGACACTCAAGTTTTTCGAAACTCACAACCCAAATTACTTCGAAACAAAAATTATTTCAACGCCCGACGTCTGCATTCTTCACGGACCTTAGACTAAAACAAAATTCGTGTAATGTAAGATAATAAAATTAAGACGAGTTTTGTAAAATATAAAAAGTCAATAAAGGATCGGGACCCGAATAAAATGATACAACAATCCGACCCGGACCGAACCCGACCCGATAAAATTTTTCGAAACCCGAAACCCGCACTGTTTCCAAACCCGGCCCGGACTGAACCCGAACCTAATAAAATTTTCGAAACCTGAAACCCATGAACCCGAAAAAACGATTCGGGTTCGGGTCGGGTTTTTTGAAGTTTCGGGCAACCTGCTCATCTCTAGTCTCCATATCAATCTAGCGGGTTTCAAAATGGTCATTATTGAATGCGCCAAAATTGGCCTGCACATCAACACGGACAAATGCGAACTCTATTTTTGTTCGGAAGTGGATCAACAACTTGTGGATCAGTTTAATGAACTATCACCTGGCATCTGTATAGTTAACGAGTTTACCTTGCTGGGTGCGGCCATCTCGGCAACGCTCTCGAACGAATTTTCGAAAAGAAGTTAGACGAAATGAAGCTGATGTTTGAAAGGTTGTTAGAATTAGACAATTATCATGTCGCGTTCTACATCTTGAAGAACTGCTTTACGCTACCGAAATTAGTCTTTCTGTTGAGGACAACACCAACTTGGAAACGCAACGACCTTGTCAGTAAGGTGGATAAAGAGATCAAATCGGCATTGCAATCCCTAACAAATTCCAAACTTGACACGAACACATGGATCATGACGTCGCTTCCTGGAGCCTGGGGGTTCGGAGAGTCTCAGATACGGTTTTACCCGCCTTTTTGTCATCTGCTAACGCAGTTACCCAGGTTGTTAGTATTATATTACACCAACCTTCGCTGCCAGTTGAGGAGATTGCTGACTATGAAGATGGCCTAAAAGAGTGAAGAACTATGCATCCAGAACAGTCCCAAACCGAATGTAACGGAGTTGCTAGTCGCGAGGAGATTAATTCTGTCTCTGCAGCCGAGTGCAGTGGTCGTGGTCGAGCGGAATTTATATGTACTTAAGCCTTTAATGCACCTTGGGTATCGGAGCATACACATACACATATCTGCTGGTTTTAAGTGCCCTTATCTAACAAGGCCTTGCAGCACTGTGCTATTCTAAAAGTTTCTGATTGGAAAATAGTGGCACAGGATCCCAGTGGGAACGATTTGCATGTTTGGCTTTCCTGGCAGAAGATGCCTGCTCCAGCCTGATTCGCGAATTTCGATCCGTCCGAGTACTACATTATTTGGCTATCAATACTGGTAATGCCGTATTTTTCCATTCCTCCCGTGAGTGGAATAGTGTTGTGAATGCCTTGTTAAAGCGGTAAGTAGGATTGGTAATGTCAAATGGCAATTTCGTAGCATGGCGATTCTGTGGTCATAGTGTGCCATAGTTTAGTATGGCCGTAGTTTTGTTTAATAAGGAAGGATGATTGGTGTAGTCTTAGGCAGGTGGTTCTGGCCACTGCTTCAATGTGAATGTGTAGTGGTTCTATGTTAAGTAAGGCTTCCAGGGCAGCTGTTGGTGTAGGCTTTATTGCACCTGTGATACTTATGAGTGCTAATCTATGTATTTTGGCGAGTTGTTTTTGGGCTGTGCCAACGTTTTTCCTCTTAGTAGGTGAGCCAATTTCAAATTCAAATTGATACTTAGATGGCTAATCAAACCTAGGCGGGAGCTTTTCCTTTTACCATGTATCACAAAAATAGGTGGCTGACAAAACTAGGGAATTTGCGCTTTAATGAAACGCCATAAAAACCTAGGTGGCTAACAAAACTAGGAAGCTTTTCCTTTTACAAAATGTCACAAAAACTAGGTTGCTGACGAAGCTAAGAAACTTTTCATTTTACGAAATGTCACAAAAACCTATGTGGCCAACAAAACTAGTGAGCTTTTCCTTTTAGGAAATGTCACAAAACTATGTAGCTGACAAAACTAGGGAATTTGCGCTTTAATATAGCTACAAAAACCTATTTGGCTAACAAAACTAGGAAGCTTTTCCTTTTACAAAATGTCACAAAAACTAGTTGGCTGACGACGCAAAGGAACTTTTCCTTTTACGAAATGTCACAAGAACCTATGTGGCCAACAAAACTAGTGAGCTTTTCCTTTTACGAAATGTCACCAAACTATGTAGCTGACAAAACTACGGAATTTGCGCTTTAATGAAATAAGCCACTAAAACCTAGGTGGCTAACAAAACTAGGAAGCTTTTCTTTTACGAAATGGCACAAAACTATGTAGCTGAGAAAACGAGCGAATTTGCGCTCTAATGAAAAACCACAAAAACCGAGGTGGCCGACAAAACTAGGAAGCTTTTCCTGACTGACGACGCTAAGGAACTTTTCCTTTTACGAAATGTTACAAAAACCTATGTGGCCAACAAAACTAGGAAGCTTTTCCTTTACCCGACGACGCTTAGGAATTTTTCCTTTTACTAAATGTCACGAAGACAAGGTGAGTAGCGAAACACAATCCATTTTGACTTAGCTGATTAGAGATTAGAGCGGATAGAGAATAATATGAGGGTGAATAGACATGTACTATAAAGAGACAATTCGCACTGCGCTGTGACTATTCTCTCTGCGTGCAAATTGCTTTTATTTTTATTGTCTTTGTAATATTGTGCAAATAGCTCTCACATGACTACTCGAACAATGTGCGAGTAGTCATTATATGGCTATTTCCACAATGTGCGAATAGTTATTATGTGGCTATTCGCACATCGTGCGAATAGTACCTACCTTTTCGTAATCAAAAGTGAAAATATTTCAAAAGAATTTTTAGTGATCCGAAACTGTAAGCGTCGCCCAAATTGATATCAGTTGTTTTGGAAGAAGGGACGAAGACTTGCGTCACATTTCCCTTTTAAAAAGGGTTTTTGTTGTGGTTGTGTATTGCAGAAGCTTGCCCAAATTTTCTTTCTTCGGCAAGAAGATCTCAAGCTAATTTCGTATGATGGTGTAGTCAGATAGACAGTAAGAAACACTAAAACTGATCCTAGCCAGACTTTTTGTTTCATTAGAAAAATAGATTTTGTTTCAAGACAATTTCAACTAAAATCTTAACGCAAAGCAAACGATTTGAGTCTAAAAGAGATTTGTTTTCTTACTCAACTACCGCTGCTTATAAGTGGTGAGCTCGTGAAAGAGCGATATCACAAAATCTGTTATTTCCTTTCAGTCTTATTCCCTTATTTCAGTCTCATCCGAAAGTGCAACACATACAGCAACTTCATTTCAGTTCAATGAACCACAATACAACAAGTCGATGGATGGAACTGATGTGACAACGATGTTTGTTGAAGCGATTATTTTTGAGTAGATTTCCGATCAATTATTTTGCTAAGAAATTCTTGACTTTTTTGTCTATTAAAAAAGTTCCTCACAAAATATTCGACTTTGGCCAATAAATCATCACAGACGATAACACATAAAAACAACTTAAAATCAAAAAACCACCACAAACATGTAATAAATCAATTTTTCGTGAAACTAATCCTACATCAACAGAAAAAAAAATTATTTATATTGAGAGCTTTTCAACCTCCCCTACCCCTGAAAAATATTATGTGTGCAAGCATATAAATCGGGATTATATATCCACATTACTGATTACATCAACACTTAGAGGAATCCTCCGTTCCTTATACATTTGTAGGCCTTACCCACTTAGCAAGACTTTTATATATATATAAACATTGGCATTCCGTTTATCCGAGATATTATGAATGTTACTTGCAATGCAGATGGAAGAGGGAAGGTTCATGTTGAAGGTGACAGCTAGTAGTATGTTCAAAGCACACAAATAATCTTCAGAGAAAGTTTTTGGGTGATAACCTATTTGATAACAATCCCCCTTGGTTGGTATCACCCCATCTTTTTGTATAATTTTTGGTTAAAAGAATAAGGAATATCGTTTTGCTTATAGAATTCCTTGCCTTTCTTCTTTCTTCTTGTGAACTTTTGTGACTTTGCGAGTTTGACTTGTGTGTTATGTGAACACTTCTTCATATTACTTTCGTGCACATATTTTTCCACCACCCTATATGGTTTTATTGTGAGTGCTGTTCATATAAATACAGAACTGTAGGAGTGTTGTATATTGTGAAGCTCTTCAACATCCATAATAAAATGTAATTCGAGTTGAGAGTTTTCATCATGCATTATACATTTCATCCATGAAGTACAAAATTCACATTAACAACAAGAGCCATTAATCAGTGACTAAATGTATTGTCATTTCAAGAACCCTTTCTCCATAACATTTGGAGTACAGTTTTCAAGGACCCCCCCACCTACTGTTCGGTCTTAGTTACAATGGGATATTCTAAACGATTTGTGGAATGCGTTCCAGGAGTTTGAATTTTTTGTTCTTTGTTTTAGAACGATAAAAACGATTTGATACAAGAAATCAATGCAACACAAAAATATAAATGCTTACTCTTGTGCGAATTGGGAATGCAAGAGAAGTTGAGAGGTTTTTCATCATGGTTGTGTAAGTCTAAGTCAAATTTTGATTATATCATAAAAGAGACACTCTATTATTACATGTTTCTTTACAATTAAGTATTCAACTAATTATTTGGTCGATCGAGGACATCATCATGGGCGCGCGGTAGCGATGCGCCCGTGACGCAAGTCCCCTTACGAACAAAAAATTCGGAAATTTTTTTTTCGTAGACTTCGGAACCACATATACAGCTAAGTTTTGACTTCCCCCCTTGCGACGTACCCCCCGGAAAATATTTGGCTGCTGCTATTGGGACGCGCGTCCGAATAGCCAGTTCCACTAGTATTGACTAATCGGACGCCGCGTCCGAATAGCCAGTTCCGCTAGTATTGACTAATCGGACGCCGCGTCCGAATAGCCACTTCCACTAGTATTGACTATTCGGACGCGCGTCCGAATAGCCATCGTCTTTAGTGTGGTCTATCCGGACGCGCGGCCGAATAGCCAATTCCATTAGTGTGGACTATTCGGACGTTCTAAAAATGGAGGAATAAAATTTCGCGCCACGCTAACTGGCTAATGTTCCAAGTATTTGCAGTAGCAGTAGTATCCAGTAGTATCGTACTCGATCGCCAGTACTTATGGTATGTAAATGAATGATACATTTATTTACAATAAAGATGTTGCCCTCATATTGAAGGTTGCTCAAAATACACAACATATTGATCTATCAAGTGACATTTTCTTTTCTAACATTTCGTTGACTTTAGATTTTTCTTTTACTAGTTATAAACATGATTGTTAATTATGTGAATTGTCTTAGATAATATTACTTCTGAAAGATCTTTCAGTTTAGTCATATCAATTTTAAAGTCTTTGAAAAATTCTAACACACTTTCTCCAAAGCATCCACGACTACCAAACCAAAGACCACGGACTGACCATGTTCTGTTTCCAAATGATGTAGCGTATTTTTCGGCATAGAAAGGGATGCATTTTTGATATATTTGTTGCTAATATTTTTGTCTTGCTCGACATCATTGGTTTCGTATCTTACGGTCGGATCTATAATGTATGCGTTTGCCGAATTAGAATCAAAAGCAATAATGTCGCTGAACCGTGATCTGCCATCTGTGTCAACAGCGTAGACTTCTTCAAAACAATCAAATCCTTTATTACGTAGTAGATCCATCAGGTAGTATTTAACACTATGGTGTCTTGAGGTGATAAGTTGGATGTTTGAAGGACAACTTCCAGTAACATGTGGTATGGTTTCTTTCTCTCGGTTGCTTTTGCGACAGAGGTTGGAAGAAGCTTCGACACCAGGTACACCGTTCAAGTTTGCATAGTTGACGCTTAACTTTATTGCTGCTACCCACTCTGATGATGATAAGCTGTTTTTGTTATATGTGAAATCATTGCTAGCAGTATTTTTGTTGTATCACCAGGCACTTTCAGCTTTTGTAAACAGGATTCGATTTCAGCCTGACATGTGGAGACGCTTTGAAATAGCCCATCATCAACGGTCGATAATTTTGTTGCAATTGAAAAATGCTGTAAATAAACCTCCCACAAAGCACGGAATAAACCTAAACCTCGTAGTTTTGGTGGAGCATAAAACAAGTTGTCGTTGGTTCTTTGTGGCAATCCTATTATCTCTTTCGTTACGCGACGAATCATGACGTCGAGGCCATCTGTGATGAATATTGGGATCTTGTACAGCGGAGCTATTTGTAACGGATATATCAGCATTGGAAAGATGTACTGATTGATCACATTTAGTTTCTGATCCGGTTTCAGTAGTGCCGACGACGATAATTTTGCTAGGTTTTTGTTGACGATTTCTATGCAGCTGTTATCGAAAAGTAACTCCGAATGAAACAAGCAGCCGAGGTACTTTATTCTCTCATCTGACTTTATGCCCTCAATTACGCTGCCATTTGATAACCGAAGAGATTCATTGACCAGTAAGCCATTTCTGATTATAATTGCCTGGCTTTTCGATGGATTCATTTCAAGACCGATTTTAGCAAACAATATTTGAAGTAGCTTTTAAATAAATTTCGCTTTTGAAATGTGGAATCGTAGTCCTCTTTTAAGAATTTTCGTCCGAAAAGTCAATACTAGTGGAATTGACTATTCGGACGCGAGTCCGAATAGTCAATACTAGTGGAAGTGGCTATTCGGACGCGCGTCCGATTAGCCAGTCCGAAAATATTTTTCCTGGATTCTACGGAAAATTCTAAGGCGAAATGTCTTTTCACTTATTAAAATCGGTTCGGCGGATCCGAAGATACGACCTTTAGAAAATGTCATTTCCTATACAATTTCCTATGCTGTTTCATAGAAGCCAAAGTTAATGCAAACTAACGTAGGATGTTAGTTAGTTAGTTCCAAGGCCATTTGTATGAAAAACCGTGAAAAACCACTTTTTTGGCTCGTGCTCGAAAACGGCTCGACAACTTTTCTTGAAATTTTGAAGGGACCTTCGGGTGGGTATTCTACGCCATATGAGATTTTGAAAAAGGGGGGGGGGGGTACCGGCCTCGTTTGGGCGCCAGGGCTCTTACAAGGCGCCATATAAAGCCCATATGTATGTGTTTGTGTGTATAGTGTATATGATAGCACATTTTGTATGAGGCAATGGTAGTAGTGTATCAGGGTGACCGCCAAAATGGCGGAAAATAGGCGGGGACTCAAAAAAAAAACTTTTGATATGTTGTAGAGAAAGTTGAGAGGATCATTTTCGCCCATGGAAGTAGTAGCCGCCGCGCTTCGGTTTGGCGGCAGCGGCGGCGGCTCAAAAAAAAACTTTTGGTATGTTGTAGTGGAAGTTGAGGGGATCATTTTCGCCCATGGAAGTAGTAGCAGCCGCGCTTCGGTTTGGCGGCGGCGGCGGCTCAAAAAAAAACTTTTGATATGTTGTAGAGGAGGTTGAGGGGATCATTTTGGCCAAAGTGAGTACTAGCCGCCGCGCTTTGGTTCGGCGGCAGCGACGGCTCAAAATAAAAAATAATGCAAAACATTACAATCACAACGAAAACCCTTTTTAAAAGGGAAACGTGACGCAAGCGCTCGTCTTTTCTTCCAAAACAACTGATATCACAACAAAAATCCTTTTTAAAAGGGAAACGTGACGCAAGTCCTCGTCCCTTCTTCCAAAACAACTGATATCACAACAAAAATCCTTTTTAAAAGGGAAACGTGACGCAAGTCCTCGTCCCTTCTTCCAAAACAACTATTATCAATTTGGGTGACGCCTGCAGCTTCGGAACGCACAAAATTCTTTTGAAATATTTTCACTTCTGAGTAAAAAAATGCGTCACAAATGCCGACAACTATCAAAGTGACACCATCTTGGATTTTTTGCTAAATTCTGAATAAGAATACCTAGACAGTTGGTTTCTTCAGGAAAGTAATATGTATCAGTGAGATGAATTGGCGACACGCAGTGTTCCGAAGGTAGCCGAAGGTGACACGAAGTGTTCCAAAAGTAGTCGAAGCTGACATGAGGTGTTTCGATGGTTGCCGAAGGTGACACGAAGTGTTCCGAAGGCAGCCGAAGGTTACACGAAGTGTTCCAAAGGTGACACGAAGTGTTCCGAAGGTGACACGAAGTGTTCCGAAGGTGACACGTAGTGTTCCGAAGGCAGCCGAAGGAAGGGTCCGGCATTTGTGACGCAATTTTTTTAACACAACGTAATTTTGTTTTAAAAAAAGCGCTCTAATTTTTTCAGAAGATTAAAACTTTGAACACAAGATTCCATTCAAACAAACTTCTGCGTATTATCAGCGGTAGCGTCACCTCAAGCGATAACATTAATTTTGGAAGCGGACTTACGGACTGCGTCACTTTTAAGAGGTTTTTGTTGTGATTATATATTAAACCAAAATTTTATTCAAGTCTCAATTTCTAGTTTTTTATGATAACTTAAGAAATAATTTTTGTTCTTTTCAAAAAACGGGTATTTGCTCCATTTTTTAATTTGGGAACGTTGTTCATGTTTAAAAATATAGTACGCCTAACTGTTAAGATTGTTAAATCACAACAAAAACCCTTTTTAAAAGTAAAATGTTACGCAAGTCCTCGTCCCTTCTTCCAAAACAACTGATATTAATTTGGGTGAAGCTTCGTAAAGCTTCGTAACGCAAAAAATTCTTTTGAAATAAATATTTTCGATTGAAAAAATGCGTCAGAAATGCCGGACCGCAGTCTGCGAAACAAATTTTTCTCAATTTGTTATTCGTATGTGAACTATTTCCTATTTTTAAACTTAAAATAAACAACACTGCATTTTTCGCACGTTTCTGGAAATACTTTTGTGTCCACATAGTCATGAAAAAGTGCTTAGACTACAAGATTACATTCTCGCTATATCGCTCGGCGAATTGAGTGCTTGTCTTATAAACCCGTTGTCATGGGTTGGAGACTCGCGGAATGTTCGTTTTTTTCTTTGTTTTTATTCTTATATTCTTTTTACTTTTTCTTATAACGTATGATTTAGTCTTTCTATACAAAAAAATTTAACGTAAGGCTTACCAATGGCGCATATAATAAAAACTAGTAAATACCCCCGCCCCTAGGGGCTACACGGACATTAGGTCGGATATTTGCGACATTAATACTAAAATTGATTTAGTAGTATTTTAGTAGTTACCATAAGCTTACGCAAATCTGGTTTTCCCCCGTACTACCATTTTCCCGCAAAACCGTTTTGCCGAACTACCGTTTGCTGTATGCTATCATTACGTCTGTACTACCGTTTTCCCCGTGCTACCGTTTCACCCTTACTACCGTTTCCACCATACAACACTTTTCGCCGTACTACAATTTTCTCCGTACTACCGTTTTCCCCGTACAAACGTTATCATCGTGCTACTATTTCCCCGTACAACCGTTTCTCCCATCCTACAATTTTCTCTTCATTACTGTTTTCCCCATACTCCCATTTCCCCATACAACCGGTTACCCCCTTACTGCTTCTTCCCCCGAGCTGCGCAGCATTTTCACAAATACTGGTGACTTCTACTCACAAAACTCTGAGACTTTGCAAAAGAAACCAATGGTCTGTCTCTCATACCTTTCCAGATACTTTCAAAAGTATAAAAATTGACCCAATGTCCAACTGGCCTACATTTTCACCAATACTGATGACTTTTACTAATAAAACTCTAACACTTTGCCGAAGAAACCAATGTTCTGGCTCTCATACCTTTCCAGATACTTTCAAAAGCATAAAAATTGACCCAATGCCCAATTGCCCGACATTTTCACCAATACTTGTGACTTCTACTCACAAAACTCTGAGACTTTGCCAAATAAACCAATGGTCTGTCTCTCATACCTATCCAGATACTTTCAAAAGCATAAAAATTGACCCAATGCCCAACTGCTCGACATTTTGACGTGTAACTACTCTAATCCAGAAGATAGCAAAAAATCCAAGATGGCGTCACTTTGACAGGTGGAAGCCATTTTCTTAGGATTCAAAAAGATTCTACTCATCAATATCAACAACTTTCCCAAAGAAACCAACTGTCCAAAAAAACAAAAAAAAATATTTTAAAATTACATCAAGAAAAAATTTCAATGAAATCTAGGTAGCATAATGGTTTTATTGCTATAAAAGGCAATGCAAAACCGCATTTTAATTCAGTCCCTTTGGACTCGTCAAGCAGGTCGAACGTAGATAGATTCACATGGGAATCTTCCTTTGCATTGCCTTTTTTTGAATCATATAAGGCAATGCAAAACGACTCTTTGCTTCAGTTCCTCGGAACTCTTCAAGCAGGTCGGACGTATGTTGGTTCACGCTGGAAATTTGTGACCGACAATTTAAAAACAAACAGACAAAGTTTTCACTTTTACAATTAGTAATATTTCGAGGTCTTTTTCCTATCATAAACTGACAGATTGCAAGATGACCTTCGAGATGAGACTCAATTTCATCAACATCATTTTTAGAATATTGTCAGTTTGCTAAGACTTACAGTGAACCCTTTGTAGAACACCTATGCAAGTTCAAAGTAACTTCGCAGCTTTTATCTATTAATTAAGATATTTTCAAGTAGCTCCTTCATTTTTTATGATACAATATCCATCTACTCTTCAATGCATACCATGCATACATTATGTATTATGAATGCCTTTGTATATATGTGTACTCGGTGCACGAAATGGAAAATGTAGAGATTAAATATACAAAATGGGATATTAATGAAAGTGCTAAAGGTTTGGTTTGGCATACAATGAAAATCCATTTGAACGTGTCCAAATCGTTCATTTTATTTTGTAATATATAAGTGAAAGCTTGCACATAATATAACTAAAATTTTCTCAAACTGCCCTAGCACTGAGCTAAAAGTTTATTGTTTTATGTACGTAGTTTTTAGTTTTATTAGTGTTTGGTAGGTAGAGTAAATTAAAGGTGTTGGGTAGAAAGTTTTATGGTTTTTCGTTTGAAAATAACTTTAATTTTATTAGCACAAAAAACTTTTCGTTGATGACTACGTTTATCAAATAAATAAGTAATTGAATCAAAACATTTTGACAAAAAAAAAACGTCTTGTCTTTAATAGTCAAGGTCATTGAGTTCCAGTGCATGTTTTAAGTGGTGATGCAAGGGAGCGACAGGCGGAGGCAAAGTATTGCGGTTGAATCGTCGTTCGACCCTGGAGCGTGGACTTGATTTATGAACAGCCGCTCAATGAATCCCAATAAATCGCAATAAATGTCTCTACATTTTGAAGCCGTTGTCCCTCTCTTCTTTCCCATATCACGAAAAATGTATGGATTTTTCCACCGGGAAAAACACAAATAGTACAATATTCTTTTCTCCGTTTTTCAAAACGTTTTTTCAGCAGTTCGATTCTTATATAAAAGTAGTTTAATTTTCTTCGTAGACTCACAGATAAATTGGAGAAAGAAACGTACTACAATCGAAAAAAATCTTCAACTTAAATATAAAAGAAAATTAAGCGATAGAGGGGAATCTTATTTTTTATCCCCCACTAATTAAAAACTTTTGAAAATTAATAAACAGGAAAAATGTAATCTTTTACGTACATTCACTCGACAAACAATAAACATAGTAAGAAGAAACACAATCTACACTTTGTTGTATTATGGCTTTAATATTTCTCTCACGGGAGAATTATGAGATATTTTCTTTGAAAAGAAAGAAATAGACTGTGAATGCAGTAAAGAAAGTTTGAGCTTACAAAACAACTCAAAAGAAATATTGAAAAAGGAAACCAAATCTTCTTTGTGAGCACAACTGTTATGGAAAACATTGTTGAAATTTGTATTATCTTAAGTTTCGCCTTTTAGCGAGTTATTTTTATCCTCTGACAATCTTCTAACATAAATTGACTTATGAAGAAATGTTCAGTTTTTTCCTTCAGAACAAATGTTCATATCAACATTACTGGAGTGTGCGTATTTTTGAAAATTGAATAACAAAAGGACAGTACAAATTAATATATATTTTAATGCATAGCGAGCGGTATTGTTGTGTTACATTGACGGTTCATCGCCAATGTATACATAAAATAAATGCCACGAAATTGCACGAAACTGTGTAAACTGCACGAAACCACTTATAAGCTGCACGAAACCATGTAAATCTAGTTACTGTGTAAGGTATGAAACGCTCTCATCGTACTAAACGAAAAACATGGCCGCTTTGTTGTGAAATGTGTTGTAAGTGTAGCTCCAATTCGCCATTTAGGCGATTCATAGGAGCTCAGGGAAAAAGTTATTCAATAAAAAAGAGTACAAAAAAAATGAGAACTAATTTTCATAAGAAAAAACAATAAAAGTTACAGCTAATCAAGGCATTCAAAAGAAGAAAAGAAAAAAATAAAAATAAAAAACTAAATTCTTAGGATCTATATGGAAAAATAATAAATTTCAAATCAAAAAGGAATCAAAAGAGAAAGGAATATGATTGTCTAGGCACCTTAATATTGAAGGATAATAGAAAAAATGTTTAATATAAAGTAAATAATAATTTAATCCAATTCTGATAGCGAAAGTTCAGTTATTAATAAATCAATAGTTCATCGTTTTTAATAGATAGACCTTTAGTGAATGACTAAATTGTAACAAATGTTTAGAGTGTCTAATTTCTCGTGGCAACGCATTGTATAGTGTAGGCCCAGAGTAGAGTAGGTACCTCTTCCCATAATTGGACTGGATCTTAGGTTTCCTGAAAAGATAGGAGTATTACTAATTATAAAAGTCAAAACTTTGTCTGTTTGTCTGTTTGTTTGTCTGTCTGTCTGTTTGTCTGTCTGTTTGTAAATTGTCGGTCACAAA
Source organism: Pseudolycoriella hygida (assembly GCA_029228625.1). Taxonomy (NCBI): domain Eukaryota; kingdom Metazoa; phylum Arthropoda; class Insecta; order Diptera; family Sciaridae; genus Pseudolycoriella; species Pseudolycoriella hygida. The sequence goes on from CM055406.1 coordinate 68,173,678, forward strand.
TTTCCAGCGTGAACCAACATACGTCCGACCTGCTTGAAGAGTTCCGAGGAACTAAGGCAAAAAGTCGTTTTGCATTGCCTTATAATTCAAAAAAAGGCAATGGAAAAGAAGGTTCCCATGTGAACCAACATACGTCCGACCTGCTTGACGAGTCCAAAGGGACTGAATTAAAATGCGGTTTTGCATTTCCTTTTATAGCAAAAAAACCATTAAGCTCCCTAGATTTCAATTGAAATTTTTCTTGATGTAATTTCAAATTTTTTTTTGTGTTTTTGGACAGTTGGTTTCTTCGGGAAAGTTGTTGATATTGATGAGTAGAATCTTTATGAATCCTAAGAAAATGGCTGCCAACTGTCAAAGTGACTCCATCTTGGATTTTTTGCTATCTTCTGAATTAGAGTAGTTACACGTTTGGTTTCTTCGGGAAAGTTGTTGATATTGATGAGTAGGATCTTTATGAATCCTAAGAAAATGGCTGCCACCTGTCAAAGTGACGCCATCTTGGATTTTTTGCTTTTAAAAGTATTTGGGAAGGTATGGGAGGCAGATCATTGGTTTCTTCGACAAAGTCTCAGAGTTTTGTTAATAAAAGTCAACAGTATTGGTGAAAATGCTGGGCAGCTCGGGGGAAGAAAACGGTTGTACGCGAAACAGTAGTACGGTGGAAACGGTTGTACAGGGAAAACAGTAGTGCGGGGGAAACGGTTGTGCGGAAGAAATGGTAGAACGGTTAAATGGTAGTACGGGGAAAACAGTAGTAAGGAGGAAATTGTAGGACGGGAGAAACGGTTGTACGGGGAAATAGTAGAACGGTGATAACGTTTGTACGGGGAAATGGTAGTACGGGGGAAATGTTAGTACGGGGAAAGGGTAGAACGGTGAAATGGTAGTACGGGAAAACAGTAGTGAGGAGAAAATTGTAGGACGGGAGAAACGGTTGTACGGGGAAATAGTAGCACGATGATAACGTTTGTACGGGGAAACGGTAGTACGGAGAAAATTGTAGTACGGGGAAAAGTGTTGTATGGTGGAAACTGTAGTAAGGGTGAAACGGTAGCACGGGGAAAACGGTAGTACAAACGTAATGATAGTATACAGCAAACGGTAGTTCAGCAAAACGGTTTTGCGGGAAAATGGTAGTACGGGGGAAAACCAGATTTGCGTAAGCTTATGGTAACTACTAAAATACTACTAAATCCATTTCTTATTCATCTAAATCTCACTTTGCACACCCTTGCATACATTTTAGTATTAATGTCGCAAATCTCCGACCTAGCGGACAAGAATGCTTATTGTCCGCGTAGCCCCTAGGGGCGGGGGTATATACTAGTCTGGTATTATAACGATTGAAGTTATCGGAGAAGCAGACCGAATGGTGTTTCGAGTCATTGATACAGCAGAAGACAAACTTACAAACAGCTTGTTTGTACAGTTTGAATACAGAAAGCATCGAGGGAAATTCAACTCTAAATAGGAGGTCAGTTGAACACCGTTCTGTCAATTTATGAGTAGCCTTAAGAACTCTTCTATGTAGAACTTCCAGCTCATCTGTCAAAGTTTACTTGGCTGAACCCCAAATACCAATACAATAGACTAGATGAGAATGGACCGTCGAGTAATAAATCATTCTCAGTATTTTCCTTGGAAGAAAACGAAGTCGCCTGATAATCCCTATCCGCCTGGATATCACAGAGCCAAGACTCGTAATATGGTCCTCCCAGGAGACAAACTCGTCAAGTGTGAGTGCCAAGCACTTAACTGAAGAACACGTTTCAATAATGGTGCCATGAAGAGTTAACGCAGGCAGTCCTTCTGTCTTAACATGGGGCTAGCGGAAGTGGATCAGCTTTGTCTTGACCAGATTTAACGTTAACCTGTTAAGACGAAAGTATTCAGCAATAACCTTGAGGTCATCTGACAAGTCAGCAATGTTGTGAGAAATTACAGCGGAGGAGACGAACATATTAGCGTCGTCAGCAAACCCAAAGGGCGAGGACTTCACAGGCAGGTCGTGGAAATCATTCATAAAAATTATAAAAAGTAATGGTGACAAAACGCCGCCTTGCGGGACCCCAACCGTTACTTCTGCCAACAAGCTGGACGCGCCATTGCAGTCTGTATATTGCTTCCTACCACTAAGATAACTACGAAACAAGTCAAGCGCTACTCCTCTTATACCGGCACATTTAAGCTTAAAAAGCAACAGATCGTGCATGACTGTGTCAAATGCTTTAGATAAGTCTAAGAAAAGACCCGAAACAACATTCATGTCATCGATCTCTTTATTAATCATACTAATAAGCTCGAAGAGGGCTGTGTGTGTACCACTTCCCTCTCTAAACCCATATTACCTCCCATTGAAAAACTTACTAACTTTAAAAAAAACGACAAGGGACCGCTGTATGATTGTTTCAAACACCTTATTGATTGCCGGTAGACCAGAAATAGGACGGTAATTACCTACTTCGTCCTGTTTGCCTTTCTTGAAGATCGGAACAATCTTAGCAATTTTGGGATCATCGGGATACTCGCCGTGAAAAAAGCAATAATTAAACAGATCGCACAAATATTCGGAAATGGAACGCGAGCAACATTTTAAGGAGCCTGAGGATATGCCGTCATGACCAGGCGATTTGTCCACATCCATAAGGGAGATAATAGCACTTACATCATTAACAGTCACTGGTTCAAACAAATTGATATGGGGTTGATTTTTAAGGTGTTGAATGCGTTCAGATCGTCATCATCTGATTTGATGATCGCTTCAGCAAACTCTTTACCGATTTTGGTGAAAAAATTATTGAAAAAATTAGAAACGAGATCATCCCTGACTGCGACACCATCATCTTTCAAAGAGATAAAAGGCTTCTTATTCCTACCACCCTTCAATAGGAGATTAATTTTCCTCCACACTCTCTTAGAATCAACACAGTCGCTGAAGAAGTCTTCAAAATAATAGTCCTCGTACTGTCGTTGATATCTACTGAATTCAATCTTCAGCGCTGCAAGCTTGTCAACAAGGAACGAATGGTCAAGTTCCTTCGACATTTCTTTTAATCTTTTTTCTAAGGTCACTTATCACACGGAGTAGATATTCTAGGTGCTCATTCATGTATGGACATTTCAGGTGTACTGTTTTGATCTTAACCCTCCTGGTCACTGAAAACTCTGCAAGGACTAATTTGAAAGTGGAGGAAAAAAACGAGTACATTTCATTGACATTAAGAAATTGCTTAACTCCGGCATCATGAAAGATTTCACTCAACTTCGAGTTCACTCTGTCATAATCAACTACGAGCTTATTAATATAAGAATATTTTTCAGTAGTGTTGACAGGAATATGTGATATTACGACATTGTGATCACTCATGTCGTGCTTAATGGTCGATCAGTGGATCCTAATAGGCTCATCACAAACAAATACTGCATGATCGAGGAGAGTTTTACTTTCAGGCCTAGTAATCTTATCGTTCCCGAGAATATAATTTGAACCCTCTAATATGTTAAGGTAACGATTACTTAGTGCAGAAATTCTAGGTGGACCAGTCGCTGACATATCAATGTTTAAATCGCCTGCAATCATAGCAAACCTGTTACCTTCAATTACCCCAGAAAGGTGATCAAGAAATGAATTTACGTTTGAACTATCCGGCGGCCTATAGTAGGCATGAAACGAACTAGCAGACAACAAAATATCACGAATAGACTTTCGGTTCAAAACGCAAAGTAGAGTAAGGGTGGCTAATGTGGAACACCACCGTATCTCATAAATGTTTGATCGTGAATAATCTCTAATTTGAAAAAAATGCGCACGCTAGGTTCATTTTTGATTTACGTCAACACTGACAGAAATCTGTGTAGGTGTACACAAAAGAGAAAAAGAATACACATTTTGACGCCATTCTGATAAAAAAAATTCTTGAAGAAAAACTTGAATAACATCGACAGAAGTTAAGAAAAATAAACTTTTTAAGTTTTGAAGTACTTATTAGACATTATAGTAAAAGAGTGCCTGAAAAATATAGCGGAAAGAGACGAGACAAGAAAATCTTGTCTGTGTTTCTAATGTGGAACACCCAATTTTGTTCGTTCAGATTGAAAGGAAATAGTAGCTTGCTAACACTGGGGGGGGGGGGGGTCCGGCATTTGTGACGCATTTTTTTAATCAAAAATGAAAACATTCCAAAAAATTTTTGCGTTTCAAAGCTGTAAGCGTCACCCCAATTGATATCAGTCGTTTTGGAAGAAGAAACAAAGAGACTTGCGTCACGTTTCCCTTTTAAAAAGGGTTTTTGTTGTGATATCAGTACTTTTGGAAGAAAATAGGAAACAAATTTCGGCGGTCGAACCGAAGCGCGGTGGCTACTACTTCCATGGGTGAAAATTATCCACTCAACTTCCTCTACAACATATCAATACTTTTTCTTTGAGCCGCCGCCACCGCCAAACCGAAGCTCCCCGGCTACTACTTCCACGGGCGAAAATGATTCCCTCAACTTCCTCTACAACATATCAAAAGTTTTTTTTTGAGTCCCCTCCTATTTTCCGCCATTTTGGCGGTCGCCCTGATACACTACACCACCACCTGCTACCATACACATTACACACGCAAACGCATACATATGGGCTTTATATGGTGCCTTCTAAGAGCCTTGGTCCCAAACGAGGCCAGTACCCCCTCTTTTTTAAAATCTCATATGACGTAGAATGCCCACCCGAAGGTCCCTGCAAAATTTCAAGAAAAGTTATCGAGCCGTTTTCGAGCACGAGCCAAAAAAGTGGTTTTTGACGGTTTTTCATACAAATGGCCCTGGAACTAACAACTAACTAACTAACTAACGAAGTAACTAACGTAGGATATTTTCATTTACTTTGGCTTCTATGGAAGGAACATTTTGTGCAATTGCAATTTTCAAAAGGTCATATCTTTGTATCCACAGTACCGATTTTGATGAGTAAAATGTCGATTTCAATCAAAATTTTACGTAGAATTCGAAAAGTAAGTGTCAGGGGGGTACGACGCAAGGGGAAAAAGTCAAAACTTAGCTGTATATATGGTTCCGAAGTCTACGAAAAAATTTTTTCTGAATTTTTTACTCGTGTGGGGACTTGCGTCACGGGCGCATCGCTACCGCGCGCCCATGATATCGTTTGTTGAATAATTGAATAATTTTATTTTCGTGACGTCATTCGCACCCACTCACACACTAAGCTAACTAACATGTTCTGCAAAGTTTTCGTTACCGTCTCCTAAGCAACTCAACAATACGTTATTTTCCAGGCTGAAAACATGTTCAGCAAAATCAACGTACCCGTCTACAACATGACAAAATAATTTATTTTTTATTTTTGGATGACGACATGCCAAAAAAGATGTAAAGGTGTGAATAAGTTAAGTGTTAATGTTATGCAAATGCATGGATATGGAAATATGGAACAGTATTTTTGATAACTAGTACTGTTCCACAATAGCTGCATGTTCCACATACGCATCACATCTAAACATCGCTTAAGGGTCCGAAAGACGAAATTTATTTTCTGTTGTAACTCTTAACAATCGATTGTCAATTTCTTTTGAAAGAAAAAAAGTTGCCCTGGTGTTTCATATTAGGGACACTTTTTTAAAACAGTTAAAATTCACTTACTTTCCAAAATGTTGAAAAATTTCTGATCTATCAATTTTACAAGTCCCTTATTCTCCAAGAAGCTGCACAATACTTCACTAATCTTTCCCAAATAACTTTCTCCTAGATTTCGAGACATTTCAACTCTGTTATTTGCATTCTCTTTTTGGTGTTCCACATAAGGCACCCTTACTCTAAGATAAATTGTGCTTTCACTAAAGTTTTCACCGACTTCGCCAAAGACATTAGAGCCGCCTCTAAAGCCACAGCCGACACATTTAGTCCAGCCGAGCCGCCGCCCGACAGGCCTCTCAAAAGTTGGATGGAAAGTTTTGACAGGAAAAAAATTTATATAAACTTACGTCAATATTTTTACGAACTTTTAAAGGAATTTTTGTTATTTTTCAAGTCCCACAGCCGTTGGTCCCACAGACTTGCTTGTGTTTGCATAATAAGAGCTTAAACTGAGTTTATCATATGTTCATGTGTGTGAGATTGCATGAGTGACAGAAAAGTCTCTATGTAAATCTGTTGTAATTTGTTAAAATCCTGTGCATTTTTAACTTATGGTTCAATTAAAAAAGGTTTTTAATTTGGGCTCATCATTAATCTCGAATATTTTGTTTACCATTCGTATTGTATATATTAGTGTGTGTTGTGTACTTATTGTTATCATGACTGTCAAACCAATTGAATGAATTGAATGTAAACAAATGGGCCATTTCATTGAAAAGATGGAAAATGTGTTACGAGGGAACCGTCTTCTGGCTAAGAATGCAAAGGTTGGACTTCTTTCGCATGAAGGAGTTGTACATTGAACCTATAGAGGAATTTCCTTCATACAACACAAATCTCGTATGTGCACGGTTTAGCAAGAACACCTGGTTCCCTCGCAACCTACCAATGGAATCGCCAAAATATTCAAGATTAGTGATGAGCCCAAATAAAAAACCTTTTTTTAATTGAACCATAAGTTAAAAATGCACAGGATTCTAACAAATCACACTACAGGAGAAGAATCGTAAAATTGTGCAACGTTTCGATTTAACTCGTTTCACCGATAAACCGAGTTTTACATGCACAAAATGCAAGCGAATACGTGAAAAAAGAGATAAAAGAGAAATAAGAAAGATGCACAAGCTTATGATTCTCTTCCTGTAGATAATTTCTATTTTGATTTTTAAAAATTTTTACTGGTTTTCAATCAAATTCATCGAATGAATTAATTGTTTACAAAGTGACCAAATAAACTTTCACAACATAGCAATATTGAGGGTATTTTTGATGGTCTAACAAACAATTCTTACAAAATCAATGAACGAAAACACAATTCTTTTGACGCTCTATAGCAAATATCCATTTTTCGGAAACACCAAACTTCTTTAAACACAGAAAAATCACTAATTTTGTTACATGCCCCACGTCGATTAACAATTTTGAAAGTACGAAAAACGTCAAACTAAATGATTTCATTGTGTGCGTGCAGTATTCAATGCATTATATTTCAGGTGACATAAACGCAGGGAATTGCGGGAAATCGACTCCTTTGAGTAAAAAGTCAAAATTGATATCGGTTCCTACTCTTAATTTGGTTGTTAGACTTAGATACTGTGCTCCTTTTTGTTATTCAATTGTTTTTCAGGGCAGCTGAATTTTTATTTGAAAATAATAATGAAAAGGTTTTTATACATCGAGTTTTTATACAATAAACAAACAAAAATATTCAAAATAATTTAAGTGGAGGGTCAATATAATGATGTTAACATGGAATCGTATTCAAATTCACACATACATGACACTTCTGGGACGAAAAAAGTGGACAGAACTAAGTGGGCCAAAAGTAGACTAAAATATTGACGTTTTGCGTGCTCATTTCACTAAAAAATGTACACTTGAACCACAGTTGAGCCAAATTTATTATCACATAATGTAAGCACATCTGTGCACTTCATTTATTCCAGTTATTCTTTTATTCCATTTATTCCCAAAATTTTTTTGTTGTTTTTGCGAAATATCTGAACCAAACATATCACAAGTTAGACAAATAATTTCAAAAATAGGTTTGCACAAATTAAAAAGCATTTAAACCATCCTGGAGATTAAATTTTATTTTTTCCGAGTTTTTCTGGAATAAATGGAACAAATTTATTCCATTTTTCAACAAAAATTCTTTTAAGTTTTCAAAAGTGGTTTTTTTACTTTTTGACACATAAGTATGTTTTGTTGTGTGCGTTGCCATCAAAATCAAGTCTATTTGAAGTTTTGACGGATTTCAAAAAATTATCATTTATTCCATTTATTCCAATATTTATTCCATTTATTTCATAAACCGCAGAAGTGCGTCACCCCTCGCACAAAACAGTTTCTTTTAAATTCCTGCAAAAAAATACTTGGCATTATTGGTACTTTCTAATTTCTTTAACTACAATTAATTTTCTTGTTAGACACATACGAAGAACGAAGTAACCACCCCAATTCCGACCCGGGAGTAGGGGGGAGCATTGATTATGGTCCTTAGATGGCGAATCAGCAATAAAAAAATGTCCGTCCGTCCGTCAACACGATAACTCGAAAGGTATTCAAAAAATATTTTATGGGATGGAATTTGGGCACTGTCGGCCCAAGGATCACCGAGCTATGGCCGTTTAAGTTGTTTTTGGTCTTTTGTACATAACTCGAGTAAATCTTTACCGATTTTCATAAATTGTTTTTGTTTGAAAGACCTGGGCATGGCCGACAATTTATGGAAGAAACTTTTTTAATTTGAGTCCTTGGACTTAGCTACGGCACTAAAACCGAGTCTAAGCTAGGGCCATATGTGTTTTTTGTATATAACTCGAGTAAATCTTTTCAGATTTTCATAATTTTTTTTTCGTTTGAAAGATCTGGGCATGGTCGACAATTTAGGAAGAAACTTTTTTGGATTTCAGCCCTTGGACTTGGCTAGGGCGTTAAGAACAAGTCTATGCAGGGGCCATACGTGTTTTTTGTACATAACTCGAGTAATTCTTTTCCGATTTTCAAATGTTTTCTTGATCGAAAGGTCTAGTATTGTCTTCCATTTTATGGAAGAAATTTTTTTGATTAGAAACCCTTGGACTCAGTCAGCACCCTAAAACTAAGTTTCTACTAGGGCCAAACGTGTTTTCTTATATAAGTTGGGTAAATCCTAACTGATTCTGTTGATTCTTTCTCTATTTGAGAGTACCGAATTATATTCAAAAACAAATTTGGACCCGGTGCCTGTGGTTAGGGCTGAAGTGGGCCTCAGGTCTGTCCTAAGGTCGGCCCTAACCAAAAAATTTTTTTTTGCTATTATGAAATATTTTTGTCTATGGAATTATGTGTCCGAGGCATTTCCTTATGGCCCTAGGCCGGTCCTGATTTCTGCCCTAGACAAAAAAATGGCTTTTCACTATGTTGCAATGAAAATGGAGGAAGATATTTTTGTCTATGTAACTATTTGTCCGAGGCCTCTACTGAGGACCCTAGTTCGGTCCTAAGGTCGGCCCTAGACAAAAAAATTGTTTTTTGCTATGTTGTAGAAAAAATTGAGATGAAAATTTTTGTGTGTTTGGGGAGGCCTTTCTTACACCGTTTCTTCGGACGGGTTTTTCAATATTGCCCTTTCGGCAATTTCCAATACAATTTAATGTGGACGCAAGGCAATATTTACTTAAATACGTTCGAGTCTTTTCGTAACATCAACTCTGTTTGCCGCATCTATTCTGATACGTACGGGTCCCTTGCATATGTTTTCTGTTATATTCGCTCTTATTTTTGTTTTAATTTAATTGTTATCTTCGAATAAACATTTCCCACAACTTCCAGCTGTGGGACGAATATTGTGTGGGAATTAAAAAAGAAACGAAATCATTTAAAAGTTCATAAAAATATTGACGTAAGTTTATTTCCAATTTTGGAAAAAATTTTAATTTGTTTATCGAAAATAAACTTAAAGTTACGATTTTCCAGCCGTGTTAAGTCGATATCTTGTGCGTGGATGGCTCTGGGGACACCATTTTCAAAAAGAGAAGTTTTCTCACCTGTTGTTTCCGCTGCTCTAACTCACACGAAATAAATTCTTACGTAAGAAGGTAAATGTGAGATAAAAGGGAGTCATGCGTTAAAAATAGGAATTCTTCTCAGGTTGGTGGTAGACCGCTAATTAAATCCATTTTCTTCATGTCGAGGTTTATTTTATTTAATCGACAATAACAGTTAAAGAAGTTGCCTTTCTCTGAATTATTTATTCCGAATTGGAATTTCCTTTTTTGCTAGTCATTTTTTTTTTTGCTGCAGCTGCTATACGCATTTTATGAATTTATTATAATCTATGACCGGGACGAGGCTTTCTTTTGAAAAATTTTACATTACAGTTTCCATACAAAAATGAATAATCGTTAAAAATGAACACACGTTTCATATGTTTACATAGAACAAACATTAAAAGACATGGACTATAACGGCGCAAACTACAAACAAAGCATTAGAAACCCATTTTGATTTTTTGCAATATTTGTAATACCTTGCCAACAGCCAACATAGGACCCTATACAAACAACCTTTCCATATGTACATTAGGGTGCGTTTTATTCATTTTGGTTTTGTACATTTTATCAGTCACAGAGCCCATATTCTATACATAAGAACTTTTGTAAACAATCTTCTTTATGAAGCACCACACAAAGTATTACTTTCATCAAAGATAAGAAGACCCTGGCTCTGGTACACATTAGACGAATAATATTTCCATTCATGTGTACACATTATGTGTATGATATTATGAATGGGCTTTGTGCGGTGAAGTTTCGTCGCGACAATATTATCCGATTTGTATTATTATTACTTTTTTTTTGTGTTTGCTATGTCATCCTTGTTTTAGATAAGGACCTTTGTAGTAAAGATGAACAGAAAATATAACGTCTTTTGTAGGATTCGTTTTGTATTTCGGTCGTGTTAATGACGCAATGGAGAATCATCATCTATTAGATTTATATTTATCTGGGGTGCAGTTTCATGTAAGGGTGTGATGAAATTATGTTGTTGTTGATGACAGATGTAATGAGATTCAGGGAATCAGACCTTAATGTTTATTTCGGATGAAATATATGAATTGGCAGCTATGAAGGTCAATTAAAGGCTTCGAGATAAAAAAAAGGTCTTGAGAAATGAATTCCTTGATTTATGAACCGAGTTGCTGTTGTTTGTTGTTTTAAATTTCGGTCAATAAAATTGTGTTAGATGAAATTCTGCATAGAACCAGAAAATTCCGTAACATTAGGTGTCAGTTGTTTTAGGTAATCAAACCAAATTAGAGAAAAGACGCCAACAGAACCGATAAAAATTTCTACAAATTATACACGAACAGAACAGTTATAACTACACTCAAACATAATTTATATTTGTATTTAATGTAAAATAAAAAACTAGGTCGTACCTTTTGGGTGGGTCAGGTCCCTGACAGGCCCCAGGACTGAAGAAATCATAAAGTGGTTCCTTCATTTCATTCTCTCGACTACAAAGCGAATGCCGAAGAGAATATCATCAGAAAGCACGAGAGGAAGCAACAGCTTCTGCAAATTTCGTTCCTATGCACACTGTGACATTTCTTTCAAAATGGCGGCGTGTGTCAAAATCGGGTACTACGCCAAATTTACCAAATAAGGCAAAAGCGGATAAGGATGTTGAAGCTATTATGAGGTACAAGGAACGCTAAACTATTTTTTTTTTTTTAATTTGTGCCGATTTTGCCTTATTTGCCCGATTTTGACAAACGCCTCCATTTTGAAAGAAATGTCACACTGTGCTATGGGTTGCCGAAGGATAAGGACGAAAAATTGGTGAAATCACACAAGGAGTCTTTATGTTATTCTCAAAAAACATTTTACTTTGGCGATGAATCAGTCCAATATTCCAAGGGTGTTTTGTGTTTAGTTTAGTGTGCGATATCACTTTTAAGTCTATATTATAAAACCGAAACCTCGGTGCACCTCACCACACCTTGGTACACCTCGGTGGACCTTGATACACCTCGGTTCCCCTTGATAAACCTCGGCAGAGCCTATTTTACAGGAAGTACTGTCTGCGATTTCACAACTTTCTTTAAATTTCGTAACTTTCTGCAAATTGCAGAAGCTCAAGAAATAACTCGAAATATGTACAATTTCCTACTGTTTAATTATAATGAATGACTAAAATTGTACTATTTCGGTTCGTATCCCATCCAAATCTTTTTTTGCGTCCAGAAAACTACTCCTGTTCCGTTCGACTCTTACGACATACAACTGTTTTTTGATTAGCCAATTTTCTGCTGCAAATATCTTTATTGGATTTCGAGAAAACGAGGCATTCGCAGTGACGATTTTCAGTATTAAAGCAGACGAATTTGAGAGCATTGTTTTATCATTACTTCTTCCATTCATACCATGGTGACCCACGATATTGAGAAAGACACACTTCCAAAAACCATGTGAAACCGAAACACGACCATTTCACCCATTTTTCATTTCTTTCTTTCAAACCGATAACCGAGCCGATAACTCTCGAAGGTGCAGAAATACTTGCTAAATAGTAGCGTTTTGACCTGCTAATCTGAAAGAAGAAGATCGAGGCATAGAATGAAAGAAATTCCTCCGGCATTATCGTCAGGGATGTTAGTCTTTCAGATCGTATGTCTCAGGACCCATTTTCGATAAATTTAATACCGAAAATTACCCCAATTAGCGCAAATTTAAGATTTTTCTCGGAATTTAGTTATAATGGAAATACTACCAGAAAAAGTTTTATGTATAGGCCTTAAGCAATCACTTAAGCATAAGCAAAAGATTCTGTATCAAATGCTCCAACTTGAGCAAAAGCTTCATGAGTGAAACCTTATGCTCAAGCTTCTGCTTATGCTCATGCTTGGGAAGTATAAGCATATGCTCAAGACAATGGTGAGGTTATAATGGGAAGTTCTAGAAGTAATAGGGAAGAAATGAAGGTCGCCCAGAACAAACTGAGTCCAGATTCCGATTTTTCGGATCAAAATAAACAAATTGTACTCATTACTTTTTAAGATACAAAACCCTTGTAGACTAGTGAAATTGCCGAAAGAGCAAAAATTAAAAATCCGTCCGAAGAAACAGCGCAAAAACCTCTCCAAATCTTTAAAAAAATCTCAAAATTTGCACTGTGGCCGATTTTAGAACCGACCTAGAGCACTTAGGAGAGGCCTATGATCCACACTTCCATGAAAAAAAGTGATGTCATCTTTTTTCTCTGCAAAAAATAAAGAAATATTCACGAAAAATCACTAAATATCGTATGTGGTCGCGTAGCGTGGGTTGGGTCCACATTGAGGATTCTGCAGCTCGAACCACTCAACAGATTTTCACTAATTTAATCATCGTGATTTTCTGATGTTCACATCTTTCATTCAAAACCTTGAAAAGCGATTTCCGTTCAAATTTCGGATTTCGCTGAGATATAAGTGAAAAAGTTTCACCAACCTTCAACAAACCACGTTTTTCACACCTTTTCGCCCATAACTTCTTAAGTTTTCGACCGATTTCGCCCAAATTCATTCTTGTAATCAATTTTCTGATTATCTCTCAGGAAAAAAAACGTTTTTGAAAATCAGATGAGATTTACCTGATTTATGTAGAAAAAACACGTTGGGCACTATTAGAGATTCAGTCTTAGGGCCCTGGCTGAGACCGAAAGCTCGAAATTAAAAAAGTTTATTTAATAAAATTTCAGGCATGCCCAGGCCTCTCAAACAAAAAAAAAATTTTTGAAAATCGGAAAAGTTTTACTCGAGTTATATACAAAAGACCAAAAACCACTTAAACGGCCCTAGCTCGGCTGCCCTTGGGCTAACAACGCCCAGGTTCAATCCCATTTAATATTTTTCAAATACTTTTCAGGAGAAAAAAGTTTTTGAAAATCGGTTGAGTTTTACTCAAGTTATCGCGGTGACGGACGGACGGACATTTTTTTATTGTTGATTCGTCATGTAAGAACCATGATCGATGCTCCTCCCTTCTCCCGGGTCGAAATTGAGGTGATTACAAACGTCGTTGTAAATGCATAAGACCCCTTTTCGAAAAACTTCGTTCTTCGTACAGGTCTAAAAAGTGTTTTATGAAAATAATATCCAAGTTACTGATTGGATATCATCTTATCTCAAACTAGACCTGAAGAAATTCAGGGTTCTTTCCAAAAAATAAAATTGAAAATCGATTTAGAATTTCTTAAGATTTAGTCTTACAAAAAAATGTAACATTTTCTTGAATTTATAGTATTCCACCATAGTTAACAAAAATGGTAAACTGCATGAATTTCTGTCGTAAGACCCTGACTTACAGTCAAGAGAATTATGGTCTCAGTGAATATAAGATTTAAAGGTTTGTCATATTTAGTGCAATCATTATATCAGGTCATAAATTATATTGGGTGGAATAATGTGATCACCGTTAATATAATTATCTTTTTTACGGTAGTGGTGAATAAGAAAGGAATTTAGTGTTTCAATTTTTGGACCCGTACGAAGTACAAAGGTCCTATACGTTTACTACAAACAATTTTATTGTAACATGGGGTAGATCGAGGTGGGAGTGGGGGGATGCATCTATTATCATCCAGAGATGACGAATCAGCAATAAAAAAAATGTCCGTCTGTCCGTCTCCACTTTTTTTTCCAAACGCCTCAACCGATCAGCCTAAACTTTTTTTCCCTGAAAGGTACATGCCTCCCATGATTCAAGTTCGAAGATGAGCAAAATCGATGAAGTGGTTCCGGAGATATGGTCGAGGAAGTGACCAAAAACATGGTTTTTCGAAAGTCGGTGAAGCTTTTTTGCAAATATCTCAGCAAATATAGCACGAAAATTCCTTATTTTGGTGTCAAATGAAAGCATTTGATGTCACAAAACTGGGAAAATTTTTTTGTGGGAATCGGTACAGGGGTCTGGGCACTGAGACCAAATTGAGATTCTTGGCCATATACGAAAACAGTTTTTCGTCTATATTTCCTTAACTATGCAATATGGAGATTTACTGTCAAAGGCAAAGTTGTGGATAATTAAATTTAAGCGAAGACGTGTTTCAGGGTTTGATTGAAATATGGCCCAATCCTGGTATATGGCCACTTCCATAATTGGGCAGGATGACCCGGATAATACGGGGAACTTGGAATACGGGGAACGTTGCATACGGTGAACGTGGAACAGGGGGGAAGTGGAATACGGGGAACTTGGAATAAGGGGAAAGTTGAATACGGTGAACGTGGAAAACGGTGAACGTGGAATACGGGGGAAGTGTAATACGGTGGAAGTGGAAAACGGTGAACGTAGAATACGGGGGAAGTGGAA